>CM027122.1:6605309-7304022 GCA_015476505.1 Urochloa ruziziensis
TTGGAGTCTATACTTGAACTTATGTTTAGCAAACTCGAGTATAGAATACTAAGTAGCTAAGAGAGAGGTACTTGTTACTTAAGATGCATTGGAGAACATGATAGATCATTTGTACTTCAACTTGGCATTTTTCACGATTTGAGCAACAACATTGAGCTTGATATGTAAATCATGAAGTGAAGATCTTTTCAGGCTTGCCAAGTTACCAATGCTTCTCCAAGTACCTGCAAAACCTTTTCAAACATATTTTGGTACCCAAACTCCGTTGGGTCCTTTAGAGTTAGTCAGCAATGATTTGGGAACCCAAATAGCCCTTGTGCTTGTAGAGGATGATTTCATTATCCTACTAGCTTTAGGGCCACCTGAGGATCCCTTAAGTTTATCATTAGCATTGTTGACCAAGTTAAGCTTAGGGGTGTTACCATTTGGACAATCCTTACCAAGATGTCCTTTTCCTCGGCATGTGTAACATACCTTGTGCTTGATGCTGCTTGATATATTGTTCTTGACCTTCTCAGAATCTTTGTCTCCAAATATTGCTCTTGAGCTTTATTGAAGCCTTTATTCATTTTGGGTTGCTGCTGTCTCTTTGTACTCGGCGCTGCCGACTTTTCCAACTCGGCACTGCCGGGTACATGCAGTGTGTGTGGCCTGCCCGGACATGAAGCGATCTTGTGTCCCTTCTTGCAGCAACCAAAGCATTTTCTCTTAGACAGACTTCTTTGTCTCTTGGAGAGTGTTTGCTGGCCTTCTAGCTTTCTTGAGCACATAGAAGCATAATGCCCCATCTTGGAGCACTTGAAGCATTTGATGTGATCTAGATTCTTCTTCTTTGCTTGTGGCTTGCTCTTGTTGGTCTTAGGTGCAGGGTTGCATGGGCTTTGCACTGTTGATCCCTTCTCAAGCTTCTTCACCATGGTTTCACGGTTATCTTGAGAAGGTCGTGCAATGCCTTTGCCCTTTAACTTGGACAAGTCCTTCAAGAGCCTATCCACTTGTTGCTTAAGCATTTCATTCTCCTTGACTAGATCATCATTGCAATCCTCTATTGCTACTTGCTCAAACCATGATTGCTTTTCTTTCTTCTCCTCTTGTGAACAAGAGTGGGTGGTTGGTTGACTTGATTTCATCATGGTGATCACAACCTCATGAGCTACTTCTAGCTTGGCATATGCATCTATGAGCTCTTCATTTGAGCACTTGATCTCAATGTGTTGAATCTTCAAATCTACATTCATGTTGATGAGCTCATTCACTTGATCCTTGAGTAGTTTATTCTTATCTTCAAATGGGACAAGGTAGTTGATTTGAGCTTCCTTGTCATCAAGAAGCTTTTCTAATCTTAATATGTCTTGTCCTTGTTCCATCACTCTCTTCATTGTTTTAGTCACTAGACTTCTTGCTTTTCGTGACATCTTGTTAACCTCGGTCACAAGCTCCTCATCATCACTATCACTGTCGGAGTCACTCTCAGATATAGCCATAAAGCACTGATGTGGATTTCTATCAGAATCAGACCAACACGAGGACGTTGATTCTTCACTCAGTTGTTCTTCTTCAACTTTTCCTTTGTACTCGGCACTGCCGGTTTCAGAAACCGGCACTGCCGAGTACATAGGCTCAGCAGCAACTAGATCTGAGTTTTGACCATTGAGTGATGTCACTTGAAGTTTTGGGTTGATTGTTGATGAAGATGAACAATTCTCAGGTGTAAGTACATCTTCAGGCTCTTCATCATCATCACTCTCAAAATTTTTATATATATCCTTGATGAGAGACCAAACAAGATGTGCATCTCTTCGGATTTCTTTCTTTCTAGAAATGGTGTTCCATATATCTTCACAAACAGACTTTTTTAAGAAGTTAGTAACACAAACATTGAGTTGCAAGCAAGCTAACTCCTCTTTAGTGATGTTTGATCGATCGGTGTTGTTAACATCAAACTTAGAAGGTAGAATGCTAGCAACTAAAATATGTTCAACCATAGGATCTATGTCTCTAAGAGTATTGTGAACATTGCAGGACCAAGAATCAAAGTTTGAGCCATCGAGCTTGAGTGGCTCAAAGTTTACCTCAATCGACATCTTTTCTTCACGGCGGTTAAGCTTGGATGTGAAGCCTTGCTCTGATACCAATTGAAAGGACCGTGATGTCGCCTAGAGGGGGGGGTGAATAGGCGCACCTACAAATTTCACTCAAAATGCAGCGGATAAAATTCACTGCCTGCCAAATCGGCACTGCCGAGTTTTCCAACTCGGCACTGCCGAGTATACAGAGGTATACTTGGCTGAGCAGTCAATGTAACCGGCACTGCCGAGTTTATGAACTCGGCACTGCCGAGTACACACAGAGCAGAGTGAGTACAATTTCTAAGTGCGAGTAAATAAGTTTTGGATCAAACCCCAAATGTGGAGGATGCTCAGATGATTTTCCTTAGCAGGTTCACACAGTCCCTGCACACAAGAAAATCAACAATTTCTCCAAGAACACAAGTGTTCGATGGAGATCTCCTCAAATCCATAATACAATAATCAATCACAATTGACACAGGGATTTTACCGAAGTTCAGACCCACTGCATGCCCACAACAAGGCAAGATCAGTGGTTCCTAATCTCCGTTTGAGGAGCTCCGCGAAGCCTCCCCGCCAAAGTGCTACTCAAGCACACTATGGCCCTTCACTAAGAAGAATGGTTCCCTTGAGGTGGAAACCGACCTTTACAAACTTCCCGTGACAGCCCACACAACCGGGTGCTCACCGGGCAACGCCTAGCCGTCTAGGAGCAAAGCTCCAAGAGTAACAAATGCGAATCACACGATTTTGTACCAACTCAAATGCTCAAGGTTTTGCTGTGCTCTTGATGTCTCTCAAGCTATCTCTCTCTCAACCCAACACAAAAATATCACTTTGAATGTGCAATCTCACAAAGAGAGGTTGGGGAGAGCTTACTTGGCTTTTGCTTAGCTTAGAACAGGAAGGAAGCACACAGAAACCCTCAGAAGCAGCAGCTAGCAACAGTTGAGGTCGTGGGGTATAAATACTCCACTCCAAGAAGACTAGCCGTTGGCACACTCTATGTACTCGGCACTGCCGAGTTGGCAAACTCGGCACTGCCGAGTATATACACTCAGAAACTCACAAGTGTGTGCGTGAGGCTTTTGTGTTTCTCTCAACTCACTTAGGTTACTTGAGCATTGAGACTGAACCAAAACACTATGTGATGCATCCCTCTTGATAGTACGGCATACCTATACTCAAGATCAAAGATAAAATGGATTTCTACAACTTGAGCTTCTCATTTGCATATTCATGCCGTGTCTTGATCCTTTTTCAACCTGATGAGTGCATCTCGTTTGGTTCTTTGAACTGAGCACATTTTTCCTTGAGCTAGTGATTTGAACCTTTGTCTTTGAATGAAATCCACTTCTAGTTCAATTCACTTGTTTCTTGAAGATTTACGCTTCTCTACAATAAACTCTTCATGACAAAGATTCATCGAGTTGAATTCAAAGAAAGTTTCTTCACCCTTAGCAAAGACTACATGACTCAAGCCTCAACTTGATCACACATTGCTTGGTACCTTGAAACACTATCCCGAACTTCGACTCTTCACCTTAGCATCACTTAGAGCTTCATGTAGGCTTGCATCATTCATGAAGTCCATTTATCTATTTTGACCATTTGATTTGAATCACAATGTCCATGCCTCATATACAAGCTATGTATTAAGTGTAGATCAATGATGTCCCATACCATCATCCTTCTTGACCATTTTTCCCTTAGCTTGCACTTTGATTTTATTTTTGGTTCTTCTCTTTAAAATAAATATCTCATTTCTTTGCAAGAGAATCCCTTCTAGTGCTATGTCATCATCAACAAGCTTCATCTTGATATGAGATTAAATATTTGCCATGAACACATGTCTCAATTCGAATTAACTCATTGCTTGCCAATTTTTCGCTATTGACCTTAGCCTAGTCAAGTGACTTGTCGTATGAGCCTCTTTGAATTACCATATGGAATAAATCTCTTGTAACCAATTCATTGATTTTATGACAAATTCCTGCTCATAAACTCAACAAGATCATTAGCTCTTTAATCTAGGTGTCACTCAATTCACCAAAACCCACTAGGGGCCTAGATGCACTTTCAGGAAGAAATCCCGGACTCTCTCTACAAAGCTCGGCTGTCACCCGAGCAACTCACCCACTCTCTCTCTACTCTACTCAACTCTAAGATAATAGTGGACTACATCTTGAGCCTTCTCTTCTCTCCAATGGATGGTGTCTTGTGTGGAGGTGAAGGGCGCCTTTTATAGCCCTCCAAGGGTGAAATCCTGCTTAGGAGTGACGCACACCTCCTGCTTAGCATCCACGCGAAAGATCAAGCGTAGAGGCCACGCTTCCAGGCCGGCCAGCCTGAAGGAGGCCGTTCGGCCTGTGATTTCTGCCATCTGGCGCAATCTTTCTTGTGGACGCTCCTGATGATGTCCTGAGGTCGGTAGTTGCTGGTTTGGCGACTGGTTACGACAGTTGGAGGCCGGCCGGCCTAGGGGAGGCCATTCGGCCATGGCCCTGGCCCCTCTCGGCCCTCCGTTGCACCGACTCGCTCATCAACGGTTGCATGTTGTCCCTTGAGGCGGTTTTGGTTGCGTTGAGTTGAGGTTGTCTGAGAATCCAAGGTAGGTGGACCCTCCAATCCATGGCTAGGCCTTTCGGGTCCTCGGATCAAACCGACATCAAACTCATGGCTCATGATCATCCTTGGTGTGTTAGATAGCTTATGGATCAAAACCGTGGCCAGAAGAGGCAGAAGGGGGCCGGTCGGCCTGGGCTAGGACCGGCCGGCCTGGCCCTGTGCCATTTTGGCCTTCCTGTTTTTCCTGTTTGCTCCTTCACTCACAAATTGTACAAAACTTGTGGAACTCATTAGTATAAATATATTAGCATGATTATCACTATATGAGCATGAAATCCGGAAGAAATGTTGGCGGTAAAAGTCATGGATATCGACCGCCAACACGCCCCACACCTAGACTTTGCTCGTCCCGAGCAAAGGGTTGAGTTAGATCCAGAGGATCAAGCAAAGCCTAGGGTCATGAAATCAAGAGAATGCATAAGAATTATTTCAAAGCTTTCCCTCATACCTTGGATTCCAGGTGGCTAACACCTTCACTTTCACCTATTGAATCTCAGAATAAATCAATGGAGAGCCTGATTCCTCCTTCTCAGTACTTGGAGATTTTTTTGTTCAAAATATGGAGGCATAATCTCATTCTCTCAAGCCACTCAGTCGCTCAAAGTGTTTGATCCTCACTAAGGCTTTTCAAATAGCCTCACCTACCTCTACAAGGTTATATGTGGGGCTCAAGGTAGTGACCGATAGAAATGCTTATCTCTTCCATCTATGTTGCGAGATCAAATAACTTGTCCACGAGAAATCATGTCAACCATGAACTTTCGTCAAGTGCAAGTGAATGTGGATGATGGACTGATGAATGTCCTTGAGTGGTATTTGATTCTAGCTTCTTCCATCTTTCCCCTTCTTCTCTTTTTTTTTACTCGAGTAGGACCTCCCACTCATCTTTTTTTTTTCTTTTCTTTTTTTGCAGGGGGATGAAGAGCTGCTTGAGAACCACTTTTGATGGACTTTTATTCTATGATGGACTTTATTTGATGAAACGTGTACGTGAATGACCAAAGTGTAAGGAAGAACATGCATGTCTCAGAAGGCACGATGTTTGATCAAGCTCAAAATGTAAAGATAGCTATGTGGAGTTTCAAAACTGTGTCATGTATGATATGGCTCTGGATGGGACTTGGCAAAGTTGAGCATGAATGAGAGTTGCCTCATTTTTTTTGTTTTATTTTTTTTCATTTTCAAAATGAAATTCTCCAAGACTTTGAATTAGAAAAGAACAAGCCTCTCATGTCATTATATCGTAAGAGTCAATAAGCGAAAGATCAAGTGATCCTATCATAAAGTTCCAAAGGCACATCGGTACTTGCAAAGGAAATAAAGGCTTATGCACCTTTGATAAACATGTAGGATTCACATCTCTTTCTAGGTGTTTCATTCAAATTTTAATTGTCATGAACTTATGCTCGTATTTGAATTAAAACCAAGAAAGGAAACGGAAGAAAGGATTTCAAACCTCCGTGCATAGTTGAATCTCAGCAGATGGCTGCCATGTGGTTATTTGGGCACGGGTGAAGACTGCTCGTCGATGAGTTGCTCGTTCTGTTTTCTGCGCACTTAGTGTAGAGTTAGAGCAGGGGTATGGTTGGTACACAAGTGTGCACCAACCACTCAAGGCATGGTAGAACAAGGCAACACTTTATTCAAAAGGGAAATATGGGGGTGCTATTGAAAAATAAAACTTTGGAAAATCAAAATGAAAAGGGAAATTTTAGCACCCAAACCTATACTAAGATAATGGCACATTTTAGGTCTCGCCATGACCATGGACTATGGTAGTAACTCGGATACTCGTAGCAGTCCATAACTTCGAGTTCCGGGATGTCGGACTTGAGGAATATTTTCAACTGAAAACATCCCTGTCATTGTCCTGGAGAGGAAGCATAAAGGAAAACCTTCCTTCTCCATCCTCCAATTCAGCCATTTGATTTCATCATTTGGACTCTGGCTGATTGGGGGTCTGTGTTTCACCTTTTTTATCTCCTAATGGGAATGATGTTTCGTGTGCACAAAGTGTCTCGGGTGATTGCCCGTTCCATCCCTTCTCCATGTCAGATTGTTCATGATATTCTGTCGATGTTTCTGATTGACTATCTGAAGATGGTACGGATTTGCGACCCGGTGATTTACTTCCAACCCGCTATTGCACTTCTAAGGATGGAGTGTGAGTCTCCATGTCCTTACCATAATATGAAGTGCTTCAGCCAATATGGACATCTGGTCCATGATCATCAAGATGCTCGTCAGTCGAGTTAACTGAAGTTGACTCAATGAGTATAGCACCATGGGCTCCGCAACGACTCTTAGCGTGTTGTGCTTTGGTTAGTCAGGTGATCAGTCTGTCGAACCTTAGCACAAGGTTTATACGGAAAAAATCCGTAGTCATCCTATATGAGGAGTTCATTCTTTATGAGAGAAGCGAAAACACGCAACGAGTGTCCTCGACGGCGAGCGCGATACGCAAGACACGCCGTCGAAGGACTTGGAGTCTTGCGGGTCTCATCACATGGTGGTTGTAGCGGTGGAGTAAACCAGTACGATAGAGATCCCTTAGGTGGAATCTAGTAGGGTGAATGAATTTCTTCTCTCTAAGGGTGTTAATCCAAGTTTGTAAAGCTACCCTTGAGAGAGTATCATCTCATATGATTGAACTTGTATCCTTGGGAGATGATATGCCACATATTTATTTGCTCTCTTCTTCTTTTGATTCGTGAAGCGAATTCATGAAGGAGCAAGAATCCAACGGATGAGTGGTGGCTTGTCGTCCTTCTTGGTCAGGTGATACCTTGGTGTAGCATGGTCCGTGTGCTAACACTTTGACATCGACCAAGTATGGTCTGAACTTGTCATGGGTGAATACCACTACAGACAGTTCCTTCTCCGTTGTTTGTCGAACTCTGGTCAATGCTTTTGATAATGATGATTTCTTGCATTGATCCAGCTCTGTCCCGATTGTATGGTTACTAGCATTGCACATGATCTTGATAGGAAGAATCCAATCAGGAGGTTGTATGATGGGGGCCTTCTCAGCTGACACTTCTCCCAATTTGGGACAAGGTGGAGCCTTTGGGATTCTCACGAACTCTATCCATATCCGCGAGGCATAAACCAAAGGTTGTCCATAGACTGGGAAATCATCAAGGAATTCCTCCATGATGTTCTCGACAAGGACAAAGGATGTCCTCGATAATGGGAGAGAAGGATGATATCATACACCTCTGTTGGTGCATTGCATAGACCAAACAATAAAGATAGGTGGAGGTAGATGAAAATTGGCTAGTGCTTCACCACTTGAAGTGGGTGCTTACATGGGGTAAATAATACCCACATGTAGGTGTGCCTACCTCCCTCATCGCATCATTCAGCCAAAAGGTTGTTTGTCCGGTTCAAGCGATACGATGGGTGTTGGGGTTGATCCCCGTCTAGTCTGTAGAGAATACCCGAAAATGGACCGGTACTTCTCTAAGACTGTTGCAGCCTGCCGAGCCTCATTCTCTGTCAGTTTATCACTGATGATGACTGGCGTGCTGCGATTGTCGTGAAGAGGTAAATATCTCTATTCCAAGTGGAAGAGAGACATGTCTCAATCCAAGTGGCAGCAATCAACAACTCTAGTGGAGGAGGCTGTGGTTCTCCACCATGTCGAGCTTGACTGCCTGGTTCTGCCCCTGGGATTGGGTGAGCATCTGAAAAATATGCCCACTGATTCTTCACGGGGTCTGTCTAGCCCTTTGCGATAATTATCGTGCAAGGCTGAACTCACTGATCGTGCAAGGTCGATCAGGATGTTTTTCTTTGTCAACCCTGAGCTATAGCTCGATCGTGACAAGATGCTCTATTGGCTGATCCAACAAGAAGATTTTGTCACCTTCGAGGATATCAAAAATGTGGAAATCAAGGATCACTCTGCTGCGCCCCTTAGGCACAACTCGGATAATTCTTTTGTTTTCCAACATCTGGCCGTTGATCCCTTTCAGGTGCTTACGAAAGATCATGGACAACTTCTTGTGTGTCAGTCCCCTCAATAGGTGGAGGGCATTAAAGCTAGCATCGACAAACTTCTGCTTCCTCTGTCATTCCTTGCTCGTAACCGCAGATAGACCCTTGGTCTGCGGTCGTGACTTCTGGAATGAATTACTCAGACCTTGAGCATGCACACCTAACGTGGCAGATCCTTAAGGGAATTCTCTTGGTCTGGGGGCTTTTGTTCGCTCACGTCATGTGGTTGGAGGCGGTGGATCTAATGAAAGAGTGAGGATTTGCTGTTTGGTTCATGGGGAAGTCGGTGGAGGGTCAGAAAAACTGATCCTGAGGATGAGCACTATGTCTCAATCTACCAACGAATCGTTGTATGAGCACCATACCAAACTTCTCCCAGGTTGCTCCAAGTAGCTCATCTCTGAGCTTTGGGGATGGGATAGACAAATAGACAAACTTCAACCTTCACTTTGATCCAATCTCCTCCAACTCCTCTTGCACTCCGATTGTACCAAAACTTTGCTTCCCCCGTCAGAGAAAAACAGGAAGAGTTCCGTCTTGGTTCATCCCGGGAATGTTAGGAGAGAACTTCTGCTCATCTATTGCAAGGAGTGTGAACAAACGATGGCAACAAGATTGGGGCGGATCTTGAAGCCATCAGATAATGGGGTGGAAGGATGGTGGCAATTCCAAACACTCGCGAAATGGAACCGCCTGATAACTAGGAGAAAACTCCATGTGGTAGATGGTTATGGGGATAAAGTGTACGGCTAAAAAAAATCCTACACTAGTGTTGCTACCGTTCCCCGACAACGGCGCCAGAAAAGCTTGTTGGCACTCCTTAGCCTAACTAAATCCGCAAGCGCACGGAGTACATTGTAGCCTTTCACCAGGGGAGTAGAAACCTGGATGTCAAATCCAAGGAACGGTAGACGCGACTAGTCTAGAACTTTCCTAACCGGACCCACCAGGGGAGAAAAGGGTAAAGGGTGTAGAGAGCTTAACCTTAGTTAGCCACTCGTTACCCCAGACAACCTATCTTAATCTAACATGATCTGCTTCGACGGCTAGAACGGGAAGAACTCAGAACGGGGTGAGAGAGGGGTTCTTCCGGGCTCAGCACTACTGTTATGAGTACACCCGAACGTGGTGGAGTACAAAGGACGGACAGGGCTGTCACCACCTACCGCCTACCACTGCAGTTCCGTGGGGTGCAACACAACCTGAGGTGACTAGCCAGCACAGGCACCACGCCTAAGCTTTCAGCCACTGACCTCCACCCAACGCGAAGGGCTATAGAGGAAACCCCAAACAAGAGTCGCTGTCACTCGCGCAGACTCAGGTACCCGCAGATCATAGATAGCCAAGATAAATTGCTGAAAGTAAAGAGTAAACTAGCGAGATACTAAGGCAAGAGACCGAGGAACTTACTGAAGATATCTCTGAAGCTTTATTCCTCGGGGGCGGAAATGTTGAGACGAGACCGAGGAAGAAATCCCGGACTCTCTCTACAAAGCTCGGCTGTCACCCGAGCAACTCACCCACTCTCTCTCTACTCTACTCAACTCTAAGATAATAGTGGACTACATCTTGAGCCTTCTCTTCTCTCCAATGGATGGTGTCTTGTGTGGAGGTGAAGGGCGCCTTTTATAGCCCTCCAAGGGTGAAATCCTGCTTAGGAGTGACGCACACCTCCTGCTTAGCGTCCACGTGAAAGATCAAGCATAGAGGCCACGCTTCCAGGCCGGCCAGCCTGAAGGAGGTCGTTCGGCCTGTGATTTCTGCCATCTGGCGCAATCTTTCTTGTGGACGCTCCTGATGATGTCCTGAGGTCGGTAGTTGCTGGTTTGGCGATGGTTACGACAGTTGGAGGCCGGCCGGCCTAGGGGAGGCCATTCGGCTAGGCCCTGGCCCCTCTCGGCCCTCCGTTGCATCGACTCGCTCATCAACGGTTGTATGTTGTCCCTTGAGGCGGTTTTGGTTGCGTTGAGTTGAGGTTGTCCGAGAATCCAAGGTAGGTGGACCCTCCAATCCATGGCTAGGCCTTTCGGGTCCTCGGATCAAACCGACATCAAACTCATGGCTCATGATCATCCTTGGTGTGTTAGATAGCTTATGGATCAAAACCGTGGCCAGAAGAGGCAGAAGGGGGCCGGTCGGCCTGGGCTAGGCCGGCCGGCCTGGCCCTGTGCCATTTTGGCTTCCTGTTTTTCCTGTTTTCTCCTTCACTCACAAATTGTACAAAACTTGTGGAACTCATTAGTATAAATGATATTAGCATGATTATCACTATATGAGCATGAAATCCGAAGAAATGTTGGCGGTAAAAGTCATGGATATCGACCGCCAACTGTGACATGGTTAGCTCTTGTAAAATCTGTAGATGAAGTGTTGTAATTGTGGGGTTTAATGCTATCATACAAGTGAGTGAAGTTCTTACTTTTTCTGATCTTGATCGAAGAACATGTTGGTGAAGAACAAGAACAGAGCAGTATGGTGGTAGAAAGAGTGGAGAGAGAGATGAGGGGTAGGAGACAATTTAATTTTTTTGTCCATGAATTTAGTTAACACCGGGTCGTGTAGACAACCGGTGCTAAATCCAGACTAAAGGTGTGTTGGGTAATCCTCCTCATGATGGTGGGCAATGAGGAGAGTAAATACTCCTAGTGAGCAGCCCCACATGTAAGGGAAAGAAAGCCTAAGGTGTGGACCAGTCTTGGGTGACTTTTGCACCAAGTGTGCAGCCTTCTAGGTGAAGGGAGAAGCCTCTGGAAACAGAAAGACAGAGAGCTACGAAAATTTCAGGATAAGCCTCCACACAAGGAGAAGAGAAGAGAGGGAGAAGAAGGGAGATTGGAGAGGAGAACTTGCAAGAGAGCAAGAGGGATTCGTCCTCAAGGTTGTGAAGGTTCAGATCCACATCCTTGGTGCCTCCAATCTGTTGTTCCACCATTCTTGGTGAGGTCCTCCCATACTCGAGCTTGTAGCCACCAAATCTTGTTGTTGCTGTCCAAGATTGTGAAATCTTGATGTATGAGAGCCTCTAGTGCTATCTAGAGAAGAAATTGTTGTAATTCCCACAAGCATATAGTGGAAGAAGATTTGGCTGGCTTGGTCCCATGGTTTTCTCCCCAATTTGGGGTTTCCACGTTAAATTTGGTGTCTCTTTGGTTGATGTGTTCCTGCTGCAATTTCCTCCATTATATGTGTGATGCATATGTTGCCCTTCGTGAATAGGTTGACATCTTGGGCCTAATTCCGCTGTGCCACTAACCTACTGCGTTAGTGTGGTTTTCCCAACATAATCTGGCATCAGAGCTGTGTTAATTGTTGGAGGTTATAACTCATATTGGTCATGGAAGATAGCACCATGTCAAGTGGTATGATTAAGCTAGATGCTGAAAATTATTCTCTATGGAAGCCCATGATGGAAGACTTGTTGTATTGCAAGGATTTATATGAGCCAATTGTGAGAGAACAAATTTCCAAAGGTGTCACGGAGGAAGATTGGAGAGTATTGAATCGAAAGGCAGTAGGTATGATTCGTTTGTACATCAACCATAATATTTTTCACCATGTTGCTAATGACACCGATGCATACAAGTTGTGGAAAAAGTTGGAGTCTATGTATGAGCGGAAGACAGCAGTGAACAAGGCCTCGGTGATAAAGCGGCTTGCAAAGCTAGAGTACCGAGATGGCAGCAGTGTTATTGAGCACTTGAATGTCTTCCAAGGCCACATAAATCAGCTGTCAGCTATGAAGATAAATCTTGATGATGAAGTGCAAGCATTGCTATTGTTGAGCTCATTGCCGGACAGCTGGAATACTCTTGTTGTGTCACTTAGCAATTCAGCTCCAGATGGGAAGCTGACTCTTGAGATGGTGAAGAACAGCCTGCTGAATGAGGAAGCCAGAAGAAAAGAAAAGGGCAGCAATCTGCCATCATCTTCTGATGCATATGTGGCTGAAAATAAAGAAGAAAGCCGTGGTAGAAGCCAAGTAAGATTTCAGCATGGCAGAAGCAAATCCAGGGGGAGATCACAGTCACGTCCAAAGACAAAAATTGTTTGCTACCATTGTGGTAAGGAAGGCCACAAAAGAAATGTGTGCAGATTTTATAAGAAAGAGCTTGCAGCAAAACAAGGGAACAAAACCGAGCAAAAAGGTGAGACAAATTCAGCACTAACTGCAGCCGGTGAGGACTATCTTATTATTGAAGATGATAGTTGTTTCAGTGCTATTCGTGATGATGCTTTGAGTTGGGTTGTGGACTCGGGTGCCTCTTTCCATCTCACATCTCACAGGGAGTATTTCACATCCTACACAAGTGGTGACTTTGGCTATGTGAGGATGGGGAATAGTGACTCGTCAACTATTGTTGGCAAGGGCACTGTATGTATTGAGACAAGTGCGGGCTGCAAGTTGACACTTGAAGATGTGAGGCATGTTCCTGACATACGACTGAATTTGATGTCTGTGGGAAAGCTCGATGATATTGGACTTGGTAGTCGCTTTGGTGAAGGAAAATGGAAGCTCACCAAAGGTTCCTTGATTGTGGCTCGTGGAGCTAAACAGGATGTCTCTATGTGACCAAGACCAAGCTATGCAAGCAAGAAGTGAATGTTGCTGAGACAAGTTCCAACATTGAATTGTGGCACAAGAGACTTGGACATATGAGTGAGAAGGGGCTGCACTCCCTTGCTCACAAGGATTTACTCCCTGAGGTGAAAGGTATGGCTTTAAGACCCTGTGTCGATTGTTTAGCAGGTAAACAACATAGGGTTGCTTTTCGTACATCCACTACTCCACATCGTGCAAATAATATTCTTGATCTTGTGCACACTGATGTTTGTTCTATGACAGAGAACTCACTTTCTGGAGCTTTATATTTTGTCACATTTATTGATGACCATTCCAGAAAAATATTTGCATATGTCTTGAAGAACAAATTTCAGGTGGTGGATGCTTTCAAGGAGTTCCATGCCAAGGTTGAAAGGGAAACTGGGAGGAAGCTAAAATGTATCAGATCAGACAATGGTGGTGAATATAGAGGACCATTTGAGAGGTACTGCAGAATGCATGTCATCCGGCAAGAGAAGACAGTGCCGAAGACACCCCAGCAGAATGGACTTGCAGAGAGGAAGAACAGGACACTCACTGCTCTCTCATGCAAAGTTGCCAAATAAATTTTGGGCTGAGGCGTTGATGACTGCAGTATATGTTCTCAACCTGTCTTCATGTGTTCCACTTGGTGGTGATATTCCACAGATGGTATGGTCCGGAAAGGAAATATCATACAAACATTTGAGAGTCTTTGGGTGCAGGGCTTTTGTGCATGTCCCAAGAGATGAGAGGTCGAAGCTTGATAGCAAGACCAAACAGTGCATCCTTCTAGGCCACCCTGATGAGCAGTTTGGTTACAGACTGTGGGATCCTATCAACAGAAAAATTGTGAGAAGCCGAAATGTGGTGTTCTTTGAAGATAAAACAATAGAAGATATTGTGAGGCCAAAGAAGCAAACCACTACACCTCGAGTTGCTGATTTGGATCCAATTCCTTCTCCAATTGTGCATGACAATCATGTGGGAGATGAGAGCAGCATTGATGATGTTAGTCCAGAACAGGGTGATGATCAGCCATCTGTACAAGATGATGATGATGTTGATGAGGATGCTGAAATTGATGATATTCCAGAAGAAGGACAGCAGCAGAAACAGATGAGAAGAACCACCAGAGTGAGCACACGCTCTACAAAATATCCACCAGATGAATATGTATTGTTGACTGATGGTGGTGAGCCCTCATGCTATGAGGAGGCTATGTCTGATCAGCACAAGGATCAATGGTTGGAAGCCATGCAGGATGAGATGAATTCCCTATATGAGAACAACACATTTGAGTTGGTGAATTTACCAAAGGGCAAGAAAGCACTGAAGAACAAGTGGGTGTACAGATTGAAGACCGAAGAAAATAACTCACATCCAAGGTACAAGGCAAGATTGGTTGTGAAGGGGTTCGGTCAGAAACAAGGTATTGACTTTGATGAGATATTTTCTCCTGTTGTCAAGATGTCTTCGATCCGAGTTGTGCTTGGTATGGCTGCTGCAATGAATTTAGAAGTTGAGCAACTTGATGTGAAGACAACTTTCTTGCATGGTGATTTAGATGAGGAAATATACATGGAGCAGCCAGAAGGATTTTCTGTTGCTGGAAAAGAGCACTTGGTTTGCAAGCTAAACAAGAGCTTGTATGGCTTGAAGCAAGCTCCTCGACAGTGGTACAAGAAGTTTGAGTCTTTTATGACAGATCTTGGTTACCATAAAGCACAAGCTGATCAATGTGTCTTTATGAAGAAATATGTCGAGGGTGATTTTATCATTCTCTTGCTTTATGTTGATGATATGTTGATTGTTGGAAATAGCACAAAGAGAATTGCTCTCCTGAAGAAGGCTTTGGGCAAGTCATTTGCCATGAAAGATTAGGGACTGGCAAAACAAATACTTGGCATGAAAATCTCCCGTGATAGATCAAACAAGAAGATTTGGCTTTCACAGGAAGGGTATATTGAGAAGGTACTTGAAAGATTTAATATGCAAAATGCAAAATCAGTTTGCTCTCCACTTGCAGGACACCATAAATTGTCAAAGAAGCAATGTCCTACAAGCAAAAAGGAGAAAGAAGTGATGAAGAAAGTACCTTACCAATCTGCTGTGGGCAGCTTGATGTATGCCATGGTTTGCACTAGGCCTGATATTGCCTATGCTGTTGGTGTTGTTAGCCGGTTCATGAGCAATCCAGGAGAAGCACATTGGGCAGCGGTAAAATGGATTCTCAGATATCTCGGAGGTACTTCCAAGCTGTGTTTATGCTTTGGAAATGGTGATCCTGTATTGCAGGGCTATACAGATGCTGACTATGCTGGAGATAAGGACACTAGAAAGTCCACATCGGGATATCTGATGACATTTGCAGGGGGAGCAGTGTCATGGCAATCAAGGCTGCAAAAGTGCATTTCTTTATCAACAACTGAGGCTGAGTATGTAGCAGCGGCTGAAGCTTGCAAAGAAGAATTGTGGATGAAAAATTTCTTGCAAGAGTTGGGCCATAAGCAAGAGAGATATAATCTGTTTTGTGACAACCAAAGTGCTATTCATCTTGCCAAGAATTCAAGTTTGCATTCTTGAACCAAGCACATTGAGGTGCGGTACCATTGGATTTGAGAAGTGGTGAGTTCCAAGTTGTTACAACTTGAGAAAGTTCATACCGACCTAAATGGTGCGGATATGTTGACCAAAGTTCTACCTCAAGAGAAGTTGCAATTGTGCAGCGAGGTAGCGGGCATGATGGTGCCCCCCTCATGAGTTGGAGGGGGAGATTTGTTGGGTAATCCTCCTCATGATGGTGGGCAATGAGGAGAGTAAATATTCCTAGTGAGCAGCCCCACATGTAAGGGAAAGAAAGCCTAAGGTGTGGACCAGCCTTGGGTGACTTTTGCACCAAGTGTGCAGCCTTCTAGGTGAAGGGAGAAGCCTCTGGAAACAGAAAGACAGAGAGCTACGAAAATTTCAGGATAAGCCTCCACACAAGGAGAAGAGAAGAGAGGGAGAAGAAGGGAGATTGGAGAGGAGAACTTGCAAGAGAGCAAGAGGGATTCGTCCTCAAGGTTGTGAAGGTTCAGATCCACATCCTTGGTGCCTCCAATCTGTTGTTCCACCATTCTTGGTGAGGTCCTTCCATACTCGAGCTTGTAGCCACCAAATCTTGTTGTTGCTGTCCAAGATTGTGAAATCTTGATGTATGAGAGCCTCTAGTGCTATGTAGAGAAGAAATTGTTGTAATTCCCACAAGCATATAGTGGAAGAAGATTTGGCTGCCTTGGTCCCGTGGTTTTTCCCCAATTTGGGGTTTCCACGTTAAATTTGGTGTCTCTTTGGTTGATGTGTTCCTGCTGCAATTTCCTCCATTATATGTGTGATGCATATGTTGCCCTTCGTGAATAGGTTGACGTCTTAGGCCTAATTCCGCTGTGCCACTAACCTACTGTATTAGTGTGGTTTTCCCAACAAGGTGCCACCTTTTAGCACCAGAACATTAGCATCGGTTGGAAGGTGCAGCAGGAACCCGTTCATGCTGTCCATCTTAGTCCATCCATCCAACTAAACAAGAACATGAACGTCATATCATCCCATCTAATAATCTAATCTAATTAATTAATTAACTAACTACCGATGTTGCATTGCAATGTACGGAGTAGTACGTTCTTATCACATGGGCTAGCTTTGCAAGCTTTTTCGATATACGCATGCATATGTCAGAGCTACAACAACCTAGTACTTGCAGCACAGTGCACGTCAATGAAAACATATATAGCGGGAGGTGAAAGACTCGAATATTTTGTTGATTGACACTTTTATTTATGTTACGTTCTAGGGTGGCGACGGCAGACAGTCTTCGATATATGGTGACGGGAATTTTGTTGGCATGAACCTTTGTTTTGACAAAGGGAATGAAGATGTGCTTTTAATTTGTGCAAAGGAGTGTGATTGTTGAACAATCCAAGCAATTTGAGAAAAAGGAGTGAGTTAAGCGCTCGCAGAGCTGGATCCGTGTTTCTTATATTTCCTGGAATAGTATATATATGAGCAGTATTTTCCCAGTTAGCACCCACAATTTTCTTTCACTAGTTTCAGAGGCTTTGCTGTCCAATCGGTAGATTAAAGCAAACCTAAGCCTTAGTTCCAATTGATCGATCCTGACATGGCTAGATTATAGCACGCACAAAGAAATCCGGCTCTCTACATGTATTTATGAGGCCCCGAATGCATTTGCTGTAGTGTATCATTAGATTGATGTCCATGGTGCAGTACTCCACTACATGATCCATCCCTATTATCATACTCTACTTCCAGTGAGCAAGCAGGTCACATGTCCTAGAATCAATTATCATGAGCCGAGCTATCTACAAAAGCTTTCCTGCAGCAAGGCAACCCCCTGTTTCTACTACTTTACTAGCGGAGACTCCTCATCTCTATCGTCTCCACCTTAGGGGCTACTACTACATGTACTGCAGCCGCCTTCCATGATCCTCATGCTGCTGCAGGAAGGTTCTTCTTCAACTTCTCAACAATGAACTTCCTCGTGTCAGCGCCCTTCACATTGAATTCCATCAAGAGATCTTCGAATAGCGTCTTCAAGCCCGTGTTGAACGTGACGCGTCTCGTCAGAGGGTTTGAATTGACCGCTGCTCCTGGCTTTGGTGTGTTGCTGCTACTGCTGGCTGCTCCCGCATCACTACTTTTGTATTCAGACTCTTCCTCCTCCTCTGGCACTACTGAGCCAATATCATTACCCTCCATGTAGTGCTTGCATGCTGCGAGAATGGTGTGCCCATGCACCCGGAAGTGGCCAGCAACAAGGTCTGCAAAGTGCTGCGAGGAGCCAAAAGCCAAACATGGATCGGTCAGGTTACAACACGAAGCAGCAGAAACCAGACTTTACTCCTACTTTGCCACAACAGTAAAAATTAGAAGAGTCACATTACCTCTGGAGGCCTCCGAAGTGAGTACAACATCGTCCTGCATGAGTGCAGAAAGGTAGTGTCGTTATACTCCAAAGATTTCCGCTGTCCATGTGGAGTGTTGGCGGAGGATGCATATCCTGGCTCGTTGTAATATGGGTTCTCATTCAAAATGAGAGCTTGAATGGAGACAAGAACCTGTAGCAAGGTTGATTGAGCTGGATTCCACTTCTCACAACCACTACCAGCCCAGGTACCCAGCAGGCTAAGGCATACTTTTCCACAATTATATAAGTTTGGATTGATCCGAAGTCCTCCAGAGTGGTAATGTACCAACTGTAAACGGCCATCAGAGACAAACATTTCAACAAATTGTGAAATTGTTATATAAAAATAATAAAAGAAACATGCCAAAGCTTTGGTGTATACCGGAGGGCCAGAAGGATAAGAAGAGGGAATGTGAATATCGAAAAAGAAAAGCCCATCATGGTAGGGCGTTCCCTTGGGTCCAATAATCGCAGCCCTAAGAAGGTCCATTCTATCTTCAGCAACCCGGACATAAATAGATGCTGTACAAAAGAAATCATCAGAAACAATCTTCACCAATTGACAAGAGTGTAGCCTGTCCAAAACTTCCATGAGTTGTGAACAAAGCCTAGTAAACCTAAATCATGGGAATAGCTTTTACAGACAAATAATGTGCAAATAATTAAGGCACAAAGATGAGGAAACCACAAAGAAAATGACCATACGTCACTTTAATTAAGTGCTTCATAATGTTGAGACACAACTCTCAACAAAATTGAAAACTTAAATACTGGCAAAAAGGAACCAGATGGAGTACTAACTTTGCTAAATGTTCTCTAGAAATATTTTATTTGCCCTTAATTATTTCGATTTCAATTTATCCCAGGGCAGTCCTATGAAAATAACTATAAGCGAGCACATTGAAGGACACTGTCAGTGTCAGATGTCGTAGTGGAATGCAACTAGCAACTACAGGTAGTGCAGTTTCACCCTGGCTGAGAATCATGCAGCACATGAAGAATTGTTTTGTCCCCTTATTTTGTATAAACATGGAACCTAGCAACTTACTGCTTCTATGAACTACAATTGATTTTTCAGTGTTGATGGTGTCCCAAATGTGATGAAGATGATTGGTTTAAACTTGAAAAGGGGCCATACTAAGAAATAAGCAAAATAACATATCATATTTGCTCATAGCTAACCTGGTAGATCCTTCTCCAGAAGTTTCCAGTCATGTTGAACTCTCTTTGACCAAGCTCTGGTTGGCTGAAACAATGTCCACATGCAAGAATGGGTAAGTGCCCAAGAGAAGCAAAAATCAAGAGGAAATACTAGTTGAGCATTTCACCTCTCCTTGAGAATTTTTAGTATAGTGATGGTCAGAGAAATTTTGAACAGTGTCAAACTGCTTGAACTTATTATATTTATTTGCATTCTCATCTGCAGTGCTTGATTTAGATGGCTCCCTGGCTTCTTCCTTGGCTGCAATTTTCTGCAGCCATGGTACAGTAGCCTCCACGCCTGGAGGCAGATCTAAGTCGTCAAATTTATCAGCAAGATGCTGATTAAAGTCAGCTTCGTCAAACTCGTAGTCATCTTCGTCGTAGCCATCGCCATCATCATCACAGTCGTCCTCCATGTAGTAGTCTTCTTCTTCTTCGATTTCTTCAGGAGGGTCAAGATCCTGGGGTTCTGGTTCGGAAATTTGCAAAGAGCTACTTGTGCTGGATGAACCCTGTAAAAAAGGACAGGCCGGTCAGTAATTATAACAGGTATGTAGTAAAGAATGAAAGGGACATGTAAAGTCATTTATCCCACAATCTGGGATCCTATGCTTAATTAACTATGTGGACTTATTGCCAATGGATAACATAAAATTCTAAACAGGAATGGTTCCAGCCTTAATGGATTGAAATTCACATAAATGCATCTTTCGTGTTTATCATAAAAGCCAAAACTAGCACTGTGAGCAAACTATTGTTATTCAGACAGAATGCATTAAACAGACTGTTAAAATCCTCCGCAGCAGCTGAAACAAAGTAACAGCCGCAAGACATCAGTTGACACAGCCGGCGAGGACAAAAATCGGCGACACGCTATAATGTTCAAACATACCAAACTGGCAGTGCATTCCAATCGAGCCGATTACGACTGGCATTGCAATCAATCGGCCCAGGATAGGGTCTAGAATGGCAGAGCACACCCCACGGGTGCCGTATCCCCAAGCAATTTGGCATCAGGGAAGCAGCGAAGCACCCCTGAATCCCCGCCCCCAAAAACCCAAACCCTAGTGGTAACAAGATGAAAAGGAAACCAACAGCAAACCCGCAATCCCGACCTAACCCTAAACGAGAACCCCCCGTTCCCGCGCATCCTGCAAGAACCAGCACGCGAGCTAGAATTCGTAGACGAATCAATCAATCAATCAACCCGGAAGGGAAGGGGGAAAACGACTCGATTGGGCGGGGGGTCAGGAAAGAAGGCAAGCGGGAGGTGACCTGGCATCGCTGGCGCTTCTGCTGCTGCGCGACGCCCCAGGCGACGGCGTCAGCGGAGCGGCACGACGAGGAGGAGCTCCCCTGCTGCAGGCCGCAGTACCTGCAGGAGCCGAGGACCCAAGGCCGAGGCGATCATAATCAGAAGGAAATCCCCCGAAAAGAAAAAGAGTAGGATGGGGAAAAGCTTCCCCCCTCCGCGAGGAAGAGGGATGGCGGGGGAGGCGACGTACTCCGCGTCCATGGCGGCGGCGGCGGGCGATCGTGCCAGGCAGAGAGAGCTATGGATTGATCGATGGATGGAAGGAAGGAAGGAAGGAAGAAGGGGAGGAGGCCGAATCGCCGCCGATTTATGCAGGCCGCGTCCTAGTCCCGCTCCGTTACGCGCCTACGCCAGTCTATGACGTGTGGGTCCACCATGGGGAATCCCCACGCGGACCCGCACGTCAGCGACCTGGTTCCTGCACGGTTGTTATTAGCTTAGTAGATTCCAATGGACGGGAGGCGGAGGATTAGACGGCAAGAAAGCGGAGCGCCGGTTAGGACGCTCGGATCGGGCCCATCTGTCAGTGGCGCGGGATCAGGATTTGCTGTGTAGCCAAGCACACAAGCAGGGCAGGGGAGCAGGAACTCCATCTCGTGGCCAAGTACCAACCTTGTTTCAGAAAATTGAAAGGAAGCACCGATGATCACAACCTTGTTTCGGGCAAAGTCAGTACTAAGGGCGCGTTTAGTTTCAGAAAAAAAAATGAAAATGAAGATAATTTATACATTGGGAGACGTACATTGTGAGAGGGGGCATAAAAATCGATAGAGAAAAAATTTACAAAATGAATGAACTAAACAAGGCCTAACCACCGCTAATCACAACCTGAAACGTCTACGAGGCAGACCACACTTGATGCCAATAATATGTCCAAATAAAGTGACAAGCATGCATCATTCGCGGGTATCCTTCACTGGATCGAAAATCTGGTCAGTGTACATGCAAATTAAAGAAGCTAGCAGGCGCGCCATGTACTTCGGTGTACCACATGCATGCATCAGTTTCTTCTTACAGAAATATATTATTGGCATCAAGTGCATCAGTTTCAGGTTTGAGGAATTTCTTACGGAAAATATAATGCCAGCAGCAAGTGGACATATTTTGCTAATTTGTTGCATAACCCTAGGGCAATTATAAATACATTAACATCTCTGCCACTGCTAGATACACGGAACCATCCTTCTGGATGCACAATCTTGTTCCCCTCATTCTCACAATAAGGCCTTGTTCGGTTAATACCTTTCTCAAAGGTATTGAAAGGTATTGGAGTGTATTGAGAGGTATTTTGACTTGTTAGGGATTTAATACGTCCCAATACGACCCAATCCCCCTCAATACGACTCAAAACGAACAAGCCCTAAGTGGAGCGCCGGTTGGGACCCGGGTGCGAAGCGGTCATGGTGGATGAGCCTGATGGCGAGGGAGTTATCGTTGGAGGAGAGGGAGAGGTATCGCCTGGCCTGGGTGTGCCAAGGTAGCGAAACTGCGGAAGTAGGCGGTCATGAAGGCGCCGGCGCCATTGACAGATGGGTTCAGGGATTGCAAGGCGACGTTGTGCCATGACCCAATGGTAACACAATTAATTACATCTTTTTAGCAATAGAAAATCACCAAGGGTATGTTTAAATCCATCAAACTTTGCAAAAAGTGTAAAAAAAATGACACAACTCCTGTCATTCTTACATTTCTTAAGAATTATGGGGTACCATATTACCGTGAGGATTTTGATCCTCCTAGTTCGGTTGGTTGTCTTAAACTGAGGATTATTTCAAGGTAAAAAAACTGATACCAATCTTATCAAAAGGTTGATTGCTAGTGGATATTCACTATTAGCTGGTGTAAATGTTGGTGCCTTGTTTCATGTGGTGAACAATAGGCAGGTGTACAACACTCCTACATTTGATGAAGCATCCAGTGCTTATGCCTTAGCATTAATTGGTCCAGCATTGAGAGGAACAAGAATAGCGACCTGGAAACATACTTCATAGTAAGGATACAAATGGATGTCATGCACATCCAGATTACCAAAAGCAAGGTCTGGATGGGGATATGTATGTATGGGCATCCCATTTGTATAATGTATGGGGATTTCTCTTGGAGGACAAGAAGTTGTAAGAAAAGGATAGATTAGTGGAAGTAAAGCTGGGAGAAAGAAAGAAGCCGCAGGAAGAAAGATGTAGGTGAAGAAGGATATGTATTCTGGCGCTTTGTGAACCTTGATTCTCTTTCTACCTATATGTATATGTATCATGCACTCTGCTATTTTAGTTTTAGTTGTGACATTATAAATTTAACTATCATGTTCTATGTAATCCGTGCAATAACAATTGTTCATTGGTTTCTACTGGATGTGCTTTAATGCTTGTTTTGAGACTGCACTTTGTGATATACATATTTGGATCAATTTGGGTTAATAAAAGTATAAAATGATTTGATATCGGGGAAGGCAGGCAATGCACTGCATCTCACGCTAATATGCTATCAAGGGCCAGAACATGTGTTGTCCCATTTATTTACTGGAGTTTGGAAGGATGTTTCGCAATGCACGTGAAAGATTCATTATTCACACGCATGCATCATTTAAAAGAAGGGCGTATAACAGATCATTTTAAGTACTAAGATATATAAGCACCATATTTCTTTAGTCAATTATCATTTAAAAGAATTTTTTTATGGTGGGCTACAGCAGGCAAGAAGCCGGCCTGAACAATTGAATTAATATGTCAGGTTGTAACATACAAGAATTCGTGAAAAAGGGGGACAAGGGGGTGGGAAGGAGCTCAAGCTACTTGAAATACCTCCGCAGACTTTGCAATATATTTGGTCATTGATACATTTATTTAGATATAAAAACTTCATAACAGGTGCAATATTGACATCTTGTAACTTCATCAATCACAGAGTGAAACTAGACATTATCATGGAACTTATGTAATGATATCCAACAATATGTCCCTTATATTGGAGCCAAAATTTAACACAATACTGAGTAGTGCGGTCAAGAGACAATGTGGTCATTGCCATTGCCCACTCCAATATCCATGTGTTATATGCAACATAATAGCAAATGGTATAAACTAAACCTAACTGATAGTCATTTATGTAAATGATAACTTAATGTCATGGTTTGGGATTTTATGAAGTGGCCCGAACAAATTATCACCACTCCACCCCCACACTAGAGATGATTTGGGCCTCTGAGTCGTCCAAGTCATTCTAGGCACATCATAGGGTTCGTGATGTTCACGAAAGTCATTGATAGCCTTGGCAAGCTCAACATCTCTATCAGGATCAAAATAGATGAGGTCCGAGTCTAGCAAGCCTTTGAAACCAACTCCATTGATAGCGTACAAATCGTTCACGCCATCAACAATCCCAGAATGGCCTCCAGACGGTGGATGCATAATCTTGGTTCCTTCATTCTCGCAATGCAAGCAGCGACATGTTGTCAAAGCACCCGTCAATAAGAAAAGGATTTTATGAGAATAACAGAGGACACCAGTGTCAAAATTTTGATCAGAAAAAAAAATGATCACCGCTTCCCTTCTGAACTTTTAGGGCAGTATTACGTTTGAAGATTAGAATTAGTTCAAGTGTTATTTATGAACAAAGTCTTGCCTCGCTTTATTACTACCTTAACATACATGGTTCGTTCATGGCTAGTATTAATCCATGTTTGCCATGGTTATTTTTTCCCCTTTTTGTGTTATGGTGCTGATGTTGATACGAAGATTGTTGCTCTTGATTGTTGCTACTCTGCTCGAGCATATGGAGGAGAAAACACTAGCTAGTTCTTGGATTTCATAGGATATATATCACTAGAAGCCTGCTTGATCATGGTAATGTCATGGTCAAACAACGATGATGGAAATTAAGGAGGGAAAGAAGGAGCCAAGGGTAAAAATGACTCTTTGCTTTTGTCTCATGCTATTATGGAATGCCATATCACAACAAGGACGCGTTTGACTCAAAAAAGAGTTGAGGGAGTAAATTGACCGATTTGAAAGTTGAGGGACGAACTTGACCCTTAGAGTAAAGTCGAGGGATCAATATGCCTATTTTGCCTAAATCATTGACGCCATCAACAACTCCAGAATGGCCTCCAGACAGCGGATGTATAATCTTGCTTCCTTGATTCTTACAATGTTAGCAATGACTTGTTCTAAAAAAACCTGCCAATAAGAAAAGAATATGATAAGAATAATTGAGTATACCAATGTCAATTTTTTTATTAGAAAAAAATAACCACCAACTCTCCTTCTCTCGTGATTTTTAAAGGGTAGTATTATGTTTGAAGATTAGGATTAGTTCAAGCGTTATTTAAGAAGAAAAGGCCTTGCCTCACCTTAGTACCTTAACACACATGTTTCATGGCTTAGCATAGACATGTTTCGTGGCTAGTATTAAACTATTAATCCATGTTTACCATGGTTTATTTTGTTCCTTTTGGTGTTATGGTTCTGATGTTTATAAGAAGATTGTTGCTCTATTGAAGCTATTTTAGTTGTAGGAACGAGGGCTCCATGTTTTCCTTTTGGTGTTACGTGAAGATTCATATATATACAATCAGTGTGGTGCAAGTACATCATTGTGCCATGTTGAAAAATATCAATGCATACTTGGGCGGCTTCTAAAATATTGGGAAGTTTGCATGAGCCATAGTTGCCATGCTTCATGGCAAGTATGGAAGACCCTATAAGCATGTTATTTTGGTAGGGTAGAAATATCAAGAAACTAATAAAAACTCGAACATGGGAGGAGACATTTGTCATCTCTTTGATTAGCTTGGCAAAATAGGATTGATCTTGCTACCAATCTCATCTCATAAGTGCCTTAGAATAAATGTGGCCATGCATGCTCTCAATGATAGCTTTCAAAAAAATTGAAGAATAGGAAAAAAAACACAAGGCACATACATAAAGTAATTAGAAAAAAACACAAGGCACATACACAGAGTAATTAGAATCGAAAAATACGCAGAGTAAAGGAACCAAGTTATTAGATTTGAAATATTAATAGTTAGCACAAAATGATTACACCCGTCACATATTAGCCATCAATATCGTAGTGCTCGAATGTTTGAAGTTCATATAACAACCATATTTTCTCTCATATCAAATGCAGCTATGCACGGGCGGTATATAAATATATGATGAACACTTGTAATATATTAATGCTGGAAAGAATTAAATATGGATAGGATTAATTTATAGACTCACTTGTACGAGACCATAACTCAGTTGAGATGTGGGTTTGAGGCCCCATCTTCCGTGTATGATGGCCATGATAACATACTCATCGTTCTCACAATCGTGAATAATCATGAGATTCCATATTCACGTGTAGCCTTGATGCGACTGGTTCTATTGGATACCTCAAGATAAAGGATTTTTTATGGTTGACAAAATTAATGTTAGTCTTATGAAAAATTTACTAGCAAATGGAATTCCACTTGCGCTAGGCATTCGTTACAACGCTCTGTTCAAGTTTGTGAATTCTGATAAGAAATATTTAAGCTCGAGGAAGGATGGGGTCCTGTGTTGGCATTGATCGGAACAAGAATGGAGGTTAACAAGAACACATGCAAGCTCAAAGCATACTTCATTTCAATGAACTCGGCTTTTGTGCCCACCAACTTAGATTCAAATTATTTTAGAAGATCCAACAACACTTCAGCCAAGCCTATTTTTGTCACTACCAAAACAAATTCATTTCTTCACACAAAAACAATCTCAAAGTCATTCATCGTGTATTATTAAGCAATATTAGAGTGAGAGCGAGCCATTCATCCAAGTGTACATGTTTTTTTCATTTTTGATTCGTAACGTGTGCATGGAAAAGAATCTCCCATCTTGCAATGCCATTTTATTGAAAAGCAATATCAAAACCACCATTTTAAGTCTGTTTGTTGCCATCACCATTTTAAGCTTTAAGCAATTGGAGGCCTCAATGGTAACACAACCGCAACTTTTTAGGTGAAAGAAAATGACCAAATACAAGAACTGAACTCAACTACTAGCTACACCTGCACCGATTCATCATTCATGTCAATTAAATGATAACTTAATTTCACGGTGATCAGGGATTTTAGAAAGTGGCCCGAAGAAATTATCACCACTCCACCCCCACACTAGTGATGATTTGGGCCTCTGAGTCGTCCAAGTCATTCTAGGCGCATCATAGCGTCCGTGATGTTCATGAAAGTCGTTGATAGCCTTGGCAAGCTCAACATCTCTATCAGGATCAAAATAGATAAAGTCCGAGTCCAGCAAGCCTTTGAAACCAACTCCGTTGACGGGGTATAAATCGTTCACGCCATCAACAATCCCAGAATGGCCTCCAGACGGTGGATGCATAATCTTGGTTCCTTCTTTCTCGCAATGCAAGCAACGGCCTGCTGTCAAAGCACCCGCCAATAAGAAAAGGATATGATGAGAATAACAGAGGACACCAGTGTCAAAATTTTTATCAGAAAAAAAAAGATCACCGCTCCCTTCTGAACTTTTAGGGTAGTATTACGTTTGAAGATTAGAATTAGTTCAAGTGTTATTTATGGACAGAGTCTTGCCTCGCTTTATTACTGCCTTAACAGACATGGTTCATTCATGGCTAGTATTAAGAACACTGTTGCTCTATTGATGCTATATATTTTAGTTGTAGGAACGAGAGCTCACCGATAGATGAAGTGTAATCAGATACAGGACAGCAGATGGACGCCTTGGGCTGCACATACCCAGGGCCGGGATAAGGCGACGCCACCCAGAATTCAGCGAAGAAAAGTGTGCGCTCACGGGTCGAGGTGGTAGCACTGTTGGCTGCAGGAACTCGTGAGCTCGCCAAGAAGTTGACATGGAATACATTTGGGCGGTAATTGGAGGAATTGGAATGCCACACGCCGCAGACAATGTCAACCTGATAGCTAGGTTCCTGCAACAAGAAGCACAATTGTTTGTCAAACGAAAACATATCAGCAACCTCGTTCAGCTGATGCTGCAGGATGACCGGGCGACATGGGAATGTAGCTAGTTGGTGAATTCAGTGTTGATAACTTACCCAAGGATGCTGGTAGCAGTATCTGCTTAGCAATTTGTTGATGTGGGTGTGAACAAAGTCCAGCCTGACCTGGAAGTCCGTCTTCTTTGTGGACACATGGCACGACCCAGAAGGTGACAGGTACGGGCGAGCTGCTTCCGTCTCCACCATTGATGCTGCCGCTGACACGTTTGGCACTGATTGATGATCTGGAGATTCCTCGCTAATGATCGCTTTTAGTTGCTCCCATTGGTCATCAGATATGATGGTCCTCCCGTCACCAGGAACAGGCAGCACGCAGCGCAGGCGAGCCAGCTTCTCTGTCGTCAGGGAGGCGAGGAATGATCCGAAGGCGGCGTGCTGGGGGTGCTTGGCAGCCTTGGCCGCAGCAGCATAGGTGGCTTCTTGTGTGCGTGACTGTGAGAGCAGAGATGTGATCTGGTGGAGAAGAGGTCGCAGTCCAAAGAGTTGATGCAATCCAGGGCCTCGTGCCTGGACCCGCAGCCCAAGGTGGCAGACGCCATCATCACCACCTTGCTGGGCGGTTGCCGACGACCTTACCAAGACCGTTGCAGGTCGAGATCGTCAGCGTGCCGTCGTCGCCTTGTGTACACCAGGTGCCGCCGCTCGGCCGGCACCAGAACTCCATGCTCGCCGGCGGCCACTGGCGCGCCAGGAGGTCCATGATCTGCGACACGTCGCCGGCGGTGAGCGGCTCCTTTGCCGTCCCCGCAGCTTGGCCGCGTCCGGCGAGGTAGAGGTAGCGGCTGGCCTGGGTGCGGTCCAGGTAGCGGAAGTAGGCGGTCATGAAGCCGCGGAGGCCGGAGAGGGATCGCCTGCCGATGTCCACCCACCCATGGGTGTCGTCCCTGCGCACCCTCAACTCCCTCTCCTGCTCTTGCCGGTCGTGGACGAGCAGGCCGACGGCGTTCAGGATGATTGTTGGAGACGGGGTCGGCGAGCCCCACGCAGAGGCCGCCGGCGACGACGCACCCGTCCAGGCCCGGCACCTCGCCGAGCGGAAGCCGCCGCGCCGCCTCCTCGTAGAAGCCGTCGATGAACCGCCTCCTCATCTCGTTGGCGTCGCTCAGCTCCGCCTCGTCGATGGGAGGACGCTTCCACTTCTGGCTGTCGTGGAAGCACGACAAGCCGACGCCGGGGAGGCGCTGCTCCGTACAAGGAGACGACGCCATAGGGTACGTCGGTCGGGTGGCTCCTCCATCTGCTGTGGGTTTTATGATAAAGAAAACCCACCGAGCGAAAGAGCATGTCTTTTCCGATCCCAACTCGCTCCAAACCCCGAATCCGACGCGCACAGCATCAACAAAAACCGATCCCACTTTCCACCAAACTCATCACAAATTCAGCTTCTCCGACATCTTTGGGATCAATCCTTGGACAAGAATTATTCTCAGGTGGTGGCACCCAGAATTCGGCGAAGAAAAGTGTTTAGTTCACGAAATCTTTTCGTGAAAAGATTTCGGGTTTTGATTTTACCGATTTAGAAGAAGTAAATGTAAACAAAAAGGGTGGAAAGTTATATGGATAGGGTGGAAACCTCGAGACGAATCTAACGATGGTAATTAGAGAGTAATTAATCCATAATTAGCGGATGGTTACTGTAGCAGTACTGTTACAAATCCTATATTAAGTAGGCTCATTAGATTCGTCTCGTGATTTACAGCCTATTCATATAACTTTTCACTTTTTTCGTCTATATTTAATACTTCATGCATCTAAGATTCTCTTTTGATGTGATGGGTGAAAAAAATTTGGGTGGGAACTGAACACGGGCTAAGACGCGACCACAATAATACGCAGCGTGCTGGGGGTGCCTGGCAGCCTTGGCCACCGACGCGATGGGGATGCTGCTGATGCCTGATCCGGAGAGGTCGCAGTCGACGGAGCTCAGGTAGTCCAGGACTCCAGGGCCTCGTGCTCCCACAGGTTGCAGGGTTTACGATTTTCTTCTTCTTCTTTTTTTACCACCTCGACAAACCAGGACTCTTGTCTTGTCCGATTAAATCTCCGTCCCAAATGAAAGACCAAAATATATCATGTATCCAATAACACAGTAGCAGCTCATCACATTGCACCCTCTTATTCATGTATCCAAGCTTTACAATTCCCACCAAGAAAAAAAAATCCAGAGTACTTGTACCGTAAAGAGCTACTGAAAATAAAACCCCACCTCCTAGTACCAAATACGTATACAATGCCTGAATCTTTTTTTTCTTTACTTGATGAAAAAAGAGAGAGAAAGGGGCAGAACATAAATAAAGTCTGAAGATGCAATTTATTTTCATCAACAGAAAAAACAATATTTGTCTATAGATACATAGTACAACACATCATCTCATCTTCCAACCAACCGTATGGACCAAACCTTCCACGCTCATCTGTTGAAGCACTAGATGATGCCATGCCAAACCAGCCGTCTGAATCAAGCACCCAATCTGGAAGTGCTGTGATGAGATGCAGGTTCCGCGTCCATCAAGTTTGCACTCACTGCTCTTGCCACAATCCAGGACTTGCCCATTGCTTTTCGGTTCACTTTCTGGAACCACGTGCTGCTGCAAGGTGATCCTGGAAAAGGGAAAAGACACCAGAGTTTTTAGCAAACAAGTTGCACGACTTCCAGAATTAGTCATACCGGTTTAACATACAGATAAGGTTGCTCAACCAAAGACTTTAGTTTAACAAGTAAGATTTGGCTCACTTGCACAAGAAAATTAAATCAAGCAAAGATTGGTACAAACAATCCTTGAAGCAACGAGCACCAGCGCCATTATGATTCAACAGACAGTTGTGCCAACAAGCAGCCTTACCATTCAACTACATGATTTTGGTTCCAACATATCAAAAATCGGGGAATAATGCAAAGAAATGACATTATTCTTTGTCAGTTACTTACTACAGTTCTACCAGCTTCACCTCATCATGTCTCATCATTACCCAAATTTCATAACACTATGTGACCACGTTAAGTCAAGTATCACAGCCATATTTTTCCCCTTATGTCAAGGTCCACAGCCCATGGAAGCCTATAAGGCTATGCCCTCCACGTCACACAGTCATCTACTTCCAACAGCCCTAGGAGCTTATGAAGTGAATTTAATATTCAATGAGAAATACATCCGACTGAAAATCCTACTTATTTCAAAGGACCTTGAGTGCACAAATCCTATTAACCTCAATAACTTACAAATCAAAGAACTCTTAATTAGATACTACGCATTAGCAAAGTTAGAATATCTAGGCTTATTTCAAGTTGCAAGTGAATGCAAGAAACTAATTGCTAGATAGAAATACATACCGAGACAAAATCAAAAGCTCTCGTGTCATCTTTCTTCGTATTGCTTGTCACTGCAACATGATTTTGCGGTTGATTACTTGAATTGAAAATATCTGGAAGCACTGATGGATTTCCACTGTTCATCGAATTGAAAGATGAATTCCCAAGTCCAGCATTGAAAGTTCCAAAATTTTGCAGTAACTGCTGCTGCTGAGCAAGCAGAATCCCCATGGCACCATAATTTAATTGTTGCCCAGGAAATGACTGATTGAGCATCATATGTTGAGGTAAGCTATACTGCAAAGGAACCTGTTGTTGTGGATAAAAGGCGTTCTGACCAAGAATGCCATTCAATGCTGCAGCACCTGCCACCTGGCTAGTCTGATTGTTTGTGTCAAAGAACTGTGAGCCATTGAGATTGCTATTGGGTTCTGCTTTAACAGCAGGCTGAGCCTGGCCTGTTCCATTAAGGTTCAAACCAGCCATCAGATCATCGACAGTTCCTTGGTCAGTAACACTTCCTTGGATAAAAGGATCAGGATTGGTGCCAAAGATATCTGGCAATTCATTTTTGTTTGATGAAGAGCTATCGAGCATGGCAGCCGATGATTTCTCTTCTACTGTCAAACCTGAGAACAGATCGTTGGTCTCCTTAGTCTCTGCCTCGTGGAATGATACATCTGCAAATGGATCACTTCCATTACTATCAGCAGTGATTCCTGTATCAGCAATAGGTTCACCACCAAGCAAATCATCAACTGAGGAAACATATACATTGTTCCCAGTGTTCTGCACATTGCTTTCCTGTCCAGAACTTTGAGTTCCAAGATCATCTTGATCACCTGTATCAATTAAATCAGGCATCTGAACAGGTGGGGGCACTGCAGCTTTTGTTGCTAAATGATTTGTGGTTCCAGTAGGTTGTTCCCCGACCAGCATATTCAAGACCTAAGAAAGTAAATGTACCTTATTACACATCAATACTTGCAATTAACCGAGCTTTTTTTTCAAAAGATAATGTAAAAAAAGCTATGAGCTCAATTTTATAGTTCTGAGGAAACAGAAGTGAAGTTATTTTCTTTTTTCTTCGGATGATGGAAAAATAGCATGAAGTCTAACTTTAAAAAGATCCAGTTTCCCGGTCAGACTCACCTTTGAGGCCTTCTCTCTAAGAGAAACTTGTGGCAGCTCAGAGCATTTAACAACAGAAGCTGTGTTCTCAATGAAATATGAAGTGATGATAGAATAAGGATCAGTATCCTGTTTCCGTACTATGGCTTCCAACACACAAATAGCCTTCATACGAACCTGCAAAGTAAACAAATATACTGATGAATAATAACGAAAATATAATGAATTATTGGAAAAGCTTACTGCAATTGCTTTAATTTACTAGAAGCATGCAGGCACGTACGATCTAACCAATTAAGTGAAAGCTGTGAAGTAATACTGTTATGAAACTTATTCAACGAAGTGAAAAGGTCAGCAAACATGAAAGGTAGAGAGAGCATATTCAGTACAGCTGGGCTAAACACCCAAACCCCTAACTATCATTTGGGTCAATAGTTGGCATGTATTAGCTGCAAGGAAAACAAGTCACAAATTTAAGGTTTGCTGCTGGCTGTCTAATGATAATGTCAGGACAAATTTGCCATCCTATTAAGATTTTTTTTTCTCAAATACACAGGAGATCTGTGTATCATTGCATTAAGAAGAGAATGGTGAAGTACAACGCACCCAACACAACACCACCTGTTGGATAAATAAGCTAAAGATGTCATTAATTGCAATAGCAGTCACGCTTGCATACAATTAAATGTTTTCATGCAAATAGGTACAACATCAACATATTTCATCCACCTACTCAATACTATGGCCCTGTTTGAATCCACCCCAACTAAAATTTAGCTAGCTAAAATGTAATAACTTCTTTTAGCTAGCTAAACTTTAGCTGGGATGTTTGGATCCTCTAGCTAAATGCTAGTTTATTGACTATAATACCCTCCTAGGTGCAAGAGGAGATAAAGATTACATTGGCAGTGGGTGTAATTTCGCAAACCATTAAGGGCATTTCGGTCTTTAAACAGTTTTAGTTGGGTTTAGCTACTCCCAACCGGCTAAAGAAAAATGGCCTTTCCCATTAGCTAGGAGAAGTTTAGCTGGATTTTAGCTGGGGTGTTTGGATCCATCTCAGCTAAATTTAGCTAGCTAAAGTTTAGTTGGTGGATCCAAACGGGGTCTATATTATGGCAACTACCTTGCAACTTGAGCATTGATGACAATGTTGTTTATCCATGAACTCTATAAAACATCTAATAACACAAGCATCTTTCTCTTCTATCTATTGTTTCCCCTTCAACACTACATTGCCTTAAAATGCAATTATAAACTTCTGGACAGCCTATTGCAATCCTGAGAATTCCCACATTAACATATAATAATTGAAATTCACAAGTGCCTACATGTAAAGCTTGAATCAACAGCACAACAGAAATTAATTTACACCGCTTCTCAATAGAGTTAAGAACCATGACTTGACACTAGTTTTGTACTATAAGTGAACTGACTAACTGTGCATGTGGATATTAAGGGTGAAATGGAACGGTAATGAGTGATCCACCTAAACTCACCTGCCATAATGGAGAATTCAGTTTGTTTTCAAGTGCACGGCTCAAAGCGACTGCATCCAATTTGGAAGCTTCTGTTAAAAATATCTGCAGAGCGTCTCGCGTTGGTTGCAGTCGCACACCACTTGCAGTAACAATTGTCTCCAAAAGTCTCTCTTCACGAGTCTTAATCCCTGGTTGACTTGAGCTAGTATCATCAGTCGGTGCAGAACTGGAAGGAGTTGGACCCCAAGAACCAGAAGCCGCATTCTTCGAAGCACCAGAGGAGGCACGACTCTCACTTTGGATTTCACTTGGATCGTACCGACCATATCTTTCAGATTCTGTGGTCAACGATCTACGGAGGTTAGGGCTCTTGTATGTGCCACCATTATCATTTGTCATCATTGCATGTGCTGCAGCAAAGTTGCTCAACCCCTGCTTAATGGATGCACTTCCAATACCCACTACGTCGCTGAGCTCACTGAGGAAAGACTTCTTGTCATCTATTCTCGATGGCTCATAGTTAGTATTTCCAAAGCCCTGTATGCGCTTGCCAAGACTTTCAGTTGCGACAGCAGGTTTAGGGTCCTCTGTGGAGAAAATTGCAGCTATTGCCTCATTCGCAGTTTCACGGACAGCCTTATTAAGGGCATCTCCTCTTAAGGGATCAGGGTGGCCTTTGTAGTGAACTAGTTGGCGCATAGCCGCTGAGTGTCTTTGCATCTCCCTCTTGAAATCAGTACCGGATTTTCCGACTGAGTACTTTATCAACCGTAAGGCCTGTATAGCAAGTATAGACAGGGTTATATGCTATTGAGTTGGAAGAATGGAGAATACATGTAAAAAAAAGTCTGAGCAACCAATGTACTTGAAAAACAAGATGAAAGTTAGTGCATCTACAAAATCCATTGCAAGCATATGCACTCCCTTGGTTAGACAGAGACTACCATATCATGATGGATAGAAAGAATTGGGTGCTCCGGGATACAGGATATGTAAAACTTAATAAAAAAGCATCCACTTAAGCTAACATGCAACAATTTCTGATTGCCACCAGCAGTGATCACAAATTATAACGTAGAGCGCCTGATATACACGAGTCAACTTCTCCACAAAACCTCAGCTACACAGAGCCATAGAGCATTGCTAGTGCGCCAGAAAACCAGTGAACTCATGGACAAACTATGCCAGCCCTCAAGCTAAAAAAGACACTCGATCTTTTTGAGTCAACTCATGAGCAATTGAACAAGCAGTCAGGCATATGAGTTGGAAACACCCTGAAAAGAAAAAAAGTCCCTCCCAGCTAATGAGCCAATTCATAACCCCCTGCTTGACGGGCGAATCAAGCTTGCATATAAGAGCTTATTCAGTTATGGCAACAGATTGTGATGAATCCATGACAAGCAACCCAACCAACCCTTTCAACCAGATCAGATTATAGGAATGCATCAGAACAGCACGACACCATCGCCACCGGGGGCGAAATTAACAAGGAATACTCGGATGATCTGCCTCGCCAACGTCCCCCACCTACGCATCCTCCCACCCAGCCAGCCAGGTTCAATCCGATCGCGGGTCGCACGCACCTTCTGCTTGACGAGGGGGCTCTTGTTGTCGAGTCGCTTGAGGACGAATTCGGCGACCTCCTTGACGATGCTGGCGTCGGAGGCGCGCAGGAGCTCGCAGATCTCCTCGAGCTTGTAGACGGGGGCGACCTTGTCGTCGTCCGCCGTGACGCCGTCCACCATCCGCGAGCGCCAGTAGGACTCGACCGCCCGCCTGCTCTGATCCATGGCTGCGCGAGCGCCGCCCCCGCCCCTGCCCCTGCCCGATCGGAGACGGAACGGGTCGGAGGGCGGGGAGATCTGGGAGGGCAGGGAGAGCGGAGGGGGTGGGTGGCCGTGGACCGGGTCCGCGCGCCGACGAGGACGGGAGCCGGGAGGGGGAGGGTTCGTTTCGGGGCCTGACCGGCACGTGCCGCCGGAGGCAGGGAAGGAAAACGAACGGAGGGGTGGATCTGTGGAAGCTTCTAGTGGCGTGGCGGGTCAGCCTCTCTGCTGCTGGCCTTGCGTTCTTCCCACGAGAGGAACGAACCGGAAAGTTAGAAATACCGAAATTTTTTCATGAACTGGTTGAATTCGCGGTGAATTCGGTTGAGATTTGATGTTTGGAACCTGTTTTTGACTCCTTTACAAAAAAATAGGCTACCTGGCCTGCACTAGTGCATGTAGCTTTCCTAACTGTTAACTCATACCAAACACCCGTCTGTCTCGGACCGACCCATAATAAAACCAAACCTCCACCTGCGTTAAACGAAATACAAACACTCCCATCTATAATAACCAAGCTAATTAGGCACAAGTTTATGTCTCTTGTCACGATTCAGTGATTCACAACACTTGCACGACAAATCAACTGTCAAAATCGATGACAAAGATAAAAGAAAAGGAGATGATACAGCTCTACTCTATTCTGCACCGGATGGACACGCAGCTCCTGCCCCTGGCTTGGCAATGGTCGGCTTTAGTTTACTGCCGGCCGCCTTCAGTTGGATTCTCAGGTCAAAAACAATGTTAAGCTACAAAGCTATCAAAATTAATGTACATCATTTTATCTATCAGTACACAGCAGCAGGCCTCTTGCATCTCATCAGCTTCCTCAACCACCAGCTCGTCCTTGAATAGGACCTTCAGGTGTGGCAGAACCTTGGGCAAAACCGGCAAATCCGCGAGGTTTACGCTCATCAGGTCAAAGGCAATGCACGTCTTCTCCATGTCAACCTCTTCAATAACTGGGATTTTCGGGTATCGCTGGCTGAAGTGAGTCAAAATTATCCTGTATGCTCCAGCCGATGTGCCTACTTCTATTGCCTCCTTTGTTGTACTATGGTTCCTTGCGATTGCTTCGTCCTTCATACTGTCCTCGAATGTAGCCTGATGAAATAGAGTATTACAAGGACAGCTAAGAACAGGAAACGACAACATTTTCTAATGCCATCTATCATTAACGATTGTTAGAAGAGAATATTGTACAGCAAACAATATATGATACAATATCTGCAAGAATTGTTTAGTACAATGGTGCTTGTGGTCCAGATTTGTTGAGCAGGGAACATGTACAGCAGTGTGGACAGAGGAAAGTGTAGAATTTGTTATCATATATATTGCACTTTTTGGAAGCCAGCTGCCATTTCAAACTTGGAACAAAGCAACGGCAAAAAACTATGTAGAAGCTTACCTCATGTATTAGCACTGTGGCATCTCTGGATGCATCTATAAGAGCCGGACAGGGTCGTGTATCGCCAGAATATACAACCTTCCAGCCTGGAATAGCCTTTCCAGCACTGTTCACCTTCTCCAAGGCTCTCAAAACAACACCAAATGCCTGTGGACAGTGCACTACAGGGACACTGTACAGAATCTCCAAACCAGATTCCTGCAGAACTTCTTTGAAATTAGCAAGAGCTGTGGTATCCCGTGGACTTGCAGGCTTCCTGTTGTAATTCTCCATTCTGCTTCCAGGGGCAAACATGGTGTTCTCTAGTTGAGGTGTGGCTGATCCAGTAACATTTTCACTGAGAAAAGCGTCAACACTAGGCTTCAAAGTATTCCTGCAGTCTAGGAATTGCATGTCAAGATCTTCAAGCGTTGAATACGCATTTAGGAATCTCTCAAGCGGTCTTGGTCCAATCACAAGTAAGGGTTTATGAGGCATCCCTCTTAACAATTTAGACCTTAGAGCAAGAACTCTAGCTAGCCCTGTGTGGTGATCAGCATGAATATGGGAAATCCAAATGCACCTCAAACTTTTTACAGCTTCATCGGCACCATTTACACCGAACCTATTACAAAGACAGCATACTCCAGTATGAGTTCATGACTAGAACAAATCATGGGTTTATGCAACCTTAGAATATCTGAAAGTACTAACCTCCTTTTCAGTTGTCCTAAAGTTCCTTCACCACAGTCAAGAAGTATACCTCCTTGAGCAAACAAATTAATATATATGGAACTTACGTTCCGATATTTTGAAGGTTGGGATGAACCTGTACCCAAAAATGTAATCTCCATATCTTCCCTTGTTGCATCCTCCACACAAGAAGGGATCTCTTGATTGTCCCTTGGATGCTTTTGGCTGCCATCATCTAGCTTATCTGATTTTTGACCAATCCATGGCTCTTCAACCATCAGCATCCGACTGCCTGCTGGCGGTATATTTTAATGTTTGCGTTATTCTGCCAGAATTTGCGAACCTGTTCAGGAACTTCTCTAACCTCTGGGATCTCAGATACAAGCTCTTCAACAATATCCTTGTAGGTGAACAAACTTGGAATAGAAGCACTATCCAAACCGAGTTGAGCATATGGACGCAGATGAAACTGCAAGAAAAAAGACACTAAAGGTCAATCCTATATTCCACTTAATAAAATTAAGTTGAACTTGCAATTGGTTTAAAAGACACAACAGAGCACTCATATCTATCCTTCCTTTCCTCAGCTTACTTTTATACATTCCTCTTTGATAGAAGAGTCTTTCCCTATCTCATTGTCTTAGTTGTATGCCATTGCATATCATGGAAAAAAGGTATCTTAGATGTAAAGGATCGATTTCGAAAATTATGGTGTGGAAAGAAAATCATGGTGTGGGAACACACGCGAGAAAATAAAAGATCTGAACTATTACTTGGCTTGAGCACAAACTTTACACAAATAGATTTTCTACAGATATATGCTAAAATGATGGTAGAGATCCCAAAAAGAAAAGTGGTTCCAATTAGACCTATGAATTCGACCTTCAAAAGTCTCGTGGTAGGAAAGCAGAATGATATGATGTTCAATAAAAAAGAGTAACAGTAGAGCTCCAGTCAGAATGCCAGATTAATATATATGATCATATAGCGAACACTAACATGGACACAGTGATACAAAGCAAGGACGATAGCACACAATTACCTTAAGCAGATTTTGCGCAGAAACACTTCCACAGGCTTCTGATGAAGTACTCTAAAAGACAAACAAAATATTTTACATCTGCAACCAGCAGTAGTTCAACATCCAAGGTATTGTATAGGCTACTGAAACCTACCTTATCATTCTCCATGACATCATTTGCAGGTTTCACAGACCAAAACCCAGAGGATGGGAAGAGCTGAGGGCATACATAATTGAGTCGTGATGATATCCTTGCACTACCTTTCAAGATTGGAATTTCCATGTTTTTACTGCATAGATCAAAGAAGGGAAAATAAGATACTGGTGGCATGAGACCAATCAGCCAGAAAATAGTAGCACAAACTGAACTTAAGCAGTGGCATAGAACATATTTTCTTATAATATTATAGTAAATTAAACCCTAAGAAGAAGGAACCACTAACATAGTCATTTTAATTCATCTGTGTTCAGCATTTCAATGTGTAAAATTTGTTGTTTGCGTTGAAACAGAGTAGTTAACTTTGGATTAGCAAACAGTGTCAATAAAGATCAAACAGAAGTTTAAAAAAATCTATATTAAGAGTGAATTTCATACAAGAAAAGGACAAGTGTAACTGGATCATACATTTCATGTCCTGCCATTATATGTTGTGTTGCACCAAATCTTTTCATCCAGTTCTGATAGTCAGCAGCTTTAGTCACAGAGGATGGACCTAAGTGGATTATGCAATTTACTTTCTTACCACTCTCTCTTTGGTCCAAAGATTCTTCAAAAAAGCAGCTAAGGGATTGCAGTGAGAAAAGTTCTGCCATATGATATTGTGTAGGGCAATCCACCAGAAGAACAATTGGTCCAGGAATTGACGGGCCAAGAACATCACTTGGATGAACCTAGAGGTTAATTGAAACAAAAAGAGATTTAGACAAGAAATTCAAACCAAATAAATGGTGTATGTAATTGGCATTCAAACTTATATTGAAAAATTACATTGTCCTTAACATTTTAATAATGATGTCTAAAGTAAAGCATCAGATTCTCAAATGTGCCACTAAGGTTAAAATTTCTGATACTCTGTTAACATAGCCACGCCGTAACTAATGAGTCCGTGGACAACTAGTATATGCTTTCATAGAGTAGTTAGGCAACATCAAACTTAACAGACTCCAAAATCTAACAACATTAAATAGGCAGTAGCAGTCTCCTAGGTGGCACAAGCCTCATTCAAAAGATAAGATGCAACAAAAAAGATAACCAAAGTTAACAGCTATAATTTTATACAGAACTAACCATTTCATCAAATTGATCAGACTGCACAGAGTTCCCAAGTTGAAGCTCACGGTACTTGGGCCCAGGCTTCAGACCAAGCGTAGCAGCCTTAGCAGGGTCAAACTTTCCCTTAATTTCTGGCAATTCGCACGCATAGACTATAGCAGTGTCACCAGGCTTCAAGTCAATATCATTCAAGCTACCAGCTCCATTGTGGTACTTCGGTTTGACAAACATTGCTGATATACGAACTACTTCATCATCAAGAATAATAACAGAGTCTTTAGGCTGTGATGCATTCCGTTCAGCACCAAAGCTGTGCGTGTGAAGCATTGCTCTATTTGGGATAAAAGATTTCATTGCCCCAGCTAGAAAGTCAAGGTCAGAAGGGCCCCATATGTTCACCTGTGTTGTCAGTTAACAGGAAAAAGACTTCAATTAATCTGACGTCTAACGCTGGATGCATAAGTAGACACCAAAATAAAAGAAGTGAACTCACCGACATGCCCTCATCTCCTATGCCTGCTAGAGTTAGCACCAGGCCTACAATATTTAATACAAATAACAATGTCATGACAATGTAACATCAGCATGTCAAGCAAACCAATCAAGTTATTAGGTAAAAGCGGTTACAGAATAATACCTGGCAGGCCCCCTGCAGTTTCTGAGCACACGCGAGTCAAAAAGATATGGTCAATCTGGGAAGTGGGGGATTATTTTGTAAGAAAGTTATCATTTTACAATACTACCATACATAAGATTAGGATATAAAAAATTTAGAAACAAGACAATAAATGTGAGTGTTGTGTAAGGTGGAGAGCATTCCACTTTGCATACCTTTGATAACTTTATCTTGTGTTCAGTGCAGAAACGTTGAAGACCCTGTCAGATGGCAAGATTTGAGATTAATCGGCAGAAATGGCAAAAGCAAGATGAATATTGCAAAATCCTTTGCACAACAGCTCATAAAAGTAATTTGTGTTTTCAGCCCACTACAGTTAGTTATTTTTAGGGTGTACAACTATTTAGTTATTAGCTTGTGCGAACAAATAGAACATACCTCTCCCGCGTTAAAAATAAACCTTTGTTTGTCAAAGAAGAGTAAAATTGAAGGTGAAGTGTCCTGCGTGTCCATCCCTGTACCAAGTATCTGCACAGCAAGTGCGAAGGGGTGTGAGACCAAGATAACAGTTCTCATTCCCCATGGATCAATTCAAAGGAAGAAGTTGTCCTGCCCTAGTTTTGATGCAACTAACGTATTGACATAGAAATAGGATAATTCCATAAGGCCACAACCAGCAGCTGGGAATATTGAATGCACCGGATTAAGTGCTTTGGTACTTTTTCTGTGGAATGGGCACCATATCAACATATTACAATTAAAAGTTAAACTGACAGAAGTTACATAATAACAGTTTATGGTTTGGATTGATTATATGCTACTTTTACTCCACTAATGTGATCCATTTGGTATGGCATCTTGATTCATGCTCAAAATGTTTGGCTAACAGAAGCAAATGCAGTTTCTGGAATTAATTCAAGGTATTGCACGCATGATCCCACCCAAAATAACCCCAAACCAGCATCATCATTAGAATGAAATTGAGCTGAATTGGCACCATATTGAAATGTGAGGGTAGCACCTGGAATTATTGAATGCATGGTTTACAAACTACAGCAAGACCATTGACTATCCTGGATTTTTATGGTTATTGGTGACTAAGTTCATCAGTACTATATCTTATTTTCGTGGAATGGGCACCATTCAACATATTACAATTTAAAAGTTATTCTAACAAAAGTTACACTACTATAACGGCTTATGGTTTGGATCCACGCTATGGTACTTTTACTCCTCTAATTGATCAGTTTCGGATGGCATCTGGATTCATGCCCAAAATGCTTAGCTGACAGAAGCAAATGCAGCCTCTGGGACTAATTCAAGGTATTGCACGCATGATCCAACCCCAAATAAGCCCCAAACTAGCATCGTTATTAGAATTCAGTTGAGCTGAATTGGCGCCAGCAAGCAGAAAATCAATCGCTCCCTCACCTGCACGTAGCAGGTGGTGTTGACGGGGTTGAGCTTGCGGGTCTTGAGCTCCATGCTCCCGCGCTGCCGGCCGTCGTTCCCCTCCGCCCGCTTCCTATTGAAGGCCACCTCCTTGCTCCCGCCGCCGGCCATCTCCTCCTTGGGGGCCTTCCTGAGCGTGCTGCTCCCGCGGCGGGGTTGGGGATGGCGGCGGCCGGGCTGGCCGCGGTAGGCGAGGGCAAGGAGGCTGGAGGGCCGCCCGAAGGAGGGGGAGGAAAAGGCGAAGAGGCGGCGCGAGAGGTGGAGGAGGGGGGCGGGGGCTAGGGTTTGGGAGAGGGGGAGGAGGCGGCGGAGAGGGGCAGCCACCTGCGGCATGGCTCGCGCGCTCCAGAAAGGTGAGCGGTTTTATTTCGTCGGCGGCGGGGTTTAGGGCGGAAGAGGCAACCGGCAGGGGCAGGGGATGGATTAGATTTTCCCAATTTCTTTCCCGTCTCTTTTTTCTCAACGTTTCAATCTTTTTTCAGTTTCAGTTCACATGTAAATTTGAATTTTGGTGTTCAGTTTTCAGCTCCTCCAGCTTAGAGCATCTTCAAAAGACTAGGCAAATCATTTTATAAAGTTAAATTTAACTATTATTAAACAAAAATGTTTCCAACAGACTCTGTATACGGCTCTTCAAATTTAGTGGCTCTTCATCCCACCTCATTCGCTCTCTATATTTAAATAGCCTACCTCACTAGCTACTCATATAGAGGTTGTTGGATTTAAACACTTTTTAGTAGCTTTTTCGTTTTACATAATAGCTAAATCAATAGTTTGGCCATTCATTTTTAGCTAGATTGTTGGAGTTGCTCTTATCTTTTACATTTTATCTGCAACTTTATAGAAAGTTTTCTTCAAAAGTGATATTGTCACTTAATTATGTTTGGATGATATGCTGTATATTTTTATGTAGCTGTGCTATTGTCTCTATTGTGTTAGTTACACACGTATGTTAGGAAAAAAAAACAATAGGACGATGTATTGCACATCCAAAAAAAAGTTGAAGAGAAGTTGTACCGCGGCGTGCTAAACACTTGGAATTTGTTAAAACTATAAAAGAACATCAAAAAAATTGAGTTTCCTATTAAGTCTATACTATAAGGATCCAACGAAATTGAAAATGTCTCTCACCCAAAAAAACTTCCCGTACCCCTCACAGAGGACCCACCTGACAGGGCTGGTGGTGGTTCGACCAAAACTCCTCTATGTAAAAATCAACGTTAGAAAATGAAGTCGCAAAAACTCCTTCACTTTTTTCACCGCGCTTGCGGCCTTACCGCGCACCCATCCCCGACCCGCCTCCGCCAATCACGCAGCACTCCCGTATTTGTTTCCTTCTCTGCGCGCTCATCCCATCTTTTCCCATCCGTGGACGCCGCCTCTCATTCACATCCCCTCCCCTCCGGTTCTTCCCATCCATCGGCGCCACATCTCCCCTCCCTCCGTGGCGGCGACCGGCGAGCTGGCCCCACGACGGCGCGCCTGCTCATGACGTCTAGGCGGGGCGGAGGCATCTAACAGGGGCGAGGAGGATGACGACGGTCGTGCTCGGTGCGGCGAGCGGCAGGCAGCCCATACAGAGGTGCTGCGGATCTCAGCAGGCAAGCCGCGCGTGGATCTCGATTGGGTTGACGACTATGCAGGGCAGCGGCAGGCCATGGGACCAGGAGGAGGAGCAAGGCGGTGCTGTAATTGCCGCCGACGAGGCCCGACCGCCGCCGCCGGGCCGGTTGTGGCGGGTGCTCTGCTTCCTCGGCCTGAACCTCGCCGACGCCGTCGTCTACGGAATGTGCGCCACGCCTATCCCAACTGGGCGTGGGCATGGTGCTCGCCTATCCCTGCTCCGTGTCGAGCGCTCGCTCGTGCCTCCGCCGGCCGGGCCCGGCCACGACCCCGCCACGGGCGTTGACTCCAGGGATGTCGCCCTCGGTGGCGGTGGCGTCTGCTCCGTCCGCCTCTACTTCCCCCAAGGCTGCCGCGGCGGCAGCGCCACCAAGCAGGCAAGCCCATGCTGGTGTACATCCACGGCGACGGCTTCGTGGCGGATTCAGGCCGGCGTCGCCGCACTACCACCACTTCCCAACGCGCTCGCGCTTGCGTGCCCGGCGCTCGGCATCTCCTCCTAGCGGGTTGTGACGACTGCCTCGCCGCCCTGAAATAGGTGCTCTCCGCCGCCGACGCATGGGTCACCGCGCACGGGGATCTCGGACGCGTCTTCCTCGCCATCTCCGGGGACAACGTCGGCGCCAACATCTGCCACCCCTACATCGAGGCGGTGATGGGCGCAGTGCTGGTCCACACCTGGTTCTGGGGCTCGGAGGCCGTGGGGAGGAGCCGCGAGAGCCCGCGGTGCACGACGTACGCATGGGGGGCGGGCTGTGGCTCTTCTCGTGCCCCGGGACGACTTCCGTGGATGACCAGCGGATGAACCCGATGGGGCTGCTAGCTATCTTGTCCTCTTTCGTCCTGTTTCAGCATACAGGTTCGTTTTTGCCCCTTTCTTGGTTTCTTCCTACTGATGCAGCTTACCTTGTCTGTGTTATCAACTATCAAGTTGTATATGACATGTTTGTTAAAATGTCTCATGCATATAGATGCCTTCTATTTCCAGTTGATTTAGTCAAATTTGATGTATTATCATGTTACCCAAGACATGCTTGTTAAAATTTATGATACATATTTACTAGGACTAATGAAAAATAATGTAATTGGCTAACGTGATTTAGCAATATGGCCTAAATGTTTGAATGGAGTTTTGGTGATTTAGTGGTCTACTGGTCTTGTCCCCTGCATGAATTTCGAGCGCAGATCAAGTATGGTTACTTGCATTTAGCTCCAATTTCTATTTTTTTAAGCATAGAAAATACCATTTTTTTGTCAAAAGGTTATTTCCAATGCGGAGCTACACCGCTAGAGAGAACCAGATATCTATTTACATTCTTGTGTCAAACACCATTTTTTGCGCACTTCTTAGCCGTTGACATACAATATGTGGCTTTGGAGTATCATCAATAGATTGGATAGGTAAAAGAGCACTACTGAGTTTTCTGTACATGAACAAAACGAAGAAGTTGTTTGTTAATAATTGAAGGTGTACTTTCTATACCTGTAGGGAATGAGACGGTGATCTTCTGACCAATCAAGACACCATCAGTGGTACGTTCTCAAGTTGGGACAGCTCCCACAGTTAGTTTTCGTAGGCACTAAAATGTATTTGAAATCTCTGAGGTTATAGCTAAGTTTTCTTATGACTGAGCAATGGAGGCAACATTCAGGCCATGGCCAAACAGCAGGAATGCTTACATCACCACAACTAGAAGTCTCTGGTCTACTGATCACGTGTAGTGACCTTGGAATCCTTATGGTCAGAGTTCCTGCAATTTGCATACATGGTTTTTGGGCAGGTTGGACCAGCTTTGGCATATGGCTGCACTGTTGTTGTCAAGCCATCGGAGTTCACACCTCTGACAGCATTAGCAGCAGCAGACCTTGCTCTTCAAGCTGGAATACCAGCGGTAATAATCTCAAATTCTCTACCATTTCGTTGTTATTTGAGCATTCATTTCTTGTCTTTAATTGCTATGTAATGCATCAGTCAAGAATGGGTTACTAATTATGGAGTAGAAGCCAATGAAAACAAATCTCAATCTCATCTCACCTGTTATGAAGAAGATATGACAACCTGGTGGCCAACCCTATGGACAGATCACAGATGCTATCTGTATCTTCCAATGGCAGTTACTTGACTCACATTTTAATCGCTTACTAGGCCATGCTGCTGCCCTCTATTACACTGATGACAGTTTGTATAAGTTGTTAGCTCTGTGAAAGCGTGAAGCTATGTCAAGTACAGTCTCTTCCCTCTTGCATATAGCAATTTTACATTTTTATTACTTATCAGCATGAACTCCTGAAACATTCTATAAATGCCTATTTCTTGCTTCTTAAGGTCTTGAGATCATCAGCAGTTCTTTACATAATTTTCTGAGCCCATATCACATCTTGTGCAGGAAGTCAGGTCTCTTAATTGTTAAAAGCTATTGGTATTCGAGAATAGGCTTATTTTTGTCGTCATGGATACAGAGATATGAGTACCTTATGCAGTATTGGACAATGCCTGCACCCAAACATTTTTGTGACCTGATGCAATGAACAATGCCTACAGGATTACAATTTTTATGACTTCCCTTTCTTGGAGTTTAGAGTAATCCTGTAGCTGCTTGGCTTTCCTATGAATTTAATTTTTTTAGTATCTCAAATTGTAACTAGCTTGTTGACTTTCATTTATCATGCCTGAATTAATGTACTACTGTGACTGTCTGTGCTAACGTAGTCTCATGTATTGTTTCCTTGAATCAAGACGTGATTATGATCCATCACCAGTACCTCCCTTGCGCTGCCCATTCTACATATGTTTTGATCCAAACGTGATTTATGGTGACAACTATTGTTTAGTCCAATCCAAATGCGGTTGATATTTTTCCTGTACATCCGCGCCACCATTCACAGGTAAACCTATTCATGATCCAAACTATTTGTTTTATTATGCTCTAGCAAGGCACTTGAAAATGGGAGATGATACATAATGCTCTTACTGGTTATGATGCTCTAGCAAACCATCATCTTTTTCTGATCTTTGGCTTTGTATTATTTATATTTTTCATCAAAACCTCAGGTTTTATAATTCACCGGTTATCTGGAGGAATGGAGTTTAGTGAAAGGAATGTGAAAGCCATAGTGCCCATCTACTGGAATTTTCTAATTATTCATTTTGTGAACTTCTGCTTTGTATTTCATTTTCGGTTCATTCTTTTATGGATTATCATTGGGCGGTTATAGTTGTAGTTATCCTAGGTGGTTGATTAAATAAATCAGTTGAGATACAAAGCATTCTTTGATAGGCCACATTACAAAGCATTCTTTGATAGCACTGCATTTCCATGACGAGATGCTCTGGACTCGGGAAGCTACTCTAACACACAGTTACAATTCACTTGTTTGAAATCTTTCAATTTATTGCAAATCCTGTAATAAGACCGGAATGTACATGTTATAAAAAGTACTCTAACCTCTCCTCTATGGTCGTCTTAGGTGAATATCGTAGCATCGAATGGTGTTCTTGACCAGAATCTTTCTAACATTATAATGTTCTGTTGAGCAGTTCAGGAGTGTTCTGTTGAGCAGTTCAGGAGTGCTGTGATCAAGTTTGACAACCTCTTGAGATACCAGAGCACAAATCTTGCCCAAAGGTAAATTATTGGCCCTCCCTTTTCCCATTATTTCTTTAATTTTTTCATTCAAACATGAAGTGCACCGTGGTGTGCCATTGCCACTAACTATCATGCAAGTAGGAATCCCTTTGCCGGTCGCAACAAGTTCATATTACTTTCCATAATGATGCTAATGCTTTCTTCTGTGTCATGGTTGATCAAGCAAATTTAAACACAAGTGAATTGTGGTGGAACTACAAATCCTTGACGGTGCTTGCTTTCCTTACTCGAATGTCAAATTGCATATGTGGTGCTTGCTTTCCTAACTCTATGCTTAATACTTCATATTACTGAATGATGAAGTGAAGAATATTTTTTTTTCTTGTTTTATTGAAGCTGGCACACTGAGCTGATAATTATTGCACTAGGCACTGCTAGAGTCTTCAAGTCTGCTTTCCCACAGGCCTGTGTCACTAATCTTTTCAAATGAGAAAAGGTGCAGGGATTCCATTTAATAGAATCTTGCGATTGATACAATGCATATATTGGTTTCTGGTTTCTAATAGAATCTTTTCAAAAACAGATGGAGAGACGAAAGTGGTAGTTGGACTAGCAACAACCTGTGGATAAACTGGCAACAAGTTTGCTTTCTTAGTGATGAAAGAAAATGAACGATTCTTGAAGGCAAAATTTTTCTATTTCCCTTTATCTTGCTATAATTTTGTACTTTCAAATCATCCTCTGCCTTGTCTTGCATGTCTAGAACTCCGGATGGGCTACCCCTAGACCGGTTCGTATCAATGTTGATGGTGGGCCCCTGGATTCTCATATCCATCCGTTCCACTTTACTGGTTTTTTTTATTTATTGTAGCCAATTTGGTCACAGTTGTGTATTTTTTTAACAAATGCTACAAATATCAATAATATAATGTCTGAAGTATCGTTATTATAATGCTTGTTAAGTATTGTGGGTGCTTCAACTACTTTTTCTTTAATTTTTTGCTGGCTGGTGATCCGATGAAGAGAATTTTAAAAATTAAAGTAAATTGCACTGGTCCCAATAATTTTTTGTACTTGTCCCACTTATTTGGTATCTTTAGGGACCACATGAATCTTTCGAATGTACCACCCTTATTTTTTTAATTAGCCTAAAAGTTGTAAACTTGTAGAAAAATAGCTGGTAAAATCGTTGGAGTGAAGTGTGAACTGAAATGGAGGGCATTCAGAAATATGTTATCTAATAACGACAAATTGACATCATGTTCTGAAAGGAAGTAAATCTATCTTTGAGGACATGTCTAATTAAGAAAATATACTCCATCGTAAGGCCTATTTGGATCCACCTGCTAATTGCTAGCTAGCTAATTTTAGTTGGTGTGGATCCAAACGGGACCAGCTAATCTCTTTCTAACTAGCCAAATAGCAACTATCCAATTAGCTGGTCTAACCCAGATTGCAGCTAACCAGCTAATGAATTAGTTAGGTGGATCCAAACGGGGCCATATTTGGATCATAATTTGTGCTTGTAACCAAAGCTAGAAAAAAATAGTGCAAAAGTTGTTCTTAATAATTTTAATCTATGCCATGCTAAATTATCATTCATAACCATATATTTTTATTTGATTTTTCTAAACACGTGTCTGGGGCATCTGCTCTTTTGCTAGGGTAAGATTTTACCAGCTATTTTTCTAAAAAGGCACGAGCCGACGGGGCGAAGGAAGAGGACGGGTTAGGAATGGTGAGGTCAGCGGGTTCGCGAAAGAGGCCACCGGTGCCGGGGGTGATAGGTGCGGCGGGGGAGAGAAGCCGGACGAGTTCACGTGGGTGGTGGTTAGCGGGCGGTTGCAGGCCGCCGGAGCCGGGGTTGGTGGTGGCAGTGGGGGAGAGAAGGTGGACGAGTTTCCTATGTGCATCACAAGTCCATCACCAACCATGTATAGGACTTTAATACATGTCCTACTTAGACTACATGCACACCTAAATACTTTTCAACGCTAAAATTTACTAAAATCACAAGATTAAACCCAACATGTGATACAGTGTGAAGGTACTTTGACACATTCCTCTTTTAGCTGCAGAAACCGTGCCCTAGGTTGTGTGCAGCTAATATTAGTGTGTTTGTTTCATTTATGCTAAAATATTTGTAAGCGTGTCGGGTTAAAGGAGCACTGCATGCTACCTATTCACATTCAGATGGAAAATCAAGGATTGACAAGATGGATATTAGCATAAAAGGGATGGCCGTTGACATGGGCCCTGGGGCTTTGATATTTAGAGGTAATGTCACATTTCACTATTTATTAGATTTATAGTCACATGAAGACATGATTTTATTTTAAAATTCCACAAGCTTTTTGGTGAAGCGTTGTCTTGGTGCTTTAGATCAATGGGGATTCTCTTTTCTTCAAATGAAGAAAAGATAATGTAGGGCGTAGGGTTCATTCTTAAACAAAAGAGGCATTGAACTGGTAACAAATTATATCAAGAGATTCTTTTTTTGATAGAATGATATGATGTGTATCCCTTTCCATTTTAACAGAGTTAAGTTCATTGGTGTGACTTTTGCTAACTGAAATCTTATTTATGTGCTTCTGAATATGATGAGGTAGTCTCCCTGTGTTTCTCCCCGTGAAGATTTTGTAGATATTTTTCCTAGCTCTAAAATTTTCTTCTAAGTTAGTATGGGAAATTGGTGATTCCTATTTTTGTGGACCGAAGTGAAGTCAACGAACTTTCTCAAGAATGCAACAGTATCTTTATCTCTTCTTAATTTACTTTAGCTAGCAGTGATATCTTTTTTTTATCGGATGGATATGAGAGGTGTAATTGTAAATAAATACCTGTCATAGTAATGTTAGGAGCTCACTTTGCTAATAAACAATTGGACGTTGATGCTCTCCAGATATGTCACAACTCACGAGAAACTCTCTCTTTATATTGACATGTTCAACATATGGACTTCTATAGCGTCATCTGTTGCCTGATTTGCTGATGCAGATTATGATATCTGATTCTCTACTGCTTTATTCTGCCATGGATCATTCTCCGATTACATGCACACTTATCCACCCTAAGACTACAGTCTTATTATGGTCGACTAATCTGAAAGAACCTGTCCGTCCATGATTATACTCATCAGAGATATGCCAGTTCATAGAAATTGTTTGCGTAATTGTAGTTGAACTAAATATGTAATTCAATGACCTGGACCATAATTTGGTACTGTTGTTGAGTTTGACATTCAAATAGGGTAGAACGCTGGTCTGACAAATAAAAAAAAAGTAGCAAATTATTCATTGTAATGTTTTTGAGAATGGCCAGATTTATATATTGTTATACATGGACACGAAGCCCATGTCTTCGGATATATGAATTTAAAATTCATGTTTACAAAATTATTTGTAAATATGCACCTGCGTTACATTATTTATGAATCTAAACTATTGTTTACTAAATTTTGTATAAATATAAACAATTTTATTTTAGTAGGGATTTTAAAATGTCTTACATTAAATACATATTAACTATAAATATGAAATTATTATTGTTTATTGAATTTTGTAAATATAGAAAAAAATATTTTTATTAGGTATTTTGAAAGCACGTGCCTGCGGCACGTGCCTCTTTACTAGTACGACTTAATGACACTAAAATTATGTATAGCAACAAAATACACACAAACTTCCCTAAAATGAAAGTTGCTAAAATAAAACGAAGGTGAAGTTAAAAGTATGTTGTGCTGAACCAAACTAGAAATGAAAGATTGGAATTATTGCATAATAACTTTCCTACATGTACATGTAACTTCCTAATTATCATTTTTGCAAATGATACAAATTCATTTAATTTTGTTAGAGAGCTTGCTAATATTTGAAGGAACAAACAACCCAAATAGGCTCAGCCCATTTAATTTTTGTTAGAGAGCTTGCTAATATTTAATGTTTAATGAGAGCCAAATAGGCTCAACCCACTTAATATTTTTGCTATTTTTTAATGAGAGCTTGCTAATATTTGAGGGAACTGACAGCCTATTGGGTTGGGCGGATCATGGTCGAGCCTGTTGGGTTACGTTCCCCGTGCTAATATTTTGTTAGGATTTTTGGATGCCCAACCCAACAGGCTCGACCTGATCCGCCCAAAACCCTTAACCCTAGCTTTAATATTTGACTCAAAACCTGACCTGGCGCGTGCGAATAGGCAGGCATAAGCCAAAAATTCGAGGCCTATGTTGGACTCGGGGTGAGACATGTATTAATTTTTTTGTGTGGTTCTTTTAAACTCGATCTGACTATTCGTGCATTCACTGTTGTTGAGACATTCAAGGGATGGAAAAGTTTTTTTCTTTACTTTTCCTTTTCCACCTCCTGTTTTCGGCCTACCGGTCCACCTCGGCCCGTATAACCCAGTCCCCTAGCTGCTTCGCGGCTCGGTGCAGATTGCTAGGTGTTGATCAAACAGTAGTTGCTAGGTGCAGGCTCATTCCTGTCGTTGTACAACTAGTATTCCCTTACTAAAAAAACTATTTTTTTTAGACTAAGGTAAACCGGCCTCCGCAACTCCCAGTGAGTGCTTGTGGGCTAAATATTCTTACACACAGCTCTTAAGGCTGCACCCCATTGTTCACACCTTGCACAACGAGTTTGAACCCGTCTCAAAACAAAGGAAAAGATACATAGACTTCAAAAAGCCCGGAACAAACAAAAGTCTCTCAAACTCTAGGCTTGAATTCTGCTCCTGGAGCTCCACCCAAACTTATTGAAGATCTCCATGGTGGTGACCTCCATTTTTCGGCACATGTTTTTCAACACCATTCCTTCTTCTTCTTTAGATAGTGCCGTCCAGCTTCTTGTCCAGTATGTGCCTCTGAACATTACCTACAAAAATGAGTTAGGAATTTTTTTTCTTAAACACCACTTCATTGCGGGATAGCCAAATAGCCCAACATAGAGCTGCTCCTCCAATCAAAGCAAGGTTTCTACTCTTTTTTGCCCAACCACTCAGCCATGTGCCGAACATATTATTGAAATCAACTGGCGGTCTAAGACCAAAAGTTATATACACCACACCCCCAAATAAATCTTGCCAAATGACAATAAAAAAAGAGGTGCTGCACACTCTCCTGTCGGCAACAGAAGCTACAACAAGTATTACCTTTCCACTTCCTTTTGACTAGATTATCTTTTGTTAAGATAACTCCTCTTTTCAAGTACCAAAGAAAGATTTTAGCACAGTAGGGCAAAAATATTAAGTGCTAAAAAAACTATAGAAACCAGGTGTCAGAAATATAGCACAGTAGGGCAAAAATCAAATCAAATATATGAAACAAGCAAAATTTATCATGTGCGTGATGAAATTTTCAAGAGAATCATGTACAGTGCAGAGGTTAAGTTGGTGCTGTGCGCTGTTTGTCACAAAGGTTTTTACTGCTGGAGGTAGATGTCCATAGATGATATATGTGGCCTTCAGAAACAACAATACGTACCTACGAGTACTCCGTAGATTGAAACTGGCCGGGTGAAAATATAATTGAGCTAATAACTAGGCTGCCGGCCGGATCCAATTCAATCCGATGTGACGGCTGTGATCTTGCATATATGCATGCAGGCCGGCTATATAGTTTGTGTCCTTGTATATCAATCCTGTAGTAATTGGGTGATGATCCAAGTCGAAGCAGTGTCTTTATGCACCTCGTGTCCTTATGAATCCTGCATGCATAACACCAGAATCAGTGTGCTCGACGATCGCTGGCTACAGCTTCTCCCGTGCATCTCTTTTTTTTTTTTTTTGACGAAAAGCTCCAATAGCTCGATCCGCACCCACTAAGATCTCATTCGGTTAATACCTTTCTTCGGTTAAGGGGGATTTTGACTTTGAAGATTTAATACCTCTCAAATCATATCCCTTCAATTCGTTTTTCTCTGGTACACTTCAACTTCAAAAAATCAAACAAGACCTAAAGTAACCACACTCCCAGCGAAGTATGTAAAATGGCTCATGTTTGGATGATGTTCCACAACTGCGCTTTGGAAAACCGATCAAGAGATCCATGCACCGATCAGTATGGGGACAATCTCGATCTCTCTTGTAGTAATTCATATCATAAAGAAGAAAGAAAGATCCAAGTGAAGAGATAGATGATCCCAAGAGATCTACGAATTAAAGCATGCACGCTGCAATATAATCGATCCATGCATGGACCGTTCCGGCCACGATCTATAGGACTAGCTAGATGACTAGTCATCGATCATATTCAAAGTCTTATCGTTGAGCTCCATGGATCCATTGAAGGGAAGAGGACGGGGGCAGGAGCACGCAGTAGCTTCTCCTTATTAAACGTAAAGCGCCATGCATCGATCTGTTAATTTCCAGTAATAATGCCCTGATATGCATGATACGATATGATGTGGGTACGTAGATCATCTAGCTAGCCAGCAGAGCAGAGAGACTGGTCCTGTCGTTGGCACGTACTGGCTGCCACTACCACTTTTATTACAAGCGTGCAATGCGCTCATCAGTTACCGTGCATCATCTCTTGATGGTGAATAAAGGTGCTTGCATTGCATGCCACAGCATGCATATATTAGAGCAGATCCACACTTGAAACAATTAAGACCTAGGAGTACACGAGAGATTTCAACTTGAAATCTAAGTTTTCCCGTTAGAAAATCTTGATGACACGAGTTGACGGTTTTTTTTCCTGTTATAGGTTTAATTTGAGTTATGAGTTAGCTAGTGGCCAAGACACATAGTTGTGGAAATCAAATAGAAAAATGTAGCATCCCTGTAGCTGTTACACAGGGATGGTACATTTCAAAAGCCGAGCTAACTCATAACTCAAGACACATTTCAATAGCAGCCCTTTGGCTCGGCCTTTGAAATGTTCCGGTGGATGCACTCCGCCCCCGGCCCGTTGCTTCTTTAAAAGGAAAAAAAGAGCAATGCAAGCTAGGGGAGACATACAAATAACAAACTTTTCAGGACCGGAAGGGTGTAACTAATTTTAGCATGCACGATATGTCCACGTATTATATACGTACACAGATATATACACACTTGAGCAGAGCATGGGGCAGGCAAATGTACTCGCAATGACAGTGATAGTGATTTCACTCTCATACAAAGGCCAGGCCTGCCAAATGAATTCGTTGTTGCCTGCTGCGACAGCTACGCACGCACTAGGGCTCGATCACAGCATATTGTTGTTGTGTGTTATCTTTCTACTGATCGCTGCTTTTACAATCACAGCCGTAGTTTTGTAGCTCTGGACCATCTACTTGCAGTACGTATGTATACGTAGGTACGTACATGCGTACAGTGGCCAGGTGTATTTGATACCCCATATGCCCATATATATGCATGCATATGTGATATGTGTGCGTGTGTGGAAACAGACGAGTAGTACGTCCGTCCGGCGGTTAAAAAAAATTAAATGAAACATACTCTTGCAAGGTCAGGCCGATCAATGGCGGTAGCCGTACGTGCAGAGGTGATCAAGCAGCAGATGGGCCGTACACACACACTGCTTAGCTTAGATTGCATGCAGCTAATCTAGCTCATCAGCTATCAGATCGATGAGCATGCAGGTTGCTAGCTTGTTGAATTCTGCGGAATGTGCTGCATTGGGGGATGTGCCGAATCTGGGCGCGCGGCATGCAGATCCGATCCTCCTCGATCTCCGGCGCGCCGGCCGGCGATCTCTCCGCCGCGGGGACATGATCGGAGAGAAGCAGCTACTAGCTAGGTGCAGAAGCTGCATTCGTACGTACGCGGGCGTGACCACGTGCACGTAATCTCCCACCATATCTTGCTACGGCACACGTACACAGCCTACGTATTAAGTGATGGGCGAGGCCGGTCCTTATTAACTCCGTCGACGATGTTTATGGCGGCCGCCGTGGTGTGGTCACCCCCGCTCCGGCCGTCGACTTGGTCAAGTTATTTATACGTCTGCTGACTTGGACGGCAATGCTAGGCTGGCGGCAATTCAATTCGCCGATCCTAGTGCAGCATTAGCGGCAGCTAGGCGCCGTGTTAAGTTGGTATCTCGACGCCGGCCGGACCGCAAGTCGGCATGGATTTCGGCCGGCGCAAGAGCTTCAGCTTCTTCGAGGAGGACCGGCGGCCCGGCGGCGGCGGCGGCGCGCACACGCCCGTGCACCAGTACTACGCGCGCGCCGCCCGGTCGCCGGCGCGCGAGGCGGCGGAGCCCGCGCGCCTGAGCATGTCGGCCGTGCCCGCCGGGTTGTCAGCGGCGGCGGATCACCACCATCACCACCACGTGGCGGTGCCGGCCGGCGGCGGCGGGTGCTCGCCGTGGGTGCAGTCGCCGCTGCACGGGCGGCTCCGGTTCCCTCCGTCCCCCGCCGCCATCTACCACTGCCTCGCCGCTTTACACCGGCTCGAGGGCGACGTGCACGCTCTCGCCGTGGCCCGCGGCGTGCTCTTCACGGCCTCCGACAGCGGCCGCGTCCGCGCGTGGGCGGCGCCGGGGTGCTTCAACCGCGGGTACCTCGACGTGGGCCGCGGCCGCGTGCCCGCCCTGGCTGCCTGCGGCGGCACGCTGGTGACCTCCCACAGCCGGGACCACCACGTGCGCGTGTGGACGGTGTGCGCCGCCGCGGTGTGCGACCACATCCGCGCCAAGAAGGCGGCGACGCTGCCGGCCAAGTCGCTGCTCTCGTCCTTGGCCGGCGGGATGAGCAAGAGGCGGTCCCACCAGCACCGCGACACGGTGTCCTGCCTCGTCCTCCACGCCGTCGCCGGCCTCCTCTACACGGCCTCCCACGACCACACCGTCAAGGCGTGGAAGCTGGCCGACGGCGCGTGCGTGGACTCCTTCGCGGCGCACGACGGGCCGGTGAACGCCATGGTCGTGAACGAGGCCGACGGGTGCGTCTTCACGGGCTCCGCCGACGGCACCGTCAAGATGTGGCGCCGCGTCTACGGCGGCACCGCGCACGCGCTCATCGTCGTGCTCCGCGCCGAGTCGCTGTCGCCGGTCAACGCCCTGGCGCTCTGCCACGCCGCCTCGTCGGGCAGGAGGTGCTGCTTCCTCTACGCGGGGTCGTCGGACGGGTACGTGAACGTGTGGGAGAAGGAGGCCGCGGCGGGGCGGCCGGCGCACGCGGGGTACCTCAAGGGCCACCGGCTGGCGGTCTTCTGCCTCGCCTCCGGCTGCGGCGGGCGGGTGGTGGTCAGCGGCTCGGAGGACGCCACCATGCGGGTGTGGAGGCGGGAGGGCAGCAGCAACAAGGGCGGAGGCGCCGCGCTGCACACGTGCCTCGCCGTGATCGAGGGGCACCGGGGGCCCGTGCGGTGCCTGGCCGTCGGCGGCGGCGAGGCGGGGGAGGTGGAGGGCAGCATGGTCGTCTACAGCGCAGGGCTCGACAGGAGCGTCAAGGTATGGAGGATACGCGTCGTCGGGAAAGACGAGGAGGACGATCAGGAGGACGACGACGACGACGATGACGACATCATGGCGGCGCCGGCGGGCGGGAAGCAGCAGGCCGCGACGCCGCCGTCGACGTCGACGACGACGGCGTGGAGGACACCGAGGAGCCGGAGTTCGTGGGGCCCACGCCCGTGCTGTCGCCGGTGTGGGTCGAGAAGCGCCGCCACACCAGCCGCGGCTGACCACGTGTGATGTACGTAGTAGCTGCAGCAGGCAGCCAGCTGTACGGTTCGTCGTCCATTACTGACCTGCTGCGGGCTGCACGCACCATTTCTGGCGCTGCCTCTAGGGTAGGCTCTTCTCTTCTGTTCCGCAGCATGTTGCAAGACGAATTAATTAATGATGAGAAGCAGAACAACAATAGGTGGGCGTGGCAGCCATGCTCAGCTCGCCATTCCGCCCGCGCGCGCACAAGCTAGGATGGATTAGTCTCAAGTTGCTCTTGATTAATTAACTAATCTCTCAGATTCTTGCTGAACTCTAATCTTATTACATGCATGTCGGTGGCACCTTTAGCCATTTTAATTATCTTATTAGACGTACATGTGCATTATATTACGCATGTGGAGGTACGACGGACGGTGTGCGTACACACTGTGGTACGTGTGTACATTCATGTGCTCTTATTGCAAAAAGGAAAACAAAACAAGAAAAAGGTTACTTTGCTACCGTTGTAATACCAGTAGTGGTGCCTTTGACTACCGGAGAATGTCATATTACCACCGGTTGGAAACACCCCTTTAGTAATCTTCCGGTGCTAAAGGGTGCCCCTTTATCACCGGGTCAAATAGCCGATGCTAAAAATAATGTTTAACACCGGTTTCTATCCACACCCGGTGCTAAAAAATTTACACATAAAAAAATTAAATTGCTCCTCTCTCGTCTTTTCTCTCTTCCTCTCTCTTCTTTTCACCCGTTTCTTTCTTCTGTTCTTGTTCTTTCTTCAAGAACAGATAAGGAAGAAATGAGAGGAAAGAAAGATGAGAGAAAGAAAGAGTTGAGGAGAAGAATTTAAATTACAATATTTCACTAAAATTATAAAGATTCAAGATCCACATGAAAAGATTTAGAGATTGAATCCAAATACACAGATCCAAGATTTCAACTTATATAATCAGATTCAACAAAGCACTAACATTACTTTACTACATTTCAGGAAAAAAAAGAACCATCCACCGCTCGTGTCGCTCCTGGCCGCCGCCGGCCTGGCCCCCGCGCACGCCCGCGCCGCTCTTGGCCGCCACCGGCCCGTGCGGCGCCGCGGCCTGGCCCCCGCGCACGCCCGCTCCTGGCCGCCGCCGCAGCGCGCGCCGCTGGACTCCGCGCGTGGCCACCGCGCCTGGACGCCCCCGCGCCCGCCCGCAGCTGGACGCCCCCGCGCCTGGACGCCGCGCGCGCGGCTAGCCTCTGCGCGCGGCCGCCGCCTGGCCCGTGCAGCGCCGCGTGCGCCTGCCCGTGCGTGACCACCCACGCCGCCGGGGCCTGGCCCCGCCGCCGGACCTCGCTCCCTTGGCTGCTGGAGAGATCTAGAGAATAGAGATGTGAGGAGAAGAGAGAAAATGGAAAGGGATAAGGTTGGAGAGGCAGAAGGAGAGAAGAAAAAAGGAAAGGAGTACCGGTTGGAGAGGGAGAGAGAAGAAAAGGAAAGGGTACCTGCCTGCCTCGATGCGCTCGGTCGTTTTGCATCGGGTTGTGGAAAAATCCGTTGCTAAAAGGTACCCATTAGCACCGGATGCAGCCACCGGTGCTAAAGGTACCCATTAGCACGGGTGTAGCCACCCACCGGTGCTAATGTGACCAAGCGCATTTAGCACAGGTTGGTGGCTGCATCCGGTGCTAATGGGTACCTTTTAGCACCGGATTTTGCCACCACCCGGTGCTAAAACCTTCCCACCTTTCTTTTTAGGCTCATATCTTTTGAACCCGGTGCTAAAGCCCCATTAGCATCGGGTCCAAAAATGGCCCTTGTTTATGTGCTTCGCGAATGCCTCATTCTCTTGTAGTGAAAATACCATCCCACAACTATAGAATTCCATATGGGTCGGGCACGATATGCGGCACGAGACACAATCCGAAAAAGTACGGCACTAGCACGGTCCGATGACTCCTTAGTGCCTGGGCCGCCACCTCGGCATGCAGGCCCGACCCGAGGCACGACCCGAAAATGACTGGTCCGATGGCCGACCCGAATGCTTCTAAAGGCCCAACAGCCCACTTCCCGCTCCCATATATAAACTCATGATAAAACCCTAACTCCTACCCTTCTCTCTCTTTTTCTCCACCCCAGTCGCCCCTGACACGCCGCTCCCTAACCCCACGCTAACCCTATCCTCTCTCACACCGCTCCCCTCCTCCATCAACCCTGTCACCCTGTCCCTCCCTCCGCCTCCTCTGGAAGTCGCGCCGGGCGCCGTTGCCGTCCCCGGCTCCGGCTGCCCTCTCTAGAAGCCACGTCGGGCGCCGGCGCCGTCCCCAGCTCCGGCCGCCTCCTCCTCTCCAGAAGCCGCGTCGGGCGCCTCCTCTCCAAGCGCTGCGCCGGGCGCCGCCGTCCTCGGCTCCGACCACCCTCTCCAGAAGCTATGCCGGGCGCCGCCGCCGTCCCCGGCTCCGGCCGTCGCCTCCTCTCCCTTCCTCCCGCGCCGGCCGCCACCGTATCTGCGTCGTCCTGTGCCGCGGGGGTCGACGCACCGGCCGCCTCCGCCGCCTGGGGTTCCAGCCGGCCGCCGCACTGTTCGTCGCGTGGGGGCGCGGCGAGGAGCTACGCCGGCCGGCGCTGCCGGGATAGTGTCGGGCCGTGCCGCGGCCTGTCGGGCCATTTTCGCCATCGGGCCGGCCCTGACCGAACAATGGACCTTCGTTCCGTGCCTGGGCCGCCAGGTCGGCACGACGGCTTGGCTCGGCCCGGCACGAAAGTCCATCGGGCCTGTATAGGGCTTTTTTTGTTTTCTTGCCTTTTTGGCGAAACGATTTGCAGAAATGAATCATCATCTCGGCGTCAAAGGTCACGACGCCGAGGTTACACGTCTCAACGTCAAGTGCATTTGGCGTCGAGACGTGTAAACTCGGCGTCAATGATCATGGTGCCCAGGTGCCGTGGTCTTTGACACCGAGCTTATACGCATCGGCGCCAAGTGTGTCAAGTGCACTTGGCGCCGAGATGTGTAACCTTGGCGTCAAATTATGGCACCGAGTTATGATCTATTTTACAAATCTTTTCACTAAAGGTCCATTCATATTTTTTTAAAAAAAAGCTAAAAAACAAAAAAAAGGGGTGCAGTGGTAGCGGCAGGCCGGCGACAAGGGAATCTGCAGGGTACGCGGACCACGGATCGACCGATATATCCTTGCATTGGTACGCTCTGCATGCATGCTGACGAAACAAATTAATTAATTAATTTAGACGCACGTACTCTGAATCGATCCCATGCATGCTAAAAATTAAGCAGCGGGCCGCCGGCGCCATCGCCGCCCGGAAATAAATTGGGTGCGCGCCGGGACTGTACCTCAGCTCCTCCGCCTGACTCATGTGATCTCTGCATCACGCCTTGGGGAGTTGGGGGATCGAGGAACTGAGCTGAGGATCAGTCCATCCGATCGGAACCGGCGGCGCCGGCAGACTGCCTGGGCCGCCATCAAGGCGGGGCGCCGGCGACACGCGGCCGGCCGCGTGGTGATGGGAGAGCATCATATCATATCGTTACGGCGATTCAGATGAATGTGATGCAGCGTGCGGCATATATTATTTGAAGAGGAAGCTACGCCAACATTTTTGCCTGCAGGACATCAGTCATCACTAATTAGAGTTGAGCCACAATCGAATGCAATCCACCACATGCATGGAAGCTAAGCTTGTTGATTCACCCAACCAATTAATTGCAACATGCATGGAATAAATACATACAGTACACACAACTAAAATTTGCAATTTTCATGACAAGGAAGGAAGCGGCCTCTCTGAACAAAACGATGCTTGATCGAGAAGAAGAAAAATCAAAGAATCCAAACCACACTCAAACAGACGACCAAGCAATCCCGACGTAAATCAAATCCAAGCCCGTCCAACATGTTGCTTGTGAGGACGTCACGCCTCCTGGGGCAGCAGCTGGTGCGTGCGTGCGGGCCCCATGAAGAAGCACTCGTACACCAGCACGGCGAGGGGCCCGCCGGTGAGGGGCCCCACCCAGTACACCCAGTGGTGGGTCCACACGCCGGTGGCCACCGCCGGGCCGAACGACCGCGCCGGGTTCATGGACGCGCCCGACAGGGCGGCGCCGGCGACGGAGTTGGCGCCGACGAGGAGCCCCGTCAGCAGCGGGCCCGCGCCGGGGAGCAGCACCCTCCTCGAGTCCAGGATGGTCGCGTAGATCACGAACAGCAGGCTGAAGGTGAAGACCACCTCGGCGACGACGCCCTGGGCAGGGCCCACCCCCGCCGCCAGCGCGTGCACCGGCGTGGGCACGCCTCCGGTGAGCCACCGGAGCAGGACGCACGCCGCGGAGGAGCCCAGCATCTGGGCCACGATGTACAGCGCCGACCGGAATAGCGTGATGCGGCCGGCGGCGGCGAGCGACAGCGTCACGGCCGGGTTCACGTGCCCGCCGGAGATGTGGAAGCCGGCCGTCGCGATCACGCACACCACCAGAGCCTGCCCCAGCGCCGCCGACGTCAGGTCGCCGCCGGCGTCGGTCTTCGCACCTGCAGATCGATGCATCATGTTCATGTACGGATCGATCGGATATGGTACGTACTACTCCTAGCCTGGAGTCTGTACCAGGCAGCAATTAATGAATGAACCGTATGGATCATACTCTACAATTAATATAGCAAGCATATACTATAATTTGGATCATATAGTATGTCGATCGGCATTAATTTGATTTTGTTCGTCGTCTTGCGCGCAACAAGCAATTCAAACCGACGTGGCGACGTCGATCGTCAACAACCGGCAGTAGATGACACAAGTACTGTGTGTGTCGAATCACATATGCATGTGAGAGTAATGAAATTTTCCCGTATGGTTTGCTGTGATCATGACATGACGGCTACACCAGTCGCTAGCTAGTAGCCTAGTGTGGCAAATAATGAATTTTTGCGTACCTGCAGGTCCGTGTTCCTAAATTAAAGGAAAATATATTGATATCTACAATGCCAAAAAAACACATTATAAAGGCATACATGCATGTCTGGAGAATTTCATGAAACTAATTTGATGTTATAGATATTGCTGTATTTTTCTCTAAACTTTACTGTAATTATATATAGATTTAACTTAGAGTTAAAACAACATGCATTTTGACAATTGGAAGGAATACATGGCAGCAACAATTTCGCATGGTAGCCTCGTCCCTCGATAATTGGAGCACATGCTAGCTGCACACGCACACTGCCTGGATGAATAGTGCTCTAAAAACTACTCTCTCCATCGTAAAATATGAAATTAAAGCACATTCACCTTATTACTGGAAAACAATTCATCGTAAATATGAAATTAAAGCACATTCATCTTTGGTGGATTGATTGGTCATCCGGGAACTAAAAATTAATTAAGTTGGGGCTATGGGAGAAAACATATACTATGTAAATATATATAAGTTACATATGATAAAAATTAAATTACAGCTCTCGCAGTCCCCTCCACCCACAAAATATATAAGCATTTCCGAGTTTGTTTGATCCAAGTCAAACTATTCGAAGTTTGATCAAGTTGAACTTTGGAATGACACAAGGATACTTTTACATGGTAACTTTGAATACATGTATGTGTCAAAATTGTCATCTGAATTTGGTGAAGTGAAAAATGTGGCATGACAGACATGCTTAGATCGATCCTTCCGTGGGCCGGGGCCGGGTACTTTGTAGTATCCATAAATAATAAAGCGGAGATGCATATTCACCACCGACCGCGGGCTTTTATTAGCTGATTGACGTGTACAACCCCCTACTACTGGTAAATGCAACGACAGTGGTTTCACTGCACCGCTGTTAGTACTGCTTTCGAAGAGTGGTCAAAGCAATTATTCCACTAATCCAGTAGCTAGATATACTCCCTCCGGTGCAGTATTAGAAGTCGTTTAGGACAGCGACACGGTCACCAAAGCAAAACTTTGACTCCTTTTTTCTATAAAAATATTTCTTGAATAGTTATATATGTATATTTTTATGAAAGTAATTTTCAAGACCAATCTATTTATGTGATTTTCACATTTTCAAACTCAATGACTTAAATGTTATTCATGATTTATATTCCCAATGTTTGACTCAAATCTTGTCCAAAACGACTTCTAATACTAAACCGGAGGGAGCATGTAACAACAAACAGTAGATTTGAACGATGCCTGAGATGTGATTCGGAAGGCAGCAGCAGCAGTATTACTCGCCCTGCTCGATCGAGAGTAAATTTGATTTGATTTACTTGCGCGCAATCGATATATAGGCCGGACAGAGAAGCAGATTTAAGACGATACGGAGTAAGCAAGATCGAGTAGGAATAGCTATCTAGCCAGAGAGGTAGAGATGCATGAAGAGAATAATAAATTACCAGCGTTGGTCATGGCGGCCCCGACGCCGATGAAGACGAAGAGGAAGGTGAGGACAAGCTCGCCGAGCACTCCCCGGAAGAAGTCAGGATCAGACGCCTCGCCATGGTGGCCCAGCGCCAGCTTCGCCATGTAATTGTAATCTCCCTGCGAATGTTTTCTTTTTCCGAGCAAACATAAGCGCATTATATATAGGGAAAGATCGATGATGTGCATCATAAGCATTATTTCATCAGTCAGATTATATAAGTCAACATAGGGTTTAATTTTGGGCCGTACGTGCCAACGTGCAACTTGCATCGGCAAATAAATGAAGTGGAAAATATAAGCATGATTATTACTTAGGCCAGTCTCGGTGGGGTTTCATCGACACACCTACCACACACCTACCTAGAGTGACACATCATCTAAGAGAAGTTTGAAACTATGATGAAACACCCTCCCTCAATGCAAAGTTTCATCTCGTGTTGTTTCCAAGACAACATGCAAGACACAAGCTGTCTAGAGTACCAGTGTAGAGAGAGTTTCATGAGGATGAAACTCATTTCACATCTCTCTTCATTAATACACTGCCACATCATCAAAATGCTGACATGGCAGTCTATTTAATGCTGATGAAACTCCCAGAGACTGGCCTTATAGCTTGGTGAGATCGATGATCGAGCACAACTCCTTGCACGGAAACATGTACCAAGCAGGTACTTGGAGAGCCCGGTTTTACTTTTGGAACAGTGTCGTGCTCTTGCATGATTCCATTTCATGACCACTTTGCTTGGAACCGACCCAACCCAATCAGGCAATCACCCAACATATCATCATGTGTAGTGTATGCATTGTTCACCTTTCAAATTTGTCGGCTACAGGAACAAGCACTTTCGGGCTCACTACTCCATGCCGGCCCTCCACACTAACCCAACACCATAGCAGTGCAGTGTACTCCTTCAATTCCATGTCTACATGCAGGCACGCAACTATATACATAGTTCATCATGTAATTAATTATTTTACTCCGTTTGTTTCATTGTCTGTAAAGTAATTAATTTGCCGAGTTTATTTTTTTCTTAGTATATCCTGATGTAAAAAAGAAAAGCTTTTGCCACCGAGACACTTGGACCCGATGAAAGCTTATTACTGTCTGCCTCGCTCGGCGTGTCGACCTCGCTCCCACACCACACGATCCATCGCGCCGTCATCGCCGATAGAGCAAGTATACACGCAACGCCATGTCGATCGGCCTCAGTTCAGAATACTTCAGCAGCTAGTATGTAGTATATGTCACATCCACAAATTAAATCGATCATTTAGTCTTTCAACTTTGAAAATCAACTCAACTTCATCTTTCTTCCGGCATAGCTCGCCACATTGGCACGCTGATGAGGCGTCCGGTCACTTGATTAATTAACCAAGCAGTCACCATATATACACTTAGCTAGACATGGTACCCTTCACCTGCCCCCGGGTCGCTCCCCGCTCGGGCGGCTCGGGAGGCGACCGAAACCCTAGCCGCCGCCGCCCCACTCCCTCCTCCCCTCTCCCTCGCCGTCGCCTGAGGGACCGGGCGGATGTCCGCGCGGCTCCCTAGGATGGCGACGGCAGTGTCTTTCGTCGAGATTCGTGGCTGTGCGCACCAGATCTGGCGGGGGATGGTGCACGACGGCCCTGGTGGTGCGGCGCGGCGGCGGCGGCGGCCAAGTGTGGCTGCACGCGGAGGGCGCCATGGTGCCGGCGGTGTGATGGAGGTCCAGGCGGCACTGTGCGGCGGCAGCGCTCGAGGCGCGGAGGAAGCGGCGTGGCGGCACTACGCGACTTCAGGCGGCGGCTGCGCGCGAGGCGAGGAGGAAGTGGCGCGGCATCGCGCGAATCGAGGAGGAGGCCGCGCGGCGGCGTTCGGAGCGAGGAGGAGGTCGCTCTGCAGCCCGCCAGTGGTGGGGGTGCTTGGACGCTGGCGGTGTGGCCGGCGGCGGCGGCGAGGCCGGCCGTGGTGAGGCCGTTGGTGATGTGGCGTGAGACCGGCGGCGGTGAGGCCGGTGGCAGTGGCGGATTTCAACTCTAATCATGTTTTTGTCTTCCAATCTTCAATGTGCAGCCTTCTCTGCCGTTCTGAGCGTGATTCCAGCAATGGTGCTTGTTCACCTGCGTGCTGTTGTGGGGATTGATGGTTGAGGTCAGGGCGAAAGCCTGGACGGCGACGCCTGTGGGTGCCGCTTCCTCCTTGGAGGCGTCCACCCCATCCTATCCTGCTAGCTTTCCTTGGTGAAAACCTTGCCCGTTCATGGGTTGGCGACGGCGGCGCTAGTAGCGTCGTGATCTTCTTGAAGACGTCGCCGTGGAAACCTAGCGCCATGTTTCAGCGTCTCAGGTGGTAGCGGTGGTGGCACCCATTTGTGGCATTTAGAAGTCGGAGCTGCTGCGTCGGTGTCGGCGAGCTTGGCAACGATGACTTGATGCTATTCTTAGTCATTGGAGGTTTTTAGCATCGAGAACCTTGATTGGCGTTGTGATTTGGTGTGGTCTATCTTGTGGAGTCGGAGCTGCTGTGTCCTTCATGGCAAAGCCTGGCAACGATAACATATGATGGGCTCCGTCACTTGTTGTTAGTTGTAGGTTGTGTAGTTGTAAGTTGTGCAGTTGTAGGTAGCTTTGTAGGTTGTTCTGAACTGTCTGTACGGTTTTCGGATCCGGTTTCCCTCATAAACTGGATCAACTCTCTTCTTCTTATTAATACACGCCGGGCGTAAGCCGGGTCTTTCGGAAAAAAGGCTAGACATGGTGGATAATAACCGTACATTTGTGAGTTGACTAAGACCATATTTCGTAGAGTATAGAGTTAGTTAGACCTGTCCTAATTGGGTGCCGCTTGTTTTTTAAAAGGAAACATATATTAATATTCCAATCGTTGGATTGACAGATGCATATAGCCGTTTCTTGTTACAAGCTTATATTAAAGATAAGAACATTTCTAAACATTATTATTGAGAAATGGAGGGAGTATTCGTTCCATTAAAAAAATATAAACATATACCAATGACAGTGCAAGCATTTTTTTTTTCAATCCTAAAACCTTGATCAAGCTCCCACACACACGTCCTCGACGCCGACAGCATTAATGTTGGTTGAACCGACGATGATGGAGCTGATGGACCGTCAATTCTATATCTTGCAGTGCAAGTCTCTGTGCCGAGCGAGAGTCGTTTGCTTTAGGTGGTGAAGTCCGTGCATAGATGATAGATTCATGGGTTCGACGGAAATATATAATCCTGCTGGATTAGTTTTGGTTTTTTCCATCTCTCTCACGACCTTTTCCGTTTCGCTGTCAAATTAACTCTTTTGTGGCATTTAGTAAAAGATGGAACCCGATGGCTCAACTGCTAATAATTTTTTATTTTGAAACGAACTGCTAATAAAATTTAGTGCTTGCGACATCATCACCACAATCTTTTTTTTTTTAGAGAACATCACCACAAGCTTTTTTTTTTTTTGTGAGAATCACCACATCACAGTTCACAATGTTGTTGTTGTTCGGCTTGGCAGTAACAGAGACTCATCTCCTTCCTGGCCCATCAGCAACATAACCATCGTACGTAGACCAGCAGCTGATAAGTGGCCTGGCCCAGTAGTGTGAAAAAAGACAAGCAGGCCTGTCTCGTGAACTTCTTCATGTAAGGCCATCCGCAAGCCATGCTTGCTGTTGTAAAAACATTTTCTCGTCCTAACCACAATGCATATGCATGATGAAACCAGCGCATGCTACTTAGGAAGAAGAAACAGAATAAAGAAAAATGAGGTGAAATGAGGAAAAACAATATAATGCCCAAGCACGTACACAATACAGAAAAACTGTAAAAGAATTACATGTGGTCATTTGGTCACAATACGTACAACAAACAAACATTTGATCTGTCCATATCTTGACTACATGCACAACATGATACAATCATACAATGTACTTAAAGGAGTATTTTTTCCTACACAACAACTTATTACCACATATGACATGACACTCTTTGATTGCAATATAATGCAAGAAAGACATGATATAGCACAGAATAATAGTCTCAAACAAACATGGGAAGACAAAGCAAAGCTCGTGCGGACGTGAACGCCACTCGATCGCTGTACCACAGAAAGACGAACAACGAGATCCAGATTGTACTGATCCTGTCTTCACGCCTCCTCGGGCAGGAGCTGGTGTATGCCGGCGGGCACCATGAAGAGGTACTCGTACACCAGCATGGCGAGGGGCCCGCCGGCCAGCGGGCCCACCCAGTAGACCCAGTGGTGGGTCCACACGCCCGTGGCCACCGCTGGGCCGAACGACCTCGCCGGGTTCATGGACGCGCCGGAAAGCACGGCGCCGGCGACGGAGTTGGCGCCGACGAGGAGCCCCGTCAGCAGCGGGCCCACGCCGGGGAGGATCTTCCTCGGGTCCAGGATGGTCGCGCATATCACGAACAGGAGGCTGAAGGTGAAGACGACCTCGGCCACGACGCCCTGGGCGGGGCCCACGCCGGACGCCCTGGGCAGTGGAGGAGCCCAGCATCTGGGCGATGATGTAAAGGGCTGATCGGAACAGCGTGATGTGGCCGCCGACGGCGAGCGACAGCGTCACGGCCGGGTTGATGTGGCCGCCGGAGATGTGGAAGCCAGCCGTCGCGATCACGCACACCACCAGGGCCTGCCCCATCGCCGCCGGCGTTGGTCTTTCCTGAAAACCTTTCTAGTTAATTAGCTCAATGTTTGTTCATGGCGTCGACTGTCATGGCGCACCCCACGCCAATGAAGACGAAGAGGAAGGTGAGGACGAGCTCGCCGATCACGCCCCGGAAGAAGTCCGGCTCCGACGCCTCGCCGCGGCGGCCAAAAGCAAGCTTTGCCATCGGCAAGCAAGCTAGTTAAAGGCACACACTAAACAGATAGAATAAAGGACGGAGACCTTTTAATTTGTTTGATGGCACACTTAGCTTTTCCATTCGTCAAGGAAAGCTTCTCTTTATATAGGCAAGAGGAGGAGAGAGCATATGCAGCAGCCAACCGGGATTTTTCTATCTTAAAATTCGAAGTATTTCCAGCGGGGCGCTTGCATCATTAAACTTGTACGTAACGTAACGGAGGCAGCATGCATGCATGCAAGTGCAACAGTATCATGCATGGCACCTTTTCGAGACTGAAGATTCACTTTGCTCTTGGAATCCACCCAGCCTGCGATGATCGGTCCATGTCCTATGCGACAGTATTACACTGAACAGTGCTTTTTTTTTTTTTGCCTTTAGTTCGTTTGCCTAGCTGGCTGCCCGCTATCCGGCCTAACGGAACACAAGCAGCACTCTCTCGATATGATATCACTCGTCAGACTCAACGCTAGCTGGCTCATTTTTCTTTAAAAAAAACGCTAGCTGGCTCATCGGTCATCAACAGTTGATTATGTATATGTCATGCATGCAGTTTTGCCGATCGAATTCATTCTTTTGTTTGTATATTTTTTCCCCGACCAAGTTCATTTGCTGTCAATGCGTCACATGTGCTTAATCCGTTCTAAATTATAGATAATATTTTAAAACCATTTAGATACACAATAATCACTATATATCTAGACACATGTATCTAGACACATATAACACATATATAAATGCATAGCAAAATCTATAGAATTAAAAAAACAAAATGACTTATAATTTGAAACGGACGGAATATAAGAAATCAAAACTAAACAACGGCGACTTGCCAATGATCGATGCATGTCGTCGATTAGCAAGGCTTGGTTTAAAACACTTGGGATTATTATATTGTTTCAGCATCGAATCATCCTGGCCCTCATTGTTAGTGTGTCCCACGAAGACACGCCAAAGAATCTCATACGAGTAGTATACACGGCACAGCAAGCGTAGCCGAAAGCCTGAAACCTGCCTGGCTGGCGTGTCGACCTAGCTCCCATTGGACTCATCCCGCCACAGTAGAACAGGCACAGTACACTTCATTACTTCAGCAACTACTGTATGTCACAATTTAATAATGACAATGTATATATCTGTTTTTCCGACCTTTTTGTTCCTTGCCAATTTTATTGTTGGTATATACTGCTATACTGTATTACAAATTAAACATTTTCAGAAAAGACATGGATAATGGAACATCATAAAATGATTAATTACTACGTCTGTTCATGCTGAAGCTATGACACCATTGGTTTTTTTTTGTGACAGCTATGACACCATTGATTTTTAAATATTCATTTGACTATTTGTATTTTCTACAAATATTATTTATGAAAGTAAATAAACCTACAATTTCAATCAAAATCACTTTTGTTGATAAACACATTAGTACTTATTTTACCTTATTTAACCAATTCATTAAACAGATATGGTTGTCCAATGTTTGAGTAAAAAGTCAACCATGACATATATTTAAGAACAAAGAGGATATGATTCAGGATTTTAAAGGCGGTTGGACATTACTATGTCCTTCAATCTACTAAATTGACATTACATATTCATAATATATTACGGGGCGTGGTGTTGTCGGGCCATGATTGTAGCATGTCCAAATTGAATCGCTACTATCCCCATATTCTTGGTCCATCTTGCAAAAATAGTACTTAGCACGCCAAATTTGATCATTTTGCTTTAGTCTTGGACAGTGTCCACATTTTGACATTTCCTTTGTTTAAAAATACATGTTGTCCATGTTTTGGTGAAAATTACATGGTAGTAGAACAATTTGTATAGTTATTTTTCCTGTTTCCCTCACCTTCATATACGATGTTCATTATGAACCATCGATAACCATGCATATATTTCGTTCAAAAATATATGCAGGTAATCGATGGTTCATATATTTATTTTCTCATTTAGTCTTTGGACTTCATTAGGGGAGAGAGATATCTACGAATATTTAGTTGATACTTTAGGTTGATCTTTTTTCTTAACATGTAATTTAGAAGTAGGTTTTTGAGGTCTCTGGCATATGCGGTTAATTTACAAGTACATGTTAGGATAACTTTAGGGCTTATTCAGACTTTGGCTATACTTTTAGAGAGTAATTTGGACGTTTTGAATTAACAAAGGCTTGGCGTTGTCGGGTTAGGATTGCAGCAAGTCCAAATTGAACCTTTCCCTTACCCATATTTTTAATCCGTACCTATAAAAAACATAGCGTTCAATCAAATAAATAGTATTATAGTGTTTGCCTAGTCTTGGATAATATTTTTTATTTCTTTTTGTTATAGAGGGTCAAATATTGTTGCGCAAGCATGTTTTCGGTGACATAAGTAGAGTACACAACATGTTTTGATTTTGTTATAGAAAGAGAGTCAAATAATGTCGTGCGAGTTATTGAATTGGTAGACATGTTCCGTTATTTAGTTGAATGATGAAATGTATTCCCATAAAAAGATATAAACAATGTTATCAGTCACGTAATAAAGTTGCTTTATCTGAGGAAAAAACCCAACATGAATCTCGTGTCGAGCTCCCATTCGAGCGATGTCACCGCCGGTACCATGCTTGAAACCGTCAGTTCTGTTGCCAAATTGTTGATCCATGCATGGATCAATCCGTGTCGTGTCAAAGTGCGGTACAGTGTCAGTGCCCCCAACGGAAGGCTTGGACTAGCAAAAAAGTGCGCAAAGCTAACGCTCGACAACAAATAACACCACATCCGCAGAGCGGGCCGGCCTGTGCGCAAGCGCCACCGCCATCAGGCCGGCCCAAGGCCCCGAGTAGGCCTGAGCACAGATCGATTATTTATATATTATTATCTGAAAGCAAAATGATGGCACATTTACAGCAAACGCAAGTTCATAACCGTTGAAGCATGCGGCTTAGCCAGCTACGGCGAGCATTTGGGCTTACAAGCGGCGCAGTTGGCCCTGCATTCTTGTAGCGTCAAGTGGCAGTTGTCTCTGCTGCTGTCGTCCGGGCAACAATAGCAAAGATCGTATTGGGGATCGAAGTAATTGCAGCGCACCTTGGCGCAAAAGATCAAGTTCACCTTTCTCGTATCTAATGACGACAATGTGGAATTGATAGAACTCGTAGCACCAACAAGAAGCTGTTGGCGGCCTGCATGCGATATTATACAGTATATTCGTGATCATATCATAAATTCAAATAAGAAAAAAATTGCATCTACCTTTTTTTCCATGAACGGATAACACTAGGCCAGAGACGATTTGACGTGGCGGCCAAACCTCATCTCTGCTAGCGGGCGCAGAAACCGTCAGCACTCGTGTGCCAGCGCAAATGGCAAGCAGTGCTGGCGGGCACTCGTGTGCCAGCAAAGGCTCCAACCTTTACTGGCGGGCAGCATTACTCCTCGCCAGCAATGGTTGGAGCCTTCGCTGGCGGGCAGCATTACTCCTCGCCAGCAACATTTGGTCTTTGCCGGCGGGCCACTAATGCCACAACCAGTTATTGTGGGATGTACGCTGGCGGGTCGATTATGTTGCCCGCTAGCACTATATTTTTTTAATTTATAGCTATATAAATTTATATATTTTTTTGCCGTTCAATCGTTAATTTTAATTGTAATTTTTCTATACTATGGCCCGACAATTAATATAACTAATGTCTCCAAGCATATATCAGTTCTGGAAAGAAGAGATCCAACGTCATATATATTATATCAGTTCTCATGATTCTGATCACAGAGAATCATGAGATGATTCCAACATATATTGTTCGAAGATAAACAAGAGTTTTGAAATATTAATTGTCCTTTCAGTTACAAAGAGACTCATTCTCTGGCTCAACTAAGATCCCACCATGGTCAAAGTACTTACCCTCACTACGACAAATCTCCTGTTGGATGAAGCATACCAAGTTAGCACAAATATCGTCGATGGCTTTATTGTCGAGATGCTTGTCGGTCTCGGGGATGATAAGCAGCTGAAAAAAAATATATTAAGAACCCATAAATTCCTCATTATCTGTAGCCATTTCATCAACTTCATATTTACATGCTCAAAACAGAAAGCTTCTATTTTTCTTTGTCATGAAACTAGAAGAACACACCTCATGTCAGTCACCTTTTCTTTGCTGATGACACATTGGTTTTACTTAAAGCATCCGTTTCAGGGTACATTGCTTACAACAGATTCTACGCCTTTATGATCGAGAAGGTGTCGGGGCAAGTTATCAACAAGGATAAAACATCAGTTATGTTCAGCCCTAAAACAAAGCTTCAGGTCCAAAGGCTAATGTTATTGGAATTGGGCATATCTCACTTAGCAAGCAATTAAAATATTTCGGCCTGCCTGTTTATATTGGCAAGTCTAAGAGCAAGATTTTTGAATACTTAAAACAAAAGGTATGGGCAAGAATCCAAAGCTGGCAAGAGAAATTATTATCCAAAGCAGGCAAGGCGATTATGATAAAAGCAGTGCGGCGTGCTAGCTAGTTGCTTTCCTTTTTTGATACTCGGCGCGTCCAACTTAGAGCAAAAGCGGAAGCACCGAGAAGAAGAGCGCCGCGATGATAAAATATCTGTTACCACTATGCTGGCGGCCCACTTAAAAGCCCGCCAGCACAAATTTCAACACTATGCTGCCGACCCATTTAAAAGCCCGCAGCACATATTTCAACACTATGCTGGCGGGCTACCTAATCAACCGCCACAGCTATTATCAGTATTTCCTTTCCAGCTTTTGAAAGAAGTTTCTCCTGCCAACCAAGAATTCTGCTGCCACCACATCACCATCTTCATTTTTCAGCTTCCTTATATAATTCTTACTTTTTCGTTTAGAGGCAAACTTGCCAATTAGCATCACAAATTCAAATAACGGCATCACATACTAAAATAACAGCATAACAAGGCTCAAATAGACAAATAACAGCACCGCAGACTCAGTCTTAATTTTTAGATACATAGGATCAGGATCCGGCCTCCGCAGCTCCAACAGAGAGCGCTTATATTACAGCCACAGGTAATCAAACAAACAGCTCTAACACTGCACAGCTACGCTTACACCACTTCAACACTTCATTTCCTTACTCTAAGCATGAACACTCCAACTATGACACTAATGACAATAACCACAACAGCTGCAATGGTGGCACCCCTGCCACAAACTGTGTCTATTGTTTCGCTTAAGATCAGCCTGCAGCTTTATAACATCATGCTTCAGGCCATCAAATTCAGTCTTCAGGTCATTGCATTGTTGTGCAACGTTATTCTTCACTACGTTCACTAGTTCTTTCATGTCTCCATGCTTGAGCTTGAAATCAGAGAATTCCATCTTCAGTTGACAATATTTAGTCTTCAACTCACACAGCTGATTAATTAGATCATGATTTGCTTGCAAAGCACAAGACTGCATGGCACCGCTACTAGATCGATGAGCAAATGTTGCACCACTCCCGCCAGGTCCAAACGAGCGCAAGATATATGCAGCATACTCATTAGGAAAGTTTGCCTTCAAATGTTTCAAATACAATTCATGGTTGTACCAGTACTGGTCACATGTCCTCAAGTTACCCTACAATAATAACAGCCCTAATCAAGAAATAGTACCTTTCAATCTTGATAAAAATTAAATGTACTAGAAAAAGCGAGTACAAATATACATACTAATTAAGGTGGGGAACTGAGCTATAGTGGACAGGTTCAACCAAAATGAATGTAACTTGCTATGCTCATTTCGCTGAGGCTAGCTCTTAATTACTTGTCAATGATGGAATAGGAAATCATTGCAGCCTGGAAAATCTGGACAGCAAGAAATGCAGTGATCTTTGATGGTGCCAGGGCCACCCATAGACTTTGGACTTTGAAGTTCAAAGAGCAAATAAACCTCCAGCTTCTTAGAGTTAGAGAGGATCATAGGCCAATAGTTATCCACTTATCCAATGGCTAAACAGAACTTTGTAATGTGCTACCACAAACAGGACGTGTGCCACATGCCAAGCTAATTATTGGAGCCTCAGTAATAGACAATGCAAATTAATAAAAGAAAATTGTATCAAAATAATTAAGAACTATATATGTAGATCGAGTACCAAAACTAATCCCAATGCATGCATATGGACAACAAATTGAAACCATACCCTAACGTGGTGTTCTCACTTGTAGAATGGCGCGCCTTGCTTGCTAAGGAGGAAAAACACTCGACCGTTGCACTTTAAGCAATGCACCAACGGCAGCGGCTCGTAGTTTTGCAGTGACCTGCAGGACGACATACTTGGCGAGTTGGGGGAGCGGGGAAGCGGACCGCGCGAGCACGTCGACACAAAGGGGACCGGCGGCGAAACCACGAGCGGTGGCCCAGAACCCGTCGCAGATCTAAGCTTGAGCGAGAAGCTATAGCTACTAAGCAAGCAGAAGCAGCTAGCTAGCAGAGCGCGTCGGCGTCTTATATTACTTACTCCAACTTTTCTGGCGGGCGACTTAAACACCCGCCAGCAAAGTTGTATACCTTGCTGGCGGTTGTTTAAGTCGTCCGCCAGCGAAGATGAGTTAGTCTTTGCTGGCGGGCCGCCTATCGGCCCGCCAGCACACAGCTATCTGTGCTGGCGGGCTCCAGCCCTTCTGGACCTGGGTGCCTTAGCGCTCGCGGGCGACATCACCACCCGCCAGGGCGGTATATTTGTGCTGCCAGCACAAATCGTTTGTGGCCTAGTGTAAACGACTGAATTATAGCCAATGATATGAAAGTGAACTTTTTATGAAGTTATAAATTTTAAAGAAACAACGGGAGCGGAGCATGGCCACTGAACTTGAGTCAAAAGGAGGGGAGGGAGATAGCGTTTGTTTTTTTGTTTTGTTTTTTTTTTTTTTTTTTTTTGGTAACTGGGAGATAGCCTTGCTGGGGTTACATTGCATCGATAGGAAGAAGAAACGATAACTTACACTCTGTAGGCAAAGCTAGGAACGCCAAAGGCATAGTGACCAAGAAGAGCATGGCCATCGAGATGTCGTTCCTCAAATATAATTGGATCTTTGCATATATTGGGGCTCAACTGTATGTGTGTGATGAAGCTAGCCTTCTCCGTCCAACCTTCATATATATAGAGCGGCAGGAGCAGGACCAGCTGCTGCTGAACACTCTGATCACAGCTTGCAAGACTAAGTTTTATGTTTTTTATGGACTCCCATATATTGTCAAAACCTGCTTGAATGCTAGACAAATTCCGTTGTATTCTCAGCTTGGAGTATGAGTTTGTATTTAACCTACCCCGGTTTTGTCGCGTGCAGCCACCATTTTCTTAATGGCGTGATGAAAGAGAGGTTAATACATGCGCCCCATCGCTGACATCGCATAAACTTTAGAAACGTCCCCACACTGCAACGTAACCGAACCTTGCTTGTCTCAAGTTTCGCTTGCACGGATCATCATTGTAGGCAACTAGCAGGTATGCGACAGAAAATCCAGAAAACGTCTGATTATATTGATACAGAGAAGAGAAGGCATTTTTTGACTAAAAAAAACTAGAGTGAACAGACGACGCAATCCCATCTTGCTGCAGCGGACTCCAATTTATTCAGACACGATCGTACACACTACTACTACAGCTGCCTAGAAGTCGTCGTCATCCCTGGGAAGCGGCTCGTGGCCTCCGTGGTGGGCCATGAAGAGGCCGTCGTAGACGAGCCCAGCGAGCGGCCCACCAATGAGAGGCCCGACCCAATACACCCAGTGATCGGCCCATACCCCTGCCGCGAGCGCCGGCCCGAAGGATCGCGCGGGGTTCATGGAGGCGCCGGAGAAGGGCCCGCCGGCGAGGACGTTGGCGCCGACGACGAGGCCGACGAGCAGCGGGCCCATGCCCCCTACGGTGTGGCGCGGGTCGACGACGGTGGCGTAGACGGCGAAGAGCAGCGAGAAGGTCAGCACCGCCTCCATGAGCACGCCCCGGAGCGCGCCGACGCCCGCCGCCAGCGCGTGCACGGGCGTGGCGGCGCCGCCGGCGAGGAAGGAGAGGAGGAGGCATGCGGCGGCGGAGCCCACGAGCTGGGCCGCGACGTAGAGGGCCGAGCGGAAGAGCGTGATGCGGCCCGTGACGGCCAGGCCCAGCGTCACGGCCGGGTTGATGTGGCCGCCGGAGACGTGGAGCCCCGCGGAGACCATGACGGCCACCACCAGCGTGTGCGCCAGCGCCACCGCCGTCAGGCCAACCACCGAGTCAGCGCCGCGGGCCAGCTTGCCTGCATATATATGGTTCATTGATGCCGATCTCTATACGACTTTACACGCGCAAGACATGTAGTATTGATTTTTCAGCTACCAATAGTCAGAGTTATTACCGGTTGCCATGGCTGATCCGACGCCGGCGAAGACGAAGAGGAAGGTTAGGATGAACTCGGCGAGGACGGCGCGGACGCAGCCGGCGTCGGCGGCCTCGCGGTGGTGGCCGAGAGCGAACTTGGCCATGGCTGCCTGCTCTGATCTGCTCTGGTGGATCGATCTGTGTGTGCGTGGGCGAGTGATGTGTCAGTCACATATACAAAGCGTTGGATGATGCTCAAGTGTAGGAGGCGGCGGCGCTGACGCCGATATATAGTTGGGGGACGGGTAGATAAGGATGCACACAAGCCCGAGAGCTTAATAATAGCAGCCCCTTGAGCTGAACTGCTGACCCGGCCCCGTTTAATTATTATTTACCCTGCCTCTTCGGAACATTTGTTGCGAATGTAATTTTGCACAAGTATAGTAGTAGTTTGACATTGTTCAATGGGAAATCCAGTGGCGAATACATATGCTGCCTCATATTATCAACTGTTTGGAACAACGAGAAACGTTAATGTGCAACCAATCCCGGCCCTCATCTTCTCTCCAAAACTTTGATACTGTTTCAGTCAGTACCTAGCCCTGAAATAACCAACACGCCGTGCATGTACAAATGACCAAAAGATAGAATCATATGCTCAATGGATCGCACAGTGGCAATGGTCAAGGTGCCAACTGTCAAAAAGAAAAAAAAAAACTGTGATGATCACACGGGGACACGGACAACACAAATGCTGATGGCAGCTAGCATCATCATCAATTATGTACGTATGATGTGGTGCTTTTGCCATCTCTCGTTTCCTTCTTTTGTGTTGCTGTTACTTGTGTACTATATCAGTATACATTTTTTTTTTCGGACCAGCAGTATATGTTTCTTTGTACCTGGGCCAATTGGTTCCGAAATTACAGTGTAGCCATGGGATGAGAGAGCTTAGCTCCTGAATGAAGAGTGGAAACTAAAGTTGCAGAAAGCAACAACGCAAGAGCAGCGCTGCATTATATGTAGATCCGGCCTCTTCAGCATCAGCGTCGATCGGCATGATTGGCACCCAAGAATAATTCAAATACCACCATGCATACTGTATGCTGCATGGATTCCCGAATCGATTCGTCAGGTCGCGTCGCCATCGTCGACTATTTCCGTCGTCATCCGCGACCATGGATGCATGGGTACACCGTGTTGGATTTAATTGGTCTTAGCCCATTTCCAAACAATTAAATCAATATTATTTAAGGTCCACAATTAATGCTAAGAGTTACCAAATGGTGGTTAAGGTAGTTAATCCCATATGGTTAATTGAGAAGGAATGTAACCAACTTAAATGGTGGACTATTTGTACACACCTTGTGAAGTTAAAATGGGAGCACCGGGTTGCCACACGCGCGCGCTCGCTCGGCTCGGCCGGCCGGACGTGACGAGCCGTGCCGTGCCGCGTAGCGTTTAATGGTTGGGCAGTTACTAGTGTTAATGTGCAATTGTGCTTCCGTTACTGGTGCTAATGGCTGAGCGTCAGTTACTAGAGCTGTTAACATTTGTGGGGGATATAGTACCCGGGTACCTCACGAGCAAGCCTGGCAGCCCACCAAAAGGGGGCGGCCCAGCCCATCGTTCTGGAACTGAAGACGTGCGGGACAAGTCGGCGCACGTAGGAAGGATCTGGAAAGAGAAGTCCTAGTTGGAATAGGAATTATTGTAAAGAAGGAAAGGATTCTTAGAGATAGGATCGGATACAAACCGACTTGTAACCCTGCCCCCTGATATATAAGGCGGGCAGGGACCCCCTCAAAAGGAACTCGACACATCTGAACACATCTGAGAACTAGACACCACATCTCAACAAGCAATACAACACCCCAAAACAGGACGTAGGGTATTACGTCGAGTCGACGGCCCGAACCTGTATAAACCCTTGTGTCTGTCCATCCTAACCATCTTGCTTCCGATCTTTGCGATCTTCCCTACATACAAATCACTTCCGTGGGCTACCCCGTGGAAGACTGCCGGAGATAATATCACCGACAGTGGCGCGCCAGGTAGGGGATATCGCCGAGATCAATCTGGTAAGCTCGATGGATCGCGTCAAGATCTTGGACAGCTGCAACCTCCCGGACGTCGACGAAGTCGAGATCCAGTTCGGGGACGTCATCACCACCACTGTCTTGGATACCCAGGCGGCAGGAGCTACGGTCGCCACGGAGGTTTCCTCTCTGGCGCCGACTTCGGCCATCACGGCCCAATCCGGTCCAATCGCCTCTGATCGTGCCGGATCTACCCCGCTGAGTCCTTCGCGGAACGCGAAGACGAACCAGTCGGGAACAGATCTACAATCACTCGGTTCCGATCCGATTCCTGAGAGTCGCGTCGCCGAATCATCGCAGAGCGTAAACGCTCAACCCACACGCGTCCAGAGCCCTGAGGTCATTGCTGTTCAGACCCCTGGCTTTTGCGCGCTTACTAGGAAGCAAAAGATGAAGGACATCGTCCAGTCGGATGATTACTTCTCTGGGAGCGACTCCTACGGGCTAGATCTACTGGGACCCTCAATCCTGGACGATCTGCCGGAAGGATACACGGTGTCCGATGCCTCTACAGAGCCGGAACTACTAGGATCACTCGGAGAATTGACTCCGAGTAGTTTGGAGCGTTACACGCCCACATCCGACTTCTCCGAGTCCGAGGAAGATTACCTCGCGCAAGAAGGAGTCGGATCATATTGTTACATGGTGGCGCCAGCAACGCCAACTAATCCTGTCTCAGAGGATGAGGTCACTCCTGCTGAGGAGACGACCGAGGCCAGGAACCAGCGTCGAGGACGCAATGCCAGTCGGGCAACTCGCAGAGCCGCCCGACCCCACGGAGCCGCCGCGTCAGGATCTGGTACTGCTCGACTCCAGGAGCCTCGCTCTGAAGATCATCGTCGCCAACGGGATCAACACGAACGGAGGAGCGCCCGGAACTTGATGCGCGACGGCACGTTCGAGTTCAACGGACACGAGGTCTACGAGACACCGGTCCAGAACCTCGTTACTATCAACGAGGAAATCAATCGGCTACCGCCTAACACTCCGGGCCTGGAAAAGGTAAGGGCTCTCGTGCAGGCCGCCTCCGTCCAGGTTCACCAGATGCAAGGCAGGACGACCACCGACGCTCCTGAACCCGGTTCATCTCGACACCGGGCCGGCGGCGGATCGGGTCATGATGAAGATCTCCGCACCACGATCAACATAGATCGAGATGCAAGGGACATCATCACCAATAGCACTGAAGAGCGCCATCGTGAAGAACTCCGACGGCGCCAAGAGTACGATCGGGATCATGGAAATCCCCGTCGTAACCCCAACAGAAGCGGCTACTCGACAGAGTCAGACTACTCTGACCTTTCTGGTAGCCCAAGGCGCGGCAATAATGGCGGTCGACGACGAGTGCTTCCGCCACCCAGGCGGCCGACTCCGCCAAGAGATCGAACTCCACCGCGCAGCAGAACCTACCGACAGGACCGAACTCCACCCAGGACTCGGAACTATCGGAGAACCCGTTCCCCACCCAGGGACCGGGATCGCAGGAGGGACAGCACACCCCCAAGAGCGGTTGACGGATCGGGTCCGAGCGATTCCCGCCCTAGAGGTCGGATCGGCGGATTCCAGTCGTTCACCGAGCGCTTGAGAAGCGTGACGTGGCCCAGAGGCTTCAAGCTGTCGGACATCGACAAGTACGACGGGAAATCTGACCCATCTCAATGGCTTCAGATCTACTACACCGCCGTACAAGCAGCCGGCGGCGACGAGGACGTGATGGCGAACTATCTTCCCATCATGCTCACCAAGGACTGCCGCAATTGGCTGGCAGGACTCCCGCAGGACGCCATAGACAACTGGGAACAGCTTACCGAACTTTTCATCGGTAACTATCTTGGTACCTGGGAAAGGCCCGGGAGCAAGCGGCTCCTCGGTCAGATAAGGCAGCGCAAGAACGAGACTCTGCACGACTTTGTCCGCAGGTTCTCAGAAAAGCGCAACTCCATCACGGACGTCACGGATCAGGAGGTGATGTCAGCTTTCCAGCGCGGCATCTCCGATGGAAGACTGATCCATAAGTGGACTCGGAAGCCACCCGCGACTGTCAATGACATGTTCCGGGTCGCTAGCACGTGGGCGGACGCCGAGATCGCGGAAAGAGAACAACTCAGCGAGATTAGAAGTCGCTGGGAAGAAGAGAACAAGACGACTCGCAAACGCGACCGCCGCGACGACGAAGAACGACACGACGACCATCGACGCAATGACAGCCAACCTCGCAAGAAGAAGAGCGAAGGGGACATGGTCGCTGCCCTGGACCGGTCCAAAGGCCGGGTAACTCCAGAGGACTTCCAGCGCATGCTCGATGAGCAATGCCCGTACCACAAACACAAGCACTCGGCGCGAGAATGCTACGGGCTCAAGCGAGCCTTCACCGGGGGCAACAGAGGCCCCCCATACAGAAAGAGGAACGATGGTTTCCCGCGAGACGACAGGCGAAACGACGAGCCTGATAATGACTTTCAGGAAGCCGACCGAGTGGTCCGCATGATTTACGGCGGACCAGAGTTCGAGTCGAAGCGCCAGCAGAAGCTCACCCATCGCCAGGTCATGCATGCGAGGGAGCCATCGGTACCTGAGTACCTCAAGTGGTCGGAAGTTCCGATCACATTCACCCGGGAGGATCATCCAAACTTCATACCGAAGCCCGGGTCCCATGCCTTGGTGGTAGCCCCGACGATCCGCAACGTTCGGCTCACCAAGGTACTAGTCGACGGTGGCAGTGGCCTGAACATCCTCTTTGCTAACACATTGAAGGAGCTCGGCCTGACTACTCTCGATCTGAGTCCCCCCCAATCCGCGTTCTACGGTTTGATACCGGGAGAGGGGGCAGAACCACTCGGGCACATCACGCTGCCCGTCACTTTCGGAGACCGGAATAATTACCGGACCGAGCACATGCAGTTCACGGTGGCGAACTTTGAAACTGCATACCACGCCATCCTTGGGAGGCCGGCACTCGCCAAGTTCATGGCGATTCCTCACTACGTCTACTTGCAGGTCAAAATGCCAGGACCGAAAGGCGTAATCACCGTCTTGGGAGACGTCCAAGTCGCATACACGTGCGAGCAGGAGACTCTCAACGCGGCAGCCGCCCTGGACATGTCCAAGCGCATGGAACAAGTACTGGCTGCATCACAGGAAGTGGACAAGGACGCTCTAGAGATCCCCACCAAGAAGCCAGCGAGAGAAGCCATCGCGCCAAGCAAGGAGACGGAGCTGAAGAGGATCTCCCTGGACCTGGACGACCCAAAGAAGACGGCCATCATCGGGGCAGAGTCAGACTCCACGGCAGGCTCTGCCCTGCTCTGCTTTCTCGACAGCTATCCAAGCTATAGCCAGACAGACCTGGAGCCTAACGAGCAGATAAAAACTCCGTTCGTCACATCGATCGGTGCTCCTTTGGCTTTCGGTCTGAAAAACGCCAGCGCGATCTACCAGAGGATAATTCAAGCGCGTATGGATCAATTGACTCCGGACGCAATAGGGCGCCTACATCAATAAATCCGTGGAACATTGAAGCATTTGCAGCGATTCTACGCCTAATCCAGCTATGTATTTATCTTTTTTATTTTTTAGATTTATTTGCTCCGAGTGATTTTGGAGGGTAGTCACCCCCAGTTACGACTCGGCTTGTTTACAATGAGTTATCAATAAAGTTGATTTCATCCTTCATCTATTTCTACTACTCGCATTTCCTCTTTCGCGTCACGCACATAAAGTATGAGGGGAACAAACCTTAAATCGAGAGGGAAAGTACTCGCCAAGTCAAAGCTCTAAACGTATGACAAAGACTTTCCCTCTCCCTCTCCTATTTTAACTGCGTCCGCTGCTCTCTGAACAATCCCCATTCCACTTCGTGCGCGCACACGCTGCTGGAAGAGCAGAGCCTCCGAAACCTGCCGCGCTTGAGTTCCTGCTCGGGATAGCGAGGCAATCAGGTTTTTGGGTAGCGCAACAAGTGCGCGACTGCTCAACGATCGTCCACCTGCTGCTGTGATCGACTACTTCCCGACGACCGTCCCTGTGTTCCCCGAGTGAACAGCGCGACTACATCCCGACGGCCGTCTGCACTGCATCAACGACTTCGCTGCATCAACCTGTTCGGCTACTTCGATTGAGGGTAGCCCACGATCAACATGGTTGATCTAGCTGCTAACGGCGCATCCGGTTCCTCCGGAAACGGACCCGCCCCTGGGTACATTCTGAAACTTACTCTGTTCTGTATGTTGTTCATGTTCTATACTGTCTTAATCATGAACACAAGCACATGTTATGTTATCACTCTTTCACTCGTTTTAATCATGAATTACCTGCTGAAGTTTGGAATTAAAATATATCGAAAATTGCCTAGATTCCTAACAATCCAAAAACCTGATATTGCTAGGCTTTCGGTTACTGGTTTTGCTGCATCAATTAGACCCAATGTTTTTGATGGTTCAAATTACAAGCGTTGGTACAATAAGATGGTTCTCTGGTTGACTGCCATGAACGTTATTCACGTCGCGCAGGGGAAGCCCGAAGAGCTTACTCCAGAGGGGGAGCAAGCTTTCGAGGCTGCCGATAACCTGTTTCGTGGCGCCGTGATTTCCGTTCTTGCAGATCATCTGGTAGATTTCTATTTGTCCAAAACAACTGGCAAAGAGCTGTGGGATGCGCTTGAGGCCAATTTCGGTGCTTCCGATGCTGGGAGCGAGTTGTATGTCATGGAGAAGTTCAATGACTACAAGATGATTGATGATCGTCCTGTAGTAGAACAAGCCCATGAGATACATACGCTTGCAAAGGAACTCGAAGGTTTTAAGTGTGAGTTGCCCGACAAGTTTGTGGCTGAAGTATCATTTCCAAGCTACCACCTTCTTGGAGGGATTTTGCCACTTCTCTAAAACATAAGAGACAATTGTTCAGCGTTGCTGATCTGATTGGCTCTTTGGATGTTGAAGAGAAGGCAAGGGCAAAAGACACTCGCAATAAAGGAATTGTTGGAGCTTCTAGCGCAAATTTTGTGCAAAAGAAGAATAATTTCTCCCATGGCAAGAAGAAGAACAACAAGCCTGAAAATGGTGCAAAGACTAAGCAGACAACCACTTTTAAGAAGAAGAAGAAAGATGATGGTCACTGCTATGTGTGCGGTGAGCCTGGACACTTTGCTGGAAAGTGCCCACAGCGTAAGGGCACTGTAAAGACAGCGAACGTGGTTATTGGCGAGACATCTGCGGGAACATCGGGGTATGGTAATCATTTACCTACAGTTCTTTCAGTTTGTGATTCACCTGAATGGTGGATTGATACAGGTGCTAATATTCATGTGTGTGCTGATATTTCTTTATTTTCTTCTTATCAGGCCAGTGGGACTACCTCCTTGTTGATGGGAAACGGGTCACATGCGCGTGTTCTTGGTGCTGGTACGGTCGTTCTGAAGCTTACTTCGGAAAAGATCGTGCAATTGAAGAACGTGCAGCATGTCCCTACAATCAAGAAGAATTTAGTCAGCGGGTCTCTACTGTGTAGAGACGGTTTTAAATTAGTTTTTGAATCCAATAAATGTGTGCTTTCAAAGTATGGAACTTTTGTTGGTAAAGGATATGACAGCGGAGGCTTGTTCCGCTTTTCTTTGTCTGATGGTTGTAATAACATTGTGAATCATGTGGTTAATGTTGACGATGAGTCTAATGTTTGGCATTCTCGACTTTGTCATGTTAACTTTGGGTGTATGATGCGACTAGCAAATCTGAGTTTAATTCCTAAATTCACTCTAGTCAAAGGTTCAAAGTGCCATGTATGTGTTGAATCTAAACAAACTCGCAAGCCTCACATGGCTGCCGAGGCGAGAAACCTGGCACCTCTAGAACTCATCCATTCTGATTTATGCGAGATGAATGGTGTGTTGACGAAAGGTGATAAAAAGTATTTCATGACTTTGATAGATGATTGCACTAGATTTTGCTGTATTTACTTGTTAAAATCAAAAGACGAAGCATTACATTTTTTTCAAGTCTATAAAGCTGAGGTAGAAAATCAACTTGAGAGAAAGATCAAACGGTTAAGGTCAGATCGTGGTGGAGAATACTTTTCTAATGCCTTTACTTCGTTCTGTGAGGAACATGGAATAATTCATGAGAGGACGCCTCCCTACTCACCTCAGTCAAATGGGGTGGCCGAAAGAAAGAACCGCACTCTAACTGATTTGGTTAACGCCATGTTAGATACAACGGGACTTTCCAAGGAATGGTGGGGTGAGGCTATATTGACGGCATGTCATGTCCTGAAACGTGTTCCTACTAAGAACAAAGAAAAGACACCATTTGAGGAATGGGAAAAGAAAAGATTATCACTTTCTTATTTACGGACTTGGGGTTGTTTGGCAAAGGTGAATGTGCCAATCATCAAGAAACGTAAACTCGGACCAAAGACTGTGGATTGTGTCTTTCTTGGTTATGCTCTTCACAGCGTGGGCTATAGATTTTTAATAGTGAAATCTGGAGTACCTGACATGCATGTTGGTACAATCATGGAGTCCAGAGATGCTACTTTCTTTGAAAATATGTTTCCTATGAGAGAGGAAGCTAGCACATCTAGTCAAGACATGTCTATTGATAAAGAACCTGCTGTTTTGATGGAACACACTGAACACACTGAGGAGGATAACAATGAAGCTCCTAGAAGGAGCAAGAGACAAAGGACTGCAAAGTCTTTTGGTGATGACTTCATTGTATACCTCATGGAAGACACACCTAAGACCATTGAAGAGGCATATTCATCTCCTGATGCTGACTATTGGAAGGAAGCAGTAAGGAGCGAGATGGATTCTATCATGTCTAATGGCACTTGGGAAGTCGTTGAACGTCCTTATGGGTGCAAACCTGTAGGGTGCAAGTGGGTGTTTAAGAAGAAGCTTAGGCCAGATGGTACTATTGAAAAGTACAAGGCAAGTCTTGTGGCTAAAGGCTACACTCAAAAGGAAGGAGAAGATTTCTTTGATACATACTCACCAGTTGCTCGGTTGACCACAATTCGAGTGTTACTTTCTTTGGCTGCCTCTCATGGTCTTCTCGTTCATCAGATGGACGTTAAGACAGCTTTCCTAAATGGAGAGTTGGAAGAGGAGATCTATATGGATCAGCCTGATGGATTTGTAACAAAAGGTCAAGAGGGAATGGTGTGTAAGTTAGTGAAGTCTTTATATGGCCTCAAGCAAGCGCCCAAGCAATGGCATGAAAAGTTTGATCAAACTTTGACATCTGCTGGCTTTGTTGTGAATGAAGCTGACAAGTGTGTGTACTATCGATAAGGCAACGGTGAAGGAGTGATTTTGTGTTTGTATGTGGATGACATACTGATCTTTGGGACAAACCTTAATGTGATTAAGGAAGTCAAAGACTTTTTATCTCAAAAGTTTGAGATGAAAGATTTGGGAGAAGCTGATGTTATCCTTAACATTAAGCTAGTTAGAGAAGGCAATGGTGGGGTGACTCTTACACAGTCTCACTATGTGGAGAAGATCTTGAGTCGCTTTGGTTATAGTGATTCTAAACCTGCTTCAACGCCTTATGACGCTAGCATGATTCTGAAAAAGAATAAAAGGATAATGAGAGATCAGTTGAGATACTCTCAGATAATTGGTTCATTGATGTATTTAGCTAGTGCCACGAGGCCTGACATCTCATATGCCGTGAGCAAACTGAGCCGGTTTGTTTCAAATCCGGGAGATGAACATTGGTATGCTCTTGGAAGAGTAATGCGCTATCTAGCAGGCACAATGGACTATGGGATTCACTATTCCGGTTATCCTAGGGTACTGGAGGGATATAGTGACTCAAACTGGATCTCTGATGCTGATGAAATTAAAGCCACAAGTGGATATGTGTTCACACTTGGAGGTGGCGCTGTTTCTTGGAAGTCTTGCAAGCAGACCATCTTAACGAGGTCAACAATGGAAGCAGAACTCACAGCATTAGATACCGCCACTGTTGAGGCTGAGTGGCTTCGAGAGCTCCTTATGGATTTACCAGTAGTTGAGAAACCAATACCGGCCATTCTCATGAACTGTGACAATCAGACAGTGATTGTTAAGGTAAACAATTTTAAGGATAACTTGAAGTCCTCAAGGCATGTAAAGAGGCGGTTGAAGTCTGTCAGAAAACTGAGAAACTCCGGAGTGATAGCCTTGGAATATGTTCAAACGGCTAAAAATCTGGCAGATCAATTCACAAAGGGTCTTTCACGCAATGTGATAGACAATGCATATATGGAATTGGGCTTGAGACCCATGAAAGTTGATCAGTAGTGGTTACCTGTTCTATGTGATCGGAGATCCCGTGAAGTAAGAACGGTGAAACAATCCATTGGTCAACTATGAGAAGAGAACCTTTGTATAAGGCTCATTCCAGAGAAGGTGCATTTCTCTTCTATTCTGTATGGCAGGTTGGGTAAAACCTTAATGTGATCCGAGTGATTCTTTTGAATAAAGATGTTGGCCTACAGAACATCTTTAAGGGTTGCACCTATATGAGTTGACTGCTACTCACAGTCTATGAGATCGGGGTAATCTCTAGATACTCATGAAAGGCTCGGAGTACGACTTATAAGCTCCAAACCGCGGGGATGCATATAGCAGCCTAGTACTAACAAGGAATTTTGGTCAAGCTTGTTCGCACAAAACTGTCAATTCAAGGCATAGTCCATTGATTAGTTGTGGATAAGTGTAGCCACTACTCCAGGTGGAAGTTCAACTTAACAGTCTCCACTAAAGTTAGTATATCAAAACAGCAGTAAATTTGAGAGCATTTCTCGTGAGCCGTGAAATATTGGTGGGGATTGTTGGATTTAATTGGGCTTAGCCCATTTCTAAACAATTAAATCAATAATATTTAAGGCCCACAATTAATGCTAAGAGTTACCAAATGGTGGTTAAGATAGTTAATCCCATATGGTTAATTGAGAAGGAATGTAACCAACTTAAATGGTGGACTATTTGTGCACACCTTGTGAAGTTGAAATGGGAGCACCGGGTTGCCACACGCGCGCGCGCGCTCGCTCGCTCGGCTCGGCCGGCCGGCCGGCCGGCCGTGACGTGACGTGACGTGACGTGACGAGCCGAGCCGCGCCGCGCCGCGCCGCGCCGCGCCGCGGAGCGTTGCCAGGTTTTGCACCTCTTGACATTGACTGCGAGACAATTATTAGTGCTAATGGCTGAGCATTAGTGAGTCAGTTACTAGTGCTAATGGTTGGGCAGTTACTAGTGTTAATGTGCAATTGTGCTTCCGTTACTAGTGCTAATGGCTGAGCGTCAGTTACTAGAGCTGTTAACATTCCTACCTCTCCCTCTCCTATTTTAACTGCGTCCGCTGCTCTCTGAACAATCCCCATTCCACTTCGTGCGCGCACACGCTGCTAGAAGAGCAGAGCCTCCGAAACCTGCCGCGCTTGAGTTCCTGCTCGGGATAGCGAGGCAATCAGGTTTTTGGGTAGCGCAACAAGTGCGCGACTGCTCAACGATCGTCCACCTGCTGATGTGATCGACTACTTCCCGACGACCGTCCCTGTGTTCCCCGAGTGAACAGCGCGACTACATCCCGACGGCCGTCTGCACTGCATCAACGACTTCGCTGCATCAACCTGTTCGGCTACTTCGATTGAGGGTAGCCCACGATCAACATGGTTGATCTAGCTGCTAACGGCGCATCCGGTTCCTCCGGAAACGGACCCGCCCCTGGGTACATTCTGAAACTTACTCTGTTCTGTATGTTGTTCATGTTCTATACTGTCTTAATCATGAACACAAGCACATGCTATGTTATCACTCTTTCACTCGTTTTAATCATGAATTACCTGCTGAAGTTTGGAATTAAAATATATCGAAAATTGCCTAGATTCCTCACACACCGTACGCTAGGAGGAGAGCGCGCTTGGTTGGATGTCTGAATCTCTGGCAGTGGCAGAAGCAACTAACATCTCAGGCATTGGATGCTACAGTACTTGTCAATTTGGCTTTGTTCCTGCCCGTAGATTATGTTAGGTGGTGTCGTTTCAGTTCAACCAACAGAGCAGGCTCTCTTTGGTCCGTGACCCCTACGGCTCTCCCCATCCATGATCGATCGAACCCCAAGCAGCTAGACTGCTGCCTGCCATGCTTTCTTCGAGTCTTTCATGTTACTTTTCCGTGAGAAATCTGCATATCATCTCTAGCTTATTACCAATAAGCCATAATGCATAATTTTATTTATAGGAATAAATTAAAAAAACGCAATCAGTACAGGCAGGCAGGCACGCGAGTTGCAATATCACGTACTCTAGCTTAATTGGCTGTGCTTTTTTTTTGGGGGGGAACACTTTAATTGGCTGTCTTAGCACTAGTATAACATACAGGCATACTACGTCATATTTGCACGGCATCTCCACTTTGAGATTTTATTGCAGTGAAGACACGAGGCAGCAGAAAGGCTCACACGCTTGTCCGTAGTATCTGGATTGAGAATTTTGGACAAATAATATAGTTGACGCGAACACACACAGCAACTGAAAATCATTGATGCAAAAGCAGCTCCCCTCCATCTAGTGCCTATGTCCATCCACTGACTAATTTCTCCTCTCTCGTTATCACCACTACTGATCGATGACTAGGATAGAGCATAGATGGTCTACGAGTGGTGTCACGTTTCCTCGCGACAGGTGAGCTAGTGCCCTCAAAAGAATGTCCTTGCAAGGTGCAGGGGTAGCAAGTAGACCAAGGAGACAAATTGAAACACATGACGAAAAGCGAAACACTGCTGGAGACGAACTGCACACAGGAAATATGAGAGAGCGCTTCGAGCCAGAAACGGAGCCGTGGGCTTATTTGCACATGGGATGGGCCAGATCGAAAACAATGTCAACCAACATCACCACATGAGAGATCTATCACCCTCCACAGACAGGTAGGACTGTAGGAGGGACCCCCACTAGGCTAGGCCACTACAATTGCCATGCTCATACAACATCAACGACAACATCCACCGACAGGACGTTGCTGAAATCAGTGATCAAAACAGTAAATCCACCAAAACTCGCGTCCTAAGGGCATAGCCTTAAACAAAGTAAACTATGAGCGTGTATGTTACAACACGCACAACTACAGACCTCACTCCTCACTCTGCCTGCATCTCTGCAGGCAAGGGGATAGACGAGCAGCAGTGGTAGTACCCGCTTTCGTCAAACTTGAATCTCTGAGAGAGATGGACCTCAGGAATGTGATATTCGCCCCACTCCTCTTTCCCGTATTTCCGGAATATATCCCGGGCATCAAATGAATCATTCCGCTGGTTCCGTTTCTTGCTGCGGTCAGAACAAGGCGGACACAATATGTAAGTAAACTATAGAGTACTACCAAGGTCCAAGGTGAAGCATAAAAGGGTTTTTGCTTTCACCTCTTTCTGTGCCGCACGTTCATTATGGTTGCGTGCAACTGCAATAAGAAATGGACAAGACAATTAAGCTCAACAAAAAAGAGCCATACTGTATGCAAAACGAATTACAGACAGTCAAACAGGCATACACAAAAGTACATTGCAAAAACTCTGAAGAACAAAATGAAATTACTTAACCATCTAATTACATACCTTCAATTCTTGTCTCGCGTCCCTTTCGAGGACTAGGCCTGACTTGACAAAGGCATCAATTATGACTTCTGATAAAGTGCTAGTCAAGATAAACATATGCATAAGATGGTTCTATTGTATCATAGCAACAAAGTAAACAAAGCAATACTCCTTAAAAAACATCTAAACGATGCACACTGCTTAATAGTTATCGCTTCATCAGAAGATCCAAAGGATACTGCAAGCACGTGCTAGGCGTCCTTCCCCACCAACTTCCAACACTGGAGCATACACCACCCGGGCCTTAGCTGGAGAGCCTTTCATGCATGTCTGAATTTCGTTGAAACTTTGAATTGTCACAAAAAAGCTGCAGAAAAACTACCAGAAATATCTTGGAACTACATGCAACTATCATAGTACTCTGACATAAAATTTCCCTTTAGCTAACCGAAAGAGAACATTGTGGACTGTGAAAAAGGTGTCCAGAAATGATTGTGCTGTTCTTGAGCTCAGATTCTTCCAGTTCATGCACAAATAAGCTTCCAGCGCTGATAACCCGAATATTCAAGAATCATATACTTTGAGATCCAAGGGGGACTTACCAGACCTCTAAGCTGTATGGAGATAGGTCGGTTTTCCAAAGCTTCATTTACTTGGCTAGATATAGACTGCATCCAGGAAATAGTGCATTACATTTCTTACTGTTGTGCCAGCCATACATTTCTTACTACGATTCAGTGAATCCTCACAGTACCTGGAGCACTTCCGAAGCCTTAGCTATACGATCCTTGTTCCACAACTTCAACATAACAACAGTAAGATGAAATGTTTTGGGTTTGATAAATATTGACTTGTCAATACCAAAGTCTACAGGAGACAAACAAGAACTAACTCAAAGCCCGAAGAGAAAAAAACATTGTAACTTGGAAATGTATAGAACAACAGGAATTATGTTTAAAATGATAATCATAAGGGCAGGAAAATTTCTAGAGATTCTGTCCGGGGTAATGTTTTGTGCTCATGGGACATCCGAACTAAGCTACAGCATAAGTCCAAGCATGCATATTTTAGGTAAAGATCACATCGTTTTATAATAGCATCAGAGTTCCAGAAGAAAGTTTCTGGTATTAACTCTAGGAATAACTCCAACAAGGAACGCAAGGCATTTGCAAACTAGAAAAGCTTTTAAACCTGATTGGGAGCCTTTGCTGTCTATTTTCACTTTAACAGACTCTTCTTGAACTTGAAGGTTGATGGAAACACTTGATCCATCAGCTTGCTTGTGGTCATGATCCATTTCATCAACAGAACCTTCACTTTGGTTCTCATCTTTATCACTTTCTTCATTACAAGCAGAAGCCCTAAGGATTGAGCTCTGAAAGTAGTGGAGCTTGTCAACAAGATCTGGGTGGATAGCCAATGGAAGTGATATGAAATGGGAGTAGTCTAGCATTCGACTTTGGACAGCCTGAAACATAATACGAGCACAAAGTAATTATCATGACCCAGTGAATAAACAAGATCAGCAGATGAGAAAAGACGCAGTTGCAGACTGCAGCAGGTAAATCTTTTTGGGCTGCTGAAGTGCTGAATGGTAACGAAGGATTCAAATTCCTCCAGGGTCAGTATCTTTTGACAACCACGCAGGCACAAATGAGTACGATGCCATTATGAAATAACAGCTAGTGCACAGTAAGCAGTAGCGTTCACTTCTATGTGATGTGTTTGGCAATTGACAGTGGCACTAACGCAGGCATAAATGAACACGATGCCATTATGAAATAACAGCTAGTGCACACTGCACAGTAAGCAGAAGCATCCACTTCTATGTTATGCATTTGATAATTGGCACTAACAATTCTGTGACACATGTACAGAGCCATGTTGATTTCACACTTAAGCTTTGGTATGTTATGGAGTTAGCATAGTATTAAGGTTCTACACTTAATAATGGACGGCACGATAAGAACGAAGTTGTCCATCTCAAGAAATTTATATTTAAACCCAAACATGGCACATTACTATTCTCCACATAATCGTAACAAAGGTAAATTAACATGTAAAATGATTCAGCGAGCGATGTAAACATATGCTAACCATCTATTGAAGCAGTACATTAGATATCTACCTCTTCAAGAACATTTGCAATCATCTGAGATGCTTTTCTAATACTTTCAGAACTTGAACCTTCAAGGTCTGAAAAATATTCCATGAAGAATTATAAAGGAACTTCAGTTAGATTTGAAGATAACTAGAAGCTTATCACGTCAAAACCAATTTTAAATAGAAGCATGAGTGTATATATACCGACAGAAGTCTCCTCCCTTGATGATGGGAAGATAATTTTCACCCCAGTATCCTCTTCAATCTTCTTCTGCACAGACCCACTACATACCAAATGATACACATTAAGATCCAAGCATTATCCCTAATGAAAAATGGTACACATGTGAACAGTCAAGAGAACAATACCCCTTTCCTTTCACAAAGCGCATCAAAGAAACATCTACCTGAAACGGAATGTCTGCATCTATTAATACTGTTCAAACACTGTAAAGCAGGTAGAGAGAAAAACTAAAAGTGGTTAGTGAAAAAAATCAGGTTACTTAAACACATCTGAATGGCATACCTCGATAGAGGAGGAATATGTTTCAGAGACATTGGACCCATCAAGATCCTTATTGAAGCCAGACACCTCCACATTGTCTTCTATAACTACTTTAGCGGAACTGGATTCCAAACTTGAATTATTTTTTGACAATGATGCGTCTTTGGCGGTAACTTCAATAACAACAGTAGTAGGTCCATCTGATGCCAAAATCTGACTAGAAGTTATGCAATCTTCTATAACTTGTCTGCTTCCAGAATTTGATGTCTCGTTAACGTCATCTGCATCATGTGGCATTATAAGATGGTTCAGAAATGGCACCAGTCGACCACACACACTAGAAGGTTAAATGAGACAGGAACCAAAGTAAGACAAGAAACTAATGACAGGTTAAAAGGGAAAACAAAGGACCATAACAAGGGCAATTAGCTTTCAAAACTACTGAAGTTTTCTGCATCAACAACAATTAGTTATCACTTATCAAACAGCATGGTTAGGAGCATCCAATGGAAATTTCAAGTCGGGTTGCCAAGGGGTTGAGATCTTAAAGGCGATGCTCATAACAGAAAGCCATGAAAGTATCGAATACACTGAAACTTGGAAGCAAACAATGTTACTTCAGACTAGCAGATAAGCAACGTTATTCAAGAATACCAAAACAGTTATGTGGTATTACTTCACAATAATTTTGTTAGCTTAATCTGTATCCTCAGTGGCTTAAAAATGTACCAGCAATCTAGGAAATTACATAATGTGAATAGTCCCAGATATCATTTAACATGAGAAAGCATCCTTTCAACTTTCAAGAACAGGATTTCCTGGATTCTTACCAAATCCAGAAACTTAACATTTACCCTACCCTATCACCAGTGCCCAATGTGGCAGTATCACAAACTTTTAACTGGTTCCTGTAGTCTATCAGTCTATGGCCTTTCTTGTTTCAATTAATACACAACATTTACTTTAGCTCTTGATTCCCCCCCCCCCCCCCCCCCCCCCAACCTCAAGGTGAACCCTCCAGAAATTATGTAAACTATTCATGACCTTCCCAAATATAGGAAATCTAATTGCAGCTTTAGACGTTACACAATAGAAGCTCAGTGTTATTAAAAAGGACATAAATGAAAACTTTGACACTCAGTAGAGATTTTAATACGAGTGTGTTGGAAAAGTGAAAGTATCCCCAAAAGATCCAAATTAGGACATGCCAAGGTTAAAATGTATAACACATCTGAGAATTTTTTTCCCCTGAAGAAAGGTTTAAATGCATTATGAATTATTATGACCTTTAGTCAAGGTGCAAAAAGGAATGCAGATTGCAAATGGAACACACTCACCTTTCTGGGGTACTGCTTCTGTTGAGATTGGCCTCCATCTCTGCACAGGAGACTTTCTTTTCTTGTGTTTTGCCTGATTATTACTTGATCCTCCTTGTGCCCCTTCCATCACAAATGATGCCAACTTATTACGAACAACTGATCCCTGCAATGACCAAACCACTAGTTTAATGAAACATTGCATTGTCAGAATAATTGTGAAGCATGAGGTGAGAAAAATGTGAAGGATGGTCGGAGCAAATAAACCACACCTAGTGAAAAGTTGAGGTGTCCGAACAATTCAGTGCAAAGATAGAAGATTTTGGGGCCTAAAGGTTGCTGTGTAGGTAGCCACTCATAATTTTGCTGATTAAAATGGCATGCCCAACAAATTCACTGTCAACCCAACCCCAAGTAAACAATCTTGCAACAGTAAAATCGTCAATGTCTGCTAGGAACTAGTAACAGATTACAGCCACGAGGAGTGAGTGGTACGAATCCGGTACGGAAATTAACAGGGCAAGCTGGTGCTGGTAAAGAAAAGAAATTGGGAGCAGAACGGTTAACCTGGTGGAAGTAACGAAGAGGTGGACCGGCGGCGCATGGGATTAGAGGCCGAGTGAGCCGACTAGCCCTAACGCAGATAAAAAAAAAAACAAGAGAAATCAGAGCGGGGAGATTCTAACTGAAGGCGATTTGAGCTCTGGTTTCCGACGAAAGGTTCTGGTAGTAGGAGAGGGAACAAGGATGCGGCGGAGAGTGAGGGAGAGAGGGAGGGGAGGGGGCGCACCTTGCGAGCAGAGACCTGCATGCGAACATGGATGGGAGGCGTGGGAAGATTTGGGGGAGCTTGATAGGGCGGACGGGGACACGCGGCTGGATCCGGCGCGGCGGCGTGGCGATGTGCTGCTACTCCGGTGAACCGTTAACGGCGACCGGCGCCCACAGGACGCGACCGCTTTGCGCTTCTCTGTTACCCGCGTGGGCCGGAGCATGCCCCAAAGGCCCAATTCGTCCTGCGGGGTGATGCGGCCCGAAAGCCTTGCTACCCATGCAGTCGCCTAGCCTAGCATGGCCCGTATATAATTGTATAAAGGGATGCGTGGGCCGGAGCATGCCCCAAAGGCCCAATTTGGCTACTGATGTTTGCATTTTGGCTAATGATTTTTGCAACTCTCTCTCTCGCTCGACTCTTTCCCCTCTCTACAGTAGTTGAGGCGACCGGCGGGCGATTTCTCGATCCCGGCCCGATCCTGCTGATTCCTTCCCTCTGATGCCCTCATCGGCGTCGGAGGGAGTGGAATCGGCAAGGATTCGTGGCCGGTTGTCCATAGCTACTACCTACAGTTTTAGTTTATAGCTTGTTTTTAGGTTTGTAGGGTTAGGGTTTCCCATGGTGATTTGTTCGTCTGGGAACTTTTGTTCCTTGCCGGCGGCGGTTCTCCGGCGCAAGGTGAGGAGGGTCTCCCTCCGTAGCAGCGTCGACTTCAATAAAGCTGCAGATCGGAGGTCTAAGCTTTTGGTCCTGCTGACCATCTCCGGCGAGGCATCCTTCGTCATTTGGTCAGTCAGTTTGGTTCTCCTCCTCTATGTCTCTGGTGGCATTCATGTCGTTAGTGAATGGTGTCTGATGATGGTTGGGGAGAGTGAGGTGTGCGGCCTCGGTGCTTCAGTTATTGGAGGATTTGGCGCTGGCGAGGTTTTTGTTGAATCTATTTATGCGTCAGTGCTCCATTCCTTCATGGATTTCATGTTGCCGGGAGTGCCCTTGCTCTTACCAGCTGCGTTGGCCCTGAAACCAGTGATATTGCTACGGGAGGCCAGAGGAGTCTTATTTACCATCTCGAGAAATCGGGTTGGTTTTCATCTCCCACCGCTTCTGGTGGTTTCATTCCCACCGCTCGGGGTGACTCGTCGTCTGGTGCGTCGGGGTTGTTGGTGATTGAAGCGTCAGATCCCTTGGTGTCCGGCGATGTGATTCGGCTTGTTCGTTCAGCGTTTATAAGGCATGTTGGTGTCCCCGATGTGTTGTTCACGGTGCCACTGAAATTCTTTGATGTCCTTCGTCGGGAATGTGGTCGGCTTCACGGGCGGCAGCTTCGACCATCAGCGACTGGGACGACCGGGAGGAACTTGCGAAGACTTGGTTGTCATTTGTTTACTTTCAGTGTTGTCTTTGTAAGTTAAGGGATGTAAATTATCAGAAGCTTATTTGAATATATTCCCGGTTTCTCAAAAAAAAAAAATAATTATATATTGTCGCTCCTGAAAACGAAACCAGAGGAATGTCGGCTAAGGATTTCCGTCCATCTGCTGCAATTTGGCTAATGCTATATTTCCTATGGTTTTCCTGCAATCCAGGCGGGACTTGAGTTAGACTCTAGACTTGGGAGAGTAAGGCCAGATGAGACAACCAGTTGATCCTCTCACTAACACGTTGGTAACCCATTACCCAAGTATCCTCTGGAGCATTCTGTCAAACACCTTGCATGTTGTAGCCGCAGCACATGCACTTCGATCATGCAGAAACAAGGGAAGCGGTGAGTGTGGAACAAGCTTTACCAACGCATTGTTCCGCACTGTTCACAAAAAAAAAAAAAAACGCATTGTTCCGCACGAGTCAGCAGCTAGGCGGGTGAACTCCGGAGGCCTGGCTATCTCAGGATCCATGGTGGCGGTGTGTGGGGAGATCACCGGCGGCAGCGTCTATTATCCGAATTAGGGTCCCGTTCGTAAAATATCGGAGCGTGTATATCTGCATAAAGCATCATGGTTCGGACGGCTCCGCCTCCGGCACCGACGGCCGCCGTCCGCAGCAGCAGCAGGTCCGGTCCCGCCCGCTCAGGGTCTTCCCTAGCACGGAAGCTCCACTCCCATGCTCTGCTCCCTTGCCTTGGTGTGAATGAATTGATCTAATATACCGCATGGCCGGCACTATAGTTACAAATTTTGAGTTGAAAAGAATCGTTTTGTATGCAAGGTTGTGAATTCCGCGCGGAATCGAACGATTTTCTTTCTTTCTTTTTTTTAAGACAACAGTAGTTTTGACCGCCCGTAAATACAAGATACAATAGGGAACAATGCAAGGGCTCATGGTTTCGACAGCCTAAATAAATTGCAAGTTCCAATTTCAGCAATTAGCAGCCATGATCTGCACTTTACAAGGCAGTGTTCATGCTATCCCGGCGGACCAGCATCTCCGTGATGCCCTGAACCCACTTATGCTGATCATACTTGTTCCTGCACTCGAACTCGATCACCCTCTCAACTGTCCTGATCCCGAAGTAGCCTCTCTTGTGACTCCCATCCTCGAGCTCCCTGCCTGCCCATGCCAGAATCTCAGAGCATACGTCAAGGATCACACCTGGAATGCAACGACGTCAAAGGGGTCTGTTGGTGAGCTAGGCATGTATAGCATCAAGTTTTAGAGTAACAGATCAAGGTACCAGAAATGTTTACACTTTTTCGTTTTGATGAAGGTGCCGGCCATATGTGCACTCTGCATCTTGAGAACCACCTGAAGGAAAAAAAAAAAAAAACAGGTCGTGTTTGATCGACATGAGCATCCATTGATAGTTGCAAATTGCAGTGTCTTTGGTGTCTGTCAACACTGAACACCTCTGTTTGCACTTTGCACTACCTGGAAGCTGGAGTTGATGTACACGGTGACGAGCTTCCAGTGGAGGATCCCCTGCCTGGTGCGTTTCAGAAGCTCGCCGCCCCTGGAGATGAAGACCAATGGCGAGATGTCCCTCTCCGGCTCCCTGCCGTCGCCGGGCAGAGCAGTCGCCTGAATCTCCTTGTGAAGCCTCGCCCTCAGCATTGCAGCTCCGCGCAAAGCTGCAACACATCAACAGTGAACATTGTGCAATTCCAAGTTGAGATTCTCTCGATCGGTTTGTCGCGGGTACCCGTGGCCGCGCCGGCGGTGAGCGCCAAGACGTCGCCGCTGGTCTGCGCGTTCACGGCGGAGTGGATGGCGGCCAGGATCTGGTCGTGGCTGGCGCCGATCGCCTGCGCCATCTCCACGCAGTGCGACGCCACCAGCGCCGCCGCGGACGCCACGGCAGCCGCCGTCTTGGTGCCGCCGCCGCCGTTCATGGGCCGCTGCTCCGGCGGGGGCGCCGAGAACACCGCGCCGGCCACCAGCGCCGCCACCGCCGCCGCGACGCCGGCCACGGACGTCGCCGCGTACGCCTGCGCGTTGCGGGACCGGGCCTCGGCGCGCTTCTTCTCCCTCTGCTCCTTGATCCACGAGCCCACCGTCTTCCCCCTCCCGGCGGCGCGAAGAAGCTTGACGTCCAGGTTGGCCCTGGGAGAGACCGGCGGGCTCATCGCGCCGCCGGCTTCACCGGCCGGCGCCGCCGCGGCAGCCATTTGATCGGGTCTGTCTTTTACCTGATGGCGATGATCACTGGCGAGTGGTGTTGTTGGTGACCTCTGCTCTGTTGTAGCGACGACAACAGGAGAATCGGAAGAGGCCTTGCCGCAGCTGAGGACCTTGAGGGCCCTGGAGATCTCAGCTGCTGACAGGCTCCATGACCTTGCTAAGAACTCCATCGTCTCCGTTGGGGTCTCCGGTGGCCGGACCGTCGTCGGAGCCCACTTGTCGGCTGGGCTGCCTTCTTCCTCGATGCCCTCGAGCCTTGGAAGCTGTGGGTTGTGGTCAGTGCATTGCTCCATTGCCTTGGAAGAATCGAAGGTTGGTCCTGAATTGCTGATTTAAACAACTGAAATTTACATGTAGAAACCACTGTTTTTGTGTCAGTCTGATGGTTATAGCTTTACAGTACAAACCAGTAGAGGAGGAAGGCTGTACTGATAAGCATGCAATTACAGAGGAGGAGTGGAGAGTGCATGATTGTTAGCACGTACACACACTTAAGTGGATGTCAGATAGGGATCTTGGACTGAGAATCTGAGAGTTCTATTTGATGCTAGGATGGGGCTTAGTGACATGCTCTTCTGTCAGAGGAAGAGGAAGCAGTTGAACACAAGTACAGAAGAGCACCACGGAGGAAGAAGTTGCTGTCAGGTTTGTCCTATATATGGAAGCTAGGAAGAGACAAGCTAGGCAGTGTTGTTAACTTAATATGCCTAAGGATCATGCATCTAGCAAGTGCTAGCTAATTCTATATTCTTCTACAGTTACATCCTGCCTTTCTGCAGCTAATGCCTATTAGTATTTATCTCCACTGTCATGTCATCCAAAGCATCAGGGAAACAATAATGTTGATCCATTTGCTCCACATAAGTCTAATCAAATGCCATGTCTTTCATTCCCAAGGCCTCCCATAAATTAAAAGAGCTCAATTTTTGCTTTTCAAAGTAAAACGGCGTAGTGGCAGGCATCTTTGTGTGACATGCCCTTCCGTGGAGCCCATGGAGTCTGGTGCAAGCCTTTGGATTTGGGAACTGTCAATGCTGCTTCACTTTTACGGGTTCAGGCAAGCAAGACGGTATGATCGTGTAGCGTTCGATGAAGAAGTGAAGCCTCTCCGACAGGACTACCAAACCAGTTTGATTCTGCAGGCGTTTTGTAGTGCTGCCATCTGAAACACTGAAGTCAAGTTACTGATCCCATGAACTGAATAGCATTCTCAACAAGGAGCAGAGCAGGGGAAGGGAAACATCGATTTGTTGGTCTTCAGACTTCAGGCAGGGCGTGATCATTAGATGCGAGATAACTTTACGCTGTTACTATATACTAGTATGTAAGGTAATTGGGTGATGATGTGGTTACGTGTGCGTGATCTGAATCATTTGGTCAGCAACAAAATAAAGGGAATCAAGTGCATGCAGTACTACTGCCGATGACATCGAGCTAAGTGCATGTCTGCATGGTATCTAGAAGTACTTGAGACAAAGAAGGGAATATGCCTTGTCATAAGCATTAGCATCTTGATGTTGTTTCCAAAAAAAAAAAAGCATTTTCGCATTTTCAGAAGGGTATTCTGATGAAGATGGTGATTAAAGCGATTCTCTTTCGCATTTTCATGATCCTGATGGGGTTTATCTCTTCTTTGTCTGCTTTAATGGTCCGTATGATTGGATGATTACGGAAAGAGAATGATTCAGGGCATTCTCTTTTTATCATGTTGGAGAGAATGATGCGCCGTGTTTCCCGCAGCTCGTGCGAAGAATTTTTGTTGGCTCCTCTGGGGTGAAGGGAACCCATCATAGTTTTTAATTACAACCGCCCAATCTGCATTCGAGAAACGAATTTGGGATCAATCATGTGCAAGAACAATTGTTCTCCTGGTTGAAATAAAATGATAAGCATACTCCGTATATCAATTTCCTTTTCAATTTTGCAGGTACGTACATTCGAATGGAATCTTCTGGTACCATCTCAAAAAGAAGGAAAACATCAAAGGCTGCTCCTCTATGACTATGATCTCGATTCTAAGCACCAAGGAACGCTATGTTGTCTCTTTCATAATTGTTTCATTTGCCTGTACATGTTTTTTCTCCAACCTAAAGCTCCTCGAACAGCAAGCAAATTGAGTACTTGGCCACTATGATCATCACTTCATGTTTGCTCATGAAGTGACGATCCCACACATTATGCTGGGAGGTTTATTTAATTTTTATCTCTTGCATCCCCTCTGCCCTGTATTTCTTAGTGACCAACATCATGATGTACATATATGCCGAGCTTGTCCTTAGTGCTTTGTGACATCAAGATAAAGGTGGCACAGGGCAAAATTTTGTTTCCTAATCGTATTTTTTGGTTGGCTTTCCCTAGAAAATACAATCACAAGCAATTGACAAGCTTTGTTTTACTTTCTTTCCTTTTTCCCCTTCCTGCATGCCAAAAGAAATACTGCACGCTTGAGAAAGCAAGCGTCTCATCATCGCCGTTCGTGCACGGAAAGATAAAAGGTGCTGGTAGTGGAAGCATCTGTTCGTTCGCTCGACAAGACCCTAAATTTTGGGGGCACCAACTCCCAGTGCCCAACCAAAGCAACCTTATCAATAGTCTCAAGTACACTAATTAGCACAGGAAAGTTAGATCAATTCTGAGTTCCAAGAAAGGATATGCGTAGACAGATGCAACTTGTATATTATTAAAAAAACATAACATGGAGTAAGGTAACATGTAGTAAAAGGAAATGGCAGACCAGTATACATATACAGTACTACACGGCGGCCAGTAAAGGATTTGGGGGGATAACACTGCACTTACCAGTATACTCCTACATGTTTTCTAGGGGGGGAATAACACTCTTTTATCATAAAAGAATATAGCGGGAGCACTGCCCATTCAGTTAGTGAGGAGCAGAGTTCGACATTTTCAGAGATTATATACCTCGTGGCGTCTCCCAGCTTTCCACGAGGTTACATGAAAAATTCGTGCCTTATCATCATTTACTTGGCTGAAAACCAGGCCCCCTGTCAAACATCTTCTCATTTGAGACAGCAGCAAGTCTGAGGAGACCGTAGGGCTCAGATCAAGTCAGCAAATGAACCAATCAGACAGTATGCAAACAAAGGAAGAGTGGACATACAAAATGACTGCACCCTGTTAAGAGTACATAATAAGCAATCAACAATTCAAGATCCATTGATGCAGACCATGTTCAAATGCACATAGTGCTGGCTGCAAGGCACTCGAGAGAAGCACTTGATAAATACTGGAATAGAAGTCTCAATACACGGGGTTTTAAATTTACTGTCCTTACAATGTATGACTTTGTTTTCAACTTTGAATTAATGTCAATCGCCAATATACACTGACAAAGTGACAATTATATGACAGACCGTAACAATAAAACTGCAGGGCCTACAGGACATGGAATATATTACATAGCACCAGTGAGGATCTCTACTCCATACCTATGGTTATCGTGATGGATTATAAAAACTACAACACAACCAGGCAAGCGACAATGTCATGGCAACTCCCTCGGCTGGACTTGCCCAATACAACAGTGGCATGGAAACCTGTAGCACCAGAAAATTCATCTATTTTTTTTAAAGTAAAATTCATCATCTATAAACAGTCAAGTTTCCTGCAAGCAAACTGGTGCAAATGTAGAGTTTGTTGTACCATGAGTCAACTAGAGTAGGAAAGCATCACCAAAGCTATGAATTGATAAAAGATAATAGCAACATAACAGAAAGAACGGTAGAAGGTTCGGTTATGATAGAAGCAATATTTGACTGCATAGGTTGCTAAATGTACCCAATATTTTACCTTTTTTGCTACAAGATGTTTATGTGAATGAGAAGGACAAACTAACTGACAGGAAGTCCCACAAAGATCATACATCAGTTATTGGTTCTGATAAAAATATATCCCATCAAAGTAGACGCTTTAACAAAAGTCCAGGTTATCCAAAACATTTATTAGAAGGTAGTGCCATAAACATTGCAGAGCAAGACTGATGAGAAACTGTAGCACCTTCCATGACTTTACTTACTAAACCTCTCTTCATACCTTTTCCTAAAATGGCTACTTGAACGATTCAGCAACAAATGATGATACCAGAAGATATTCAGCTCATTTCCAAGGCTTGACAGTTGCCAGCATCATGCTGCAATAAATAGGAAAGACATCTATAAGCAACATAGCACATCATTTTTAGAGTAAAATTTGTGAAGGTAAAAGTTTCACCAATTGTGCATCACCTACTAAAGATGTGGTAGTACCAATGTAGACAAATTCAACTTAAGAATGGCATTCGCTAGCCCTGGTCAGTTGAGCCTCTGCAGTACCTGATGCTAAAACATTTCAGATAACAAAGCTTACTTCAATAAACAATCATGTCACAACATGTGTAATTTAATTGGCAGCAGAAAGTGGATCCATATCATAATTATTTGCAATATGCTCAAACCATACATCTATTAACATGTAACCAATTTACAAGGTATCCAGCACTACGACAATGAAACGTTTAAGTAGCAGTCCAATGAACTGCCCAAGCATTCATCACAACGGCGAGCAAACCTTCCATAATTAGCAGGCAGCATCATCATCAAACGCATCAGTAGCCACCTCACTAACACACATTAAACATCAAGTCTACATTGACTGCCTGGTACTTGACTCTGAACCATCCCGAAGGATTAGGGACCTCCTCTAACTCTTTGCATTTCCTCTTTGCTCCACCAGATACGATCTATAGAACAGGAACTTCCATTAAGGATGATAGAAGTAAGACCAAGAGCCAAATGCAATCATTAGACTAAAATCTTACAGACTTACCTGTCACTTTGCTGGGGCATTGTGCTGGAATGTAGGAATCCAGCCATTAGATGAGCCAGTTATGTTCACAAATCCCTGATTGTGGTGAACAGCATCAAATTGTCCTTTTTGTCTTGAATCACCATCATTTTTCCACAGGGAACTAGGAAGTGGGACAGATGTCAGATGTGCTTTTCCAGCAGCCACATCTTGACTCTGAAATGGTGAAACATCATATTAGATACCGTATAACTGCTCAATGAACCAAAATAATATGAGGAAACCATCGCTAGCATGAAACTAACAGTTCTTTAAGGAGGGCCGCAAAGTCATCTTCCTCAAAATAAAGCACTGCTATGTTTCTATATATATATATGCTAAAGGCACTAATTCAGGGGAGATAAACTCAAATTGCACTCTAATGTTGCTACTAAGTCAGCACGAAAATTGAACAGGAAACTCCAACAAGAAACGATCAATCAGATTCATACTTTTTGTTCCTAACTGATACTAATAGTTAACAGGAAACAAAAAAATACTGTAGAAGGGTTGGACCTTGGTAAAGTACTCGATGTTATTGGTTAAAAGAAAAAAATAAACATGCAAATCTGATCTGTAGAACTTACAAGGTGCACAGTACGCTGCATGCTGGAGTTCTGATCTCTGTCGGTTGGCTGTTTGCCATGGGACTGTAGAGCTTGCCCTGATGGATGGCTCATCTCTACATGCTCCCGGGCTTCATTATGATGGAAAACACCATTTACACCTGTTAACCATAAGGCCACAAATACATATCAAACTATAAACTATTATAACCAAACTTTCATGTCTGTTCACTGTTTTGATCTGTTGTAGGATTCAGACTTGGTTGGTTAGACGAACTAGGATGTTATATTGTATTTCTAATTGTTATTTATTTTTATTGGATTGGTAGATGATTAATGGGAAACAGCAACCAAACCACAAGATTTGGTTCATCTAAACAAATCATCTCAGTCCTAAGAAATACAGAAACAATAAATAAAATGACAGACAATTAGTGTAAGATATTCTGTTGATTTCCATAACCATCAACCACACCATGAAATGATAATCACACATGTACTCATATGTAGCAGAGTATCAAAAGGTGCATAGGCTCTATTACCTGCATGTTTCTGTACATCTGCTCGAATTGGTCGAGCTGGTGCCCCAGGGCTTTGCTGCAAATAGAAGAGAATTTGTTAAGTAACCATTAGAGTTGTACTTGCACCATCGTCCAAATTAATAACTATCACAAGCCGCCAAAGGTTCTACGAATGCTTCCTAAAAGAAAACATCGTTGGCTAAACCCTTTTCTGGAGAAGAAGTGCTGTCAGCCTGTCATAATATGAAATTGGATTTTTCAGGTGCAAACAAAACAAAGATCTGTTTTAGAAAGCAGGGTTGCAGACACATATATAGTGCAACTGTAACAAGTCATAACTGGAGCTTTATTACTTTGAGAAGATGGTTCACTGGATTCTTTTAGGATTTTGAAGAATGCATTCAATTCCAGAAGTTATATAATAACTAACAGAGTCAACCACATGGAATAACTGAACAGCACAAGCACATGCCTGAAGTTGCAGCCTTATAGAGGTACAAACAATAGGTACCATCAGCCCATCACCCGAAAGGAAAATGGCACAAGGAAAGAAATCAGGCATACCTTTTGTTTTTGCCCTTGTTTGTATTTCAAAACTGTCCAGTCGAAGACATAATCAAACTCATAACCTGTTAAAAATGAATAAAATGTTGGTTTTAGAACAATAGGCGAATCATAAAATTAGAGACACCATGTATGAATTACTTACTCAGGGAATACCTTGGCGGGTAAACAAGTCACGAAAAAGTCGCTTCACAAATGCATAGTCCGGTCGCTGATCAAATGTCAACGAATGGCAGTAATGGAAGTAAGATGCAAATTCAACCGGACAGGATTTGCATAAGACCTGACCACAAGTTTTCATGATCAGCAATAAACAGAAACATACACACAAAGAAAAAAGGTCTAATATGTTTATGAGACAACCTCGATAGGAGTTGATATCTTTTTCTCACATATCTTGTCATACTTCTGTGTCTTTGTTGCAGCTTTTAGTCCCTGCCAAGGGAGGCTTCACACAGCAATACATAACACAGTTAAGTTAGCAACTTATCGTGAATCGAAGTAAAAAATGTTGAGACTTGAAAAGTATGACAGTGCTGATTTTGGACCTAACACAAACAAAGGTGGACATCAAGCTCTGTTAACCACAGTACTGTCAGATAGGTCAACAGTTTTGGTAAACTTGGCTGTAAATCTTCAGTGGAATATGTGCGTTTGCATAAATATGTTGCACGAAGTAAAAAAAATTGGTCAAGCGCCTGAGATTAGAATATGTAACTCTCATATTTTAAGGGTAGTTCTTAGAAGACAAGCTTGCTACACGATAACCCTTCTCAAATAGTTGTCAATTGTTAGTACTAACCTAGTTTTATTGAGAGTAATTTGCAGTTTTATGGAATTGAGTTGCTAAAGTTGCCAGTTGTCAGAGCAAGCTAACATCATTTCCCGGTAACATTTTTCAGATATTGCACCACACTATCTCTAACAGATTTCACTGCAAGCAACATCACAGTATGTGCTACCACACAGCATAAAACATAAACTTACTTTCCACGGAGAAAATACAAAAGGACATAGCCAAGAGATTCCAAATCATCCCTGCGACTTTGTTCTGCAAATGAAATCCAAAAATGATGGTCAAAATCGAATTCAGATGGCAATTTCACAGGGTGTTCAGTAGGGTTATAACCTACCAATCCCAAGGTGGGTGTTGCAACTTGCATAGCGTGCTGTGCCAGTCAAGTTCTTATTTTCTCTACAGAAAAGCAGCTTGGTAAGCAAAGCTACAGATGTACAAGATTAGCTAAATGCCTAAATCATTTTCAGGAAAAAAAAATAGATTAAATGCCATCTTAGAAATCTAATTTGCACCTGTAAGGAATATGGCGATTTGTAGTAGAATCCCGGTATCTTTTGGCAAGCCCAAAATCAATTATGTATACCTGATAACCACAAGTGAAGTTGTTGGTAAGCCTAATCCAGTTCAGTACACTGCCATCCTAATAGGGAACTTGAATAACATCACAGTCAGTACCTGATTTGCTTTCCGACCAAGACCCATCAGAAAGTTGTCAGGTTTTATGTCCCTGTGCAAGTACCCTTTGGAATGCACAAACTCGATTCTTGTAATCTGACACGACGATTATTTATCAAAAAGTTGCTCTAGTCAATACAGATACGTGATTTGTGGAACTAGCAAAGAATGTAAATCATCAATCAATAATGAGATAGAAGCAACGTTGGAAGCCTGTCGACGTATTATTGACAACAATTAATTGCACAGAGTCAAATTTCCAAACATTGCTGGAAAGGTCATCATATCATGCTGGCCAAGATGCCATAAGGAAAAGAAAAGGCAGTGTCCAGTTCATAATTACCATCTGATCAGCCAACATTAGGACAGTCTTTAGTGTGAATTTCTTGCCGCAGTAGACAAACAGGTCCTCCAAACTCGGCCCCAGCAGGTCGATGACGAGAACATTTTCTTCCCCGTCTATACCACACCACTTGACGTTTGCAATGCCACCTGGATTCCGGAAACCTTTCCCCTGTAAGCTCATGATGGCCTATCTATAAAGAAAACAATTGCTGCAAGAGTGAAATGACAGGGGTGCATACTTCCTCCTTGGAGAGTGTTGTAGAGCTTAGCCTCATAAAACAATTGGGGATGCTTCGTCTTGCTGCTTTCCTGTATGGAGGTGGTTGCCAATGTCAGTTTCTCCAGTGCGTCCAATTATATGAGCCACGAAATAATCAAGTCTTAAAAAACACAAGGCACCAGGAGAGAAGTTTCATTACTTAACACGCAAGTACTAATCTGCAGCCCTCAGCCATGTTGTCCTAATCATAGCATTTGCAGAAGCAGCACCTAGAATTAAGCCTACAGAACGCGTAATCATTGCCATCAACCAGCAGCAAGTTGAAAACGAGTCAAATGCTACCATCATAGCGAAACTTTAAAAAAAAAAACATAAAGCGAGCTGGAAGATTTAAGACTAAATCAATCATTGATGGCGTTGCATTTTTTTGGTGAAAGCAATCCCCTGTTCATGAAAACAAACAACTAGCAACACGTTTGAACAGAGCAACCGATTCATCCGTGCCAACGGATTCCACCCGAGCAAAACTACTCATCCTCCCCCAGCCCCCAGCGCAACAGGCCAACACGCACGGATTAAGGAACCAACGGAGAGTCACGGCAGGCAAACGAAGCGTAGAGAGGATAAGAATCGAAGGCACTCACGATTTTGACGGCGACGATCTCGTAGGTGTCGATGTGCGTGGCTGAAACAGGAGGGGGCCAGAAACGACAGCAACAGCAACATCGCCGCGGTCAGGCACAGTAATCAACCAGAGGAACTGGGAATTGGGAGCGTACCGAGGTAGATCTCGCCGAAGGAGCCGCAGCCGATCTTCCGGCCGAGCTTGAACTTGCCGCCGACGATGCGGTCCATGCGCGCTTCCCGTGGGCGTGGGCGTGGCCGCAACACCGCGGCGCGACGCGAATCGCTTTATTGGTTGGACGCCTGCGCTGGGGATATAGAGGAGGGGGAGGCCGCCGGAGGGTGGAGGGCGGCGTGGGGCTCCCGCTTCGCCGGTTGCTTAGCGCCGACGTCGCCGCCGCTGCTGCGGGCGGGCGGGTGCGGTTGGAGGGAGAGGCGAATAGACGCGGGTGGGGTTTTTCCTTGTGTTGGCAGGCAGCCTCGGCGCGGGGGTGCCGTGGTGCGGCGGTGGTCACTGGTCAGGTCAGGTCAGGTGAGGCGAGACGAGAGAGGTGGGGGGCGTCGAGTCTCGAGTCCAGTTCGAGCGGGGAAGGAAGGGAAAGGGAAAGGGAAAGAGAAGCGCGTGGCGTGGCTGTTGGCTTCAAGTTTAAAAGCTGAGGTGGCACTTTAGGCGGGGCCCGCACCAATTCTGTGATGCGGATCCTCGGCGGGTGGGGCCGGGTCGTGGGAACGGGGAGGAGGATGACAAGGACTCGTGGGCCCGTCGTCATCAGCTGCGGCGTACGCTTCGCCGTGTCGGTGAGAGGCCACGTCTTTTCATTACTAGCATGATGAGTTTTGTTTTGTTTTCGATCAACCATTCCCCCCTTGTTTTGGATAAGATAAGGAGAAACGTGTTATTCGTGTCTAGCGCTAGTACTTTGGACTTTTTATTTGATATAAGTGTACTTTGGACTTGGGTTGGGCATGAGCTATACTCAAACTTGGTGACCCAAATAATAAGTTCCACCGGCTAGTTTGAAGTTTAATTCGAACACCTTGTCATCTCCTGTTGATTTGTCTTTTTGAAGCTTTGATTCAAACTTTGTCACCAGCTAGTTTGAACAGAGAAAATCAGCATGTTTATTGGGTCGGGTGCACTATTTACATAGATTCACAACCGATATCTATTCACATGCTGATTTTTCTTTTTTTTTCTCTCTTTGCACAAAGTTTTTTTCATCCCCAAATTTTTGCAAGAGTATGTACGTGTGAGGAGATAGGAGCACAAGAGATGTTCTCCTGAACTTGTGGACTTTTTTGTCGGGTGGCTGTGGGTGGGGACGGCATGCAAGGATGAAATTGCAGAGAGAGTAGGGTTCCTGATCTTTGGATGCACTCCTGATCTTCAATTTCCGTTACACTTCACCAACACACGGAGCACGCCAATATACAACCTGCCCGCCTAGCGCATGTGCTACACAAAACAAGTGCGGGGCGGCCACGGGGGGCATCAAGCAGAAGACTAGTCACTAGTAGGTATATGTTTACTTCAAACAAAATGCCATTCCCGGCCAAGCTAGGAATCAATCAATCAAGTTCTTGCCTTTCTCAACTTTCTCACGACTAGTATACGTTAGTAATAATCCCAGGATTAATTGTAACAAAAGTGATGAGCGAGAGCCAAGGACCACATATGATGGATCTATCTCATCCAGCAGCTACATATCTGCTTCGAACGCATCCATGTGCATTCCTCCGGCCCTTTGCTTAGCTTGGGGTCAATGATCGACTCAAAAGACAATGATTATTCGCGTAAAGGTTGGTGCTGAATTAATTAATTAAAATGCTGTCACATTTCTTTACATTGCAGACAAACCAGCAGTTCGTAGTAGGCAATAGGTAGGCTAGCCGCCCGATATATGCTGATTCCTCTGATCCTCTCCGGACTCCGGTCCGCCCTAAGCTTGGTTTTTCCCACAGTTAGTTGGTACGTGCAAGCAAGCTGCCGCATGATGCTTCGCCCATGCGCATCTCTATACGTTCTGATGAGCATTCCGATCGATTAGCCAACCCGGCCGGCCAATCCAGAACAAAACTAGCTAGGAGCATTAACGCTAAAATCGCTGCAGGAAGAGGCAGCAGCTAATTACTGTAGATTTGATGACTACAATCTGAGCTCCAAGTCGAGCTCCTCCGCGCTGCCGCCGTGGCCGCTGGACCTGGCCCCGCCGCCGCTCGTGGTGCTCATCCAGTAGTGCTGCTGCTGCTGCGCCGGCGGCGGCTGGCCCAGCCTTTGGCCGGAGGAATCCCTGACGTCGTGCGCGAACAGCGACGGCGGCGGCGGGCTCGAGCCGTACGCCAGATGGTGGCCGTCGTAGTACTGATGCACGGCCACGATGCCCCGATCCGTCTCCTCGAAGCAGTTCTGAAAATTAAATGCCTGATGAATCAAACACGCAGTTTAATTTGGGACAAACAACGGTTTCTGCGAGACAGCAGCAGGGGTAGCCAAGCAGCTAGGGAAATGCAGTGCGTACCGTGACCGTGAGGTATGGCTGCTGGAACGAGGAGGCGCCGTCGTGGTGGTGGCGGTGCAGGCCGCCGCTGGCGCCGGAGCGGTAGGCGGCCATCATCTGGTTGTGGAGGCGGATCTTCTCGAGCTGCGCGACGCCGAGGCCGCGCTGCGGCTGCTTGTTGATCTTCTGGTCCGCCGCCGCCGCCTTCTTGCCCCCGCGCCGCCGGCCGCTCTCCATGCACATCTCGCCGCTGCTGCCCATCAACCAGCCAGCCGGCCGGCCTACTAGTAGAGTATGTTAATGATCTGAATGCTGGCAGATAGCGACTGGTTGGGATCGTGGGGGTGCTTGCTTATATAGACGCTCCATGGCAGATTGGCAGCTAATTAAACAAGGGGGTAGTAGGAGTAGGAGCGGATCTCGCGCTGGGCTTTGCTAGCTGTATGCGATCCGGAGAAAGATTGCGCGCGATCTGGCTCCCGCGCCACTTTCCAAGAACGATCCGATCGCTCCAGGCCGCCATTTTTCTATGAGATGCTACATGACTTGCTGTGGCATCTCGTTTTAAAAATGGCGGATCAGATGGTGATTAGCGTGGTTACCCAGCTACCCGACTGGTCTGAGCCCACACGCCAGTGACTGATCGACGACGAGGCCGCCAACAAGTTGGAGAGGGAGCAGAGCAGTGAGCCAATAGGATAAGGGGCCACGCATCCCGTGCGGTGTCCTACAAAAACAAAGGCCCCCACCCCACGCATGTCGCGCGCCTCGCAATTTGCACACGGTGATCGGCACAGCATGGCACCATGGGAGTACTGCTTGATCCCATGACGCAATTTACAAATGCCAAGTCGTCTACTTGACGTAGTACCAAGAGGTGGCCACGGCATAAACAAAACGGAACGGAATCGTATCAAGATCCTCTGCAGGAGCAAGATACAATTATTGTTAATTTCTTTACGCGCGAGAGCGAGCTGTGCGAGATATGTTAATGACTTGCAGATACAGTACGCGCGCAGCGTGCAGGAGGCCAAATATTTTTGCACCCATCGCAAGCATCTCGTCCATCAGAAGCTGCCTCGTTCTAGCTAGAGAACAGACTTGTTGGAGTTCAAACTGCATTGGACTTCACGCGCCTAATTATTATTTTCTTACTCCGATCCTCTCCCTGTTGCAAGTTGCCGGTTCCGATCCGGGTGATCATCGAAGTAATTAGAGCACAAGATTTTGCGCACATCGCAGCTGATTGCGTAGATTTTTTTTCCTTTTTTGAGGCCCAGGTTGCGTAGATTTTTCTGTTTATTTCTCGGCTTCAGATGTGATGGACCTTTTTGAGACGACTAGTGATCACCGTAGGAAACTGTGTGAAAGTTAACGGGCCGCTGTGATGATAAGCACTTGTTGTCAATCACATCCACAACTCGCGAAATTACTTGGGCTGAATTCTCTCCATGTGTATTGCGTTCCCGGGTTTTTTTTTTTTTTTAATACTGATCATGCTCTCCAGTCTCCCCACCTAGCTGGCCAACTTCGTCGAGCCACTTGCCCCTCGGGCGTGCCCGGCTCCGCATGCACTGGCGGGTGTCAAGGGGCGCCCTCGCGGCTACCACTGGTCTAGCCGTGTTTAGTTTCAAAATAATTTTTTTTTCACCTATTATCTAACCTTATGAAAGCTGCCGGTGGGGACGGCATACCCACACGGCCACGACATCGTAAAAAAAAAATTTACCGCCCGATCTTGAATTAGCGGCTCCTAATTTACCGTGCGATTCTGCACCTTCAGCATCTGATAGGCCCACCGATCAGACACCCATAGGAAACGGCGCAGCTAAAACGTGTCGACCGACTACTCGCTGTCGCTGGAACTCTCTCGATTCTGTCCATCTGTCTGCGTGGGGAGGGAAACGTCGATGTTAGATTAAAAAAAAAAAAACCGGCGGCCGGCTCCCATTCTCTTCCCGGATGCATCTCCGTCGCCATCTCCGGCAGGCGCGCACTGCACGCTGCTGGCCGCGAGCCCACCTCCCTCCTTTCCTCTCTTTCCCATCTCCCGCATAAAAACCGGCGGCCGGCGTTGCGGCGGCCAGGCATGAGACCCATACCCGTCGCCGCCTCGGGCCCATGCTGGCGGCGCGGATTCGGCGCAGGCCGGCTCCAGGTCGTTGCGCCGAGTGTTGCGCGTCCCCACGTGCGACGTCGGTGGCACAGACTGCAGGCCCGACCTCCGTGTCACGACGGCGGCCGGCATTCAGGACGTGTGGGGCCAGGGTGTAGCCGCGGCAGAGCGGCGCGGGGGCAGCGGCCCTGGCGTATGCCGGGAGGCCGTCACGCTGCACGACGCGTCCTCGGCTCCTCGCGTGCGACGGCGGTGACGCATCCCAAAGGCCCGGCCTCCGTTTGACGACGGCGGCAGCTGTCTGTGCCTCTGCATCTTCGTGCACCCCCGTCCTGATATCGCCTCCCTCCCTACTCCGCTGCCGCTGGCCGCATGACCCAATTTCCTCAAATCCTGTCTCCTCACCTTCACAGCTCGGTTCATCGGGCGATGGAAGCGCTGCGCTCCGGCGGCTCGCTTCACAGGTGAGGACGGCTCTGTAGTCTGTACTACAGCAGTGCATCGCGATTGAGCCCAATATGCAGTCATGCTATTTGTACTGTTTTTGATTTTGGATGTTTTGCTCTCCAATTAAACTTACACCTGTTGTCCTCCTCCTGTGCAAGGTAGGCAAGCAAGTGATTCCACCTCAGTTATCCTTGTGGTGCTTCCTGGAGTTCCTTTTTTTTCCGAACATGAAGGAGTGCATTGCTATGCTGGGACATTGGATAAAAAAGGACCTACTACACCTACAATAATTTATGCATATACTGACATGCTCATCCTTCGTTCTATTTTTACTCAGGTCTGGAGGTCAGCGGTGAACAAGCTTTGAAAATCAGATGGCTTACATCTACAAAGAAAAAAAATGGCAGGTCACAATATGGAGTATTGTTCTCCCTGAAATAAAGTTATGATACCAAGGTTTTCCTTTTGTGGCCAATTTGGGTGGAGGGGGGAAATTATGCTCATTGTTTTACCCATCTGACCTCTTTAATGTATTTCGTCTGGTAGCTACCTCGGTTCCTACTAAAATTGTGTTTATCTGTATGGCATGTTTCCTGTATTAATTTCTTGCTTTTATGACTGATTTGTCTGCTGCTTCAAATGCGAATACTTTGTTATCAGATATGTTACACCACATTATTGGAAATGAAAAGAAAGAGAGGTAACAACACATAGAGAACAGAAACTGATCTATATTCAGTGTAGTTCTTTTTAGCTACTTTTGTTAGTTTTCTGTTTCTAGAACTGTGATTTCGCACGCCATGGTTTGTTCCAAACTGCAGCGTTACCATGGCCTTTCCTCATACTGCAGAAGCAAGTTCTGCATCTTGTGGTGTTCACCGTGTTTGCCTGATATCCTATTTATTCTTATCTTTATATGGCCTGGAGTCCTTTGCAAATGCAGTATCACCGCTAAAATCAGAATATGTTTCTTTGTTTTTGAAGGCTTCACTCGACGAGTAGGAAACACACCTTCCCTTGTTTTCCTGTGCTCTCAAGGATTTCATACTGTACTTGCTTCTGCTAAATTTGGGTGAGTCCAAGTGATCTATGTCTACTTCCATTACTATTATGGTGGTCAATTGGTGTGCCCTGCACATCTTTCTTCACATGTGTTTGTTTCTATTAGACATGGATAAGTAAAAGGACATGAGTTCATCTTTCTTCTCAAGACTGCCTCTTAGATTTATTTTAAATCATCCATGAATGTTCATAATTATGTTGCAAAATTGTTCGTACACAACTATCAGAAGATCCTGGTTGTCATAAGTGATCTAGAACAATATTGTGGGTAAGTACCGATGGACATATCTGAACTGTTGGTTTGACATACATATATTATCTATAGAAATAAATATTGATGGACATATCTGAACTGTTGGTTTCAGCAAAGATATCATTGCCTTGCACCTCAACTCATAATATAGTGAATTTTTACCACACATTCCATCATGCCTTAAGCAGTTGTTGTTTATGCTAATTTACAGAGCCAATCTTGGATACAACTTTCTAGATGTATATCTTTACCTCCTACAAAGTTAATGTCATCTGATGTGTAACGCCATGTAGCACATACCGCCTTGCATTTCCTCTAAGCTATAGTTGTGTATCATGATATGACATTTCACAATAATATCTATGGAAATAAATTTCGATTAACATAGCTGAACTATTTGCTTTAGGAAAGATACAATAGCATTATTCCTCAACTGATAATTGGGTATTCTCTAATAAAATTCCATATAGGACACCTCTATGTGTTGTTATGATTAAGTTTTGGGTGGCTGCGGTAATCAACTTGCTGTGCATTCTGTGCAAGGCAACAAAATTGCATCGATGACTGCTCTTTGTATTCGGTCCGTGCTCATTTCCTTTTATTTCTGAAATTCGTGTTCCATGCTTCAGATGTCCACATAAAGAATACTAGGCTGTCAAATGAGCTATTGCAAAGTACTTCTGTTCTCCACATAAATTTGCATCAAATTGAAAATCTGAGCTTCTTGCAGCAACAGTTTGAGTAGCACTTCTGTTTGTCTATCTTATTCCCTGAAATGAGTGCCACTTTTTCCCAGCAAGTGCTTCATGATGATCTATTTAGATGTTTCTAAAATCCATTTGTATGGTTGCACATTTCAAACAAACATGCCAACTGCAAAAAGTTATGCCTTACAATTTTTCCCTTCCTAAAAAAATCTTTCATTTAAATTGCATTCTAATGTTTTGCCATTTTTTCAGGTTGATGTCTTGGGAGCTTATATTCAATATTTTAGTCTGGGCAAGCTGGTGATGCCTCTTTTCTTTTGAAGTTGGTGGAGGTAGTACAACAAAAACACTCATACAGTATAAGTGGAACCTACTGAATCGGGCAGATGGGCCCGACTGTAAAATATTTTTCTACCGATATATTCTTGTTTCGCGCATTTATTTGCTTAGGCCATGATTAGGTTGTCTGCATATGAACTAATCAGTTTGCGATTTGCAATCTGCTAGGTTCAGTGCTTTACTTCAAGGCACAGTTACTGTAAGTTGCAGCTGCTGAGTTCCAAATGATTCTGTAAGTTTTTTCCCTGCTTTGTCCTTCTTTTTAGAATGTGCAATATTTCAATTTTCCTATGCACCTCATTCTGTCTTTTCGTTTTTTAATACAAATATATAGTTCCGTGACATTGTTTGTTAATTGCTTATTTTGTTCTTTGTAGGGTGTTATAAGAAATCATCTTCTACTATACACCTACCTGGAATGTCAGCACGTATCACCTCCTTGGTGAGTTCACCAAATTTTTTCTCTTTACCTTTTTATTCGTGTGTGCTACATAATTTAACATGTTAAATGATTGCTCATATTTACTTATCATAGTATATGTGGCTAGCTAATCTCAGTATTGATATGCTGCACGATCAATAGCTTACAAATACACGTAACTATGTAGCTTATACTCCAGTGTGCATCTACATAGAATTTTTCCTTATCTTTAGAATGCTATTTCTTGTATCTATATGATTACAGGATGGCTGACAGGTTGACCTCTACCCTTTATTCCACTTTGTTACTTTTTCCCATTGACTTCCATTTTCTTTCCTTTTCGAAAGTATTTTGCCTCCATCTGATTTCTGCTTTTTATCGCTCTTTTTATTTTGAATACAATTGCTGCTTGTAACAATCTCTCAGCAAACAAACCTTAGTAAAAATCTATTTCTCACTGCATGGCTTACTTAGTTATGTTTACTGCAGTACACCACGCCAGGACTGATAATCCATCATAGTTACAAAGACAACAAATTTCTTTTACCAGCACTGCTCATTCTCTATCTTTTAAAGATTCCTAAACTTCTTCAAATTTTTGGCAGTTATGTTTTATGTATCCATTTTCAGCTTTTAGACAATAACATATGTTATAGTATGTGCCTTCAAATTTTTCGGGTGCTTGGTTCTCTTCGTGCGAGTTGGTTTTGCTTATTGATGGTGCAGGGATAATTGCTGGCCTTCTGCGTACAACCCTTCTTTTATGAACTGTACCAGTTAAATTTATATTGCCTTATGTTGAGATCTGGGTTTTCATAATATACATTTACTCATTGTAGGAACACCATAGGTGATATATGCATTGAAGCAAACTATGAATTAAAATTGTGTACATTTTTTAATCACAAATGCAATCCTTGATGGTTTGATTTTAGTACTTTTTGTAATGCAATATCTAGGAGAACAATTGCAGTTTGAATTCTGACATGCCACCTTCAACAATATGATCGTTTCTTTCTGGTTTCCAACTATTTTCTTTAGAAGTTTCCTGGTTCTTTGCATGCGATCTATATAATTTTATTTAGGATTCGTAAATCATGTGATAAGGAATTTCCTTTTGCCTACAAGTAAAATTGCTGTAATGCTTTGCTCCTCTCATCGGGACCCTGCTTTGGGTTGTGCTTATCCAGGTGGAAGAAATAATCAAATGTCAGCTCTATGGACGTTGCCTAGAGTAGTTCAGTTCTTTTAGAGTGTAGAACAGAAAAGCATTTCCTCCTTAACATTTCAATCAACTGTTCTGGGAGTATGTTCTACTATCACTCGATATTCTATATTCGTTGACGAATTCTGATAGAGGCCATAAGGAACAGTATAAACATGGAGTGACAATAGCAAGGAGCTGAGGAACCCTACTAAGACATGGATATTAATCTGTGGTGGAGGTATGCATTGCATTCGAAATTCAATACTCAACACTGCATTGTAGTGCATTTATATAAGTAAGTTCAACAGTTCTATGTTTGCCTTAAACTTCAGAGAACAGTAAATGAAATTAGCAGCCTTCAGATTTACAAAATTTCACTTAAACACATACGCACCAGTGGTCAACTGAATCATATTGATGACCAGCTCTAAATGTCCACTTGGAAATGCATAAACACGTAGGCTGTCAATACAAGTTATGTGTGCCTAATATACATTTGTAACATCTGCTTCCAGATCCGAATTCCTCTGTTCATGCTCAGGTACCTGGATAATTTAAACTCTAGGAATGATCTTAGATACTTTCTTGATAAGAAGGCAGGGATGAAAACAATGCAAGCCCATTCAGCATTCAACCAATTGCAAGTTTACTAATGATGGTTCTTTTTCTCCTTTTCTTAAGCATGTGTATCGGTGTTATAGTCAGGTGAACTATACTGTGAGAGAGAGAGAGAGAGAAAATGAAAGAATTGGCAACCCACTTTGACAGAAACTACATCCACCAGTGTTGTTATCAGATTATTTGTATGTTGAAACAAGCAGAGATGCTGAGCTCATGGTAGATTAGTTGCTTGCTACCAACATAGAATGCTGCATTCATATTTTTCTAAATTTTAGATAAATGCATCACTTTTCTAAACTGGCTGTCACATTTCTATCAACTTTGTTGACTTGCAGGCTTTTTGCTGACAGAATCATTAACTCTCTTGAAGATACATAATCTCATCTGTAGATTGAAATTGACACTGTTACTATCCAGATTTCAAATTGTTTTAATTAATTAGGTCTACTTTGAGGTCAATCTTTTCTGTAGATTGAACTGTCATGTGTTTCGCAAAAAAAATAAAAAAATAAAAGAAACTGTCTTGTGATTTAGAATTTAGGTCTTACATTCTGGTATAGCTTTTTAAATAATCATAGAAGGAGCTCGAAAATATACCTTAATATTGTCATCTTCATTGCTTTCGGTATGGTTAGCGGGCACGGTGGCTCCTCGGTGTGTCCACGGCAGCAAGAAATCTACTGTGTGTGTCGACCTTACCATTAGTTTCTAATGCATGTCAACCTGTACAATTAGTTCCTAACAAAATGCATCATCTTCATTGTAGAACCACTTTGACATTTAATTGCCTTATATCCTTATAAGTTAGCCGCGCGCATGGGCGCGCGCAAATTACTAGTCTAACCTTATGAAAGCTGCCGGTGGGGGCGGCGTACCCACGCAGCCACGTCAACGAAAAAATTTTTACCGTCCGATTTGGTGCTCACGGCTGGTAATTTCGCGTCTGATAATTTACGTCCCCGAGCTGAATGGCCCACTAATCAGTCGCCGATAGCGACGTCGCAGTACTTTCCCCGGTCGCAGTAAAAAAAAGCGTGGCGTGCTTGCCTGCTAGAACTCTCCTGATCTCATCCCGTCCTTCTCTGCGGTGAAAAAATCTCCGCTGTCTGCCCTCTCTTCTCTCCTTCTTCGGCTCGTCGCACTTCTCCCTTCTTCTCCGACCGGCGAGCTCGCATCGCCTCGCATCGCTGGGCAGTGGGCACGCTGATGGCGGCGGCTGTTCGAGCACGGCGTCCGCGGGACGGGGCGAGCGGCAACCGGGGCAAGCAGCGGCCGGACCAAGTGGCCGCTGCGGATTCGGGAACGGCGTGTCGGTCTAGCGGGGTCGCGGCGGGTGGCGCCGGCGTCGCGAGCCGCTACGGGCCGTGGGATTGCTGGGCGCCACAGAAGGGGGCGGGGCAAATTGCGGCGGCTGCTTCAGGGTCTCGCAGCGGCCCGAGGCGAGGTGACAGCCTGGGGGCTGGGCTGTCGACGGCTTGAGGTCCCACAATGGCTGGGGTCTTCGACGGCCTGAGGCGAGGCGAGGCGGTGGCACGACAAGAAGTTTCGCGCCGTTCTACACCTCGCGGGCCTCCGCGCTGGCGTGGCCACCGAAAACAAAGAGGCTTCAGGCCTCCAGCAGCGCCAGCGCCTCTGTCTCCTCCTCCTTGGAAGAAATCGCTTCTCCTATACACGACCATCGCCGGAGCGCGTCCTCCGCTCGGCCGTCGTCCAAGTGCGGCTCCCCGTCGTTTCGCGCCGCTTGAGTTTTAGCCATGGTCTTCTCCTGCTTCCAGGTGAGATTCCACGTTTTCTGGTGATATACTCTCTTCTCACATGAACAGATCGATCTTGGGGCACCTCGTTCAATTTGTATCGCCGTCCACTCCATGGTGCTCAGGAATTTTGAACTTTGGTATTAGGAATCATTTTGTCCATTACTGCTTTAGGGATTGATCTCCTCTGTCAGTTTCATCAGCAAGGTGGATTGATTTAGTGACCTTATGTCCTCAGTGAATGATTTCTTCTCCTCCTTCCATCCTCTCCTCTGTCAATTTTGTCAGCAAGATTTTGGCATTATTTTCCCCCCTTTCCCTATTCCTCAGTTTCTTTCAGGATTATGCACGCTGCCTTCAGCCTACCTACCTTCTACTATTTTTCGCTAACTGATTTGTTTCATTTGAATCTTTGCATTATTGACATGTTTGCAGGAGAGGTCGTGTTGGTGTCCACTGAGATTTCATCTTTGGTGAGCAGAGCTGCACTTTGTTATCTTGTTCACTCGGATTTGCTGTTGTATTTCTGCATTTGACATTGCTTTTTGTTACCTCTTGTCTACTTATACATAGTATAGTATTGGTTAGTAGGTTCAATTAGGCTGTCACTTTTCCCTTTGCACTCAAAATTCGAAGTCACTATGAAGCTTCTGTTGTGTCATCTTGGTAAGGTGATTGGCTATCTTCTCTCTTGTGTAGTGTTGCTATGTTCTACGTCATGATCCTGAAAGGGATGTCCTCCATTCAGTTTATAATGTTTGGTCCTCATCATTGTACAGTACATATTCCAAATAGATGACCGTGCATTATTCTCCTTTATCAATGGATAATATGAGTACATCACTGTCTCCAGCTGCAAAGCAATGCAAAGTTATACCATGATATCGACATTTTTTATGAATTGTGATCCATCATTTTATTTTCTTTCAGTTTGCTTTAATCCATTGCTCTTTACTGCAGGAACATCAGCACATCTATTTTCTATTCTGGATATTATGTACTCAGCAAAGTATGCATCTTCGATCCAGCATCCCTTTGTTGTACAATTCTGCTTTAAAAAATTATGGTTTCGGAATCACATGTGTTTGCTTTATTAGAATGTAAGAACAGAGGGCCATGATATTTGTTAATTAGAATGTTCTTATGTCCTGTTAACCAAATTTTTACTGCATTGCAAAATAAAACACTTATTTTCCATATGCATTTTTTTAGTGTAACAGTAAAGCTTTTGCATCCGAGTGTAATGAATCTCAGTGCAGAGCATTATTGAGGAAAAGAAAATAGTACCTCCATTATGGCAGGGAGTGCCAATATTGTACCTCATGCATAGGAATAACTCTTAGTTTGGTAGCTTAACAAATTATTTGGTTTCAGACTTATTTTATGGTTAACTTTTTGTAGATTATATATGACTTCTGCCAAAATCTACTCATCAAAATCAGTACTGTTTTTTTAGGCAAAATGGTTTTAGAAGGTAACACCATTATTGTTTGCTTTACTGCAGGTTTGTACCAAACTGTTGCAAATTCGCCATCTTCAACATGGCATGCGCCTGTCAAAGGAACTGCTATTCAACCTTGTCTTTTTTCCATCCCATAATATGGTGAAATAGATGTAAGTTTTTACCCTTCTTATCTTACATTTTCGTGCAGTGAGTACCAGTTTATTTAGTCACAATGGTAGCTACTTGACACATAACAAAACAATATAAATCTCAACTTTTTAGTTCTGCACCTATCATTTTATTAAGTTGGTAATAATTGATGTAATATTCCGTAACCAATAATGGCTAATAGTTCAAATGAATTGTAAACGAACTCGATAATGGACCATATCAAATTTCTGAGGGACACAAGCAGCTCTCATTTGTTTGAAGAAAATTTCTAGCTATAAGAATACAAGGACTTCCAGTTCAGTACTGCCAACGTATTGGAATGCTTACAGTTTTCATACACAGAGCTTTTGTGGTCGGTGATAGGTGGCTGCAACGATGTAGCACCATAAGGATTTTTCATTACCTTCATTTGTCTACGCTACTGCTGTATAAGAGCTTCATTAACTTTTTGGGTGCATTTTATACTTGACTTTGGACCTGACGTTTAGTTATCTTAATATCCTCTATGCCATGAAAACAAATTATTCTCATGTTTGCTTAGAAGTTAAAGTCTTAAATGTTCCTTCACTCCATTTACCATGAACAAATTATTCTCATGTTTGCTTCGAATTCTATATAGACGATGCGGTTACCATAAGATTTTATCCAGGTTTCTTGCCTAAGGGCACTTGCTAATGACAAAAGCTGCAGGAGCCTCCTTGATTATTGTACAAGCTATGGGCTAACTCCCCTTCAATATTCTGACAAATACATGTCAAATGGTTTTAAATTACTGAAACCTTTGTAAGTGATTTTTTATTGTTTGAGATTGATATGTAGACCACATGCCTAATTCAGCCTATATAGAACTTAATCGGATACTCAGATACCTTGACTAAGGTAATTTATTTTCGTGGTTCAAAATTTTCAGATAATTCATGTTTGCATATTTAGTTGGTCCCTTTCAAACTCAATATGGATTTTCTTAATATTTTAGAAATGCAAAGATAAAAGGGAAATAACAGATGTATCTGCAGCCATTTCCTATGTTAAGTCCATATCCTGCACTGAAAAAAGAATATCTTTGTTTTCTCCATGCCTTCAGCACCTTTGTAAAAAATCTGTCCATATGCTGTCTTCTGTAATTGAGCAAATCTAATAAACCTTCATTGGGCTTTCTTTTGCTTGAAGGTTCTGGCAATGGATCGAACCAGATAAGCATTTTTCACACTCCTTTTGATGTATGGTCAGAAAAGCGCCTACCAATGCAGTTTCAAAACCCATACTACCTTGAAAAAGGAGTGCTGATTTTTTTTTTTTTTTGGGTAGCTTTGGTGTTTTTGCATTCTTTTATGTTATTGTTGTTGCTGCCATGGACCCAACAATTACTACTTTTTAAGTTCTCATAATGTAGGTACTTCCAATTAGGCGATAAAGATAAGGAGAAAAAAGAAAATAAGTATGAATTGAATGGATAGGGAAAGAACTCACACAATCTTTGAAATGTTTCCCCGTTTTTTGCTGATTCATGAAAGAGTAGCAAGAATATGCTTGATGTGGTCCTGCTGTACTATCAATGGTAACTTCACCATATTAAACGGCCAAGAAAAATATATGTACCATATAAAAAAAAGAATATATGAGAGCTGAGACAATGGTAGGCTGCAAAAATGACCAATTGATTGTTTACATGCCTCCCAGGTCGCAACAAAGAGCTGAGACAATAATAGGTTGAAAAATGGTTCTAGATATTAGTGACTGCTTAAAATGCAGTGATGATTGTGTTACCTTTGCCATTTTACCTCCTTAATATACTGAACAGGGAAGGATCTCAACTAAATTCATGTTAGAACTTTACACTCTCTGCTTATTAGCTATGTAGGTTGTTTCAGAGGAAAACAAAGGTCGAGGAGAAATGAGTATTGTTTGAGTCCAGTTGCACAAGCACCTTTCTACTCTCTGCTCTTTACTCTGAGGTATGATTAGGAAAAGGTGTTCACAGGCCATGCACAAGATGCCTTATATGTACTTCTTTCTCTCTCTCTCTTTTTTGTATAAACAAACAATCCATTACCTCAAATTACATATGCTGCGTAATTACCTCAACAAAAAAAATGGACCAGTCAATGAAAGACACCCATCTTTGTTTCACTAGGCTATGTATCTATATAACTTTCAATTTCAGGTCTTCGATGAAATCTTATAGGACTCTTGGCATAAATTAACAAAACTTGCAGATTCTCTTTCTTACTAATCTTCGTGGCATGTATTTCTAATTTTCTAGGTGTTGTCTTTCTACCCACGTCCAGCCATCCATAGCAATCTTAATTATTTTCTAAAAATTTGTTGATTCCCATGGTATGCAGTTTGGAGCTTGGCACGTGATATGCAAAGCTTTTCAGTGTCTGAGCCTCTCATACCACTCTCCACTGCCCTTGGTGGTATGATCACTTTGGCCCCCCTCAGCAAGAACTCATTTGGTCATATAAAGTGATAAGTGGAACAATATGTATTGCAGATTATGATTCTATATGACAGTAGCACCTACAGATTCCTTAATTCGTTGAACATAACATCCACTCTTGTAATGTGCTTTGCAATGCCATTAATCCCATGTGCTTTCAATCATAGCATATGAATTGTAAGACAAATGAACGTTGATGCACAATCTTTAGATAATTGCACCATGGCACAAACAGGATCTGTCTACATAAGATTGCTGATAAACAACTATTAACATGGTTACAATGCCTAATTGTGCTTTTAATACCTTCCAATTAGATCACAAATAATACAAAACTTCTATCCATTTTAACAGTTTCAACTTACCAACCCGGATCTAGCGCTCGGAGCTTCGAATCTGTGATAGACTCAGCCGCGCGCATGGGCGCGCGCAAATCTCTAGTCATATCGAAACCTGGGTTATTCCGCGACCAGGTAGAGCGTCCACGCCGCCCGATAACCCTCGAGCCGTTGGATCCGCCCAGCTCAAAATACAGACCGTCAAATCGCGGGTCGTGCGGGTCTCTCGCCCGTTAAGCGGCAAACCGCGGGGCGCTTGCAAATCGCGAATCCTCGCGAACCGTCGTCCCCTTGGCCTCTCCGCCACCCACTGCGGAGACGGCAGCGGCATTGCTGCCCCACCATCGGCCCCTAGATGACGGGGAGTAGGTGCGCGGTGGCGGCTCCACGGTCTCGGCCTGCGCATCTCGAAGAGGCTGAGCGCGTGGCAGCCCGCGACGGTCCGAGGACACGGATGCGGAAACAGGGAGAGCGGAGGCATCAGAGGCCCCGCGCGTGGGGTGTAGCTTCAGGAGTCCGGCTGGCAGCAGCGGCAGGGGTGAGGCCGCCGACAGTCGTTCCCAGCAAGGGGCAGCGGCGTGACTCATCAGTAGCCCGCGCGGCCCCTCCCGGCGGCGGCGGCGCGCCCGCGTGGCCACTTCCGGCAACGGCATCGCGTCCGCGCGGCCCCTCCCGGCCGTCGTCCTGCCTGCAGCTTACCATCTCGTGCGACAGGTACTCGGCGACGGCCGGCGAGCTCTCCGATGAGGACAGGCGGGCGATGCGGGGCAACAATTTTGCGCCGCTTTCTTCGCTCCTTCCACATCCAGCCCAGCCAAGGTATCGCGTTGCCCCCCTTCTTTACTACCTGCGTCCAGAATTCCAGATAGCCCCATTCCAGCGTATTGTCCTGTTGCGCTTGCCGTGGAAACGTAGATTTAGTTTGATGTTGTCGCCAACAAATTGATAGAGCCAAGATTGTACATGCAGATTAAGATTTCCTGAATATCCTAAATGTTCAATTGAATCGATCTAAAAAAAATGTTGAATTGAATTTTATCTAGCTTATATCCAGTTGCTTTATGTGTGCAAAGCTTCATTGAGGTGCATCTGGCATAGTCATTTGTATCATTCACAAGGTTAAAGATCATCAAGATGACCAACAACAGTACCTTTCAATTTTCAGGGTAAGCGATAACAGTGCATTGTACCATCCATTGGAATAACAGAGAAACAACATTGGTACTATCATGCTTGTCTGAGTATGCTCATAGAAAATGATAGCAATAGCTGATGGGTTCCATTGTACAAAGGTTGGCGGCTGCCCTTCAAGACAATTTGAATGCATGTAAGAAATACTAAACCTAAAAATAACTGTACATATTTCACTCCTCTACTAACTAAATTAACAAAACAGATGCTTTTGCAATCTTTCATGTCCAGATAGAAGATACCATTTATAGTTGCAAGCAGACACGTATGGCCTTGAGTTCATGGTGTTGAAAGAAGAACTACTGAACTTACTGGTAAAACTGCTGAAATACAAAGATCCATTTTAATTCCAACCGATGTTTCACAATGGATTGGCCACAAGTTCATGTTTGTTGTAAGGATTCTATATAACAACAATATGAGAACTAAATATCCATCATTTGAGATCATGTTGATAGAAGAACGATGTGGAAAACAACAAGTGCTTCCATTGTTGAACACTCAATCACTAGCACAAGGACCAGGAATATCATCAGCTTTATATGCAATCAAGAATCTACCTGAGATGACTATATCTTTGAAAAAATTGACAGATGAGGTAAGATTGTATATAAGCCAATGATATCACACTGCAACGGGATGTGCTTCCATTGTTTAACTATGTATATATTGTTCTATTATATTGTAGATGGATTAAGCTAGCGTCGCGTCTGGAGATGGTGACGACGCGGTGCAGGACACGACGCCCAGCATTGCTTCTAGCATTATTGCTTCCGAGTTACGAAACGTTTATGATCTCAATGCCGCGCCAAGCATCTCCGGCTTTGGGTTCGCTTCGCTCTGCTTAGGGAGGCTTTTGAGTTTGTTGGCTGGTGTCATTTATGCATTCACATTTCCAATTTTAAAATTATTTGTGGTACTGCTTTTACATATGGAAAGTAGTTTAGTTGCTTCCGTTTCTACCTTTTTTTAGCACGCTTCCGTTTCTACATGGACGCTTACAATTTCATGAGGCTAATTCTTCAACCTTTTGTTTGTACCCAAACTGTCGCTTTGACGCTCAGGCAACATGTGCTGCACATACAGTACAGGCAATAAAACAATGACGAAAACGAAAGCCCAGGCCTGCGAACGGAAACAAAAGGCCCACCAATGGCCCAACGCGGCAACGCCGCGCGTTGTTTCTAGTGAAAGTAGAATTCTAGATATATCAAGTATTAAATATGTAGACGAAAAGGATGAAAAGGTGAAAAGTTATATTGATAGGCTGTAAATCACGAGACGATAAATATAACTTGGATATCAAGTATTCCGGTTGAGCCTTGGTGGTCCATCGCCTGCCATGCCGTGTCATTTGTGCGCCCCACCTTAACGTACCGATAAATTTCAAAATTTGGGATCAAGTGTACATGCCTTTCAGAAGAAGGGATCCAAATCGCGAGACTTTTAGAATTGAAAACCCCACACACGATTTGTGTACAGGAAAATCAATGATACAAGGTCAGGTGAGGGAGCAGTTTGGCTAGGTGGCGGCGGTTTAGCAACAGTCCGGCGGTGACAAGGGAAGTACTCCTTCTATCCCAAAATAAGTGTTCATCACATTTTTTGAGGAGTCAAACGTTTTTAAGTTTAACTAAAAATATACCAAATAATATCAACATTTATACCTCTAAATAAGTTTATTAGAAAATTATAGCCAATGCTCAATCTAATGATACTTATTATAGATTATAAATAGTAGTACGCTTTTTATAAGTTTTGGTCAAACTTATTTAGGTTTGACTCATGAAGAAACATGATGAACGTTTATTTTGAGACGGAGGGAGCAGAGAAGGCGCAAGCGGCGACACTGTTCCGCATAGTGGAGAAAGGGAAGATGGTGAGGAAGAAGAGGATGGGAGGAGGGATAAAATAATTGAAAAGATGAAATAGGTTGAAAACCCATGAATTCAAAAGAATACGTATGTAGAAAGTTAAATTTTGAAAAGGTTTTGAGTCCTTTATTATGAAAGGCGTGAATTTGACTCCAAATTCTGAAATCTATACTATAAAGGATGACAAATTTGACGGCCATACAAATCTTACTCTTACCGTGTCTACACCATCAGATTTATTTTATGATGATCCAACGATCTAGATTAATCTAAAGAGTTCATGTTGACTATATCACTCCTACACCATCAGATTTTATGATGATCGAACGCTCTAGATTAATCTGAAGAGTCCATATTGACTACGTCAGTTTCTCAAACTTACCCTTCCCATTACCCCGGTTTTTTTCGAAAAGAAAAATCGGTTCCATATATGGCAGGACGAGTTGCTGTCCTCAAGATCACAGGACGAGTCCCCGAAAGCTTGGCACCGCCCACCGGTCGCCTCCTCCGGTCCTCCCACACCCGTCGAGCACCGGTACCGCGTCGCCGTTTCCGACCCCTTCCGCTGCGCCGACGTAGCTGAGGTCCGCGATTCCGAGCTCCGTCAAGCGTCTTGCCATCGCTGGATCCTCCGCGTCTTCGGAGAGCTCCTGCTCCGCCGGCGCCCTTTGTGCTGCTGGACGCCGGCCTTCGTCACTGGTTCACTGCGAACCCCAGTCTTCCAGGTCCGCCGCTACCTGCTGGCTAGATTCCCCTCCTCTTCGCTGTGAAGGGAATTCGTGCCTAGTTTTCACCGAGCCCCGTGGCGTATTTGGTGAGGTAATCCCCTCCAGGATGATATTTATTGTCCTCGTCGGACCACTGAGCTCTCCTCCCTCTGCTGAAATTTTCCTCTTAATGCTGAAAATTTCATATCGCAATTCATGCCATATCGCTGAAAATTTCAGTGCCCTGTTGGTTGCCTAATTGACCACTTATACCTGATTTGTTCCTTTCCCGTTAAAATTGTGTGCACGTGTCTCGATTTGATCCACTAAATTTTATCCGATTATGAATTATGAATGAGTTGCAGTATACACGTGTAGTTAGCAACTACAGTATATTTGATTAGTCGATATTAGACATGTGTGAATGTGGTTGTCTGCTTCAAAAAAAAGCAGATTTCTGTTCAACCATGCTACAGCTATTTTTTGTATTTCATTACTTACTGGTCTGCACTAGTTTGGCTAGTCAATATTAGAGATGTGATCATTGTTTCTATCCTACGCTACTGAGAAAGTTGGGGTGACTAGTTTGCTGATTGCATGGTTGCACTTGGGGGATCATGCTGCTATCTAGATTGGCCACTGCTGCTGTTTGTTTCTGCCTGTGAACTGAAGTACTTTGGTTTTTGGATTGTTGTCCCTTTGGTGGCTGCTGGCATGGTTAGTCTAACTATTTCCAGGAGTTATTGACCATCAACCTAGTCCTTGTGTACCTCGCTCAACTCCTAGAGTTGCTTGGCCCATAATGGACTTAAGAGCCACCCGATCCCTGAAACCTATCCATTTGCACTCCGCCCTCCCTCAAACCCTGACAGTTGCCACTTGCTACAATTTTCTGTGTTTCGTGTTGCTTGCATATACCCTTTCCCCGCATGCCCCTCTCCATATATCTCATGTCTCGTTGCCCTCACCAACTTCTGTCATTACGGACTAAAACGATACTCTTCGAGCCACACCTTCTGCAGCCACATGGAATTAGGTTCCCACTGGAGCATGGATGGTGGTGTTGCAAGTGGTGAGGTAGTGCCGTATGTTGGAGGTACGGTAGAACACCGACACCGTATATCCAAACATTGTAGCACCCAAATTGCTGTGAAAATTTCTTACAAAAATTTGAATGGATAACATTTCTCATGTTCTTCGTCTACTCTATTTTGTCCCGTTCATTGGTGGGAATAGTGGTGAAGAGGGAGAAATGTTCGCAATTGTATTTCTTTGAATCTGATGCTAGCATATGTGATCTGCCTATTACTGATCATGAATTTCGGTCCAATCCTCATTTGAGCTTTGTCCCATTTCTTTTATTTACATAACCTTGAGATGTCGAAACATTGTTCAATTTTTTGTCGTAATAGTTCCTCTTCGCAATTTGTTGCTTACCAGATGCTAAAATTGCATATAGACTACTAATTCTACAGCAAAATCTTTTAGTTCCAAGCAAGTTGGAGTGATGTGACAAAAACCATAAGAAAAAACATTAGAAAGGAGATAATTGTGATAGTAGTAACAATAATAGTAAAACATGACCTGATAGCCTAGGTCATGGTTTGGGCATGTGGAACCGATTTCATGCACTCCTATTCAAAGGTAATTCTTTTGGCTCTCAAGTGCCTTTTTATTGCCTCTTCCCATGAAAGGATTGGTCTACCCTTGCCTCTTCTTTACATTATTGGCATACTTGATGGTGCCACTGTGCACAGGTGTCTCTTGAAGCATGTTGGATATGTCCAACCCGTGGCAAGTCAACTGATATTGGAAGAGCTTTTCTTAAACTGGTACCTAATCACAAATATCGTCGTTTCAAACCTGATATATACTTCCTAGTATGACCATATTTCCTTTTTTTTTGCGAAAAGTATGACCATATTTCCATGCAACATGCGCATCCCTGACACTCTTAACTTCTGTACCTGGTGCCATTTGGTATGCCACGTTCTACTCTGTACAACATTGCAAAAGTAATCCCTGTTCTGAAGAACTTACAGAGCAAGCCAAATTTGGCACCATTCCATGCCCTCAGCGTTAATTCTATGACTAACGTATTCATTGATATCACCATCTCTCTGAAACACTGGTCCCAAAATACCAGAATGTAACAGATAGTGATATGGAATAACTAGGGGTAGCACAAAGAACCTATTCGTCGCCCTCCCTCGGAGGCTCTGACTACTTTTAGGGTTCTTCTTGCTTGATTACAATGGATGGTGTGGCTGTGCTTATATAGCCCAGCCATCTAACAAACCCTATCTTATCTAAACAACCTTATCTCTAACAAACCTTATCTCTAATGACCTACTAACCAACTAAGCTTATTCTCTCATGGTACTACTGTTCACGAGCTACAGTACTCATGGGCCCAGCCCCTGGCTGGTCCCACTACCATAACAGATAGAATGTTTGTAAGTCCTTGGTCGTTTACATTCTACCCGCTGAAAGACAGCTGAATAAAAAATGTTGTTTTTTGCCTTCATGTTATTAAACATTTCTCATGTTTCTTCTGAAAGTGAACAAATCTGAATATATAATTTGCATTTTATTTCACTGCATGTTGAGAGTTCTGAAAGTTTGACTTTGGAATATTTTTGGTTAAGGGAGGCAAAGGGCCTGTTTACTGCTGTCAAGCTTGTCTGCAAATTTAAGGGTGTTCCACTGATAGTTGTACCATTAAGGCAACTCGATGGGTAAGTTTTCTTTTTAATCTTATTCCTTTGCAGTTCATGATTAACAAACTACAATGGCTAAAACAATGTTAAATAGTATCCACGGCCCAATATTAAGTGGTTATGTTATCTATTGACCTCTTGCACATGAAAATAATTTTGTTTATGAAGTTTTATATGGTTGTTATCTAATAACTACCATGATCTGTCTAATGATGCTTCTTTTCTATATGTTTGAAGGTACAGAATATTTGGCAGCAGATCGCAGGAAAAGACCTGCCAGATCAGGTGAAGGTAGCGCCAAAAGAGTAAAAAATCTTGTTGATGAGCGAGCTCCGTTCGTTAAGCAACTGTTATGTGACTTTGGAGAACATTTTGGTGGTGATATAAAGAAGGAAGAAGCTAAGGAACAGCTGTACTCCGACATAGGTACTCATGGCAGCCAAACATCTACTTGTTCAAATATAGCATTGGCGCATTACAATCGTACTAAGGTGAGTACCAATGAAATATTCTTAGTAGTATTTCATTCTTTCTCCCTTTTGCCCGTAAACAGTAGCAGAGGGCCTTACATGTTCACACTGTGCTATGTGCAGGGCAAATCCTACTGTCTTGATAAGAAGCTGGCTATGGACAGCCATGGCTTTGAGCTCATGGTAAGAAATGGCGATTCCTTGCTGTCCGTTTGGCATGTCCATGTCAATTTCTGGGCACGAGGCTCCATGGGTGAAAGCGAGTTATTCTTTGCCGAGCTTAAAGGAATGAATGAGCCTATTGAGACTTTGGCTGTTGTGCTGCTTGGTATGTTAACTTCTGACATTTGATTAAAATTATTGGTTTGATAAGAGGAAGATGAAAATGACAGGAATGCCCTTTTGATTTTCAGGCCATGATGATGAAACAATAAAAGGTATCAACCTTTTTTTAGCCATGTGGTCTAATACTTAAGATATGTAGCATGCTAGAGGGATTTCTGATTTGATGGATGGCCTTTGATTTCAGCTGAAAGTGGAGAACATTTCTGCAAATTTTGCACTGGTATTCTACACCCGAGACTTGGGTTGTTCCGGGGGTATGATCGACAATGACGCTGTCTGGTTAATTTAAAAGCATCAAATACATTAGATCTATAACTCTAATATGTAGCTTTTCAATAGGTGGGTGGATGGTGCACTAGTTTGAATCCATGTCTCAGAATCAATCAAATTGAAGAGGCAACAGAAGAAGCTGTGGGAGAGAATTGATATGGCTGAACTAGATCAGTGTAGGACTTTTCATGGTAAATTGATCATCAATGTAATTGCTCGCAGCTTGAGGGATCGTATCCGTAGGCATATAGTTTGGTAACTTTTGGCACTGTAATGTGCTTATGATGTTGAACAGTAAAAATAAGAGGTTGGTAGATATGGATACTGGATAGCAGTACAACATTGCCATTTGTGGAAGTAGATTGTTGACCAGTAGGGCTGGGAGCTCGTCATATGAAGAAAGGGGCCGTGGCCCGTGGGGATCTATTTAGCCTAGAGATTATGGATAATGTCGGAAAGTGCCAACCATGCTGCCATCAAAGACAAGGCCATCCTGCATTTCCTTTCATTATTGTGGTCTACATTTCTCATTTCATCTAACGTTCAGCGAGAGTGACTGGACATGTGTTTCCACATAAATCTCTTGTTTGACTTTGCTCTTAGTGCCTCCATCCACATCCACTCTTGTTTCTAACATAACGCAAGTAACTTCTCCTGGAATGCACAGTTATTTTGAAATACCTTTCCCATAAAGTCGATACATTTCCCCTTCCATTACATAGGCCCTCAAATTCAGCAAAGTGACATGCGGTTATGGTTGTTGGGATAAGTCGGGAGGTTAGGTTGTGAATCTGGGCAACACAAAATCAGGCAGGTACTCTATGTAGAAATTTTGCGCGTTTTGTTTTTTGGACAAAACAACGTTCTTTTTTTCAGTTGCAAATGTTCCCCTGTATATTTCTTCATTTTCTTTTTTTTTTGGCAAAAAGAAGACTGCTAATGCTATTTGTACTGATGTTCTCTAAATAGTACAGGCGCTATACATTATGATATCAATGGTGCTGTTTTTTTTTTCCGGATAGCATCGTACCTAGACGCCGTACCTCTTGTAGTTCCATTGCATTTAATTTTGCTAGCGTTGCTACATTGTTTCAGGCTTTCAGCACTTCCACCTAGAGCGTGCTTATTCCATTCTTTTTTTTAATTGAGTCAATCCAGTAACTTGGTTTCGTCTTGTAGTTCTAGCATTGCGATTTTGGATTTTTCCTATTTATTTTACTGAGACTGGAATATATCACTTTTACAGAGCTCAGGCTGCAACAACTTCTGGCGGCCTTTTGTGAACCCTGTAGACTGAGTTTGCTGATACAGGCGAAAATTCAGTCGCGGTTTGTTTCACTCGTAACTCTTGTATACCACATACTCCTTTTGAAATATTGTTAAATCTCTTGGCTGTAGTAGTATAGTGGGAGAATTCCCTGGGCGCTATTGAAGCTTCGCCTGGGTCACCATGTAGGCAGCTTGCGATGGGTGGATGATGATCATGTCACGCATCAATCATGATACCGTCGTCGAGCTGGATCTGACTCTCCCTCATGAGCTGATACATTTTCGTCCGAAACACGGATTCGAATTCGTTCAGACTCGATCAATCCAAGCACAGAACAATAATAAAAAGATAGTAAATTATAACAGTAAAGACTAATGCAACGACTTTTGATATTTTTTCGGAGCTTACGTTTTTACAATATATATATCCAGGTTTATTAACTTTTGTTTTGTTTTGTTTTTTTTTTTTAAAAAGAGTGTGTTGTTGGATGGAAAACAAAACAGACCTTTGATTGGGCCGGGCCCAGTTGGTTGCGGGCCGAAGCTGGGCTAACCCCCTCCATCTCCCTCCCCCCTTTCCTTCCTGGCTCTCTCCCTCTCTAGTACTCCGTACTAGCCTAGCCAGCCGCCAGCCATTCCCCTGTGTGGCCGCCGCTAGCGCCCGTCCACTCCTCTCCTATCGGCCTCCCCCTCTATCCTACGCGCGCGTTCCTCGTCTTCCGGCGACCAGATCGCCGACGCCGCTGGCCCCGGCGACACCCTCGGCCGCTGGTACGCACTTCGCAATACTCGAGTGCTCCTCTCGTTACGGGTCTTTCGTTAGCTTGGTCGGGCAGGTCTCAGGATTGAAAGGTTGAAACTCCAACCTTGTCGGGCTTAGGTTTCTAGGTCGTGGAGTGGAGATCAATTTACCCTGTTCGATTGCTTCACGTGCTGGTAAGGATTCCTAGTTGTGCTTCCTTGGAATGCTGAATCGTCTGCTCGCGGCTGCATGCCCTCGAAATCAAGCGCCTTGGTGCCGGTATCTGTCCGATTCGTGCATGTTTGGTTGTTTGCTGCCGGCATCTGTACGATTCGTGCATGCTTGGTTGTTTGCGGCGTGGGTGGTGGTGCAATGTCCAGCGTTAAACCCCCTGTGCATAGATGCTCAGTTCTAGCCTCTAGGTATGGCTTTCTTGAGCATACTTTTGTGATGAAGGAGGGTTTAGGGCTCCCATTGAGGCATTGACCCCTTAGTCTTACATCTTTGCTGTGCCAGAAAATTTGTTTCGAAATGCCGGCCATATAGTTGCGACTCTGTTTGCTGTTCTCCATGAATGTCGTCAATGCATCATCTTATTTGGTTCTTCAGTAATCAGAATATTCTTGGATTGTTCCCCCAACTGTCACAAGAGTCCTGCTATGCTTTTCGAGGCTTTATATCCATGGCTTAGTCCCTTCTGATTGCCTTTTCGCTTAATGGGGATATTAGTTGCTCCAAGATTGTGTATTTTGTGCTGTCCAGATGACTGTGTGTACCTAAAATGTAGCACAGCTTGTAGAAATTGATTTGGCCTGTTCTGGATGTTGATAATGTTAGTGTAGTGACCTGTTCACAGTGTTCACTCCCCAGTACCACTGCTATGATTAATCTACTCTTAGCTTTGTACTTGACCTTTGATTTATACCATTCCCAATGCTTGTTTATTTTGCTTAAGTGTGATCGTTTGCCACTCTTTTTAATTTTGCAGTTCATCATGGTGCTGAAAACCTACAAGTTTGCTCGAAGCCGGTATACGTGGAGGAATCGCCATGTTGATAGTGACAGTACCCTTCCGAAAGTCATGGGGACCAGTAAAAATCAGGATGACTATGGGAAAGGTACATAATGGATTTACTGCATCTCTTGAGTATGCATTGAAGCTTTTCTACTTTGGCATTGCATTTATGCACAGTTTCCTAGGGGGAAGGAGGGAAAACTCATAAATGCCTTATGATTTAGGTTTCTTTTGATGGGCCCATCTTATTGCAGGCAGCTGTGCATATGTGGGAACATGTTGTTCCCTCGAAGCACATGTGAGAATCAAGACAAAACAATCCCGTGAACTGTCACCAAGAGACCTTGAGAAAAAGGTTGCTGCTCTGACCAAGGCTAGTGAGCGTATGAGATCCAAAGGCCGTATGACGAGGTGTTTTCATGTCCTTTGCAATGAAGGTGTAGCCTTTCAGGACTCAGAGGTAAAGGAAAAATCTTTTAGGCCAGTTAGAAGCCATTTTAATTTCTTGCTCATGAACAAAACCTATCTTGTGCCTAGCAGCCTTGACTTATTTTAGACAAGCCTGACAAGATAATTCATTTTTTTATTTAAGGAAACTTGCAAAGTGGAAAGCTACAGGGCGTATTATCTGGAGCGAAGGGGTCATGCTGCCGCTGCAATCAATGAGTATTTGAGGTATGGGCCGATGATTGGCGTCTTCGAAGTTCGAGGAAGGGACTTGGATAGGTATGGATTATCAACTGGGTTTGATGCTATCCATTTCGTCAATTATGGCCACCGCAATGGCGTGCAGCACCAAACACACGCTGTTACCATACCTGGATTTGGCTTGCAAGAAATATGCCCGTTCTGGGAATTTCAGAACACTCATGGGCGCGAGTGGCGCGGATCTGCACGTGGTTATGGCCAGCTGTATGCTCCACACCTTATCGAGCTCTATGGTTATAAGTTGGCGGCTTAGGCTGACTATCTTATGTAGGCCTGTGGGTAGGCTGATCATACATTGTGAGCTTGTATTTTGGTACTACTTTGGTTTAAAACAATGTCCATCAGTTGCTATGTAATGCAAATCATTAAGGGACAAGGTTGCGTTTCATGTTAGTTATTGTCCGTTGCACATTTTATTCTGCTAGTAGTCTGTTTATGTTCAATGTTTAACCTTTCTGGTGGCAAGGAAGACATATCAACTGGGATGGATGTTTGGAGAACCATGCACATATAAACTAGAAGGATACACAACTCATGATGTTCTTCATTCTTTAAAAAGGAATCACCATTATTTTCTTTTCCATTCTAATATGAGGGAAATTTTAATGCTATTGTTGGCAAAGCTACATGTTTGGTAACAAAGCATCACCGTATGTGCATTTTACTTGCAAAAGAACAAAGCACCGCAGCTGCCTTTTAAAACAGTTCATTGCAGTTCAGCCAGAATCATGTCAGTTTTCCCAAGAATAAACCAAAAAAAGTGGAATTTTAATATTGCAGTTCATATGGTGCCATGTTTCAGTAGGAACTTCTAGCCAACAAAGATTTCCCCAAGCCATGCATGCATAAGAGCTTTGCACCTACGCTTGAAAGAGTGAATGTTGAGCATATTAAGTATACATTTGCTGAAAATAACTGTAGAATTTGGTTTTAGCGCAAACTTAAACGCATCCTGTGCCTGCAAAGAAATGGATAAGATAATATAGCTGAAAAGAAGTTATATGTGTCCAGGAGATGGAAATTGGTAGATCCTAGGATACCTAAATTGAATGAACTGAATAAACTGTGGCCGGAGCTAATTTGGTAACCACATAATGGTTATTGCTTTTTTTTACTTTCCATCCTGATTCATTTGTGCCTATAAGAAACAAGAATTAGTTAAAATTTCAGAACTAGCATATCATTTGCATCTCATTGTTTATCTTTTTTTTTTGAACGAACGGCACATGTGTGCGTTTCTATTGATATTGATATTGTGCGTTTCTATTGATATAGCAGAAAAAATACAAGATTATGTCCCTGGGAGGTCATAACCAGGCAAAAGAAAAGAAACTACAGAAAAAACACTAAGAAGAACTCCGGCAGGTTGGATTGGGACATCAACGCTCGCCGAACTCATACTACTCACACTCGCCTCAAACCCTAGGTTGGTCGGATATAAATAGTGACACCACCGAACACACCACCACCCCACTGCTCGAATACCACAGCCGCCACCTGGGCATGAAGCCAACAGACGAAGACCCATCGTCACCGCCAGCGCCATCTCAAAAGACGATGTCCCACACTGAGCCAGCCACCGCAAAGGGAGGTTAGACGCCGTGGTTATCTGGCAAGCAAGATTTGTTTATCTCATTCTACTGCCTTCTTTATGTTTTGAAGTTGAACTTGTTTCCACTGAACAAGAACATGGGGTGTTTTTTTTGTTGGACTTAGCATTTTCTTCAGTGCTGATCATCATACTACCTCAAGCCTCAAATTATGTGTAATTCATCTGATTTTGCTGCTACTTCCACGGTTCCATCACCTTGACATGTTAGAACAACTTACAAAAATTATCGCCTGGGCAAGGATGTATCATCCATATGATGATTCTAATGATATTGTGCTTCCTCCTCGCATTTATCTCTGTTGAGCCAAGACATATTTTGAGGGATGCTCATCAATCTTTACATATGCAAGCATAGATAGTACATGCCAAAACAACGACATAAATACCGTGCATCTAATTCTTCCTTGATGAGAAAGACACTATAGTTGGCATGTTTTCTCCTTTCATCAACCGTCATCTGCTCTGTTATTCCACATACTGATATTGTCCCTCTTTTATTTTCTGGAAAAGTACAAGAGCATGCACGCTGAGGCATTGGTCCTGGACTTTTTGAGAACTTGTATTTGTGTATGCTTCTTGGAATCACTTCTAGGTGCCATAGCTTGTGTGTGATATAAGAAATTGTAGAATTAAAGAATTGAAATCATTCTAGAAATGCTGTTTTAGCTACATTTTGGATGGCTTTGCAGATAAGTTACATTAGATTTCCATTGGCACTTTGACATAAAGTTAGCAAAGCTCGAAACAAACCAAATGAAAGTTAGTGTTCTCATTAGATAACAACCTCGCCCTTGCAGAATTGATCGAGCACGACGATATACTTCCAGTGGACCATGCCAAAGGCATGCCATTTTTATTTATCAAGTTCGCACAATATAAAAGATTTGTACACTGTTTAACACTTTGCATCAGCACAGAAGAAAATGTATGTCACGTGTTAGTCCTAGCCAGGGATCGAGGATCACTTAGGCCAGCTCCAGTGTTGCTCCAAAATCGATTTGTAGCTGGAAAAATCGAACTGAGCACGCTGTGACGACCGAACGTTGGGTGTCAACTAAAAATCGACCACCAAACTCCGTTCGACCGTTGCCAATAAAAAACTCCACCGGAACTACTCAGCCGATTAAAATATTACTCCTCCTGCATGCATCACGCTCTCCGCTCTCCGCTCTCGTGCTTCCACCACCGCTCCACCAGAGAAAAACTGATTTTTTACTCCAATGCGGACCCCACCGATCGAACTTGACACTGTGACTGCCGAACCCTGCAGAACGTCGATGTTCAGTTCAGATAAATTCGGACGGAGCACTTGTTAGAATCCGATACCCCTCGTTATGCGTAGCAACCCTCGGATCTTGAAAGGATATTGCGAGTACGACACGAGCTTGCACAATATCAAGAACGAAGTAGACGAATCTCGTAGAAAACCCTAGTTGACGACGTTGAAGCAACCACAACAAGAGAATAGGATTTGGCGAAGCCGACCGCAAATTCTTTAAGCACAACTCCGAAAGTGTACAAGTGATTGCCGCTCCCTCACAACTCTACTTGACCCTCTAGGACCCTCGGATTCTTGCTTCATACAAGAATCTAGTGCTTATAGAACTATCTAGCCTATTCCTCTTGAGCGCTCCTAATTGCTTCTCACAAGCCTTGGATGAGACCTTGGTGTTTGCCCTTGGCTTGATTGATTTGATAGAGCCTCTACCCCTTGTTTATATAGTCCCCCTCCAAAGCCCCATACATGCAAGCAGGAGTCCTACTCCTATTAGGATTCATCGCTCAAGTCCTAATAGAACTAGAAGTCCTAAAGCACACCCCTATTGAGTCCTAATCCAAGTAGGATTTGAGTCACAATACAACAATTTCCACCTTGACTCTAATCCATTGAAGTCATCATGCTCCTCCAAGAATTCGCTCCAAATCGGCTTCTTTTTTTATACTCCCACCACAAGAGTGCCCCCACCACAGAGGCTCATGCACATCACCACGATATGCGTGTGAGTGTCCCGGCTGGAGCGCCTGGACCCTCCACCTGAGAGCTCCTTCGTTGTGTAGTTTGGTTAACCACACCACCTTCTCCTATGACCCTCCATGCCATAGGTTTGTACCGCCTCTGAGCTCCACCTGCTCGCCGGTACTGCGTGGTCGTCGGTCCCACCACGTCTTCCTTCTTCCAACAGCTTGCAGCTTCACCTCTACGACTGTTAGATTTTGCAACCACCTTTGCCGCCTTGCACTTGACTGCAACTGAGATTTGAGTACCTGCTGTTGACGAGACAGCTTCCTTCTCCTGATCAGGATTTTTACCAAATCTCCCAATGGTTGCACCGCCATTAAGATTTCCTATCACTCGGTATCCACCATTAATCCAGATACTTTTCATGATTACCTGCCCTTTGCAAGTAACTCGCATAACTCCACCTCGAAGTGATAAGCCACAACCTTGGAGTTCTAGCGACCTTACAGATATTAGATTCTTTTTCAAACCCGGGATATACCGAACTCCCGTGAGTGTGCAATGTGTTCCATTATGCATCTCCAATGTAATTGTTATGGATGGAAACGGATCGGATTCGCATGGAATCGGATTCGGATATCACCTTTTACCACATTTTAACTCGAATACGAATACGGATTCGAATGTTCTCGAATACGAATACAAAACGGATGTCTCGAATTCGAATACGCATCGGATATTTACACCAGTTGGAAAACAATATTTACTTATTTTCTTTATTAATAGTTTATATTATAAAATTATTATATAAAAGTAAAGACTAAAGTATGAGTACATAACAAGTCTAGACAAAGATCACTCATTTATAATATCACATTCATTCATATTTATTTTAATAATTAATCATATAATAAATAATAAAACTATTAATAAATACATATTTTATTTATGGATGCAATATTTTTATATTAAATCAATATCATAATCATTAGTAATGGAGATAACTTTTTTTAATTATACACTACCATTATTAATATTTAAATCGACATCATTGTCATTAGTTATAGAAATAACTAACAATTTTATATGGTCGAATACGGATACTGCCGGATATTGCCGAATACGAATATGGAATCGGATAGAGAAATTCAACGAAAACGAATTCGGATGTATCCATTTTATTACCACATTTGAATTCGAATACGAATACGGATATCCATATTTACGTTTTAGCGGATACGGATATCGGATAATTCGGATTCCATTTCCATATTTCCATCCTTAGTAATTGTTCCCACCTTGGTGACAGCATACTCCTTGCAATCCGCCAAGTGAACAATTCCATTCGCCGGGTGTTGAGATCCTTCGTCAAACATCTCCCTTGCCGAACATACATGGAAACAACTCCCTGAATCTAATATCCAATCATGAATAGTCCCTGGTTGACTGACGATAAGTATATCACCTTCATCCTCACTTGCCACCGAGCATGCTCCTCTCATATTCTTCAAATTTGGACAATCCTTTATCATGTGACCCTCTTGTCACAAAGATAGCATGTACGGCTGCCCTTGCTCTTGTCTTTCTTCTTCCCGCGATTCAAGACTTTGCCTGCTCCACTTGAAACAGTCAATGGTTCATCACCCGAGGATGAAGATTCCTGTGACTTCTTCAAGGACTCCGCCTCCAACAGGTATGCAACTGTCTCGTTGAAGTTGAGAGTAGTTTTCCCGATGAGAATATTCATCACCAATTGCTCCCATGATGGTGGTAAGGATGAAGCCAGTATGACGACTTTATCGTTTTCCTCAATTTTCTCATCCACACTAACCAGCTGCGTGACAAGTTTGTTGAAGACATTTAGATGGTCAACGAATCGTGTGCCTTCCTCCATGCGCAACCTGAATAGTTGACGCTTCAGCACCCACCGATTTGTCAGCGACTTTGCCATATACAATTCTTCTAAGCTCTTCCATAATTTCTTCGGGGAATTCTCCTTGATTACCGAGTACTTTACCTCATCGGAGAGACATAGTCGAATTGTACTGACAGCCTTCCGCTCCATCACCTTCCAGTCTTCAGCGGTTGTGCTCTCCGGTTTGGTCCCCTCAAGAGCATCAATTAACCCTTGCTTGACAAGCACATCTGTTACCACACACTGCCACACGCTGAAATTCCCTTTGCCATCAAATTTCTCTACTTGATTCCACATCCCTGACATCATCTTGATTTCGTGCACCCTAGCACTGCCGACCTTCTTACAAATCAGCTCAATCCGACCTTGGCTCTGATACCACTTGTTAGAATCTGATACCCCTCGTTATGCGCAGCAACCCTCGGATCTTGAAAGGATATTGCGAGTACGACACGAGCTTGCACAATATCAAGAACGAAGTAGACGAATCTCGTAGAAAACCCTAGTTGACGACGTTGAAGCAACCACAACAAGAGAATAGGATTTGGCGAAGCCGACCGCAAATTCTTTAAGCACAACTCCGAAAGTGTACAAGTGATTGCCGCTCCCTCACAACTCTACTTGACCCTCTAGGACCCTCGGATTCTTGCTTCGTACAAGAATCTAGTGCTTATAGAACTATCTAGCCTATTCCTCTTGAGCGCTCCTAATTGCTTCTCACAAGCCTTGGATGAGACCTTGGTGTTTGCCCTTGGCTTGATTGATTTGATAGAGCCTCTACCCCTTGTTTATATAGTCCCCTCCAAAGCCCCATACATGCAAGCAGGAGTCCTACTCCTATTAGGATTCATCGCTCAAGTCCTAGTAGAACTAGAAGTCCTAAAGCACACCCCTATTGAGTCCTAATCCAAGTAGGATTTGAGTCACAATACAACAGCACTGGAGCTGCCCTTATAATTATTATTTTTTGGAGTACTAACTGTAATATATTGAAGTGCCTCTGCATCGCCATCTTGAAGCTGCGGTCTTCAATAGTCCAAATAATTGTTTTTTTACCAAACAAATGTTTATGAGACCATCTGCTTTCCAGAACAGATCGAAGGAATTGAAGTTTTTTCCATTCACCTGCATTAAGCTTAATCATTTATTCAAGGCATCTACTGACAATAGGTTAATCTTCTTGTGGCACCGACACGATATTGCTTTCTGGCGACCCAGGTCATGATCATTAGATTCATTGGGTTCAAGTCTTGTTACAACGGGCTAGTTGAAACATAAAGTAAGAGGTGCTCCTAGCGGCACTGCTGCGTAATCCTTGCTGAGTCCGTGGCTGTTTGTCTGTCTTTTGACTTGCTGCGAGGGCTGCACTGATGAACTCATGCATGCTATCATGTGCCTCATCACAATATAAAAACTGTTTGTCCGCAGAGGTGTAAACACAAAATGTGACTGGGCCAGGTCCCCCTCTAAAACCAAAAAAAAAAAAAATACTTCTGGAATTGATGATAATATGACTGTCCGCTTGCCTTGATGATGAAAACAGCAAAGTGTGACATGTTATTAAGTTTCGTTTTGTCATCATCGTCTTTTTGGGCTTCGCTTTCCCTTTTTATGGTTATAAAATCATTCCAACTTCGTTGAATCCTTCAATTTTTCCCTTTTTCTCCTCTCCGAATTTAATTCTTTACATATATTATTTGATTAAAATTAAGATAAATTGATTTATCATTAAAGTAACAAGCTTTCTACCTGTACCCTGATTCGGAGCTGGAGAGACACGAGCCGAGCCGAAACGGAACGGAGCACGCAACGCAACCGACCTCAATAGACGATCCCCTCCCTCCCAAGTCCCAAAAAGCCCCACCACCAATTGGTAGGAAAAGGCGGAAACGCCACCCCAAAAATCCCAAATCCCCCCGCGACCGAAACCTAGCCGAATCGACCCAGATGCCGCCGTCGCCGCCGCCATCGGATCCGGAGCAGCGGTGGGTTGTACTCCGCCGCATGGCCTGCACCGACCCCGGCCTCCCGCAGGGCACCTGCCTCACGATCGGCTCGCGCCCCCCCGCCCTGACGGAGCTCTTCGTATCCCCGCTCGTCGACGGCGGCAGCGGCGCTCTCGTCCGTAACCCCTTCATCCTCGCCGCCGACCCCTCTGGCTTCCTTCTCCTCTCCGGCTCCGACGGCGAAAGCCCCGCCAGGGCGCCCTACTTCCCTCTGCCACGCGGTCTCCAACACCGTCCGCCAGCTCCCGGACCTGCCTGAATATGGCGGCACCGGCACCGCTGGCCTCATCGTCGGCGACAACGACGACTACATGGTCGCTGAGCTCGCCGTTTCCCACGACAGCGCCATCCTGCACTGCTTCTCGCCACAGACCGGCGGCGTGTGGATCCGGAAGACTCTAGGCGCCCTATGGACCAGGATGCAGTGGCGCACTGACCACGTGCTCTCCTTCCACGGCAAAATCTGGTGGGTAGACCTCTCGCAGGGCCTCGTCTCGTGCGACCCCAGATTGCCCGCCGACATCTCGCACTCGCAGCATTCGTGCCGTTCCCAGACTTGAGGCCATCACGCATAGTGTTCGGGCCGCGCGTCCGCACCACTCAGCGCTCCGTCCATCTCAGCGACGGAAAGCTGCGGTACGTGCTCATAACTACCCGCGCCAGTGTGCCCAAGATCAAAATGTGGTCGCTGGCTCATCCGGAGCGATTGTACAGCGAATGGACGCTGGATTATGAGGCCTCCTTTGAGGACATCTGGGCTGATAACAAGTATGCAAAAGCTGGCTGCCAGATACCGTACCTGTTGTCGCACTCGTGCACCCGGATGATCCGTTTCTGGTGTACTTCGCCCAAGAAGAACGCCTTTTTGGCTTCAATCTGCGGACGAAGACGTTTACTGCGATCGTGCCGAATGATATTGGTGTTGATGAGGCTTCTCTGGCATTCTTCTTCCTTGGAAGCTCCCACCATTGCTCAAAGTTTCACCAGGTTTGCTTGCTCTACATTACAGATTTCATTTCATGTCCTAGCTAGTTGACTACTACAATATCATACAGTGATCTAGCATGTTAGGAGAGTGAACTAGCAACTGAACCATGGACTTTTGCTATCGATTTCTATTACTTACTAATAAGTAATAACTACATCCAACCATCAGCCATTGCTTTGAGTGGATTATGTAGAAGAAACTCAATAACATGTTTGCCATCTAGGCAAAAACTGCCTAGCGGGTTTATTTAGATGGTTTGGATAGTTCGGGGTGTAGAGTACTTTGGTTTCATTGGTGAGTGGGTTAAGTAGACCAACCTGAATGGGTTGGAGTATATATTCCACAAATTTTGGCTCTCAATAAGCCTCAATTTGTATGACATAATTCGAAATTTGACCCTGGTATATGGCCAAATGGGCTGCTTGGTCCCGCACAGCACAGGTCCATGAAAGCATGGCCTTATTTAGACAAAGACCGCTGAACACTGCTCATGTCACATGAGGGACAATGACTTCGTTTTGATATTACTTACTGTTTATTTGAATGCAGGTCCCCCCATCAACTTCTGCCTTTGACAGGCTTGCAAGTTCTTTCTGTGAGGCATTTGATCGTGAACTTATGGACATGGAGTTTCACCAATTTACTAGAACAGCAATTGCATATTAACAAGGACATAGCAAAAGTAGGTAATTACGTCCTAATCTGATGCGCACTATTACAGCGATTAAACGATACTGTAGCTTATTGGGATAGATGTAGATAAACAACTCCCCCTAGAAACACAGATTCTGATTTCTGTCCATAATACAAGTCGATCGAAATTGGATGATGACTTGCATTAGTTTTGTTTTGTGGACTTATCTGGAACAAATTTACTTTCTATTCTTTGTTTTGATCTAAGAGACAGTTGAAAAAAAAAAAATCATGTTTACTTGTTCTGAAATCCTTGGGTTTAGACATGACTTTTGGAATTCTCCTTTTCTTTTTTCAAAAGAGTAAGTAGGAACGTACCCTTTGTTGCTTCTTATTTCCTTTATAAAGCATTCCACTCTTCTATCGAAATCAAATATGAACGTTTGATTCGAATAGTCTTTTAGCTAAAAAAAAGATCAAATCTTCCAAAATTGGATATTTCTAATCTTAACCTTCTTGTCCTTTTTGGTAGGAGAACAGGCTCAAGGTATCTGACCTTCTATCTATTTGCTATTTTGATGATGGTGTCAATGGCCAATCAAAGCAGTATGCCCACATCAACTTCAATGCTCACACTGGATCTAAAAGGGTCCTTGTATTTGCTGAGCTTGCTAAGACAATTGAGGGCAGAGATCCTTGGACCTTAAACTCATGCAAAAAATTGAACAAGAACAGCAATGGTAATATTTTCTATCATCTGGCAATTGAAAACAAATTATTTCCTGTTAGTAAAATTTCTAATTTTTGATATTTGTATAGGTGGCCTCCATGGCAAAGATATCGATATGGAGCAGGGCCAGGGTACAAGGAAGAGGAAGAGAAGTTTGTATTGTTTTGCTTGTATGGGTGAATTGATGCACCCGAAGGGCGGCTTTGTTGGCGGTCATAGTGGTGCTGAGAGTTATTGCTAGTGGCAACAGAAGCGCAATGTGCAAACAGACTTTTAGTGTATTGTCCTATTTATTCTGTAAGCGGCTTTGCAGGCCTTGCTGTATTCATTCAGATGTAATTTGGGTTGAAATGATCAGACGGGTGATGCTTAGCCTGTGCGCAGCTGTATTCTGCGATCTGAATGTTGGAGTGGCATATCTTTTTTATAGTTTATGTGTGGTCTGAGCTACCAATCACAGGGTGATGTGTTTGATCCTAGCTCTGAGCTCAACCAGAATGCCTTTTGGTTCGCGGAATGAATATAGACGGATGATTTGTATTTACTGTACGGAGTACTAGCAGAAGCGCAGGTGCCGGCACGTGTTTTTTAAAAAAATACTAATTTAGAGATGTAGTCTACATAAACTCTTTAGATTAATCTAGAGCGTTCGATCATCATAAAATCCGACGGTGTAGGCAGGCACGTGTTTTAAGAAAAAAATACTAATTTAGATGTATAATCTATATAGACTCTTTAGATTAATCTAGAGCGTTCGATCATCATAAAATCCGACGGGCAGGCTCAAAGTTGAGATGTAGTCAATATGGACTCTTAGATTAATTTAGAGCGTTGGATCATCATAAAATCCGACGGTGTGGGATATAGATGACGACGGACGAAACGAAAGACGACGGACGAAACGAAAATTTCGTCGTCCTTTATAGTATAGACTTTATATCATTGTAACAATGGTGTTGTCCGGTGGGAATTCGTGGTGTTGTCCGGTGGGAATTCGTTTGTATGCTTGATTTTTTTCCCCTTGAGATGTCAAATTTGATGTCTCGCTCATAGCCTGAAACGGAACGCCGCTCATAGAGGGAAATGTACCTGCTGAAGGAAATGTTTGTGCCTGCTGACGCTGGGAATTGTGGACAGCGGAGTGTCTGCCTACGCCTAGAGATTTTGAAAATAATAATCGATCTTGCGGTGTGTGTGATTTTGAAAATAATAATCGTTGCCGTGTGAGCTTAAAACATTCCATGCAAGTCTGTTGGCCTGCCCTGCCCCCTGAGTATATTAGGAAATTGAAAAGAGTTGTTAATTTAAATGGAGGAGCAGCAATTGACATTGCACTTGAAGCTGGCCTGGCGCAAGCATGCAAATAGAAATGGTCAGTTTATAGGGAACAAAGGAAACAATAATCGTTGATCGCCTTGCCTTGCTCCTGGCCCGGATGCTCATGCATTGCTTTCGTCACGACCAGAAGCACCGAGCAGGGCATCCAATGCTTGAAAGAAAAAAAAATCACTTGTACATTACTGTGGCAATGGATTGGCAGCCTTTGGTGCAGCTACGTATAGCTTAGCCATGACCTACGACCTGCAATGCACGTCTCCTCTGCGCTGTTTTTCGTGCCTAGTTTTCACCGAGCCCCGTGGCGTATTTGGTGAGGTAATCCCCTCCAGGATGATATTTATTGTCCTCGTCGGACCACTGAGCTCTCCTCCCTCTGCTGAAATTTTCCTCTTAATGCTGAAAATTTCATATCGCAATTCATGCCATATCGCTGAAAATTTCAGTGCCCTGTTGGTTGCCTAATTGACCACTTATACCTGATTTGTTCCTTTCCCGTTAAAATTGTGTGCACGTGTCTCGATTTGATCCACTAAATTTTATCCGATTATGAATTATGAATGAGTTGCAGTATACACGTGTAGTTAGCAACTACAGTATATTGATTAGTCGATATTAGACATGTGTGAATGTGGTTGTCTGCTTCAAAAAAAAAAAGCAGATTTCAGTTCAACCATGCTACAGCTATTTTTTGTATTTCATTACTTACTGGTCTGCACTAGTTTGGCTAGTCAATATTAGATGTGATCATTGTTTCTATCCTACGCTACTGAGAAAGTTGGGGTGACTAGTTTGCTGATTGCATGGTTGCACTTGGGGGATCATGCTGCTATCTAGATTGGCCATGCTGCTGTTTGTTTCTGCCTGTGAACTGAAGTACTTTGGTTTTTGGATTGTTGTCCCTTTGGTGGCTGCTGGCATGGTTAGTCTAACTATTTCCAGGAGTTATTGACCATCAACCTAGTCCTTGTGTACCTCGCTCAACTCCTAGAGTTGCTTGGCCCATAATGGACTTAAGAGCCACCCGATCCCTGAAACCTATCCATTTGCACTCCGCCCTCCCTCAAACCCTGACAGTTGCCACTTGCTACAATTTTCTGTGTTTCGTGTTGCTTGCATATACCCTTTCCCCGCATGCCCCTCTCCATATATCTCATGTCTCGTTGCCCTCACCAACTTCTGTCATTACGGACTAAAACGATACTCTTCGAGCCACACCTTCTGCAGCCACATGGAATTAGGTTCCCACTGGAGCATGGATGGTGGTGTTGCAAGTGGTGAGGTAGTACCGTATGTTGGAGGTACGGTAGAACACCGACACCGTATATCCAAACATTGTAGCACCCAAATTGCTGTGAAAATTTCTTACAAAAATTTGAATGGATAACATTTCTCATGTTCTTCGTCTACTCTATTTTGTCCCGTTCATTGGTGGGAATAGTGGTGAAGAGGGAGAAATGTTCGCAATTGTATTTCTTTGAATCTGATGCTAGCATATGTGATCTGCCTATTACTGATCATGAATTTCGGTCCAATCCTCATTTGAGCTTTGTCCCATTTCTTTTATTTACATAACCTTGAGATGTCGAAACATTGTTCAATTTTTTGTCGTAATAGTTCCTCTTCGCAATTTGTTGCTTACCAGATGCTAAAATTGCATATAGACTACTAATTCTACAGCAAAATCTTTTAGTTCCAAGCAAGTTGGAGTGATGTGACAAAAACCATAAGAAAAAACATTAAAGGAGATAATTGTGATAGTAGTAACAATAATAGTAAAACATGACCTGATAGCCTAGGTCATGGTTTGGGCATGTGGAACCGATTTCATGCACTCCTATTCAAAGGTAATTCTTTTGGCTCTCAAGTGCCTTTTTATTGCCTCTTCCCATGAAAGGATTGGTCTACCCTTGCCTCTTCTTTACATTATTGGCATACTTGATGGTGCCACTGTGCACAGGTGTCTCTTGAAGCATGTTGGATATGTCCAACCCGTGCAAGTCAACTGATATTGGAAGAGCTTTTCTTAAACTGGTACCTAATCACAAATATCGTCGTTTCAAACCTGATATATACTTCCTAGTATGACCATATTTCCTTTTTTTTTGCGAAAAGTATGACCATATTTCCATGCAACATGCGCATCCCTGACACTCTTAACTTCTGTACCTGGTGCCATTTGGTATGCCACGTTCTACTCTGTAAACATTGCAAAAGTAATCCCTGTTCTGAAGAACTTACAGAGCAAGCCAAATTTGGCACTTCCATGCCCTCAGCGTTAATTCTATGACTAACGTATTCATTGATATCACCATCTCTCTGAAACACTGGTCCCAAAATACCAGAATGTAACAGATAGTGATATGGAATAACTAGGGGTAGCACAAAGAACCTATTCGTCGCCCTCCCTCGGAGGCTCTGACTATTTAGGGTTCTTCTTGCTTGATTACAATGGATGGTGTGGCTGTGCTTATATAGCCCAGCCATCTAACAAACCCTATCTTATCTAAACAACCTTATCTCTAACAAACCTTATCTCTAATGACCTACTAACCAACTAAGCTTATTCTCTCATGGTACTACTGTTCACGAGCTACAGTACTCATGGGCCCAGCCCTGGCTGGTCCCACTACCATAACAGATAGAATGTTTGTAAGTCCTTGGTCGTTTACATTCTACCCGCTGAAAGACAGCTGAATAAAAAATGTTGTTTTTTGCCTTCATGTTATTAAACATTTCTCATGTTTCTTCTGAAAGTGAACAAATCTGAATATATAATTTGCATTTTATTTCACTGCATGTTGAGAGTTCTGAAAGTTTGACTTTGGAATATTTTTGGTTAAGGGAGGCAAAGGGCCTGTTTACTGCTGTCAAGCTTGTCTGCAAATTTAAGGGTGTTCCACTGATAGTTGTACCATTAAGGCAACTCGATGGGTAAGTTTTCTTTTTAATCTTATTCCTTTGCAGTTCATGATTAACAAACTACAATGGCTAAAACAATGTTAAATAGTATCCACGGCCCAATATTAAGTGGTTATGTTATCTATTGACCTCTTGCACATGAAAATAATTTTGTTTATGAAGTTTTATATGGTTGTTATCTAATAACTACCATGATCTGTCTAATGATGCTTCTTTCTATATGTTTGAAGGTACAGAATATTTGGCAGCAGATCGCAGGAAAAGACCTGCCAGATCAGGTGAAGGTAGCGCCAAAAGAGTAAAAAATCTTGTTGATGAGCGAGCTCCGTTCGTTAAGCAACTGTTATGTGACTTTGGAGAACATTTTGGTGGTGATATAAAGAAGGAAGAAGCTAAGGAACAGCTGTACTCCGACATAGGTACTCATGGCAGCCAAACATCTACTTGTTCAAATATAGCATTGGCGCATTACAATCGTACTAAGGTGAGTACCAATGAAATATTCTTAGTAGTATTTCATTCTTTCTCCCTTTTGCCCGTAAACAGTAGCAGAGGGCCTTACATGTTCACACTGTGCTATGTGCAGGGCAAATCCTACTGTCTTGATAAGAAGCTGGCTATGGACAGCCATGGCTTTGAGCTCATGGTAAGAAATGGCGATTCCTTGCTGTCCGTTTGGCATGTCCATGTCAATTTCTGGGCACGAGGCTCCATGGGTGAAAGCAAGTTATTCTTTGCCGAGCTTAAAGGAATGAATGAGCCTATTGAGACTTTGGCTGTTGTGCTGCTTGGTATGTTAACTTCTGACATTTGATTAAAATTATTGGTTTGATAAGAGGAAGATGAAAATGACAGGAATGCCCTTTTGATTTTCAGGCCATGATGATGAAACAAAAAAGGTATCAACCTTTTTTTAGCCATGTGGTCTAATACTTAAGATATGTAGCATGCTAGAGGGATTTCTGATTTGATGGATGGCCTTTGATTTCAGCTGAAAGTGGAGAACATTTCTGCAAATTTTGCACTGGTATTCTACACCCGAGACTTGGGTTGTTCCGGGGGTATGATCGACAATGACGCTGTCTGGTTAATTTAAAAGCATCAAATACATTAGATCTATAACTCTAATATGTAGCTTTTCAATAGGTGGGTGGATGGTGCACTAGTTTGAATCCATGTCTCAGAATCAATCAAATTGAAGAGGCAACAGAAGAAGCTGTGGGAGAGAATTGATATGGCTGAACTAGATCAGTGTAGGACTTTTCATGGTAAATTGATCATCAATGTAATTGCTCGCAGCTTGAGGGATCGTATCCGTAGGCATATAGTTTGGTAACTTTTGGCACTGTAATGTGCTTATGATGTTGAACAGTAAAAATAAGAGGTTGGTAGATATGGATACTGGATAGCAGTACAACATTGCCATTTGTGGAAGTAGATTGTTGACCAGTAGGGCTGGGAGCTCGTCATATGAAGAAAGGGGCCGTGGCCCGTGGGGATCTATTTAGCCTAGAGATTATGGATAATGTCGGAAAGTGCCAACCATGCTGCCATCAAAGACAAGGCCATCCTGCATTTCCTTTCATTATTGTGGTCTATTTCTCATTTCATCTAACGTTCAGCGAGAGTGACTGGACATGTGTTTCCACATAAATCTCTTGTTTGACTTTGCTCTTAGTGCCTCCATCCACATCCACTCTTGTTTCTAACATAACGCAAGTAACTTCTCCTGGAATGCACAGTTATTTTGAAATACCTTTCCCATAAAGTCGATACATTTCCCCTTCCATTACATAGGCCCTCAAATTCAGCAAAGTGACATGCGGTTATGGTTGTTGGGATAAGTCGGGAGGTTAGGTTGTGAATCTGGGCAACACAAAATCAGGCAGGTACTCTATGTAGAAATTTTGCGCGTTTTGTTTTTGGACAAAACAACGTTCTTTTTTTCAGTTGCAAATGTTCCCCTGTATATTTCTTCTTTTCTTTTTTTTGCAAAAAGAAGACTGCTAATGCTATTTGTACTGATGTTCTCTAAATAGTACAGGCGCTATACATTATGATATCAATGGTGCTGTTTTTTTTTCCGGATAGCATCGTACCTAGACGCCGTACCTCTTGTAGTTCCATTGCATTTAATTTTGCTAGCGTTGCTACATTGTTTCAGGCTTTCAGCACTTCCACCTAGAGCGTGCTTATTCCATTCTTTTTTTAATTGAGTCAATCCAGTAACTTGGTTTCGTCTTGTAGTTCTAGCATTGCGATTTTAGATTTTTCCTATTTATTTTACTGAGACTGGAATATATCACTTTTACAGAGCTCAGGCTGCAACAACTTCTGGCGGCCTTTTGTGAACCCTGTAGACTGAGTTTGCTGATACAGGCGAAAATTCAGTCGCGGTTTGTTTCACTCGTAACTCTTGTATACCACATACTCCTTTTGAAATATTGTTAAATCTCTTGGCTGTAGTAGTATAGTGGGAGAATTCCCTGGGCGCTATTGAAGCTTCGCCTGGGTCACCATGTAGGCAGCTTGCGATGGGTGGATGATGATCATGTCACGCATCAATCATGATACCGTCGTCGAGCTGGATCTGACTCTCCCTCATGAGCTGATACATTTTCGTCCGAAACACGGATTCGAATTCGTTCAGACTCGATCAATCCAAGCACAGAACAATAATAAAAAGATAGTAAATTATAACAGTAAAGACTAATGCAACGACTTTTGATATTTTTTCGGAGCTTACGTTTTTACAATATATATATCCAGGTTTATTAACTTTTGTTTTGTTTGTTTTTTTTTTAAAAAGAGTGTGTTGTTGGATGGAAAACAAAACAGACCTTTGATTGGGCCGGGCCCAGTTGGTTGCGGGCCGAAGCTGGGCTAACCCCCTCCATCTCCCTCCCCCTTTCCTTCCTGGCTCTCTCCCTCTCTAGTACTCCGTACTAGCCTAGCCAGCCGCCAGCCATTCCCTGTGTGGCCGCCGCTAGCGCCCGTCCACTCCTCTTATCGGCCTCCCCCTCTATCCTACGCGCGCGTTCCTCGTCTTCCGGCGACCAGATCGCCGACGCCGCTGGCCCCGGCGACACCCTCGGCCGCTGGTACGCACTTCGCAATACTCGAGTGCTCCTCTCGTTACGGGTCTTTCGTTAGCTTGGTCGGGCAGGTCTCAGGATTGAAAGGTTGAAACTCCAACCTTGTCGGGCTTAGGTTTCTAGGTCGTGGAGTGGAGATCAATTTACCCTGTTTCGATTGCTTCACGTGCTGGTAAGGATTCCTAGTTGTGCTTCCTTGGAATGCTGAATCGTCTGCTCGCGGCTGCATGCCCTCGAAATCAAGCGCCTTGGTGCCGGTATCTGTCCGATTCGTGCATGTTTGGTTGTTTGCTGCCGGCATCTGTACGATTCGTGCATGCTTGGTTGTTTGCGGCGTGGGTGGTGGTGCAATGTCCAGCGTTAAACCCCCTGTGCATAGATGCTCAGTTCTAGCCTCTAGGTATGGCTTTCTTGAGCATACTTTTGTGATGAAGGAGGGTTTAGGGCTCCCATTGAGGCATTGACCCCTTAGTCTTACATCTTTGCTGTGCCAGAAAATTTGTTTCGAAATGCCGGCCATATAGTTGCGACTCTGTTTGCTGTTCTCCATGAATGTCGTCAATGCATCATCTTATTTGGTTCTTCAGTAATCAGAATATTCTTGGATTGTTCCCCCAACTGTCACAAGAGTCCTGCTATGCTTTTCGAGGCTTTATATCCATGGCTTAGTCCCTTCTGATTGCCTTTTCGCTTAATGGGGATATTAGTTGCTCCAAGATTGTGTATTTTGTGCTGTCCAGATGACTGTGTGTACCTAAAATGTAGCACAGCTTGTAGAAATTGATTTGGCCTGTTCTGGATGTTGATAATGTTAGTGTAGTGACCTGTTCACAGTGTTCACTCCCCAGTACCACTGCTATGATTAATCTACTCTTAGCTTTGTACTTGACCTTTGATTTATACCATTCCCAATGCTTGTTTTTTTGCTTAAGTGTGATCGTTTGCCACTCTTTTTAATTTTGCAGTTCATCATGGTGCTGAAAACCTACAAGTTTGCTCGAAGCCGGTATACGTGGAGGAATCGCCATGTTGATAGTGACAGTACCCCTTCCGAAAGTCATGGGGACCAGTAAAAATCAGGATGACTATGGGAAAGGTACATAATGGATTTACTGCATCTCTTGAGTATGCTTGAAGCTTTTCTACTTTGGCATTGCATTTATTGCACAGTTTCCTAGGGGGAAGGAGGGAAAACTCATAAATGCCTTATGATTTAGGTTTCTTTTGATGGGCCCATCTTATTGCAGGCAGCTGTGCATATGTGGGAACATGTTGTTCCCTCGAAGCACCATGTGAGAATCAAGACAAACAATCCCGTGAACTGTCACCAAGAGAACTTGAGAAAAAGGTTGCTGCTCTGACCAAGGCTAGTGAGCGTATGAGATCCAAAGGCCGTATGACGAGGTGTTTTCATGTCCTTTGCAATGAAGGTGTAGCCTTTCAGGACTCAGAGGTAAAGGAAAATCTTTTAGGCCAGTTAGAAGCCATTTTAATTCTTGCTCATGAACAAAACCTATCTTGTGCCTAGCAGCCTTGACTTATTTTAGACAAGCTGACAAGATAATTCATTTTTTTATTTAGGAAACTTGCAAAGTGGAAAGCTACAGGGCGTATTATCTGGAGCGAAGGGGGTCATGCTGCCGCTGCAATCAATGAGTATTTGAGGTATGGGCCGAGATTGGCGTCTTCGAAGTTCGAGGAAGGGACTTGGATAGGTATGGATTATCAACTGGGTTGATGCTATCCATTTCGTCAATTATGGCCACCGCAATGGCGTGCAGCACCAAACACACGCTGTTACCATACCTGGATTTGGCTTGCAAGAAATATGCCCGTTCTGGGAATTTCAGACACTCATGGGCGCGAGTGGCGCGGATCTGCACGTGTTATGGCCAGCTGTATGCTCCACACCTTATCGAGCTCTATGGTTATAAGTTGGCGGGCTTAGGCTGACTATCTATGTAGGCCTGTGGGTAGGCTGATCATACATTGTGAGCTTGTAGTTTGGTACTACTTTGGTTTAAAACAATGTCCATCAGTTGCTATGTAATGCAAATCATTAAGGAGACAAGGTTGCGTTTCATGTTAGTTATTGTCCGTTGCACATTTTATTCTGCTAGTAGTCTGTTTATGTTCAATGTTTAACCTTCTGGTGGCAAGGAAGACATATCAACTGGGATGGATGTTTGGAGAACCATGCACATATAACTAGAAGGATACACAACTCATGATGTTCTTCATTCTTTTAAAAAGGAATACACCATTATTTCTTTTCCATTCTAATATGAGGGAAATTTAATGCTATTGTTGGCAAAGCTACATGTTTGGTAACAAAGCATCACCGTATGTGCATTTTACTTGCAAAAGAACAAAGCACCGCAGCTGCCTTTTAAAACAGTTCATTGCAGTTCAGCCAGAATCATGTCAGTTGTTTCCCAAGAATAAACCAAAAAAAGTGGAATTTTAATATTGCAGTTCATATGGTGCCATGTTCAGTAGGAACTTCTAGCCAACAAGATTTCCCCAAGCCATGCATGCATAAGAGCTTTGCACCTACGCTTGAAAGAGTGAATGTTGAGCATATTAAGTATACATTTGCTGAAAATAACTGTAGAATTTGGTTTTAGCGCAAACTTAAACGCATCCTGTGCCTGCAAAGAAATGGATAGATAATATAGCTGAAAAGAAGTTATATGTGTCCAGGAGATGGAAATTGGTAGATCCTAGGATACCTAAATTGAATGAACTGAATAAACTGTGGCCGGAGCTAATTTGGTAACCACATAATGGTTATTGCTTTTTTTTACTTTCCATCCTGATTCATTTGTGCCTATAAGAAACAAGAATTAGTTAAAATTTCAGAACTAGCATATCATTTGCATCTCATTGTTTATCTTTTTTTTTGAACGAACGGCACATGTGTGCGTTTCTATTGATATTGATATTGTGCGTTTCTATTGATATAGCAGAAAAAAATACAAGATTATGTCCCTGGGAGGTCATAACCAGGCAAAAGAAAAGAAACTACAGAAAAAACACTAAGAAGAACTCCGGCAGGTTGGATTGGGACATCAACGCTCGCCGAACTCATACTACTCACACTCGCCTCAAACCCTAGGTTGGTCGGATATAAATAGTGACACCACCGAACACACCACCACCACCACTGCTCGAATACCACAGCCGCCACCTGGGCATGAAGCCAACAGACGAAGACCCATCGTCACCGCCAGCGCCATCTCAAAAGACGATGTCCCACACTGAGCCAGCCACCGCAAAGGGAGGTTAGACGCCGTGGTTATCTGGCAAGCAAGATTTGTTTATCTCATTCTACTGCCTTCTTTATGTTTTGAAGTTGAACTTGTTCCACTGAAAAGAACATGGGTGTTTTTTTTGTTGGACTTAGCATTTTCTTCAGTGCTGATCATCATACTACCTCAAGCCTCAAATTATGTGTAATTCATCTGATTTTGCTGCTACTTCCACGGTTCCATCACCTTGACATGTTAGAACAACTTACAAAATTATCGCCTGGGCAAGGATGTATCATCCATATGATGATTCTAATGATATTGTGCTTCCTCCTCGCATTTATCTCTGTTGAGCCAAGACATATTTTGAGGGATGCTCATCAATCTTTACATATGCAAGCATAGATAGTACATGCCAAAACAACGACATAAATACCGTGCATCTAATTCTTCCTTGATGAGAAAGACACTATAGTTGGCATGTTTTCTCCTTTCATCAACCGTCATCTGCTCTGTTATTCCACATACTGATATTGTCCCTCTTTTATTTTCTGGAAAAGTACAAGAGCATGCACGCTGAGGCATTGGTCCTGGACTTTTTGAGAACTTGTATTTGTGTATGCTTCTTGGAATCACTTCTAGGTGCCATAGCTTGTGTGTGATATAAGAAATTGTAGAATTAAAAGAATTGAAATCATTCTAGAAATGCTGTTTTAGCTACATTTTGGATGGCTTTGCAGATAAGTTACATTAGATTTCCATTGGCACTTTGACATAAAGTTAGCAAAGCTCGAAACAAACCAAATGAAAGTTAGTGTTCTCATTAGATAACAAACCTCGCCCTTGCAGAATTGATCGAGCACGACGATATACTTCCAGTGGACCATGCCAAAGGCATGCCATTTTTATTTATCAAGTTCGCACAATATAAAAGATTTGTACACTGTTTAACACTTTGCATCAGCACAGAAGAAAATGTATGTCACGTGTTAGTCCTAGCCAGGGATCGAGGATCACTTAGGCCAGCTCCAGTGTTGCTCCAAAATCGATTGTAGCTGGAAAAATCGAACTGAGCACGCTGTGACGACCGAACGTTGGGTGTCAACTAAAAATCGACCACCAAACTCCGTTCGACCGTTGCCAATAAAAAACTCCACCGGAACTACTCAGCCGATTAAAATATTACTCCTCCTGCATGCATCACGCTCTCCGCTCTCCGCTCTCGTGCTTCCACCACCGCTCCACCAGAGAAAAACTGATTTTTTACTCCAATGCGGACCCCACCGATCGAACTTGACACTGTGACTGCCGAACCCTGCAGAACGTCGATGTTCAGTTCAGATAAATTCGGACGGAGCACTTGTTAGAATCCGATACCCCTCGTTATGCGTAGCAACCCTCGATCTTGAAAGGATATTGCGAGTACGACACGAGCTTGCACAATATCAAGAACGAAGTAGACGAATCTCGTAGAAAACCCTAGTTGACGACGTTGAAGCAACCACAACAAGAGAATAGGATTTGGCGAAGCCGACCGCAAATTCTTTAAGCACAACTCCGAAAGTGTACAAGTGATTGCCGCTCCCTCACAACTCTACTTGACCCTCTAGGACCCTCGGATTCTTGCTTCATACAAGAATCTAGTGCTTATAGAACTATCTAGCCTATTCCTCTTGAGCGCTCCTAATTGCTTCTCACAAGCCTTGGATGAGACCTTGGTGTTTGCCCTTGGCTTGATTGATTTGATAGAGCCTCTACCCCTTGTTTATATAGTCCCCTCCAAAGCCCCATACATGCAAGCAGGAGTCCTACTCCTATTAGGATTCATCGCTCAAGTCCTAATAGAACTAGAAGTCCTAAAGCACACCCCTATTGAGTCCTAATCCAAGTAGGATTTGAGTCACAATACAACAATTTCCACCTTGACTCTAATCCATTGAAGTCATCATGCTCCTCCAAGAATTCGCTCCAAATCGGCTTCTTTTTTTATACTCCCACCACAAGAGTGCCCCCACCACAGAGGCTCATGCACATCACCACGATATGCGTGTGAGTGTCCCGGCTGGAGCGCCTGGACCCTCCACCTGAGAGCTCCTTCGTTGTGTAGTTTGGTTAACCACACCACCTTCTCCTATGACCCTCCATGCCATAGGTTTGTACCGCCTCTGAGCTCCACCTGCTCGCCGGTACTGCGTGGTCGTCGGTCCCACCACGTCTTCCTTCTTCCAACAGCTTGCAGCTTCACCTCTACGACTGTTAGATTTTGCAACCACCTTTGCCGCCTTGCACTTGACTGCAACTGAGATTTGAGTACCTGCTGTTGACGAGACAGCTTCCTTCTCCTGATCAGGATTTTACCAAATCTCCCAATGGTTGCACCGCCATTAAGATTTCCTATCACTCGGTATCCACCATTAATCCAGATACTTTTCATGATTACCTGCCCTTTGCAAGTAACTCGCATAACTCCACCTCGAAGTGATAAGCCACAACCTTGGAGTTCTAGCGACCTTACAGATATTAGATTCTTTTTCAAACCCGGGATATACCGAACTCCCGTGAGTGTGCAATGTGTTCCATTATGCATCTCCAATGTAATTGTTATGGATGGAAACGGATCGGATTCGCATGGAATCGGATTCGGATATCACCTTTTACCACATTTTAACTCGAATACGAATACGGATTCGAATGTTCTCGAATACGAATACAAAACGGATGTCTCGAATTCGAATACGCATCGGATATTTACACCAGTTGGAAAACAATATTTACTTATTTTCTTTATTAATAGTTTATATTATAAAATTATTATATAAAAGTAAAGACTAAAGTATGAGTACATAACAAGTCTAGACAAAGATCACTCATTTATAATATCACATTCATTCATATTTATTTTAATAATTAATCATATAATAAATAATAAAACTATTAATAAATACATATTTTATTTATGGATGCAATATTTTTATATTAAAATCAATATCATAATCATTAGTAATGGAGATAACTTTTTTTAATTATACACTACCATTATTAATATTTAAATCGACATCATTTGTCATTAGTTATAGAAATAACTAACAATTTTATATGGTCGAATACGGATACTGCCGGATATTGCCGAATACGAATATGGAATCGGATAGAGAAATTCAACGAAAACGAATTCGGATGTATCCATTTTATTACCACATTTGAATTCGAATACGAATACGGATATCCATATTTACGTTTTAGCGGATACGGATATCGGATAATTCGGATTCCATTTCCATATTTCCATCCTTAGTAATTGTTCCCACCTTGGTGACAGCATACTCCTTGCAATCCGCCAAGTGAACAATTCCATTCGCCGGGTGTTGAGATCCTTCGTCAAACATCTCCCTTGCCGAACATACATGGAAACAACTCCCTGAATCTAATATCCAATCATGAATAGTCCCTGGTTGACTGACGATAAGTATATCACCTTCATCCTCACTTGCCACCGAGCATGCTCCTCTCATATTCTTCAAATTTGGACAATCCTTTATCATGTGACCCTCTTTGTCACAAAGATAGCATGTACGGCTGCCCTTGCTCTTGTCTTTCTTCTTCCCGCGATTCAAGACTTTGCCTGCTCCACTTGAAACAGTCAATGGTTCATCACCCGAGGATGAAGATTCCTGTGACTTCTTCAAGGACTCCGCCTCCAACAGGTATGCAACTGTCTCGTTGAAGTTGAGAGTAGTTTTCCCGATGAGAATATTCATCACCAATTGCTCCCATGATGGTGGTAAGGATGAAGCCAGTATGACGACTTTATCGTTTTCCTCAATTTTCTCATCCACACTAACCAGCTGCGTGACAAGTTTGTTGAAGACATTTAGATGGTCAACGAATCGTGTGCCTTCCTCCATGCGCAACCTGAATAGTTGACGCTTCAGCACCCACCGATTTGTCAGCGACTTTGCCATATACAATTCTTCTAAGCTCTTCCATAATTTCTTCGGGGAATTCTCCTTGATTACCGAGTACTTTACCTCATCGGAGAGACATAGTCGAATTGTACTGACAGCCTTCCGCTCCATCACCTTCCAGTCTTCAGCGGTTGTGCTCTCCGGTTTGGTCCCCTCAAGAGCATCAATTAACCCTTGCTTGACAAGCACATCTGTTACCACACACTGCCACACGCTGAAATTCCCTTTGCCATCAAATTTCTCTACTTGATTCCACATCCCTGACATCATCTTGATTTCGTGCACCCTAGCACTGCCGACCTTCTTACAAAATCAGCTCAATCCGACCTTGGCTCTGATACCACTTGTTAGAATCTGATACCCCTCGTTATGCGCAGCAACCCTCGGATCTTGAAAGGATATTGCGAGTACGACACGAGCTTGCACAATATCAAGAACGAAGTAGACGAATCTCGTAGAAAACCCTAGTTGACGACGTTGAAGCAACCACAACAAGAGAATAGGATTTGGCGAAGCCGACCGCAAATTCTTTAAGCACAACTCCGAAAGTGTACAAGTGATTGCCGCTCCCTCACAACTCTACTTGACCCTCTAGGACCCTCGGATTCTTGCTTCGTACAAGAATCTAGTGCTTATAGAACTATCTAGCCTATTCCTCTTGAGCGCTCCTAATTGCTTCTCACAAGCCTTGGATGAGACCTTGGTGTTTGCCCTTGGCTTGATTGATTTGATAGAGCCTCTACCCCTTGTTTATATAGTCCCCTCCAAAGCCCCATACATGCAAGCAGGAGTCCTACTCCTATTAGGATTCATCGCTCAAGTCCTAGTAGAACTAGAAGTCCTAAAGCACACCCCTATTGAGTCCTAATCCAAGTAGGATTTGAGTCACAATACAACAGCACTGGAGCTGCCCTTATAATTATTATTTTTGGATTACTAAACTGTAATATATTGAAGTGCCTCTGCATCGCCATCTTGAAGCTGCGGTCTTCAATAGTCCAAATAATTGTTTTTTTACCAAACAAATGTTTATGAGACCATCTGCTTTCCAGAACAGATCGAAGGAATTGAAGTTTTTTCCATTCACCTGCATTAAGCTTAATCATTTATTTCAAGGCATCTACTGACAATAGGTTAATCTTCTTGTGGCACCGACACGATATTGCTTTCTGGCGACCCAGGTCATGATCATTTAGAGATTCATTGGGTTCAAGTCTTGTTACAACGGGCTAGTTGAACATAAAGTAAGAGGTGCTCCTAGCGGCACTGCTGCGTAATCCTTGCTGAGTCCGTGGCTGTTTGTCTGTCTTTTGACTTGCTGCGAGGGCTGCACTGATGAACTCATGCATGCTATCATGTGCCTCATCACAAATATAAAAACTGTTTGTCCGCAGAGGTGTAAACACAAAATGTGACTGGGCCAGGTCCCCCTCTAAAACCAAAAAAAAAAAAAATACTTCTGGCATTGATGATAATATGACTGTCCGCTTGCCTTGATGATGAAAACAGCAAAGTGTGACATGTTTATTAAGTTTAGTTTTGTCATCATCGTCTTTTTGGGCTTCGCTTTCCCTTTTTATGGTTATAAAAATCATTCCAACTTCGTTGAATCCTTCAATTTTTCCCTTTTTCTCCTCTCCGAATTTAATTCTTTACATATATTATTTGATTAAAATTAAGATAAATTGATTTATCATTAAAGTAACAAGCTTTCTACCTGTACCCTGATTCGGAGCTGGAGAGACACGAGCCGAGCCGAAACGGAACGGAGCACGCAACGCAACCGACCTCAATAGACGATCCCCTCCCTCCCAAGTCCCAAAAAGCCCCACCACCAATTGGTAGGAAAAGGCGAAAAGCCACCCCAAAAATCCCAAATCCCCCCGCGACCGAAACCTAGCCGAATCGACCCAGATGCCGCCGTCGCCGCCGCCATCGGATCCGGAGCAGCGGTGGGTTGTACTCCGCCGCATGGCCTGCACCGACCCCGGCCTCCCGCAGGGCACCTGCCTCACGATCGGCTCGCGCCCCCCCGCCCTGACGGAGCTCTTCGTATCCCCGCTCGTCGACGGCGGCAGCGGCGCTCTCGTCCGTAACCCCTTCATCCTCGCCGCCGACCCCTCTGGCTTCCTTCTCCTCTCCGGCTCCGACGGCGAAAGCCCCGCCAGGGCGCCCTACTTCCTCTGCCACGCGGTCTCCAACACCGTCCGCCAGCTCCCGGACCTGCCTGAATATGGCGGCACCGGCACCGCTGGCCTCATCGTCGGCGACAACGACGACTACATGGTCGCTGAGCTCGCCGTTTCCCACGACAGCGCCATCCTGCACTGCTTCTCGCCACAGACCGGCGGCGTGTGGATCCGGAAGACTCTAGGCGCCCTATGGACCAGGATGCAGTGGCGCACTGACCACGTGCTCTCCTTCCACGGCAAAATCTGGTGGGTAGACCTCTCGCAGGGCCTCGTCTCGTGCGACCCCAGATTGCCCGCCGACATCTCGCACTCGCAGCATTTCGTGCCGTTCCCAGACTTGAGGCCATCACGCATAGTGTTCGGGCCGCGCGTCCGCACCACTCAGCGCTCCGTCCATCTCAGCGACGGAAAGCTGCGGTACGTGCTCATAACTACCCGCGCCAGTGTGCCCAAGATCAAAATGTGGTCGCTGGCTCATCCGGAGCGATTGTACAGCGAATGGACGCTGGATTATGAGGCCTCCTTTGAGGACATCTGGGCTGATAACAAGTATGCAAAAGCTGGGCTGCCAGATACCGTACCTGTTGTCGCACTCGTGCACCCGGATGATCCGTTTCTGGTGTACTTCGCCCAAGAAGAACGCCTTTTTGGCTTCAATCTGCGGACGAAGACGTTTACTGCGATCGTGCCGAATGATATTGGTGTTGATGAGGCTTCTTCTGGCATTCTTCTTCCTTGGAAGCTCCCACCATTGCTCAAAGTTTCACCAGGTTTGCTTGCTCTACATTACAGATTTCATTTCATGTCCTAGCTAGTTGACTACTACAATATCATACAGTGATCTAGCATGTTAGGAGAGTGAACTAGCAAACTGAACCATGGACTTTTGCTATCCGATTTCTATTACTTACTAATAAGTAATAACTACATCCAACCATCAGCCATTGCTTTGAGTGGATTATGTAGAAGAAACTCAATAACATGTTATGCCATCTAGGCAAAAACTGCCTAGCGGGTTTATTTAGATGGTTTGGATAGTTCGGGGTGTAGAGTACTTTGGTTTCATTGGTGAGTGGGTTAAGTAGACCAACCTGAATGGGTTGGAGTATATATTCCACAAATTTTGGCTCTCAATAAGCCTCAATTTGTATGACATAATTCGAAATTTGACCCTGGTATATGGCCAAATGGGCTGCTTGGTCCCGCACAGCACAGGTCCATGAAAGCATGGCCTTATTTAGACAAAGACCGCTGAACACTGCTCATGTCACATGAGGGACAATGACTTCGTTTTGATATATTACTTACTGTTTATTTGAATGCAGGTCCATCCCCATCAACTTCTGCCTTTGACAGGCTTGCAAGTTCTTTCTGTGAGGCATTTGATCGTGAACTTATGGACATGGAGTTTCACCAATTTACTAGAACAGCAATTGCATATCTTAACAAGGACATAGCAAAAGAGGTAATTACGTCCTAATCTGATGCGACACTATTACAGCGATTAAACGATACTGTAGCTTATTGGGATAGATGTAGATAAACAACTCCCCCCTAGAAACACAGATTCTGATTTCTGTCCATAATACAAGTCGATCGAAATTGGATGATGACTTGCATTAGTTTTTGTTTTGTGGACTTATCTGGAACAAATTTACTTTCTATTCTTTGTTTTGATCTAAGAGACAGTTGAAAAAAAAAAATCATGTTTACTTGTTCTGAAATCCTTGGGTTTAGACATGACTTTTGGAAATTCTCCTTTTCTTTTTTCAAAAGAGTAAGTAGGAACGTACCCTTTGTTGCTTCTTATTTCCTTTAATAAAGCATTCCACTCTTCTATCGAAATCAAATATGAACGTTTGATTCGAATAGTCTTTTAGCTAAAAAAAAGATCAAATCTTCCAAAATTGGATTATTTCTAATCTTAACCTTCTTGTCCTTTTTGGTAGGAGAACAGGCTCAAGGTATCTGACCTTCTATCTATTTGCTATTTTGATGATGGTGTCAATGGCCAATCAAAGCAGTATGCCCACATCAACTTCAATGCTCACACTGGATCTAAAAGGGTCCTTGTATTTGCTGAGCTTGCTAAGACAATTGAGGGCAGAGATCCTTGGACCTTAAACTCATGCAAAAAATTGAACAAGAACAGCAATGGTAATATTTTCTATCATCTGGCAATTGAAAACATAAATTATTTCCTGTTAGTAAAATTTCTAATTTTTGATATTTGTATAGGTGGCCTCCATGGCAAAGATATCGATATGGAGCAGGGCCAGGGTACAAGGAAGAGGAAGAGAAGTTTGTATTGTTTTGCTTGTATGGGTGAATTGATGCACCCGAAGGGCGGCTTTGTTGGCGGTCATAGTGGTGCTGAGAGTTATTGCTAGTGGCAACAGAAGCGCAATGTGCAAACAGACTTTTAGTGTATTGTCCTATTTATTCTGTAAGCGGCTTTGCAGGCCTTGCTGTATTCATTCAGATGTAATTTGGTGTTGAAATGATCAGACGGGTGATGCTTAGCCTGTGCGCAGCTGTATTCTGCGATCTGAATGTTTGGAGTGGCATATCTTTTTTATAGTTTTATGTGTGGTCTGAGCTACCAATCACAGGGTGATGTGTTTGATCCTAGCTCTGAGCTCAACCAGAATGCCTTTTGGTTCGCGGAATGAAATATAGACGGATGATTTGTATTTACTGTACGGAGTACTAGCAGAAGCGCAGGTGCCGGCACGTGTTTTTTAAAAAAAATACTAATTTAGAGATGTAGTCTACATAAACTCTTTAGATTAATCTAGAGCGTTCGATCATCATAAAATCCGACGGTGTAGGCAGGCACGTGTTTTAAGAAAAAAATACTAATTTAGATGTATAATCTATATAGACTCTTTAGATTAATCTAGAGCGTTCGATCATCATAAAATCCGACGGTGCAGGCTCAAAGTTGAGATGTAGTCAATATGGACTCTTTAGATTAATTTAGAGCGTTGGATCATCATAAAATCCGACGGTGTGGGATATAGATGACGACGGACGAAACGAAAGACGACGGACGAAACGAAAATTTCGTCGTCCTTTATAGTATAGACTTATATATCATTGTAACAATGGTGTTGTCCGGTGGGAATTCGTGGTGTTGTCCGGTGGGAATTCGTTTGTATGCTTGATTTTTTTCCCCTTGAGATGTCAAATTTGATGTCTCGCTCATAGCCTGAAACGGAACGCCGCTCATAGAGGGAAATGTACCTGCTGAAGGAAATGTTTGTGCCTGCTGACGCTGGGAATTGTGGACAGCGGAGTGTCTGCCTACGCCTAGAGATTTTGAAAATAATAATCGATCTTGCGGTGTGTGTGATTTTGAAAATAATAATCGATCTTGCCGTGTGAGCTTAAAACATTCCATGCAAGTCTGTTGGCCTGCCCTGCCCCCTGAGTATATTAGGAAATTGAAAAGAGTTGTTAATTTAAATGGAGGAGCAGCAATTGACATTGCACTTGAAGCTGGCCTGGCGCAAGCATGCAAATAGAAATGGTCAGTTTATAGGGAACAAAGGAAACAATAATCGTTGATCGCCTTGCCTTGCTCCTGGCCCGGATGCTCATGCATTGCTTTCGTCACGACCAGAAGCACCGAGCAGGGCATCCAATGCTTGAAAAGAAAAAAAAATCACTTGTACATTACTGTGGCAATGGATTGGCAGCCTTTGGTGCAGCTACGTATAGCTTAGCCATGACCTACGACCTGCAATGCACGTCTCCTCTGCGCTGTTTTGTTTTGTTCTGTTCTGTGCGGCTCCTTTTCTCCCTCTCCCAGCTCCAAGCAAGTCACACAACTCAACTCACAAGTCTTGCTGGCAAGCCATCTCGCTCCTCCTCCTCTTGGTCCTGTCAAACAGATGTTTCGCGAAATTTTTTTCGAGTATGTCGGGCACACATTTAAAGTATTAAATATAGACTAATTACAAAATAATTACAGATTCTGTCACTAAATCGCAAGACGAACATAATGAGTCTAATTAATCCGTCATTAGCACATGTTACTGTAGCAATTTATTGTCTAATCGCGACCTAACTAGGCTCATTAGATTCGTCTCGCGAAGTACACTCCATCCATATGATGGGTTATTTTTTTCGACTACATGTGAGGGAACATGCTCGAAAAAAATTTCACGAAACATCGCCTTGTATGTCCGTCCGTCTGTGAAACTGTGACAGTGCCCGTGCATGAGGGAGGGGTGTTTCATGATTAATGGGCCAAATGAAAATATTTAATCCTAATCCAAATCGAATAATTGGATCAGGAATGTAAAGTGCGTGCTCTCCAGGATTAGAAATGAAGTTTTCTAGGATACGATACCCATAAACCTCATTCTTCCAAGTGGCCCAAATTGTTTCTTTGAAATAATAGTTGGACACAAACATACGAGGCTGAAGCCCTCCCGCCTCAAGACATGCAGCAATGACATGGGTGCAGGGACGATGATGCAGCTTTGGCTTGTGGCAGGAACAAACACATCCAAGATTGGTAATAATGCATTCTTGTGCGTGTCTCTCCCGCCGCCCTCCCAATCGACCTTTGTCCCTGCAGAGGACCTCAAATCGTCGTTCAGCGGCACCGTTGGCGGTCACACGGTGTCTACGAGCCTTTTTCATTGCCTTTTCCATGTACTCAGTCATTTTGTATCCATACACCTTCTGGTTGTCAGACATTGATTTGTTTACCACTGCAAAACGGTCCCTGAAATACTTGATTGTACGATATAAGAAGAACTCCACAATTCCAACTAGGGGGAGTCCCCTTACACCCCGGAGCACCCAATTATACACCTCAGCAAAGTTTGTAGTCATTATGCCATATCGAGCACCACCCTCGTCAAACAATAAAGCCCATTTCTCTTTGGGCTCATGCTCAATCCGCTGAGAAAATGTCTTAATGGCCCGACCGGGTTTGCGCACGACGTGTGGACCATCAAGGCCCACGTCATCAAGCGAAACGGGATATTGGTCCTCACTATTAACCGGTCTCTTTGCAAGCTCTTCTGCTTGTTTCTTTGTAAGTTCATCAAATTTCTTCCAAATAAGGTTGAATTTTCTCTCTTGATTCTGCATAGCCGCTTAAATAGTTTCATCAGGGTCTTGTTTTTGAATTGGCTATGAAAGTTGGCACCCATATGCCTCATACACCACCTACTCTTCAAGTCAGGCCACTGCACAGCCCTCTCACGTTCAATGCTGCCATTCTGCATGTCCTCGACTGCTTGTAAAATGCCTTTGTGCCGGTCATGAATAACACAGACATTCGGTACATCCTTAACAATCATCTGCTTCACTCTCTCAAGAAACCAATACCAGCTATCTCCTGACTCTTTCTCCACAAAGGCGATCGCCAACGGCAACACCTGATTGTTACCATCGGACCCAATAGCAGTCAAGATAGTTCCTTTGTACCTACCAGTCAAAAATGTGCCATCAATACAAATGACTGGTCGGCAATGCTGAAAAGCCTCAATGCAAGCACCCAAGGCTAGTAATGAACGCTGCAACACCTGCTTGCCTGGTTTCTCAGCACAGGGATAGGTTTTCAAGTCATAGTAACTGCCTTGATTTCTCAAACATATGTTGTGTAGCAAGGCTGGAAGATTGTTATACGACGCTTCATACGTCCCCCATTTCATCTCCATTGCCTTCTGCTTTGCTCTATACGCTTTGTTGTAGCTGATTTTGTAATGAATTTTTTCTTCCACGGCACAAATAATTGATTTTGGCTCGAAGCTGGGATTGTCGACGATCTGAGCATACATGAATTGAGCCACAAAATCTGCTGTAAGGTTGCGGTGATGTGGGTTTAACTCCTCAAGTTGGCATTCATGCTCCACCAATTTCGACACCTCCCAGTAATCAGTCCACTTGCCTTTAAATGCATGAACTCTAAAAGGGCAGTTGCTTTGCACGCAACAGACATCATATACCTTTGGGCTGCTCTTCACCACTCGGAACTGCCTTTGCAAAGATAGTGTAGACCACCGCTTTATGGCTTCCTTAACTTCATCCCCACTTGAATACATTGCACCGACAGAAACCTCATTCTCTCTGTACTCTCAATCCACCGCTTCACCTTCATTGACAGTTAGAGCTGAATAGTCATAGCTTGCCCAGTTGCGTGGCACGGGATAACAATCCTCCTCATCTGAAGTGTCTCCCTCCATGGCATCAAACTGCTCTTGCCCCTCCCTCTCAACCTGCTCGACTAACTCAGGGATCTGTTCCCCCTCATCAGCCTCGCCGGTTGGTTCATGGGGTGCGTCTTCACCATCTACCTCCTCGTGTTCTCCATCTACCTCCTCTTGTTCAGTATCTTCTTGGGCAGGATCGGCTGTAATTGCATTGTCGTCATCTTGATGCTGACTGCTAGACCCAATCTTCTGATAAACTTGAACAAACAAGACTAGTGGTAAGCCACGCTCGGTAGCTATATTGACATACTCTCTCCAGTTTTGCGTTCCAACAAGGGGCATCAACTCCCAAAACAGGGGTGTGTCCATTCGAAACCTTACTACAGCCATGACTGACAGCTCAAATTGCTCCCTATCAAGTCCAAATGCCTTGAATAGCCAGTTGCAAACTGAGGTCCAGTTCCTCTCTCTTGCTCGAACTACTTGTTTGGTGAATGACTTAAATTCAGACAAGTCTACCCCTTCAGGACCATACCTAACCTCCCCAGGCCCATAAAACACTTGGAAAAATAAACTCTCTGACATGCCTGCCATGATACGTAAGAGCACTAATAATTGTGAGTAACTACTTTTTCATTTCAACTATAAATGTCACTAAAAAAATTGAGTGACCACTGACTACGAAAATATTTTATATACCTCATATGTTAAGAACTAAAGAACAAATGTAATGTAAAAGTCAGGGCTAACTATTTTTTCTATGACATATAACTAGCATTTCTATAAAAAAATAAAATTAGTAATTAGTTTTTCTATGAAATAGTTATATCTAAAAATTACTGAGATAGCTAGTAGCGGTTCACATCTAATAACTAAAAAAACCGTTCACATTTATTCGAATCACATAGTTCATATAAAAAAACTATACTACTAATTTTTCTAGATTACAAATCCAAACTAACAATATTACTACCTATCATGCAAACTAAAAATATAATACCACTAGTTCAAACTAGCATCTACATATAGGTATAAAAAATTAAATTTACTAAGCAAAAGCAGTCTAGATCTAGTAACTAAACTTTTCTATGACCAAGTTCATATCTAATAAAAATAAACTAAACAGTCTTGTAACTAAACTTTTCGATGACCTAGTTCATATCTAAAAGCTAGCATCTACAAATAGCTATCTAAAGACATAAATGAAATTGACTGCAAGGTAAATAAAATTTTACCTGATGCGAAGTGTAGATCTGGCAGAGCTTCGCTGCCCTCTCCTTCCCTTCCCTCCCCTCCCCTCCCCTCCCCTTCCCTTCCCTCTCCTCTCCTCTTCCTTCTCTGGGTGGGCGCGGCGCGGCAGCGAAACTGGCTGAGAGCTCGCTCTCAGCCGCGCGCGGGGGTTAATATGGGCGGGGGGCCTTTCGCCGGCCGAAACGGCGAGGCCTCGGGCCTTTCGCCGACCATTACGGCGAAAGCGCCTTTCGCCGGATGGGGCGGCGAAAGGGCCGTGGGCCCCTGGCGCCGACAGCTTATCGCCGGATGGGCCGGCGGTTTTTGTTTTGACCGCGGTAAAAGGGCTTTGACCGCACCGACGGTCCTTATCGCCGTCCCATACGGCGATAGCCCTCCCTGTCGCCGTTTCATCCGGCGATAGCCGTTACATCTGGCGACATAAGACCAAAACTGCAATTTTTTGAGCCAACAATTTATTTTTGAAAAATCGTAAAAAAAATATAAAAATAAAAAATTCCCATGCCTTCACTGGAGGCAGCACGACTCGGTCCGGTCCGGTCTTGCTCAAGTCCGCCGCAGCGAGCGGAAAGGGAGGAGCCGACCGCTGGCCGGCCGTTGAATTCAAACTCGTACGGACCGGCCTCCAGAAGTCTCCATCTCCTACTCAGCTGGCTGGCGCTGGCTTTGGCTTTGGCTTTGGCTTTGGCTTGACCACCCCCTTCCTCCCCGTCCCGGCCGCGGCGTCCCCTCCCTCCCTCCCTTCTCCCTTCTCCCCCACCCGCCGCCCAAAAACCCCACCAAATCAAGACCGCTTTCTTGTCTCCTCCCAAGTCCCAAGAAGCAAGCAAGCAGGCATCGATGGCCGCCGCCGCCTCCTCCTCCGCCTCCGCCTCCGCCTCCTCCTCCTCCTCCGCCTCCTCGGCGCCCGCGCGCTGGGGCGTCCTCGCCACCATCGCGCGCGTGTGCGCGTCCGATGACGACCTCCCGCCGGGGCAAGCCGACCTCTCCCTCGCGCTCGCCGCGCCGCCGGGCATCAGCGTCCTCACCGTGCCCCCGCGCATCTCCCCCGACCCAATCTCCATGGAGAACTTCCCCGCCGTCCTCGCCACCGACCCCTCGGGCCTTTTCCTCCTCCACGCCACCCAGGGCCCCCGCACCGGCCCCCTCATGTACGCTCCCAACGGCTTCTCGTGGCGGCGCTTCGTCGACGCCTACTTCGTGTGCAACGCCCGCTCCGCCACCGCCTTCCGCCTCCCCGACCCCGAGGGCAACCTCGGCCTCGTCACCCAAGACGGCGGCCGCAGCTTCACGGTCGCCGAGCTCCAGCCCATCGTCGGCTCCGACCAGGCCGCCCTGCTGCGCTATTCCTCGCAGACGGGGCAGTGGACCACCGAGATGCTCTACTACCCTCTCCACGGCGTCCGCCCGTGGGCCAGCCACGGCGTGATCTCCCAGTACTCCCACTCCCACCTGCAGCAGGAGCAGCGTCTCTGGTGGTACGATCTGTCCTGGGGCTTCCTCACATGCCTGCCCTGTGAGGACGAGCCGGACCTCGACTTCGTGCCTCTTCCACCCTTCAAGGAGCTGCCTTTCATCTGTGACAACGATGATGATCCGCACAAATTCCGTGGCAACGCTGATGATCTGCACAAATTCCGCTGCTGCTCGCTCAGCGATGGCGCATTACGATATCGCCATGCCTGAGAAGCCGTCTGTGACTGTCAGGAGCCTCAAGAAGCCAGCGCTGCGCCATGGTCACCGGATGGTGCCGTGGATTGGCCTCCACACGTGCTACCAGAAGGAGTCCGGTGAGTGGTTGTGGAGGCTGGACCATGAAGTATGCTTCGATGACATCTGGTCGCACCGCACCTACAAGGCCCTTGATTTACCCAAAAAGATCCCCAACCTCGCCTTCGTCGACCCCTGCAGCTCTGATGTTGTCTACTTCTTCCTCGAAGACTACATATTCGGGGTCGACCTATGCTCAGCGAGTGTCTGCAAGTGCGTTCCTTACACCTTGGACAACCCTCGACCCAACCTCATGTCCTCAAAATTTGTCCTACCTTGCAAGCTCTTCTAATCAGGTATATTATCTTCTCCTCTTCAATCTCTCCTGTTTGTCAGAGGTGTCCAATTCATCGTTCATGTGCGGTTATTTACTTATTTATATGGTGCAAGGAACAATACTCAAAGTCAATTGCTTGTTGCTTGACCTATATTCAGTAGTCAGTTCATAATGCAGCAGCATTATTCTCTTGTAGATCTCTGTGAACCAGCATTGTCCTAGGCACTGCCATCTTGTAGCTGCTTGGGTGCATATGTTCCTCCAATCAAGCAAAAAATACTTGTGTCTTTGCACTACAAGGGATATTGCAACAAACAACCAAGGAAATATATGACTCTTGAATTTGTAGAGCTGGGAGCTATTTTTTAATGAGTGTTGGGAAATTGTTTTGTGTGACATGATCATGAATTACCTAGCTACAGAAAGGAAAAGGAAATATAGTGGCTGTTTTACCATTGTTTCATTTAGTAGTATCCTAGCATTATTAGTCTGAACCTTCTGATTCAATGCTGCCAGTTATGAGTAACTCTCAGCACAACAACACAAGCTGCCTAACATATAGTATATTATTAGTGCAAATCGGTTACTGAACACTCTACAAACTTGGCTTAGACCATAATGTCTTGACACCCATGATGACTGCCAACTTATTATTATTGCACCATTTTCCTCCCAGCAACTGCATTTTGCATATATTCATGCTGGGGATGACTCTGCTTCTTGCCTAAAATTGGATTTTATGTGGCCTCAGGCCTGGTTCTATCAGATTTTGCTTCTGAATTGCCTAAAGTGTTTCTCAACGTAGAGATGGTCTCCTTTGCCGGGTTCTCTTGCCAGGCTGCGTGACTGAGAATCCTCCTGTTTCTTTTTGTGCTAATAATGCTTTGTTCTTATTCTTCTTTTAGCTTTGCACTCTTCTAACTAGGTTTCTTATCAAACTGTTGGCATTTAGACCTTTGATGCCATTCACGTCATCAGTCTGATCTTCCCATTTTATAATTGCACATGACTAAATCTGAGCTCCATACTGATTTGAGTTAGTAGTAAATTGGTGATTTTTTTAGGTGAAATTAGTGGATCTTTGGTTGTATGACATCCACGCTGTCTTTGTGTGGTAGCTTAAATTGTGCAATGTAGCTAGAAATCATCAGATTTTTTAAGAGTCTGTTCAGCTTTTGAATGCCCGGTTGGAATGTTTTTTTTTGTTATATGAACAGAACATAGGCTGAAAGTTGTTCCAGAACATCTCAACAGAATTATCACTGTCATAACCTTAATGTTTATCATTTTGCTTCTTTGAACCTTAATGCTTATCTGATAATTTGATTTTTTATGTCCAAGCACATGGCCCCCATATATTTGTCTGTCTTGTTCTCTTCACTTTGGTGAACACTGATAGAGCCCTATTCACTTTTTTGTCGATAGAGGCATAGAGCCCTGTTCTCTCTGTGGAGTATATAGAACAACAATTTTATGTGAAAGGGTATTGGATTGCATGATTAAAAAAGTTTTTAGAGTGCCTTCCTCTTTGGTACAAAACTAATTCTTCACAGCATCTTGATGTCGGTAACTTTGTGACGTGTGATGGAGTTTGTAGCGAATTTTAGATACTTTATTATGATATTAATCCCTATCACATTTGCTTGTTACGTTCTTACTGAATTTTTTTTAGCTTTCCACATTTGATACAGGGACTCAGGACAACAAGTTCTATGGGCACCGTACCATGGCATGATCAGTAGGCTCGGTGGAATGCTTCTGTAGAGAAGAAGAAAAGCATCATTCTGGGGTTCTGCTACCGATGCTAGGAGTTCTTTCTAAGTTTGAGTTAATCGGTTATTTATTTCAAAAAGAAGTTAATCAGTTAGAGTTAATATTTTTTTTCTTTCTCCTAAGTAGTTGCTTTGTGGTGTTTCTCCAAGCGAACCTTAGTGGATTGTGTTTGTGAACCCCTTTTTTACTACCGCGGCGCTCACAAGAACTAGCCTAACTGATTATTTAATTTACTCAGCACCATGAGCTGCCATATTAATGTCAACCAAATTTTTGAAAGAATACTCCCTCCGGTTTAGTAAAAGAAGTCGTGTAGGACAGCGACACGGTCTCCAAAGTACAACTTTGACTTCTTATTTTTATAAAGATATTTATTAAAAACTAACATATGTATACTTTTATGAAAGTATTTTGCAAGACAAATCTATTCATGTAGTTTTCACATTTCCAAACTCAACGACTTAAAAGCTATTCACGATTTATATTCTCAATGTTTGACTCAAATCTTGTCCAAAACGACTTCCTTTACTAAACCGGAGGGAGTATAGGTTAAGGGCGCTTGTAGGTTGTTGTGGAGCCCACGGCGCTGATCGATCAGGATCTCGTGCCCCGCGGCGCCGACCACAATGGCGTACTACGTCGATCCAGCGCTTCGTGGCGCCGACGATCGCAGTTCTCGAATCTCGATAGCGTTCGTGCACTGCGTCGGCATCATGTAAAGTAAAGATCAACCGCCTCGCGAGCAACATCTATCCTCGTCAGGAACCCGTCGAGCAACATCTATCCTACTAGTTGGACCCGTTCATCGAGGACGCCGAGACGTTCCGCGCGCCCAGCTACTGTCGCTGAAGGAGCCCGCCGCCATCCAGATCCTCACTCTTTTAATGCTAATCCCATATACTATATTCAGCCTTATGTTCTCTGTAAATTGTTAAAAAAAAATTATACACATGCCAAGCACAAGCAGCTGCTTTTCTTTTCATTCATTTGCAAAATCGTGGCGATTGCTCAAACCTCCAGTTGTGAAGCCATTCGCTTTTATCAGTTATATATGTGTATGTTCTTTGAGAAAATTCCTCTACTTAATATATGAAAGTTTTTGTTGTGTACCTTAGGTGTACAAGAGAAGGGATGTTTCAGCAACACTAGTACGCCGGGTGAGAGTTTAGGATTTAAGTCAAACATTTTTACAGTTGACACGCCTGTGCTCCGTAGGCGTCAAGCTGACATCAGAAACAAGTACACTATGTTACGGTGGTTATCTTACCGAGTTTTCTTTATTATTATTCATTCAGCCAAAAAATTTTCTTTTGCAAATCGCAATTCATTGCAGTAACCTATCGCTGACTTGACATATCTTTGATCGTTATATATATTTTAAGAGCAGTTTTACGCTTGAAGATCAAAGTATCACAAAAAAATTCCTTTTATTTCGTGAGGTTTTGTAAACCAAGCTGATCACTGATATATGATGATCACACAACGGTTGGCAAACCTTGAAGATCAGATGTCATTTGATGATGATCATGACATTGTGAGTGAAACATTACTATGTTAATTCTGGGTGGACTGTTAGATCTGGAAGACCGAACCATTAACGTCTAATGATCGTCAGGAATGCAACGCCACGATGAAATGATCATTGTCCTGGAAGGTACGTACAAAGAACACAGCTTAGTTTATAGCCAGATCAATAATATTCAGAGGATCTAAAATTATGCGGTCACTTGACAGAGTGAGGCCCAACCAAAATTATGCATAATTTTTGTACATGTAATCTAATTTTTTATTAATTAGGTATTTTTTAAATATGTCACTATCATTTGTAGTTTTTTTATAAATATATAATTATATAAACTTCTTGTTTAGTAGATTTTTAAAAAACGTGCCTGCGGCGCGTGCCCTTCTACTAGTAGAAAGAAATGCAGTAGGTAAATCATGTTGTATTGGTGAGAAAGGATAATACACATACATACTCCCTCCGTCGCAAAAAGAAAAACAAGTCGCTCTATGATTCAAATTTTGTCTCATAAAACAAGTCGTTTTACCCAATTTGGCACGTTTGCATGTGCAGACATGCAACAGTCGTTTAGCATCACATCTGGCTAAAAGATAGCGGCAATCAAAGTTATTTTACATTTTTGTTAATTTGTTCTAAAACGTCTAGAATGACTTGTTTTGTTTTTTTAGGACGGAGGAAGTATATGATCTAGCTTATTATTAAGAGTCGCTGTGTGGAGTCCTATATTCTTATAGGTCACATGGAACATGGCTAGGGACAAGGAACACCGACCTCAGGGTAGCCTTTTTTGTGGCCATCGTGGCACTTAAGCGCAATGTGCAAACGGCAATGTGAACTCCTTTGATGTTTCTTGTTATTTATTCTGTTTAAGACGCTTTGCATGTCGGGCTGTATAATTACAGATGTAATTTTGAACTCCCCAACAAGTGGCTTATGACCCGAACATTGAAACCACGGTTTTAAAATCATATTCAAATCTGCTAGACATGACCTCTGGAGATGGATTTAGCTTTCGGCTGCCTTTTGAGTCTCTTCCTCGTGTTGTAACTTCTCCAGGCATTCTACTAAATAAAAAAAAAACCTTCTCCGGGCATTATATCTGATCATGAATCCTGATTGGGACACAAGTGATGGTGATTCAGTTGGTTCAGCATCTTCTACTGAGGAAAATAAATGTTGCCAACTTTCTTCCACTGAACTGTACAAGAGATGAAGCTGGAGAGTATGCTGAACGATATGTTACTGATGCTTGGTGTTTAAATTTTCCCCAAATATAACAGACTTTATCGAAAAAATGTTGTAAACTTGGTATCCTACACAGTTCTGATAGCATAATGTTTTGTCGCTTTGCTACCACATACAACTCCCAAATCATCTAACACAACATAATATAAACATCTAGACATCTAGAGCTCATTCGATGGAACTATCATTCACCCAGTAGTCCTTGATCCAGTGGCCTCCTTTGTAGCTCTTTCCAATGGGGTGCTTTATCTTCTTGGCACACACATAGCAGTTGTGCTCATCATACTGATCTGATGTCGAATATTTCTTGTACCATTCCTCTTTTTGACCACCTACAATACAATAACATTTTAGGATTACCCCAACTTTTTAAGCATCTCAATAGTGCTAAAAATGCATTAGTTTTACAGAAGAAGACTAAAATAGAGCAAGTGCAGCCATCCAATAACACTCCACAGCCACCATAGTTTACATGGTAAGAAGCAGCAAAAAAGACCAATTTTAGGTTGTTCTTTATAGAATTTCCATAAATATACTTGTTTTCTAGAGCACTTATATTGGTACTCAAGTGGCACAAAATAGCTATTACTATTAAACATGTCACCATCATAATCTAGTTGATTCAGTCAGTCATAGGAAGGCCAACTTTTAAGAGTAAGGCAAGAGCATCAGTCAAGCATGTTAGTGTAATATAAAGAGTCGTTTCAATGATACAAAAAAAACTAGGTTGAGGTGCTTAAAAATAAATGTGCTTGTGATATGGTAAAAGAAAAACTCTACAAGAAATGACCCAAATTCAAACAGCTGAAATACAGCTATTGACTACTTAAAAACAGTAAAACTCTATCAAGATGATATGTGAAACAAACAAGGAAGGTGTCAATGTAAACACATCTTAATAGCGCCAGACTCGAAAACAGAAAAGATGTGACAAAGCAAGTTTTTTTATTATTATTAAATATACAAGCAGGAACATATAACCGGCAAAAGGAAGAATGCACATTTACAGTTTCTGCTCACGCAAAGAAATAAGAGAGGTAAAGCATGCATATAAGATGGTAGGAAGGCTAAAGATGAAGAGGAGCAACATACCAACACAATCGTCATCAACAATACTGCAGGTAGTGGTGCTGTATCCACCATGCTTATCCAGAACATCACCTTCCAGAGCCAATTCAGCAAAAAAAATCTTCTCTGACCCTGTTGCTGCATTAGTTGCCTTGAAATTCATGTGCAAATAGGAAACCTTTCCATCCTTGAAATCATAAACATCATTGAGGCGCAAGTGCGTAAACTCATAATAATCACCCTGTGTTTGCAAAGAATACTAATTTTAAATCAAAGCCAGATATTACGTACTTTTTTGGGTCGGGCCAGGAGATAGTAATAGTAGCAACAAAAGCTTACCGGGTTGTTTTCGTGGTAGAAAACCAAGGCCATGTTAGCTCTCTTTTTATATAAGCGCCTATAGTAAGGAAGCGCTTCTTCTACTGTCAAATTGAATATGTCAGTTGAAAAAAACTCTGCTCCAACGTCATCTGCACTGCCTTCCTCTGCTTTTTTGTAACGACGCTTTCTGCATACAATTCCATGATGTTTTTTTATGTTAGGTCTTGGGCTTAATTTGAATATGTTGCATAAGGTAGCTATGTTAAGACAGGAATTTCAAAAGGAAGCATCCACGTGTGGAACAGGGCAGTTGGGTCTGTAGAAGAAACTAGCTGTAAATTTTGTTTCCCAAATTTTTTGCTATCAAGATTAAACTCTACCTCAGGAATCATGAAGAAAGAACATAGCTATCTCCTTACAAATAATGTTTGCACCTTGGAGGCAAAAAACTAAACCAAAAGTTTGCACCTTAGAGGCAAATAGCTAAAACAAAATGGGGTACAATTCGTACACAGTTTTCTGCTCTCTATGTGGAGATCTAGGGGACTGTCTGGATGGAGGCGATGGGTATCCATTTGCAACAAAACAGTAAATTTTGTGCCCTGAAGCTGGTTCCTTTTCCCCCAAAATTATAGTTCATTCGACAAATCCACCCTCGACTAGTTTTTTTTTTCCCCGAAGAACCCCACCCTCGACTAGTGATCCCAACTTGTAAAAGAGGTAGGAAATTAAACCCTGAAGCGAGGCCAATCGATCTGCGGGAGGAGGCAGGGAGCTTACGCGGGCGGGGGCGGAGAGACGACGCGGGATCCTTCCCTGGCATGGCGCAGTCGCGAAATCCGGCGTGGTAGCTCCGTGGAACCCCCTCCTCCTGGACCGGTCGATCCTGCCCCAGACAGCGTTGCCATGGCGAGCGGCACGAGATTTGGGGAACGACTGAACGATGTTTGGTTTCGTCGGCAGCGGGGAGAAGGCGACAGATTTGGTGGTGATTAGGGCAGTCCCAACCCTCCCAGGATGGTGTCCATTAAGGATGGAAATATGGAAATGGAATTCGAATTATCCGATATCCGTATCCGCTAAAACGTAAATATGGATATCCGTATTCGTATTCGAATTCAAATGTGGTAATAAAATGGATACATCCGAATTCGTTTTCGTTGAATTTCTCTATCCGATTCCACATTCGTATTCGGCAATATCCGGCAGTATCCGTATTCGACCATAAGAAACTGTTAGTTATTTTTATAACTAATGACAAATGACGTCCATTTAAATATTAATAATGGTAGTGTATAATTAAAAAGTTATCTCCATTACAGTAATGATTATGATATTGATTTTAATATAAAAAATATTGCATCCATAAATAAAATATGTATTTATTAATAGTTTTATTATTTATTATATGATTAATTATTAAAATAATTAGAATGAATGTGATATTATTAATGAGCGATCTTTGTGTAGACTTGTTATGTACTCATACTTTAGTCTTTACTTTTATATATTAATTTTATAATATAAACTATTAATAAAGAAAATAAGTAAATATTGTTTTCCAACTGCTGTAAATATCCGATGCGTATTCGAATTCGAGACATCCGTTTTGTATTCGTATTCGAGAACATTCGAATCCGTATTCGTATTCGAGTTAAAATGTGGTAAAAGGTGATATCCGAATCCGATTCCATGCGAATCCGATCCGTTTCCATCCATAGTGTCCATAGAATTAATGAGGCTGCCATGTAAGCAGAAATCTGATGTGGCAAAGGAGTTAAAGAGGTGAGAGAAGAAAAAACATGGACACTGCCTCGCATGCACGACTCGGTATCGGCGGCTGGTCCAAGACGAATGAAACGAGTGGAAGCTGCGTTGGGCTGGACTCATCGTTTCCTTCCCCCGGATTTTCCTCGCCGTCTCGATCCGCTGCGCCCGCCGCCCGCACCACCGCTCGGCTGCCATGACCACCGCGCGCGCTCTCCTCCTGCGTGCGAGTTCTTCCCGCGCGCGAGCCCTGCAATTTTTTTGGCGCGCACCCGAAATCTTGTATGGGTCCGTGGTTCATTTTGGTGCCTAAAAAATCATATGGTTCAGAAATACCTACCATCAATTGCATAATGAGATACAATCTGAATTCTTGTTTCAATGGCAGGAAACTATACTAACTCCGTCCATTTTTACTATGATTTTTATTTGGATGTACAAATTTGTTTAGTTGGTACTAAAATACAACATTTAGATCCTGCGGGTTGGTTCAGTAGTACAGCTCGATGTGCTAATAATGTACTCTGAATTTCAGGTTATATCCATCAGGTGGTTTCATGAATTTTATGCAGGGTACCAGGATTCCACCATTGACACAGCCACATCCATATGTGAACTATCCTAATGGATTTCAGCTGGCAGAAAATTTTCATTTTATTGGTGCACCAATGGGCCATTCAACAATGTCGCCTACAGCTGCATGTTCTAAAGGGACCCCATCACCAACTGGGAGTTCTGCTGTTGATGCTGCACAAATGGTATCACCAGATAAAGAAACCATTAATGTTGTGGATGATGACACCATGCATTGGCATTGACTGCATACATTGGCATTGGAAAAAATGCCCTTATGCATGGAAGGGAATGTATACCCGTGGTGATCAAGGTGTTCCTACGGTTATTCTGGAAGCAGTAGCTTCGCATGATCGTTGGATATGGCATGCCTTCTTTGGTGTTGCCGGATCTAATAATGATATTAACGTACTTAACCAGTCACCTTTGTTCGTCGAGCAGATGAGAGGGGAGGGTCCTAAGGTGCAGTACCATGTCAATGGTAGGGAATATAATACTGGTTATTACCTTGCAGATGGCAAATACCCCGAATGGGCTACTTTTGTTAAGTCAATACGTGAGCCACAATCAGAAAAGCATAAGTTATTTGTTGAATATCAAGAAGGGGCAAGGAAGGATGTTGAGTGTGCTTTTGGTATTTTGCAATCTCGCTTTAGTATTTTGAAACGACCTGCACGTCTATATGATCAAGGGGATCTTCAAAATATCATGCTAGCTTGCATCATCCTTCACAACATGGTAATTGAAGATGAGAAAGATATTGAGCAGATACCTCTTGATTTGAATGAGACACCAAGCACATCGACTGGACAAGAAGCCACAATCTCTGAAGGACCTAATCCAGAAATGGAACAAGTAATAGAAAGGAATACTATTATTCATGACCGAACTACTCATGGACAACTGCAATTTGATTTAGTTGAGCATATATGGCAGAAGTTCGGAAATCCTAATTAATTAGGTATTCTTACCTATCTTTGAAGTTGATGTGTGGCTAATAAGCCATTATGAGTATATATGCAGCTACATGTTCCTGCCTTACAAATATTACATTAAATTTTGTGACTTTGCAGTTTTTTTATATTACTGACCATTGATGTTTTTATCTAACAGCTACTTTCTGGGACATGTGCGAGAATTCCCCATTTTGAAGCAAGTTACCTTAGCAGGTACCTTTTTCTTTTTTCAAATTATCGAATAGGTCACCATGGCAAGTAATCTGTTAAGTTGTTCCTTGGTTTAAATGACGTGGAGCTCTTAATGTTGTTATTTTCCTGCAGATGATTCAACAGTCATGTCATTTTGTTGTTGCTGTGCTCTGGATCAACAGATTGCACATTGCTGATTGCTGGATCAATTGCTACCAAAATTAGTATAAGTTTGTTATGTTCTATCATGAAAGACTACCTAAATTATTATGTATTCGCATGACAATGTTACCTGTTACCTGCTGTAACACATCTCAACATATTTTCCTATGTTTGTTCCAAATGGAAGGCATATGCACATTGCAATTCCATGCCAGCCATATTTATGTTGGCACGCGTATTGAATTTTGATGCCAGTGTGTACTGTATACTAAGTTTTTTTTGTGTACAGTGATGGCTACACAGTTGTTGGTATAGTTGATCCTTGCACATGCATGAAGGGTAATTAATACTTTTTCTCATGGAAACTGCTATAGACATCATGGGTTGGGGAGATAGTGTCTACATGTTCATTAATTACTCTCTCTCTCCTCTAGACATCACCCATGGACACCATGGGTTGGGACTGCCCTTACCGTGGAAGGGAACGGAAAGGAGAGGAGAGGGCCCAAAACCCAACCATCATCAATTCATCACGGTCACGGACGGGTTTGGATTCTAATCGAGTGTACATCTTCATGGATTTTTTTATTAAAAAATGAATTTTTTATATCCAAAAAATGAAGCCGGAACTTTCTGATATTTACAAAAAAAAGTCATTTTCTCCGTTCTGTATGATTTTTTTTTGTTGCAAAACTATGCCGTAGAAACTGGCACAATATAGACGCGAGGGCACAAATCTATGTTTTGCATTGAACATTTATGCAACGGGACAACCTGCTCAGGACTGTACTAGCAAAACAGGCGAGCATACTCAAATCTCAAACTGCAAACCAGCCATCTAGATGGGTGAAAACGACATTTGGCAAAAAAAAAGAAAAAGAAAAAAAGGCGTGGTACCCGAGAATCCGAGATCGCGAAGTTGGCCCGACAGGTGTGGGGTTGCTGGCTTGTCCGGGGATTTAGGAACTGTGGGTTTATGAACTGTAGATGCCCACGAGTTTGGGTTCACCGGGGCATGAGGATGATGCTGGTGTGACAAGGGGGCAAAAATTGAAAGGCCAACAGGAATGTGGTGTTTGTCTATTCCTCTAACCAAGAACATGATAGCCAATTGTATTTTTCAAAAAAAAATGATAGCAATTGTCGCCTCCTTTATGTTGGCTCTAAAATAGAGCCAACACGAATAATCATTCGCACCGGCCCTAAATTGAGACGACACAAATAACACATCATTCGCATCAGACCTAAATTGAGCAGTATCAATAACAGATCATTTGCACCAACCCTAAATTGAGCCGGCACAAATAGTCCTTAGAATTATTCGCATCGGATCACGTGCAAAACACGAAAATTCATAATTTTTACAAATGAACTCGGATATAGACAAACTTTATACAAAAATTGAACATTTTAACATGATCTAAAATGTTGTAGTTGAAAGTTTTTATTTGAAGTCATTTATATGTTCAAAATTATAATATTAGTATGTCTTTCTTGTCCTTGTAATTTGAAGTTCATGTTTTATTGGAATTTGTAACTTTTTATTGGACTCGGTCAAAGACAAATTTTACATGAAAGTTGTAGGTTCTAACATAAAATTCATTGCATGTTTTTATTTAAAGTCATTTAGAGGCTCAAATAATATATCTAAGAAGTATAGGCAACAAGGATCGAATGGAATGGAATTCCCTTCTATGTGCAGGAATGGCGTCTAGGTGGGATGCTAAGAAAGGGTCGCGCGAGGCAGGAGGTCATGAGTTCGAAGGGTGGGTATCACATATGCGCGTATTTTGCGTGAAAAACGCATGACTTCGATGCATGACCATGACCTATAGCTCAGGGATGGCCTCTAGACCTACAAAAAATAAGTTTGCTATTTTCTTTTACGAAATTCTTTTTTTACTATTTCCGCCTACGTGATATCCCATTTGTATTAGCTTCATAGTGCCGGTCCTATTACTGGCACGAATGAGGTTTCCATGCTGGCATGAATGAGGCTCTCATTAGTCATTAGTAATGTATGTATGTATGATCAAAGTATAGCAATATAACCCTTGTACATTATTTAGCGTAACTATATATGTATGCATGAGCTACAAAGAACTGCCATGCAAGCATGTATGTATAGCTCGATCACATTTTCTAAAAATGTATAACTCGATCATGTTATAAAATTCTACTATATTCATAAAATTGTGTACGTGTGTGTTATTATATGTTGCTAGCATATGCAATGCTAGGGACGAGGTCTACGATGTGGTTCAATGGTCCGTATGCCAAACCAGATTTCTTAGAAGCCAAATATTTGTTTCTTTTTAAATACTCTAGAGGAAAGTAATTATCCATATGCTACATGCCCAAAGCCTAGATTATTCTTGCACATAGATATTTTATAGAAATAGTAGGGGATGTGACAATTAGAATAAAATTAGGAGTGTCACGATGACTCCTAGGTAGGACAGTAGAAGTAAGCCATCTATAAGAGTTACATTGTTGAATGCATGGTTGTAAAATATGTTGATTATTTCCTACAACCTAGTGCCTTCACAATATAGATAAATGTGTTTGATTCTATAAGTCCAGCAATAGAATAATCCACTTTTTATCGCCTTCATATTTAAGATCCTATGATTTTTTATGTTACTTAAAGACCTCAAATCTAATTTGTAAGGAGTTGAGTTCTCTATGTAAGAGGTGCCCCCTCTAATTCTCAATTATGTAGTTATGTAGACCCTTAAGAAATGTTAAAAATCAAATAAATTGGAAATTAAATGTTCACGAAAAATATATAAGAAATGCAATCGATTAATTTAGAGATGTTCCAGTGGTGTAGTGCCTATGCTCTCTCTTACAAAGGAAGACTTTGGTGGGTGGACCTTTTGCTGGGCCTTCTCGCTTGCGACCCTTTTGCTGAAAATCCAGAGCTTCGGTTCGTGCCGCTCCCAGGATGCTACCAGTTGCTCCATAGCATTATATTGGGGAGGGGCATCACAAGGGTTTTAGCGACGATCGCTGCGTGAGTCTTAGTTGTGGGAAGATGTGGTTGGTGGTGATAAATAGGCGCACTTCTTTGCCAAAGATCAAATTATGGACCTTGGATGATTACGAGGCTGGCAAATGGATTCTGGATTTTGACATCTCCATTCAGCACATTTGGAGTCAACAGATTTATGACAACATTGGGTTTCCCCTGAGAGGCATGTGCTTGCGTTTGTCCACCCCAATAACGCACACGTGGTCTACTTTTTCCTAGAACAACTGTTTGTTGTGGACCTGCAGACGAAGAAAGTTACAGACAGTGAATCCAATGGGAGAGATTATGGTGACCATGTTCTTGCTTTAGCCACAGACTCTGTCAGTTACTCACGTCTCATAGGCTCCAACTTATGTACGTGGCATATTGTCAAATACCCTTCTCTCTATTTTCCTGTAATATAAAGTTGTTATCAACTAAGCATGTTGTATCGAGAATTATAATTTTCAAACAAAGAATTGGAATTAGTGGCCAGGATATATTTTGGGCTAATAATCGCAAACCCATCATTATTTTGGGTTGTCATATTATAAACTTAGTTAAAGTTGTAGAAGTTTGACTTAGGACAAGAACCAAAACAACGTACATTTTGGAACAAATGAGTATTTAGTTATGAAACATGGCGTTTATTGCTTTTGCAACTAAATATATAGGATATGAAAATGCTGTACTTTCATTTGAATTGTCTTTGGCTACTTGTTTTCCATTGATAACATTTATTCAAAATATTACTTTTCAAAGTTGCATTTGATGTTTGTTTTGTCCCTATATGATTTTTTATAAATTTAACATACAAATAAGAAAACATGTACACAGCTGAGCTACTAGGTGAATTAATAGATCAAGTAGCAGGGATTACTGATTTTCCAAATCTTGTCAATTGACTTATATGCTGCAACAAGACGCATGAGACGTTGAGAATAAATTTTCACATTGATATCTCCAACGCAAGAGTCAAGGTCCACATTTGATTTTGATAGTGTTGTTGTTTCTTTCTGCAAGGCATATGGCCATGCACTTGCTGACATGGAGTCTTACCAGTTGTCTAGAATTGCACTTGCATATCTTAACAGAAAGAAGAAGCCGAAGGTAATTGCACCCTACTTAATGTGGCTTGAAAGTTCATTGTTGAATCTTGATGTTAATTTTTTCCTCCTAACATTTTGGCAGGACAAGTTCAACCTTACTTAACGTCTTTATCTGCAAACATTTATGGAGGGCAATAATATAAAGATGAAAAAATATGCCCATCTGAACTTCTATGCTGATACACTGGCTCAAAAAGGGTGCTAGTGTTTGCTGAGTTTCACGCAGATGCTGTGGATGATGAGGACGACGATGAGTGGGCTTTGTCGTCATGCAAAACATTGACAAAGAATTATCTAGGTAACACTTTCTCGTCCAAATGTAACATCCCGCAAATTTGCAGTCTGTTACTTGTATGAAAAATCGGGTTTCAAAATTTTTTGGATTGAATTGTTGTGAGCCATGAATTAATTTACAACATTAAGCTAAATGCTCTCTCTAAATTCCTAGTAATTAAATTGTGCATAAAATATTTTTCATGACAATGCATGTGTGATTTAGATTTTATCCGGAATTGTTGAATTCCATTTGGATTTGTTTGAATTTGTTGAGTGTAGTTTATAAACTAAAACCTAACTAAACCCCTAACTCTAACTCAGCCTGGCCCAGCCCAACCTAAGTCTAACCTAACCCCCTTAACTCCTAACTCGGCCTATCCTCCTAACCCAACCCAGGCCGCCGGCCTGCCAACCTCCTTTCCTCGGCCCAGTCGCTCCGCTCGGCCCAAACCTTCCCCGCTCGGCCCGCTTTGTCTCCCAGCCCATCACCACCAACCGCTGCCCAACCTCTAACTTCCCCGGCCTGCTCTCTCCCACGCGCAGCCCAACCCACCTTCCTTTTTCTCGCGCGGTCCACTCCACCTCCCTCAACTTCTCCCCCTGTCTAAACCAACCCCGCTCGCGGCCCACCTAGCGCCTCAGCCCAGCACGGCGCCACCAACCGCGCCCCCTCTCTTCCTTTCACCGCCGCGCGGGACCCACACGTCAGCGTCGCGCCCCTGTTCCCCTTTCTTCCTCCCTCCTTTCCAGCAGAGCGCCGGCGCTCCTCTGCTTTCCAGCGCCGCGCTCCGCTCGCCCAATCGCGCGTCGCCACCTCCGCTCTTTCGCGTCACTAGCACCTCCTGTTTACAGCGCGGCCGCCAGCTCGTCCAAACCCTAGCGGCCGCCACTTCCCTCCCAATCCGTGCCGCCGCGTGTCCTGGCCCGGACACCGAGAATCCCCGGCCGTCGATCGACTTCCGCAGCCCTAACCACCTACCTATATATCCCCAGCTCCCTCTCCCTCTTCTCCCAAGCCGCCGCCGCCGCCTGTCTCTACATCCTGCCTCTGTTTCTCCCCTCCTCCCCACGAAACCAGCACCGCACGCCGCCGGAGAAAGGGAGAAGAAGAGCGGGAGAGCGCTCACCGCCGGACCAGCGCCGCGACGCCGCAGCAAGGAGCGCCGCACCCTGGAGGAGCGAGAAGGAGAAGCCGGAGCCGCCAAGGACGCGCCGTCGTCGGAGCCGCACCGTCGCCGTCGCGTCGTCCACCCGGAGCAGTGAAGCCCGTACTGATCCCTGTCGCGGCTCTTCGTACGCCTACACCGCGCCGTCGTCTTCACCACCACCTCGCCGAGCCTCACCAAGCCCTAGGTGAGCCAGCCAGTCGCTGCCGCTCCCCTTTCTTCCCTGCTGTCCGGCGTGAATGCCGAGGAGCCCTCCGTAGATAGTCAAAGCCACCCAAGCCGGCCTTTTTCTTCTGTGTGTGCCCTGGACTTCGCGCCAGGAGCTTTCTTGTGCAGGTTCCCGCGACGCCCAAACCAAACCCCAACCTTAAAGCCTCCTCGTTCGACGAACGCCTCTTTGGGACAATCTGTCGAGCGCTCTCCGTGCGCCAAGCCGCCGCCTTGAACCTCGCCATAGTTAACCCTAGGGTTAGAACCCCGAGCTTCTTCACCCGTGAACGTGTGTGCAAGGCCATTTGGCGCCGATCCCAACCCTTGTCGCCAGGATTGGTCGAGGATGAGTCGCCGCCGGCGTGCCTTCGCCGCCGCACGCGCGCACTCCGCTGCCGACCGCGCGTCGAGCACCTCACGGGCGTTGCTCCCGTCGCCGCCATGTGTCACGCTCCGGTGGAGCCATACGCGAGGCCGCACGGGATCCGCCGCACCAGATCCGCCCTGGCCGCACGAGATCCCGTGGGCGCGGCTCACGTAGACCAGCCTCACGGTCCACGGTGAACCGCGTCCACCAGATCTGGACCAGCCATTTTTCAAAGAAGCCCCTGGAATCTTTCACTTTAGCCCCTGGAGTTTCGAAATCCTTTCAATCTAGTCCCTGATCTGTTACTTTTACTCCGAACCCTCTGGACTTTTTAGATTTAACATCTAGGCCCTCGTGATGACGTCATCCGGACCCACTGTTGACGTCATCACGCGACCCACCTGTCAGTTTTGACCGTTGACCGTTGACCAGTCAACGGTGACGTCAGTAGGGCCCACTGCTGACGTCAGCATTTTGGCCAGCCCTGGACTTTTTATGAAAAACCCCCTGATCTTTTTCAAAATTACAAATAGGTCCCTGGACTTTTACAAATAGGTCCTTCCACTTCTGTCTTTTTTACGAATAGGTCCCTGGCTGCCCCTTTTACCTTTCAAACACCTGGTTCTTCTGCATCTAAGCCCCTAACCTTTTCCAGTTTCGCAACCAGGCCCTTCCACCTTGGCAATTTTGCAGGGAACCCCTGTAGTTTTAAGAAAAGAGTGTATTGTTTAATAAATTCCTTTTTCTTAATATCTATAAAGGGTTAAACCTTGGAAAATTCATATCTTTTCCGTCTTAGCTCCGATCGACGTGAGACCAGTTGCGTTAGGTTCCTAAAATTGAGCCCGTCCTCCCAGACCTAGCCAAGTGGCGCCCGCGTCTTAGTCCCGCGAGCGCCACGTGGCTAACTCGTCAGTGACCCGTCAGACAGTGGCTCCACTTGTGGGACCCACTGACTGACAGCCCCGGACCCACCTGACCAATGGGGCCCGCATGTTGACATGTGCTACCCGATAGCCGTTAACCCGTCAGTCTTGCCCCGTTGACCCTAGTTTGATCCGCTGACCAAGGTCGTGACCCTCTGTCCGTTGACTTAGTCAACTTTGACCAAGTCAACGATGACATCACCAGAGCCTGTGATGATGTCATCAACCCCAGACCGTCGCCTCTACCTGCTCGACTCGCGGTCTAACCCCGAGCCGATGACTGACACCTCCGAGCTGCTAACTTGTGATCTAACTTTTATTCCTTTTTCCGAAATGATTTATAAATCCCGAAAATGGATTTAAACTTCAGAAAATCATAATAAATCAACCGTAGCTTAGAAAAATATGAAACCAATTTCAGTATTTTTTAAAATCATGATGAACACGATAGGATAGAGTTTGCTGTTATTTGGCTTTCTATTGGTTCTCATTTGGAGTTTATTTGTAAGTAGTTGCCGTTGTTTATTTATTTATGCGTCCAATAGGATCGACGGAGGTCCCGGACTACTTCGACTACTTCGACGACGTCAACTACGCTGAAGTGAAGAGATAAAGGACCATGCTCCAGGTTCACGCCCATCCTGACTCTTTGACCTATTAGGCATTGCTGAGTAGAATGCTAGCGCTCTGCTTATATGATGATGATGATTGAGCCATGCATAGCCTATTTATATATATCCTGATTCCTTGTTTACCTACTACTATATATATGAATGCTATGCTGCTGCTTGCATGTGTATGGGATAATGTGGATTAGGATTCTTGGCGTGTGTGGGGATAAAACTGGCAGGAGAAGGTGTTTTTGGAAAACTTGGCGGGGGCGAGCATTTTATAACAACTCGATCTTTGATCGAGGTGCCGGGAGACCCCTGCTCTCGAGGGGGTCCCACACCGTACTTGTGGCGGGTACACAGATGTATGATAGGAGCATAGGAGTTTGACGGCGGTACCTATAGTGGGTACTGCGATCTGCGTTCCTCTGTGGGGGATACGCCTTTTGGACGATGACGCTCGCCCCAGTCTGAAACCGAGTGGGGTAACCACTCTTTGGGCTCCACGTACTTACCGCTTACCCATATGAACGGGTGCCAGCCTTCCTATCTAGCGCGATGCCTGCACTGTGAGAAGACCAGGTGGATGGTGTACGGGAACGGGAGAGACCGTTTCCCCGAAGGACTATAGCCCCGACTGGCCCCCGAGGGAGAGTTCTACACAGCTTCCGAAGCATTGGATTGCGAGCCGATGGACCGAGACAGGAAGGGCAGACAGGCGTCGTTGCGGTTAGGGTCTGTGCTGTGGGTTGTGTCTTAAGGCGGTTGATCACCGTCTGCAGCCCGAGTGGGTCCAGTTGTACAAGCTCTGCAGAGTCTAGAATCTATACGTATAGCCGCGTCCTCGGTATGGACATTGCCCATTGCACTGTTACCTCTCATATTTGGGATCTTCTACCTCCCCCGGATTTTAGCCAGTGACAGAGTGATTAAGGTTCGCAGCTACGGACGGGGAGAAGGAGAGTCTGCTCCCTCTTCTTTCAGGATCCGGTCGTAGTTGGTGAGGTGCGAGGGAAGGGAGCTCTCGCATCGACTTAGACGAGTGTGAAGAAGGAGATGTGATGTGAGGTGGGATTTGGGGATGGTTTGTGGAGATGATACCTTGATTATTATTGCTGCTATTGCATAGGAAACCCCAGCCTTTCCTTGAATTACTTTTATACCTTTAGATGTTAGACCACTTAAAGCTTGCATACAGATGGTGACGTGAACCTATCCCATTCCTTGGGGATAGTTTGTGAGCATGCAGGTTTGGACGCGTGGAAACAGGGTTGTGTGCTTTGCTCGAGTTGCCTGTGGTGTTGATCGAAGATGAAGACTTGAAGCCTAGCTACCGCTACGCAGGATTTCCGCTTGTCGCTTAGCCCGACGGGCTTGTACTTTATTCGTATTTCCACAATGGTATGGATGTAAATCTCTTCTATGTAATCTAATTTCGTTGTATGGATATGATATTATGCTGAGATGAGTTCTGTATGTGATAGCTACTGATCCAGGGACTATCACAATGGTACAGGGAGTCGGATTTTCGATTACGAAAATCCGGGTCGTCACAGTACCCATATGGCTCTCCTAAATTAGCGGCTTCCCACCGGCCCTTCCGTGCAAAAAACATGCTACCCTTAGTTCCCTAATAACTCTAAACTTCCAAATCAGCACCCGTAAAGTTCATGTAGGTGTATTTACATTTGGCGTATATTCATGTGCTAACTTCTTTGTAGAGGTGGCATAGCATGCATGCATTGTCTGTTCCTCCAATGAACTAAGTCTATCAAGTGTATACTGTTGATGCTTTTTTGGCCAACACACGAAAACACTAGAGCGTGCGGGTCGCGAAAAGACCGAACGGCATAATACTGCGAAAAAAGGTCTGAACGGTTTGGGAACCGATCAGATCGGTTTTGGAGTTCAAGACAAATCAGATCAGTTTGAGAACTGATCAGACCGGTTCTGGAGCTTTTGCCTAGACCGATCGCTTGAGGGGATAACTACCACACTTACGTGATGGAGGACGGCTAGATTTACGAGCAAACCAGCAAAGGGATAACCAATGCGCTTATGTGGTGAAGAACGACTAGTTTACGAGCAAACTAGCAAAGGTTGTCGAAGCTCACGCCCGGGAGGGACCCCGTCAGGGCATGGACGTCACCGGACGTGTCCTAGGTCGACCATCAGGCCTAGGACGCCATCTCTAGTCATGGAGATCAGTAGACGAACAACATGGGAGATTGGAAGAGCTAGGTTTTGAGAGGTAAAAGTAGATAGTTGATTGATTCGATTGTGATTACCCTCAATCGGCCGTGGCCCTTCGTAAATATAGGGTGGAGAGGTCTTGCCCCAGTAGGAGTCGAAGATTACATAAATCACGTACCAAAATACAACTCCTACTTTGGATTTGGCTGACAAAACCGGTCTGAACGGTCCTCAAACCGGTCTGATTGGTCTCCGCAGGTGTAGATCTTTCCGAGGTCATAACTTCCTCATCCGAATTCCAAATTGGACGATCCGTATATGCATTTCGATCGTCTCGACGAGGGGAAGATGATGATGCAATCTAATATGCATTTTGAAGACTTTACCCAAACCGATCCGACCGGTTTAGGCAACCCAATTGGACCGGTTTGCCCAGACTGACAGCAAACTCCAACCGGTGCCAATTTTGGTTGTGAACATATACCTACCTCTCCAGTGAAATAAGTCCATCAATTATATACCTACCTCATACTCAACATCTCTTGTTTGATTGTTTCCATTTTGGCAATTTCTCCGTTAATTCTGACAAATCTGTGACATTCATGGAACCCCATTCATCATCTCATTAGTTACTCAACTTTGAATTCATAATTACATGAGCTTATTGATGTTACTATAGTTTCTAATGTACTGTTATCATTCGTGTCCCAATTGTACCTACTTTTTTTTGTGAGTACATGAAATTCCAGTTTTGTTAAGGACAGATGAAGTATGTTAAGGACATGTTAGCACACAGAAATCAATGGTGTTGATTAGTAACTAATATTCCATGCTCATTTCATCCCCTTTTTTTGTATTTTGTAGGTGGTCTATATGGTGAAGATGCTGATCAGTGTCGGAGCAAGGAGGCAAAGAAGGGGAAGAGATCTATTTATTGCTTTGCATGTGCTGCTGAAATGTTGCATCCTGACTCTGGCTTTGAGGGTGGTTATGCTGGTCTTAGTGTAACGTGATTGTATTCATATTAGGAGGTTGCAACTTAGTCTTGACTGATGTATTCCATGAATATCTATGTATGCACCGTTGAAACTTTGCTTCTTTTTATTTATGGAGGGGCATAGTCCATGAATATTTATGTATGTACTGCTGAAACTTAGCTTTGAGTTATATATGGAGAAGCATGGTATTGTTTGGTGTGGTACGAGTTTTCGAATGTCTTTGCATGCTGCTAATTTTTTTAGTAGTTGCCAAATAACATCATTCTGCAAGCACCAGTTAGTGTAACTCGAACAATGTATTTATTCTTGACAAATATTCAGACTATTCACCAGCTACTTCCTCTGTTTCCAATACAATCGTCAGCTAATATTGCCTATTGGGCTCGGCAACAAATGATGCGGTCACATTAAGCAACAGAACGAAAAAAAAGCTTTGGCACTAGATTGAACATTGAAATCATACACCAATATCCTGATCTTAGTCTCATGTGCCATTTCAATTTGTTGGTGAGAAGAACTAATACAATTTGGGTCATGTGTGCAATCTCCATGCTTCAAATGTTGACTTGAATAGTACGAAACATAAAGATAAATCAATTTAAAGGTGGACCAACACCAGCATAACACATGGAACCAACTCACAGAACTACCATTTTCATTGTATCCATCATCAGATTAGGATTGTTCTTTTTTTTAAAAAAATATCACTCATGTGAGTTCGGCTGGTGATCCCCAATTGAAAATAACACCAAAGTTTAAAACCAGTCAATACACGGCCTTTTTCAATGTCAACCCTGCTATTTTCAACATAAATTTATCCAATCAAAAGACCATTTTGTGCGGCAACAAGCCATAAAAGATATCTTGTTGGCAAGTGATGCTGCACAGTTAGATGTCCAATTTGTAAAACAAAGTTCCTTCCTTTAGTAAATACCAATAAGACAACAATGTCATTAACACTGCAATCAAACAATATTGACATCGAGAAGTAGCACATACGGGCGGGCGGGCGGGCCGGGGGGCGGGGGGGGGGGGGGGGGGGGGGGGGCTTACATAATTATGCTGCACACAAATTTTTTCAGAGCATACATACGAGGGGGGCTTACATAATTCTAAGAGCATACTGTTAGGATCTTTTACTAGTTCATACAGCCCCCAAACCATCAAACTGATGCAAAAGGTTACATGAAAATATAAGTATCCATGATTCACTTGGAATCACAATCAATCTACAAAATAGTCCTCAGCATAATGGCCTCCTTTGTAGGTCACTCTGGTGGGGTGTTTTATTTTCTCACAGTACATGCATAGCAATTTTTTCCATCATAACGTTCCGCAGGTAAATCATCTTTAACGCCCAGCAGATCCTTCTTACCACCTACGATAAAACTTTATAAGTAATCTAAAAAAATCTCACAAGTAAACTATAGAAGTTTACACAGCAGTTTTCAAGATCCAGGTAATAGAACACAAGAAGAACCATTCATATTGAGCACTTCACAAAAATTGTGGTTTCGAGAGAAAGAAAACAGTAAAGTGCATATGGACAGTTTACACCTACCTTTACTGGTACATCAGTGACACTATGTATAAGAATGGACACATAGACTGATAGACCCAATATACTTTCTTCATGTTAGCAAGGGTTTCTATTCCTGCCGTTTTCCACTGTTCTATCTAACCTAATTAAACCCTGCCAATCTCTTTTCTTGTTGTCAGGAACATCAACATAATCTCCAAAACATGCATTTGACCATTAACGAGGTACATTTTCTGAGAAACTGGTAAACCAACTAGTACACATTCATATGATAGATGTAAACAGTCTTCACAGTTCACACAACACCTGAAAGTTTCCTTAAAAGTCTAAGGGCTCGTTCGGTTCCTCAGGAACCGTTCCACCAGGATTGAGATAGCTATAGCAAGAAATTTGTGCTAGGTATAACAAGAGACCGGGATTTATTCCGGGTCGTGAACCAATTTGTTCATGATTGCTGCAACAAAAGACCGGGAATCAATCCACTGGTCAAGAGGTGTGGAACCAATCCAGGTCTTTTGTTGTACCTATGATGAGCAAATTGGTCCACGACCCGAAACAAATCCCGGTCTCTTGCTATACCTATTACAGATTTCTTGCTATATTTACCCAATCCGGGTGGAACGGTTCCAAAGCAACCGAATGAGGCTTAAGGCCCCATTTAAGAGAATACCACGGTTTTAAAATATACCATGGTATTGAAAATTTTTTAGTGTTTGGTCATAGAAAAACTATTGTTTTGTAAACCATGGTACGCCTAAAACATTGTATTCCTGCAGTTTTAAAACATCTGCTTACACCCTCTTTTTCTAAAACTGAGCTCACATGATCGTCCCATCCTTTCCACGCCTATGCAGTACGTACATCCTTTCCACGTCTGCACGTAAGCATTTTTTCATCTACACGTATACAAGCGACTTGCTCTGCCGTGCATTTTCTTTCTTCTTTTTTTTTTGCGAGCTCTGCTGCTGCTGTACTTGATTATTAGCACATATTCTATATATGTAGTCTATACAATCTAGGTATATCTTAGTTATAACCCTTTTTTTCAGCAGATTGGCATAAAAAAAAGGCATGGTAGTGCTACTAATGTGTGCGACATGCATCCGTTGGTTCAGACACCAATGGTCTGTTAATCAAAATACAGTACCAAAAACGGCAAATGCCAAGCACGTTATGTTTTTTTTTGCAAAACAGTTATGTTTCTTTTGCAAAACAGTAGTTTTTTAAACTGTAGTATTTTTTATCGCAACTCAAAATACTACATTTTCTAGATACTATGGTTTATGGAAACTATAATATCCAAACAAGGCCTAAGCACGTTTATGAGACTATACATTTGAATGAACAGTTACTTCACCATGTGCTGAGTCAATGTGAAACGTCACAATTTTTGCCTAAATTAACAATATAAGACATGGGAAAAGGGGTTGACTCTGTCAAATATACATGCATAAAGAAAACTAGTAAAAGAAGCAAGGCACCTTGTAGAGTTCCTGCTCAATCAATCGTGAAAGAAGAGCAATGTGGAGAATATCCACCACAAAAAAGATAGAAGGGAGGAGCATACCAACACAGTCGTCATCAACAATGCTGCAGGTAGTGGTAGAATATCCACCATTGGCATCAGAAACGCTGTTGTTTAAAGCCAATTCAGCGAAGAAGAGCTCCTCTGACCTTGTTGTCACATTCCTTGCCTTGAAATTCATGTGCATATAGCAAATTCCTCCATCCATGAAATTATAAATGCTAGAAGGGTAAATTCTGTCCATTCTTCCAACCCTAGAAGGGTGGGTAATATACATGAAGTACATGGGCCTCTAGATGGGCCAATACCCTAAATGGGCTATATACACTAACACTCCCCCGCAGTCTGTACTATCGGCGCAGCGAAGTACCAGATTGGACAAGAAACAAAGCACACATACAACACTCCCCCGCAGTCACAACTAGCCACTAAGGATGTTGAGACTGGAGCGGAACTCGGAGAATGTCGAAGAGGGGAGGCCTTTGGTGAAGATGTCCGCAAATTGTGAAGTCGTCGGGACATGTAGAACCCGAACATGGCCAATGGCAACCCGATCTCGAACAAAGTGTAGGTCAATCTCCACATGCTCTGATACCATGCTAGAAGGGTAAATTCTGTCCATTCTTCCAACCCTAGAAGGGTGGGTAATATACATGAAGTACATGGGCCTCTAGATGGGCCAATACCCTAAATGGGCTATATACACTAACAATAAACATCATTCAGAGCCATGCTTGTAAATTCATAGAAATCTTCCTGTTGACACAGAGGATAAAAACATGGATCAAAACTGGAGAATGCATGAAGAGTGTTCTGTTTTGGGGGGAGGGGGATGTCTGCTAACAAAAGCTTACTGGGTTGTTTTTGTGGTACCAAGCCAGGCCCATATTAGCTCTCTTCTTGTACAGCTGCTTATAGTATGGAAGCATTTCTTCTACTGTGAAATAGAATAGGGTGGCACTATTGAACTCTGCTCCAGCATCATCCGCACTACCTCCCACTATTTCTTGATCATGTATCCTGCATAAAGTTACATTCATTTCTTATGTATGCAGTTTATTTCAAGGAAAAAGTTCAAATTACTCCCCTCAAGTATAAGCAAAGTCCGGATAACCCCCTAAAGTATGTTTTGATTCAGTTTACCCCATAAACTATGACATTTGGTTCAAATTACCCCCTAATAAAGTTTGTCTTTTTTGTTTCTCCATACATAAGTGAAATCTTGAGTTCAAAATTTACAGGATGGTAGTTGGCATCGCAATGTATGTCAAAAAAATATATTATAATTTTTTGTCATTATTTTTCACATAATTTTGTATCTCAATGATTAATTTATTATCAAATATCCTACCATATGTAAATAATGACAAAAATTTCATGACATATTTTTTAAAATATTTGTTATGATGTCTATTGTCATCTCATAAAGTTTGAATTAAAAATTCCACTTATACATGGAGAAACAAAAAAAAACAAATTGTATTAAGGGGTAAGTCGAACCAAATGTCATAGTTTAGGGGTAAATTGAACCAAAACATACTTTAATGGGTTATCTAGACTTTGCTTATACTTGAGGGGAGTAATTTGAACTTTTTTCCTTATTTCAATAGATAGTCTGAGGCAGCTGGTGCTAGATTGTCAGGTATCATCCTTAGGCCTTGTTCAGAAGGCAGCAGCATTATGAGGGTTCCCGGGGTCATGCGGACGTTTCCGGCATGAATTGGTGGGGTGAACAATGAATGTAAATTAGATCGGCAACATAAAGAGTATCTCCGCCAAAAAGCAATTGGGGGCAGCGAACGTAAACCCTAGCAGCTTCGATGAGAGCAAACGGCTCAAACTGAATTGATATTGCAAGACTAGCCAACTCTAAGGGAGCAGAGGAGGGAAGGGAAACGAAGATTACTCCTGAGAAGACGCGCGGGATCGCTTCCTGCCTTGCCGCCGGCGAGCGGGAGAGGGTGGAGAGGCATAGCGGGACCGCGTCCTGCCTTGCAGCAGCCGCTCGCTTCTGCGCGGTGCACCCTCGCCTTGTGCAGATTCCACGGCGACCGCCGGCGGTGCGTTCACCATGGTCGATCGAGGCGAGGGTTTCGTGCTTTCGGTTCGTGCAATAATGGGGAATAGCAACAGAGGAACAAGAGGATACTACTGGTCGCCCGCAGCCCGCGTGAGAAACAGAATCGGAACCGGATTCGGCGGCCCATTCCCACAAGCGCCTCTTCGTTTTCCTTTTATCTTCCCCGTATCCATCCATTCCCTCTCCATTTTCACATTCTTTAATTTTTAACTTTCTCCTCTTCTAACCAACTTTAGATATTCTTTCCCAAATTTTTCATTCACCTAACTTTTTAACAATCTGTATCATTCACTGTTCTTCTGTACTACTCTAGTACAGAAGAATTTGTATTGTTCTAGCAGTTATGGTGGGCTGTACTTTGTCTAATACGGAGTACTTCGGTCATTTTGCTATGCCACACGCCACCACCAAAGCACATGCATCACTGCCCTGCCGCGATCACACCCATCGCTCCGGGCCGAGTGCTGTGCTCCATCTCCATCGCTTCCAGTGTCTCCCCAGCAATGGCGGCGGTCAGCGAAGCAAATCGAGGCGGTTCGGAACAGCAGTGCGGCGAAAAGCACGAAGCAGATTTGGAGGTGCGGTGCGGTGCGGGATCCGACGAGACTTGATCCGACAAGGGATCTCGCACTCCCTGCCGCCGCCACGAGGTGCCCGTGCACACTGGCCTGGCCTGCTACCCTCCCGACGAGGCAGAGGCGGAGGGAGCCACCCGGCCTGGCCATTGCTGTCTTGAGGACCGGCGGCAGGGAGAATCTGAAGTACATGAGCATCTTTCTTTATCAAATCAAAGATGGCTATAATTGGATAAACAAATGTGCTGGCAAGGTAAGACCGTAAGAGTATTCGCAGACAAATCCAGGTGATAATATCAGTGAATGTCTCATACATCACCAACCAGCTAACTTATCTCAATGGCACAACTTTCTGACAAATACTCGCACTACGTTGTAATATTTTTTTTTTTGAACAAAATCGGGGGGAAGATCCCCACCTACATTCATTCATTAGAAATTGATACATTTACATCATATAGGCTCCTGGCATTCCAGGATAGGAGTACAGGGGGGAGGGCAAGTGTTACAGAGTTGCAGCATGTAGGCGTGAATAAAGATAATCTCTCCAGCTTCGTAACTGTCCCTTGTTCTTACTGTAACGACAGCTCCATTTATCCAGATCATCGATGACATGCCGAATGACGTCAGTTGGAGAAGCAAGTTTCTTGTCGAAGATCATGGCATTCCTTGCCTTCCAGAGCTGCCAGAGGATCACCAACATTACATCGAGATGGACTGCAGGGGCAGACCCATGTCATGGCCGAAAAACCAAGGTTGTCGGTATCCTATCAGCGATTCTGAGATGCCGATCCGGCGCCAGACAGTAACGGCTCGATCACACTGTGAGAAGATGTGGTCTTCAGTTTCGAGAATGCCAGGACAACATTCACAGTAGGATTGCTCGATTGGTTTAATGTTTCGATGATAGAGTGAAGCACGGCTGTTAAGGCGCCCATGGTACAGAAGCCAGCTGAAGAACTTGATTTTCATCGGCACGCGCGTGTTCCAGAGACGGAAGAAGGTCTGGTGCTGGTGTGCCTCCGGAATGCATTTGTTCGTAAGCTGCACCAGAGGTGAAGGCTCTTGAGCGCGCATCAGCCAGGAAGTGAATGTCAGGCAAGTCTGACAAGGCTACCTGTGTCAAGCAGTTCTGCAGCACATACATTTCCTCAGTGGCACAGTGAGACAGCCGTGGACGCATTTGTGAGCGCAGGGGTGAGTGCAAAGCGTCACACACGAGGATGTGTGGTTTGATAGAATGGGAGTACAGCGCTGGGAAAGTTTCTGCTAGCGTCGTGCTGAGTATCCAGTGATCATGCCAAAAGGCTGTTGTCTTCCCGTCCCCCACTCGAGAGGTAGTGATGGAGTGGTATCTCTGGATCTCTTTGCAGACAATTTTAGCAATGTAGCTGTCAGGTTCGTGTGAGCCCAGCTCTTGGCCATGTTGACTCAGATACCATCGTTGCCAAGGAAGGTCTTGGCGGTCATGTAGTTTGTGAACGAATTTCAGGAGGAGGCAATGGTTTTGAGTCTCCAGATTTCTAATGCCAAGGCCACCATCGGCTTTATCTTGGCAAACCTTTTCCCATGCGATCAGGCATTGTGAACCATGACATTTTTCTTCTCCCGTCCATAGAAATGCCCGACGCCGTGCATCTAGTAGTTCTCTGACACCCTTTGGCAGAAGGATAGAGGACATGTAATAGATCGGAAGGCTGCTTAGAACTGCATTCACCAGTGTGAGACGGCCACCGGTGCTCAATAGCCGTGCTTTCCATCCAGCCAGACATTTGTCAAAAGTGCTGATCAGCGGTTGATAATCAGTAGCTCGTAGCTTGTGTGGTGACAAAGGGAGGCCGAGGTAGGTTTGGGGAAAACTTGCAACTGGACAACCAAGGATCTCGGACATTTGCAATTCCTCATGGGGAGCGACATGCATAGGCACGAAAGTCGATTTGTGGAAGTTGATCGTTAGACCGGTTGCCAGGGAGAAAGCATCAAGCACATTCTTCAGAGCTTGCATGGAAGAAACATTCCCACGGATTAGGATCAATGTGTCGTCGGCATATTGTAGCACCGGGCAGGGGAGCGAGTCGTCAATTGGATGTGCCAGGAGTCCATCTCTGGAGGCCTGTTGTACCAGGCGTTGCAGCACGTCTGCTACAATGATGAAGAGATATGGAGAGATCGGATCCCCCTGACGGAGGCCTCTTTTGCAGTTGATCCAGCGCCCAGGTGCCCCGTTCAACACCACTGCAGTTTTGCCCGTCGAGAGAATTTGCCTAATCCATAAGCGCCATTGATCATCAAATCCCCGAGAGATCATGATCTTGTCAAGACTCTCCCACTCTACCGAGTCGAACGCCTTTTTGAAATCAAGCTTTAAAACTGCTGTGGGGATCTTTCTTTTGTTGCAACAACTGAGAAGGTCGGCCGCATAAATGAAATTTTCGCCAATGTTCCTGCCGTGTACGAACCCGGTTTGATCAGGGTCCACAATGCTAGGAATGACAGCTTTCAACCTGTTTGCCATGACTTTGGAGAAGAGTTTCATAGGACAGTTTTGCAGAGAAATCGGTCTGAAATCACCAGCTTGTTTGATGCCATCTTTCTTAGGCAGGAGGACGAGATGTGCTCTGTTCAGTCCATCAAGGTCGAGATCGCCAGCGTAGAACGCAGAGAAGAGTGCCAGAACATGATGCTTGAGCTGAGGCCAAAAGGCTTTGTAGAAGGATGGCCCAAATCCGTCCGGACCCGGGCTTGCGTTCATGTCCATAGAGTAAAGAGCCTCGGTTATTTCACTTTCAGAGAAAGGGGCTGATAGATTATGTTCAGAGACTGAGAGAGTCGGGTAGAGTCGGTGCAGGTCAAAAGACCAAGTGGTTGGGGTAGAGGAACCCAAGAGCTGCGAGTAGAAATCGAAGAGCACAACACTTTTAGCGTCATGTGCTCGGTGCACCATGCCATTGTGTTCAAGGCAAGGGATTGAGTTGCCTCGTCGGCGGCCGTTAGCGCTAGCATGAAAGAAGCTGAGAATTCTCATCCCATTCGATAGCCATTTTAGCATTGAAACGTTGTCGCCAGAACGAAAGCATCTCAGAACGGATAGATTGCAGGCCTGAAAGAGCCAAGCGACGGAGGGTACTTTCAGCAGAAGTGAGCGGCCGTTGCTCCTCTAGCAGGTCCAGTGCGTTGACGAGGATCTTGGTATCCGTTTCTCTTTGTTTGATAGGAAGAACGCGGCGAGCCCAGGACCTGCAGGTGTTCCTGCAATTTTTCAGTCTCTTGATGAAGGATTTGCTACAATTCCCTGGAGCTGGCGTGTCGAGTGCCAGGTGAATCAAAGGGGGGAAGGCAGCGTGACGCAGCCAGCTGTTCTCAAACCTGAAGCATTTGCTCCTAGGAACTTTTGTGGAAGCGGTGAGAAACAAAGGCACATGGTCGGAAGCAGTACGCGTGAGGGACGAGAGAGCAGTATTGGGGAAGGTGGAATCCCAGTGAATGTTAACAAAACAGCGGTCGAGCCTAACTAGAGTTGGGGTATCCCGTTTGTTTGTCCAAGTGTAGGCACGGTCGACCAAGGGAATTTTAATCAGCCCAAGCAAGTTGATGGTGTCGTTAAACATTCTTGCCTCCTGCAGGTTAAAGGAGTCATTGTTTTTGTCGTTGGGGTCCCAGGTGAGATTAAAGTCACCAATGAGCATCCAAGGGCCAGAGAGGGAGCTAGCGATGCTGGCGAGCTCAGCCAAAAAAGATGGTTTGTCCGCATGCCCCGTTGGTGCGTAAACATTTGTCATAGCGAAATTGCTGCCGTCAAAAACCAGCGAGAAGTGAGTGGTAAGGGAGAATGTGTGTTCAAAGGAATTTTGAAGCATAAGAACAGTAGCGTCCCAAGCAGTGACAATGCCCCCAGAAGCCCCATTCGCTGATCTTGTGGCACATGATGATAAGCGAGAGGGCAGGAAAGTTTTACGTTTTGCTGCGGTGAGTTCAGAGAGTTTTGTTTCCTGGAGCGCTGCAACGACAGGACGCTGAGAGATTAGCTCAGTTAGAACGTCTTCACAGCGACTAGCCTGGCCCAGGCCACGAACATTCCACAAGAAGAAAGACAGGGAGCGACTAATCATGAAACAAGGGGCGCACCAACTCAAAGAACAAACATAACATTGAGCACATCACAGACGTGAGCATGAACACATTACATCGGCCAGCTCTAAGCCGAGACTTAAACCACAAGGACTCACTGTTCTCCCAAATGCAGATAAGGGGAGAGGAAAACCTTGCGCGGAACGCCCTACGCAAGGCACACATGGCATCTAAAGCAGCAGCAGCAACAACAACACGCTCCCAAGAACAGCAGGGGAGAGACGCTTCCACGGGAGACAGAACATCCCATGAAGCACACATACATCTCAAGATCACTAACATCAGCCACTCAATGGCACCTTATCCTCGACCTCAGACAGTCCAGCCAGGCCGCACACACGCCCGAGGCAATGAAGCTTCCGAGCAGAGAGCTTGGACGGAGCAGGTCGATCCAGCACGCCGGATGCATGTACAGCAGCCTTCATCCGTTCCGACGCCTTGGAGAGATCGAGCTTCGCCGCCTTGGCGCGTGACGCCTTTGTGGTAGCATCGATGTAGAACGGCTCCTCTAGAGCAGCAAGGCGCCTGCTACGCCTGATCTTCGATGCGCTCTCAGCTGCACGGCGGCGACGAGCGCGCCGCTTGCGGATGCTCACTTCATGCTCTTCCTCCTCAAGCAGGTCGCTGAGGGAAGGGAGCGTGGAGCGGGGCTGACAATGGGCTGCGGCGACCTCCTCCGAGTCGCTGATGATCTCCGTTGGTGCCGGTGGTGAAGGCGGGGTGTTGGGGTGTGTCGGCGTCAGAAGGTAATTGATGATCACACGTGGAAGCCTGGACCGCGAGAGAGCACGAGCCAGCGCCCAAAGTGACCCGGAAGTGAACGTCCAAAGCGGGACGGACGGGTACAGGCTGCTCGCGATAGTGCGGCACACGCGACCCCTCGTGGGACCTGTAACAGTAGACAACTGGCTGGAATGTGGGCTCTGAAACAGACCTGCGCGCAGTGGGCGTGGTGTAGACCTGTCCGCTGGTGGTGGACTGCCGTCGTTGTCGTCCTCGAACTGGTAGTCGTCAGGGGGTGGAGTCCCAGGTGGATGGGCCCAATCCCCGACAACCCTCAGCTTGGCTATGCCCGCGATTACCCCATTGGGGTTGCGCACGAGGAGGGAGGAGGTGATCTGGCGGTTCACGTCCACCATGACGAGAACCCGGACCACGGAGTAGTCGGCGATGCCGTAGTCGCGGTGGTTGTCCACATCCCTTAGCGTGCTGCGCGCGATGCTGCAGACTTGCCCGAACACCTGGAACGCCGTGCGTATCCCAGGCTCGGTCCAGTGCTCCGGTGGGAACTGCGTTGCAGCGAGCTCGACGATGCGCCCGTAGGGGCAGTCCACCCGGAACTCCGCCTCCTCGTGGCGCTCCATGCGCAGGGTGTGTCCACCCATCTCAATGGGGCCACGTCGCAGCACCGTCTCCCTGAAGTGCGGATGGCCGAACACCACCATCATGGTGCCGTAGGAAGAAGCAGCCAGCCGGACGGGGGGGTCGCCGCCGTGGCGCTCAAGGGCGACGCGGATGAAGTGCCCAGGGTCGGCGCAAGGTGGGTTGACAAAGGCGTATGCAAGGCGGCGGCTGGGTTCCATGTCCACGGAGGGCATGTGTACCTCAGTGGTGTCGCTGGGAGAGAGTGGTGAGCCCCTAGCGGCAGAAGCATAGCTGGGTGGGAAAGGAGTAGCGGCGCGCCAAGGTCGGTGGAGGTGCATGGAGCTAGCGGCATTGCGAACTGCTGTGGCGAAGCGAATTGCTCGACCGTCATGGCCGCCAAGGGCGGATGCAGATGAGCTGGAGTATGAACCTGGTGGAGGAGCTGGTGTTCCGGCGCTGCCCATGCGCTGGTCGATGGTAGGCGAGCGCCAAGTCGCTCGTTCACCGGGCGTCGGCGCCGGTGGTCCCCCTGACGGCGGGGACGGCTCCCCCCTAGACGGCGAACGCCCAGTGCTCCTCAGCCAGAGCGCGCGCGAGAGCGAGCCCGCCATGGCGCAGTCCGTGCTCCGGTGGCCGTTGCAAAGGCAGGATCTGCAGCGCACCGGCTCCCGGCACGCCGCAACACGGTGATCGGTGGAGAGGCAGCGGTAGCACTGGGTGTGTGATGGTGGTAGAGAGCGGGCACGGCGACGTCTTTTGCCATCAGCCATTATTATAGGCGCCGGCGCTGAGGAGAGAAGGGCACGCAGGTATGGCTGCGCCGCTAGCGGATGTGACAGCTCAGTGTTGATGACGCTCGCCTGCGCGCTGATGGAGGGCGAGCTGAAAGGACTTCCGTTCGGCGCGCGACAGGAGGGAGGCACTCTGAGCAGTGAAGGCGCAGCAGGGTGTTCAGCGTTGAGAGACGATTGTCCTGCAGTGCCGTCCTCTTCCGCCATTTCGGTGCTGTCAGTGAGAGAGGGGAGGATAGTGGAGGTAGCTCCATTAATGCCGTCCAGCGGCTTTCCAGCAGGCCTGAACTTCAGGTGAGCTACAGGAGATTGAAAATTCCGGAGATCTGTGGAGGCAGAGCAGCGCGAGATATGGTGGGGACCGTTGCCAACGGAGAATGGAGTGTTTCGGCGCGAAACCGGCGTAGCGGTGTGGGTGCAGACCGCTGGGCTCTTGATTTCCCCGGATTCTGGGCTAGAGCACGCAGGGATGGGCGTAGGATGAGAGTTAGGCCCATAGCCGGCCCAAGGAGTGGTTTTGGCGGACCGAGTTTCAAATTTTTCGCTGACGTCATCTCTTCCTCCTTCCAAGGACACAGCTGACGTCATCTCTCCCCCGTTGAGCAAGCTGTGTGCTTTCGCAATGGCGGAGTCAGGGGAGGAGAAGAGAAGAAGAGAGACGTTTCCAACTCGACAACCACCCCTAGAAACGATGTAATTGGCTATATTGCCGTTGGCAGGAGTAGTAGAATACACAAGAGGCTGAACACAGCATACATGAAAGCGAAAAGGAGGGATCGAGAAGCAAAAGTTCAGAGCGTTCTTAACCGAGTTTAAGGGGATCTCGCTAGCGTTGGAGACGATCCAGAAACGGGATCCAGAGCCAGGACTAGGGGAGCGTAAGTACGGCACAACCAAAAGATGGAAGTTGGCAAGGGCGAAATTGCAGAACGACACACCTGGTGCAGAGGAGACCATCGGCACCTGAGTAGCGTGCCGGTGGTGGGGGTTGTCGCGACGGCCTGGTTTCGTGGCCCGGTCCTTCTTCACGGCTTCGCCACGCGAGCTTGGGCGTGATGGATTTGGTGTTTCCGCCGTCTTCTCGCGCCAGATCTTGAGCTTCGGCTTCTTGTGGGTGGTCAGGGTTCCGCCCGTGCACCAGCGAGGGAGCGGCACGGTGGCGCCTAGCGGGGTGAAGGTGGGTGGGAGATGCGTCGGGAGCGGCAGGAGCGGGGGGAGCGGCGAGGTGAGCTTGGGGTAGGAAGCGCAGGGGGCGGGCGCCGTTGGCTCCCGGTCGCCCCTGGGAGCGCCCCGCTCCTCCATCCTCCGGCGCCTCCCACTACGTTGTAATATAGTAATCTGTATAATGCCAGTTTTTCTTATGGAAAGCTGCTTTGATGCTTGAGAGAAATAAGAGCCATAGAATTGCAGCTGCATTTCTTGTACTACAGCTGGCTGCATCAGCCTTCTTTTCCTTGAATTTCATCAACCTAAATGCAAATTTTCTGAAAAGAAACAGTGCCTCTGCTTATCCTATGGTCCTTAGTGTCCTTGTCGTCTCTTTAAATTTCGTTACATATGCAGTCCTGCACCTTATTCTCTTCAGTGTTTCATTGGTGCAACCTCTTTGAATGCCCTGTTGTTCAGCTATGCCTCATTGGGTCGTTTAATTCTGTGAGCAACATGGATTTCTTCAAAATCAAGCTCTTTGGTGTAAGCATCCATCATGGAAAACCATTTTATAACTATGGTTGGCCCTCTTGTTTATTCTTGCTATGCAGGTACCGGGTTTTGTTTTCTTACTTTTCATGACAGCCTTCTCTGATTTCCATTTGCTGTTGTATCTTGTGTGTGCGGCCTGATAGTCCTAAGGAGGAGCAAATATATTGGCTTCTTGGATTATTGTTAGCCGAAGAATCTCTTTGATTATTAGCACCTGGAAAAAGGTATTTCTTTTTTTTCCCTTCCTTGTAATTCACTTGGCTCAAGTTACTCACACAATGGGAGCCCATAATATGTCGAACGGTAAGTTACAACCAACTTAATATTATTGAACACCTGTTTGTTGGATGTCCTCTGTCTTGGCAAACTAGAAGGAACTTAATTTGTTTTAGCCACCAACTTAATTTGTTTTAGTCACCAAATGGTTGATGCATATGTCCTTAGTAGACATTGTTTTCCTTCAGCGTATAGATTTAATTTGCACCTCTTTGATCTTGGACTGGTCTTTTAAATTTACTGTTTGTGCATGCTATGCCAGGCCGATATTGATGGAAATGGATCCTTGGATTATTGGACGTTAGTTGCATCATCTGTTCGACTAAGAAAGACCGTCAGTGATGAGCATCTGCATAAGGTACTTGCATACTTTGATTGAAACCAGAATGTGGCATATTGATTGAAATCGAGGAATCATTAGCTGATAACCTAGTGGATGTTCTTCGGACTCAGTTGATCAGATAGCTTTAGCATTCATCAATAACCTGCGAGCGAATACAAAACCAGCAAGTTTGGGGAAGAATTGGATCAGTGATGGGAGAAAGCCTATGTGTGGTTCACAAATCACAAGCAGTGTTGGTTCAGAAATTGAGTTTGTTTATGGAGTACCCCCGCTGTCTAAACATCAGACTGTACCTTGGATGGATTTGTTTGTTTTCCGAATTTGGTTCAAGAACCATTGTTTTCCACTAGAGAACCTATCAAGGGAGATTGGTTTTTTCCATTCATAAAATTTGGGAGGCGATATGGGCTTATATCCCCACGCGCTGCTGTTCATTGGGATCTTTCCATTCAGCGGGTTCACCATACTGCTCCGTGGAAGGTACGGCTCGGAGGAGTGAGAAACTATAATGCACTCAGTCCATGTTTTTACCTTGAATTGTATCGTTTGCAAATAAATTTGAAGACTGCCTGTTGTATCGCCTATCGTGCATGGGAGAGGGAAACTGTAATAGACTTGCCCAGCTTCTTTTTATGGCTTGTCAGAATTGCGACACTAAAACTATTAGTGAAACGAAAGCCAAATTTTCATTTATTTGGTGGAATTTGTATTAGTCCCGACCTGCCGCCAAAGCAAAGCTGACGGGACGCACCTGCGCGCCCCGAAATGGCCGGACATGCGACTGATGCGAGCCCCCTGCCGGCCGCTCCGCCCGCCCTCGCTTTCCCATCATTATCTCAGGTTGCGATCTCGCGTCCGCGTCAGGTCTCGACACGGACGTGATCATCATTTTGTAGGGCACTAGCTAGCTAGGGCCGACAGTGCGTGACTGACTGTTGCTCCTTCCTACAAATGGAGTTCGTTTTCATGGTCCGACAGGTACACAGGGCCCATGTTTATCCATCTATGGAAAAATGCCAAAAATTGCCGGTGGAAAAGGCCGGCGAGCATTTGTTCATCACTGCTAGCATCATCTCGCAGTCACTTTGAACAGGCGCCAGGCCCGTGTCGTCGTGTTGTGTCAGGTCGTCGGCCGGCCGCCATTCTGTCGCTCCCCTCCTTTGCGTCGCCTTGCATATGGCCACGCTACCAGCAGCTACTAGCTGCATGCTGTGCCCGATGAATCGAGATTCGAAACCGATCGATGCGCGCGGAATCACGCAAGCCAGTAGGCATATGGATCGGAGAAATTCGCGTTATTGTTCATGCGTGTCAGCGTTCCGCCGTCCGGGGACCGCCGCGGCACTAGCTCGACTTGGCGCCATTATGCCTAGTTGTGCCGCTCGCTGTCCCTTCAGAATCGAGTGTTCATCACGATTTTACCTCGTCTCCAGAACAAGGACAAGGTCGGGTTACTGGTGTCGTTACTGCCTGTGCTCATCATTCTAATCTAGATAAGCCTAGCTAGCTTCCTACTCGAAAGCTACAGTAATCTGCATTGGCACACTCAACTCAGCTGCCTTTAATTTATGCTTTGCACAGTGATAACGGTTTTATCCGGACGGATGCATTATTGCGGTCATGGAATAAAAGCGACTGCAAGATATTTTCAGTCAAGAACGATAAAAAGTAAACACCCGTAAATAAAACAATTGATGTTGCAAAACATCTTATTACTATTTACTGCGTTGCCTCAAGTCTCTCCCATGGTTCTCCACTGATGTCACAATTAATTACAAATCTTTCACTGCTATGCAACTACAAATTGCCTTCACTTAATTAGCTCCTCATCACATATCTTCTGAGATCATCAATTCACGGTGCCGCCTCTTGTCACTATATCAAGTGCACTTCCAAAATGGTTGGTAACACACAAAAAAGTTTATTAAAAAGAGAGATTATTTTCAATATTGGACTGGTGATGTATGAAAAATAAATAAATTAGGTAGTGTTGTGACATGCATGCTAAATATGCAACATATGGTGCCACATAAGAACATCATCTTGCATTACCGTCTAGATCTTTTTTTGGCAAAGTGGAAACTAATATAAAGCAATGCAAAAGTAGAGGTGAAATGGAATCATGACTCTAGAAAAGCAGAGTAAGGTTGTACACTTACAAACAATATGTGCAAGCCAACAAAGAATATGCTCTCATATAGAATAAATACCAATGTAGTATATTTGTATGCGTACGTGTTAAAGGACACCACACAATAACAGTAGATGTAGGCAGCTTAATATAAGCATGTATGTACTTTTCTCCTCCTCTTTTCTAATATATTTACAAATGTTGATATATGTATGTGGTGATGTAATTAAGAATGCAAATTAATCTAAATCGGTAATATAAAGCAATGCAAAAGTAGAGGTGAAATGGAATCATGACTCTAGAAAAGCAGAGTAAGGTTGTACACTTACAAACAATATGTGCAAGCCAACAAAGAATATGCTCTCATATAGAATAAATACCAATGTAGTATATTTGTATGCGTACGTGTTAAAGGACACCACACAATAACAGTAGATGTAGGCAGCTTAATATAAGCATGTATGTACTTTTCTCCTCCTCTTTTCTAATATATTTACAAATGTTGATATATGTATGTGGTGATGTAATTAAGAATGCAAATTAATCTAAATCGGTAATGATATACTTAGAATCATTATAAATCAAATATAAAAATCAATTTGAGATTTGCATAAAGTTGTCAACAAGAATATATTAAGCATAGTTATGGAAGGATAGACATATGCACGGCTTCAATTTATTCTAATAAAAGTAATAATTACTTTATTTTTATATTTTTAATTTCCTAAGATACATTAACTAATAGGTGTAGTTGTCCCTCATCCAAACTAAGTTTAACTTTTGCCTAATGGGTGTAGTTGTCACTCATCCAACCAAAGTTCAACTTTTAAGTTTCCTATAACTTTAATAGATTTAAAGCGCTATAAATAATATTTGCAAACCCTATCAAGTTGCTTTGTATCTAAAATCTTATAGGATTATAATATATTAGTGATTTATAAATTCAAAATTGTAAGTCGATGCTTGTTTTTCATATTTATTATTTAACTTTACTATTTATGTAGCCATTTGTACCAATCTCATATTCCTATATAATCATATGATATGAATTTACTCATTGTTTATTTGTTGTGAAAGAAAAAGAAAGAATAATTTTGGTTGCAATATGATTCTCACCGGCGCTCACTAAATAGTTATAAAAAATAATTATATACAATCACACTATGTTGAGGATTGAGGGGTAGAAAGACTAAACAATCTTTTCACAAGAAACAAGAAAATATGAAAAATATTTACAACAAAAATGTGTTCATGCTATATAATGATAAATGTTATCTATTACAATTAACTTACAAAAAAAGACAACTTACATCATTTGCCAAAATAAAAGAATCTTTCAAAAAAGAATGGAAAAAATAACAAATCCACCCTCTCAAGTCTCTCAGAGTCCTAATTTTTGGCTCTCTAGTGTTACATCAACTGAAATGGTTAAATACAATTTATTTACAATATGTAAATAATGGGAAAAATTCTACATGTACTAGCCTAATTTAACTATATAATTATGCTGATAGATAAGCGCGTAGTATTTCTCTTCCTAGCGTATCTACCAGTTAGAGTGATATGTAAAAATTAGACTAGTACACGTATTCACAAAATTGAGAATGAGTTGGCCTAATCAATAAGCCAATTGGGTATCATTTGGTCTTGTGTTTTTCATACCCAATGTCATTCCAACACTGCTTAATGTCATCTGCAATCTTCGTGGCGTCTATGGACACGCCAAGAAGTCCACGTCTCGAGAACCCAGCAGCATAGAGACCATTCTTTCCTTTCCATTCATTTGGTTTGCGTGGAAATCCATTTTTCTTAGAGAAAAAATCATTTTCCTACATATAAATTAAAGATTACTAAATTAATAATTCGATCTTGGGATATATCATAGTGAATGTTGTAGAAAATTGATATAAACTACATTATATTAATTTTTTGTATTAGATGATATACCTTCAACCAATAAGGAACATTGCTTTTGTAACCGGTCGCAAGGATTACGGTATCAAAGTCTTTGGTCGTGCCATCAATAAACTCTACACCATGCTCTTGAAAATTTTGAATCCCCGGAAGCACCTGACAAATGTGCAATGGACATAATATTATGAGGCTACGAAATTAAGGTATTTATTATGTAAGTGTATCAAAATCTATATCAAAAGAGTAAACTAATTACTTTGATGTCTCCAGACTTAATCTTGGAGATAGTGCCTACATCAAGCACTGGCGTCTTCCCACATACTTGTTTTAGCTCCATCGGGCCAATGCTAGGTCGAGGAATGCCAAACTGTGCAGTGTCTCCTAGCACGAGCCGCGTGAGAAGGAGGAGGATCCGGTCCACTGTTTGGACTGATAAATACGTGAGAAGCCACAAGGACAGCCTAAAAGTGGAGAGCCCCATAATCTCCCTTGGAAGAACGTGCACCTGGAAAGATCACAGAAGATACATCAGTTTTATACATCACAATAAGAGTTGTAGTGCACCAATTACAGTTACAACCGGTTGAAGCAACGATCATCTACCTGAGATACTATAAACTAACACCGAAAGGGGGAGCAAATCAAAGTGGCTCTTGTTTTTTGTTTTGTTCCATGACATGGATGCAAGTTAAAAAGCAATTTAGCAAAAGGGAGAAAAGAAAGGTAGCCTCGGGGCCCAAACACTCCAACCTGCCTTTTGTAGGTATTGTGTTAGTTGCAAGATAACGCTTGCTAGGTTGTAGTACAACTTTGCAAAGTGCGCGGGAGCGGTTCAGCTTCCATATGCATATGCTTATCGACATCAAGGTGGTAGTTTTAGTAATGGTTTGTAAATCACATTCCAATAAGAGAGAACACAAAATTATATAGCTAGATGGAATATATAAAGTACATGGAGGCCAATCCCAAAGAGTTTACTTGCTGACCGTTCAGCATATTCCAAACGGCACAAGGTTAGTGCTATTGTTCGTTACCAATATCTACGGTTTATAAGCAGGTCGTACTCCTATTTAGTTGGCTAACTTAACTGGATGCTGGGGTTTTTTAAAATGCAAATTAAACTGCTCGGAGCAAATCTTGGCTGTTTTGTTTTTTCTGTTACTATTCCTTGAAAAGGATCAAGCGCATGCTCATGAATCCCAAGAAAGTTCCTTGGAGAATCACGGCCTCTTTCTTGGCATGCATGCTGCCAGGGGCTCTAGCAGCACAGCTCGTGTGTGCTTTTTTACTCGAAAAAGAAAAGCAAGCAGCTGGTTAACACATGCGGTGAGATCATAGGTTAGCCAGAAAATTATTGTGCTTAGGGAATCGAAGTGTATGAACACGTGAGGTCAGGTGTGGATGCCAACTAAGACCAAGCATTACAGTTAATATAATAACATCTATGCTTTATTAATCATTTGGCATTGCGGTGACATGAACAAAAAGAAAGAGGGGAAAAAAGTTGCACCAATAGAAAAGATGGAAAGATGCAAATATCACCTTTGTTTAATCTGTTCGTTTGTGCGTGCATCTTTTCGCTAATGTTAGTATTAGCAAAAGGAAATCATCGAATTTCTTTCGCTTAGTGATCGCAAATGATTAGATAAAAATCCGTATTCCATCTGAACCAACCAACAAAGCAATTAAAGATGAAAAGGCGGCAAATAAATCGCAAACAGGGACAGGGAGGCACGCAAACAAATTAAGTTGAATACAGAGATATGATGATCTATATCGATAAGCCCCGGCCGTCTTAGTTATAAATCTCGATGATCCGCAAGAAAGGAGTATATTGATATTTTGTTTCTCATTGATCGATCACGTACTCACCGTGTCACGCACAACCATGGAGGTGTTCACATTGTGGTTGGAGAGGTCGAGGGACACCTCCATGCCGGAGTTCCCGCAGCCGACGACGAGCACTTTCTTGCCCTGGTATCCCTCGCCGCTGCGGTACTCGCACGAGTGAATGATCTCGCCCTTGAACATGTCGATGCCATCGATTTCCGGCAGCACGGGCTCGGCGTTCTCGCCCGTGGCGACGACGAGCCACTTGGAGCGGTACTCGTTGGTGCCGGCGCTGGCGAGGACGGACTCTTCCTTGCCGCCGTCGATGTCGGCGGCGACAACGACATCCTTTGTGCGCACGCACCAGAACTCGCCGTCGAACTCTGCGCTGACCACCTCCTGCCGGAAGAAGGGCCGGATGCCGAAGTAGCGCACGTACTCCTCGAGGTAGTCGAGGAACTGCTCTCTCGAGGGATACTCGGGGTAGCTTGCCGGGAAGGGCATGCCGGGGAGCTCGCAGTATCGCTTGGGCAGGTGGAGGCGGAGGCGGCGGTACGTGCGGTGGCGCCAGAGCGAGGCGATGCATCCGTGGCGCTCCAGCAGCGCGTACGGCACGCCGCGGAGGCACGCCGCCACGGCGAGCCCCGCCGGCCCGGCGCCGACGATGAGCGGGCCCGTCAGCACCTCGCCGTGCTCGCCGACGGGGAAGCCGGTGGCCGTGGCCCTGGCGGCGCCCCGCGGGCTGTAGAGAGGGTCGTGCGCCCTCTTCCCCTCAGTCTCGGCGAAGCGGTCCATATCGATCGACGAGAGTCGTCCTTGATCGGCCGGCCGGCCGGCGGCGCAGACCAAACTGGTATGTAGCAGGCGGCTGGTGACAGCAGAAATTAAACCTGGCTCCGATGATCGGACTAGAAGAAGAAGAAGAACCTCGTCCGCGCGCGCAGAGAATTGAAGCTAGCTGGAGGGATGATCGATGGATTGGATGGATCTGCAAGTAGCGCAACAGGAGGAGACGCTTATATATATGCAATGGCCGGTAACACAAGCGCGCAGCAGGCAGGGCTGGGGAGGTTGCGAATGCAGCCTCGTTATCCGGTGTTCCTCTATCTCCTCACTAGTGGTTAGCCGGGAAGAAGGGGAGTAGGGAGCGGTGGTTAATATTCCAACCGATTTTGGAATCTTGTTATTCCGGCCGGATAGATGCCCGAGGAAGGAGGAGACACACGCATGCACGCGCGCGCCCAAACATGCCAAGAACACTCCTCGACTCGCCGCCGCGGTCAGCCAACGAGCGGCCATGGTTGATGGTTAATCAACACGAGTCCCAGCCAGCACCCGTTATTTTTAGCCTGCGCTGTTAAAACGGATAGGACCGACTTATCCACCAACACTAACAATTCGACACCACCGCATTGCTCGGGAAGATGCTCGGGGATATACTTTTTCACGGTTATTTACCGTATTCGCTAGCCAGTATACATCTCTGCAATTTTGTCCTCTAAAAAGGCTACTAGATCCATAACAAAAAAAAAGGAGAAATAAATGCTTCATGATGTACAACAGTTTCTACTTAAAAAAGTCTAGTGGAACTATGTTACATTAGGAGGTGACCACATCAGAAGAAAGGGCGCAGGCGATGGACGAGCGTGGTATTTAGGACTTGTATTTAGGATCGGAGGGAGTGCAAAATAGCAGAGAGTCATTATTTTGGACGAGAAACAAAAGATGAAGATGATGAGCTGGGATCGTACTTGAAATAAAGCATCACTCTACCAATCAGGGCCGGTTTTGTTGGGACCAAACTATACCTAGTTAACACTGATCTTACTATGCATGCATGATTAAAATCCTGAACGAAAAGGTCCAATGAAGCTAAGGTGTCGAAAACAGCAAGCCATGTGCATTATTTCACCCAGATACAAAAATCTATTTTCAAGCTAGAAAAGCGTTAAAACTTTGCTTCCAAAAGAAGCTCATGTTCAAAGCTGTTAACAAAACTGTGTAATGTAACCATCTTTATCCCCAAACCTTAGTACTATGAAATATCAGAGTTACATTTTCTTGAAACTACGCTAGGGGTACCTCAAACTCATGCATGGCCCTCTATCTCACTAATATGATGTACATATATTATTGTGTTTCTCATGCAAATTAGGTTGATTAGGCCACCAAGCTATGACATAGTAGTATACTACATGGAACCCTTGGTGTGGAGTTGGGTATTAATCTCGCATGGGAGAGCCTTCCATTATAAAGCATCCTATGAGAACCTTCCGTTATAAATAAATAAAGCATCCTTCAAAATCAAAGTAAAATTTATCTGCAAAAAAAATCAATGTAAAATTATTTCACTTTATAAAGTCTCCAAAAGTTTGATTGGATGAGATGCAATATATGATCCTGCAAAGGTGGTACCAAACTTGAACATCCTATGAGGGGAATGTTTGGATTTAGAATGAGCAACCAATCAGTACTACGAGAGGGTATAGTGCAACACTTTCAAGCCATTCGGTCCCTTGCAAACTAAGTTATCAAGTTTGACTTTTCACAACATCAATTCCGTCATGCCTTTGCGATTATAAATTCATTAGAGAACGAAGTAAAAGGCTGTTAAACCTCTTAGCTAGTTTAATTTCATCCCCCAGTAAAAATCAAAGTTGTGCCGCGGTCGGTTGAGAGTCAGAGCTTTTGTTTATGTGTCAAATTAACTAATCAATTGGACAGCACAAAAGCTTTCATTTACATGTCAAAATCTACGTACATTGGTTATTGTACAATCCGTATAGACAATAAAATGAATACTACATCCATTTAGGAGAAAAGCAGGATACTTTGTCGACCCTTACATGAAGCTTTGACCTATGGGGTACGGTTAATGAAATTAGGTTTATTCCGTTTACTTTGAGACATGCGGTTGATTCCTTTTTACCCCCCTTTTTTGGCTAAATAATGAACAAAGGTGGAACTTTACTAACTGACCGAGCAATGGGCAATTCAAATAAAGACGAGTGGGAGGGAATAATTTAGAAAGCGCGTTGCAATAGATTTCAAGTGCAGTTTCAAGCTCAAGTTATTCCAATGTTGGTTATAAAATTACAAACATCTAATGATAAGTTTGTAAACCGTAAAAAGGGATATAAAAATTAACCTATACCATGCATCACGTCAGTGAGCTATAGGCTTTTGCACGAACTATACATCACATCAGCACACCAAAGCTAAAATAGTAAGAACCAGTACAGAGGACATTCTTCAAATTGTACTTAACAATGTCATCTGGTTATTGGATTCTTGCTTCCCTCACAAGTACCCTAATAAGATGCATAGTGTGGCGGCCGGCCGTACGTACAATTAACCATGTACTATTATATATCTTGTGCTAAATTAATTAAACAGGGAAATTAAAAGGAATTTGCAATGAGTGAGTTAGGTATAGGAGCATGCATCCATGGCCCCCACCATCCGAAAACACGCAGCAAAACAATGGCGTATCTGCATGGCATGGCCAATATGAACGGAAGCGATCCTCTAGCCTTCTATATGTGCATTTTTTATGTTCGTAATCATACCGATCGACAGTGTAGATTATGTATGATATTGCTCTGACATTATTATTCTCCTGCCGAGATCACTACAGAGATTAGCTAGGGAGCACACTTGTTAGTACGTAATGCATAATATAGATGCAAAAAGACAAATATGGACCCTGACTGCCTTGATTCCTGGCAACAATTCAACATGATCACTATGCTAAGTAGTGCTGAGTGCTGACAAAAAAAAAAAAGTAGCTGTGAGCTCACGCCACACCAACAGGCAGCACAGCATCAGGAGGTCGAGGCCCCCCCCCCCCCCCCTGGAAACTGTGAGCAGGTAAAAGGAATAGAGTATTAACTGAAAAACTGTTGGATCTCCGGGAGTCTGAACCTACAGTACACCAAGTTATCCATGCAATTTGATTGGATGCAATGCAAAAGTAACCCTCTAGACATACCTGCAGAATTGTGGCTTGGATATGTATCTTGCGCGTACAGATAAAGACATAAAGTAATAAATCCTGCATGGCTGTATCTATCAGACAATGATGCTTTATATTTTGTGACCACAAGTATGAAGCTTCCATCATGCTGATAGTGAAGCAAATTCCGACCGATAAATTTTTATAACCATACCTTGCAACATCAGAGAAAATGCCCATGATCCTGCACATCATTTAGCCCACTTTCATCCATACATCAGAGACCTTTATGTGTGTGTGTCTGAGAGATGTCTATCTTGTTAATTTCTGAAAGATCGAGTGAGCATAAGGCGAGGCCCCATATGCTTGAGCTTAGCCTTTCTGAGTAATCTATATAGTGCAGCTAGGCCCTGTATAAATATATAACGCTCCATCCTGCTGCGCACCATTTTCCTGGTGCGTAGTTTGGCGAAAAGTTTATGCGGCACAATCAGGAGAAACAATATTAGATTAATTATTCTGAACATAATTAAGTACTACTGATCTTGTTCGTGTGCACCTGAAGAATGATAAAAGTAAGCTGCACTTCTCAGCATGTGTACTCCTACTATATTAGCATCAGGCGGTTCATGAATTAGGGAGCCTAGCTAGAGGTATAGGCAGGACTAAAATTCCACTTGTGGAGAGAATCACACATGCATGGCAGCAGTGTAACACAAAACTGCAAAAGTAAGGTGCAAGCAAGGCATCTTTTGAGCTTTTAACCCTAGCTCCAGCTCAGGGATGTTTTTATAAGGCTTAGACATTGTACTTGTAAGTATGTTTGTAGCTATACATATATGGCAGACAATTAGACTAAAAGTGGCCCAGAACCCTAGGTATCTATCTAGGCCCTATATATATTCCTACGAGAGTGTGAAGTGATTAAGATAAAGAGCCAGAGCTAATTAGCAACTTTGGACTTCTAAAAGTAGTAAAAAAAGAAGACAAATTGCAATTGATTTAGGGCTTTGGCCTACCAATTTGAGATAGTGCAAGTGCAACACGAAAAGAAATGCGGATTTGTAGGCAAGCAAATATATGCCCTCCGAGGAATCAGAAACGAGGATAGTGGAAATTAAGCTGTGTGCATACATACATAACCACCACCAACTGACGGCCACTGATTCATGGAAACAAATTAAATGGGAGGCTTTTGGATCGAAAAGAATGTCTTTTGTTCAATATTGCAAGAGAATTCCCAATTCTCTCTCAACTAAAAGGCATTATATATATCACGAAATGATGGCAACCAACACCTGTCGATTCTCATCGATCGATGGCGATACTCGTGTGACCTCTCTAGTTGAGATTTCCAGTAGTTGGCCACCCGCAAGTACTTTATTTTCCTTTATATCTTTATTAGAATCAGGAGCTAAATTTTTTTAGGGTAAATCAGGAGCTAATAAGCTGATGCTTCCCTTTTCACTTAACTTTTGAAAAAGAAAATGCGACGGCCCAGAAGGCAACGTTTGACGCCAGAGGCCGCCGGGTCGGGCCGCGCCGCTACGATACTGCGGACAAATGGGCCGGCTCGTGTGTTGGTGCCCCCCCTTGACGGCCCATTTGTAGCCCGACCCAACTCCCAAAAAGCCCATCAACCCAACTCGCCACACCTCTCGGCGCCTCCATCGAGCCCTAGGCAACGAAGCCGCCGCCTCTCCCTCCCCGCCGCGCCACCGAGCGTCTTGCCGCCGTCGCTCGTCGCTGTCAAGTCGCCGGCGCCGTTGGCTGACATAGGCTACAGGATTCACTTGGGGGAACAGGAGGAGGACAAGAGGATGGTGAAGGGGAGGCCGAAGCCGACGCCAGCCAACGCGCCGGCCGAGGTCATCTTCGACCCATCGGCCCCCGGTGCCCGGAAGTCCCGCCGCCCCGGGGCGCCGTCGGCCAGCAGCGAGTGGCACAGCTTCATGGTTTGTCGCCTCTATCTCTCGTGCCCTCTCTGTTAAATATCCTTGTTTAATTGGTGCTGCGATTCCTCCACGTTCGTAGTAGAACCCAGCAATTTCTGTTTCAGGAAACCTGATGCTCATTTTTCCCCTCTAGGGATCGAGTCTCTCGGATATGTATCGGAAGCCAGTTCCGGAGAAAACTCCTGACTCATCTGATGATGAGCCTGACATTGATATTGGGAAGCTGTTGAAAGATGTCGAGCTCTTTGGTAATTACTGTATAAACTGTTTCTGCCATTTTATATCTACTAAATCCTTGTTTATCCCAAATACACAGAAATTGTCACGTGTTTCTTATTCATAGCTTGCTAATACCATTCTGTCATCTAATATGGGGATAGCAATAGCATGCCTTGCCAACTATGTTAGGTTACAGTGACAACAATTTGTAAACCAAACTGTTGCACTGCTTAAGGAAACTCTGAAGCATTTGGAAGTAAAGTTTGCAGCAAGAGCAAACTACTCGTTTGCTATCTATTTTTCTCGGACCCAGGTTGGGTGTGTCTACCAGCTTATTCTGGAGTTGGCACAAAACTACAGTCTTTTGTTTAATAATATGATTGTTTGTGTGACTATATGTGGCTGTAAACTGTAAAAAAAATGCTGCACCGGTGCATCTTGTTCCTCCTATTATCTGGTTTTGATGGACTCCAACTTATTCATGCAATTCTTCTCAACCTTTTGTGCTGGTGAAGTGGGACTAGAATTAATGTTCCTTTTCATTCTGAAGGAAAAAGTAGAATGATGTTTCTTCTTTTGATGGCAGTTTATGTGGTTTTGTCTTTCTTCAATTTATCTGTACTTTGTTCCTCCATGTATTGTTTCATCTTTCATAAATTCTTAAATTTAGGTCTCAAGGATTTGCTGTTGTACAATCATTCATTTGTTTCTTAATTTTTAGGTGCATCTACATATAAGGAGCGGAAGCAAATCGAGAACCGCAAAGTGGTTGAATTGGGTGGAAAAGTAATCTCATTTTCTTTATGTTATAGGCATTCTAGCTTGAGACTTTTTCATTATCTTAGTGTTTGTATTATCCACAATAGGCCATTAAGAAGCACCGCACACCATTAAGTGTAGCGAAGCCAGCTCTTAAGAATCAGAAGAAAAGAGAACTGAAGAAAATGGAAGAGGTATTCTACTGCTTATCTGTTGCACTGTTTATAGCTTATTATTTAGGATGTAAACAAGGAGTGAACCTTGAGAATTCTGTGCAGGAAAAGCTACTTGGGATTTTTAGGAAGCGAGACAAGAATAACAAAGTTCAGAAGACTAGGCCAGAGGACCGAGTTCTCAGGGCCACAGAAGGGCACTTCAAGAATGGTATACTGGACGTGAAACATCTTATGTCAAAGCCAAAACCATCCACCAGGGATGCGCCGGAGCCAAAGATGAGAAAGGGCAAGCACAAGGGGAAGGGTAAACAGAAGGGAGGCAGAAGAAAGAGACGTTGAAGAAAATACTTCTGTAACCCGTTTTGTATTAAGGTAGATGAATGAAACGTAAGATGACACCTTGTAATAGTTCTTTCATTGAGATGGTACCTTGTTCTGCTGAAATCTTGGAAGCAATGCTTAAACCAATGTCTCCTCGAGGCTGCAATTTTATCCAAGGCGTATTTGGTTCAGCTTTTATCCTTGATCTGCCCGTGCACCTGATGTCTGCATACACTTTGCTTGCTTATCTGGCCGCCATGTGCCTGGGCTGGGGCTATATATTTTTGTTGTCATGTTAGATATGATTAGCATACCCTAACTTGCTTGGGACAAAAGGCTATATTGTTGTTGTCGTCGTCATGTTGGATATGATGATAACTGTCTGTTGACGCGCTTAAGTGTTAGATTGGTTCCATTCAGCAAAAAGAATACGGCGGCAATGCTGATGGAAGAAACCGCACGTTGTTTGTGGTTAGCTCAGGTTGATATTTTTGTATGTAGTGTTGTTTCCAACTCGTTCACCAGCACACTGAAACCACACAAAAGGGAACTCTTGCACACTGAAAAATAAACCGAGGAAAGGCAGGAATGACTCTGGCAGTTTTATAATTTTTATTAGGTGTGATCATATGATAATTTTGTCAGTCATGTATGTCTAATCAAATAGGTTCAGTGTTCAGGGCAGAGACGAGAAAAGAGGGAAAGCTTGAACACACCAGTTTTACTTACAGTAATGACCATAGATTAAGATTCTGACACATCTGATGATGAAGGACAACCAACACCAAAATACTACTAACAAACTCTTCTTGGTTTGGACAGGTAAATAAGCTCCCCTTTGACTCGATAGCTTGAAGTAGCCTGTCAGTTCATAATTCACACACCCCAGATTGTTCTATGAAAAGGTCCCGAAAAATTCGAGGGAGTTGGGGCTGATGGCGTTTCACCGTGGCGGAAGACAAAAGGCAATGGTCATCAGCGCATTGCCAACCTCGAAACAGTGAGCCCTGGTGTAGGTGTCAGAGGCACATCCTGGTTTAGATCTTCATCTCCACCTGCATTGTTTCCGTCGTCGATCAACATCTTCAGGCGACAGGTTCCAAGTCTCAACATCGAAGAGACATCAATCAAATTGAACAAGGTTGTTTTGCCAACTTGATTCTCAGTAGTTAGCAATGTTACAGACATTGCAACGGGAGGGACCGTCCTGCTAATCTTGTTGCACTCAGAAAGCCGAGGATTAAAAAAAAAAAGTCATCACTCAACAGCTCTTTTCTCAGCTTTCCAAAGCTTAAAAAACCATATTGATGTTTATGATGCTGGCTGCAGCATATGTCGCGATCGAGTGGGTACACCAATGACCTGATTGATCAATGATATGACTTGATGTTTATGAAGAAACATTTGTAGTGTAAATATACAATTGGAGAAACTTTTAACAAAACGAAAAATGTTTTGGGCATTCTGCCCCTTTATTAGAACAGCAACAGTTCTACTTCTACTTCTTCCCGAGGAGGAAGTCAGGCAATCGTAATTCGTAAAACAGACTCCCGAGTCTTTAACAGAGCACAAAGTGCGATCTAGTTCGTGTAATTGTGTGTAGGTGAAGAAAGAAAGAAAAATGTTTGTCAAAAGCTTCAGCTGGAGTGCAGCTCTACGTACGACCTCCTTTTAAAGTTCATCATAGTTCTGTATGTTTTCTGTGCAAGATGTGCTTCACGACCTCATAAGAGGAGACAACAATGCCCACCGAAGGCCCTGCACGTCCCATACGTGGGCCTGCGCCTCTGAACAGACCGTTGATACCTTCCTTCCTGCAAAAAGTGTCACGTCCAAAGTATTATTTGCATTTGATCGTGATGATATCTTGCAAAGAGGCTGGAGATTTACAGTGTTGACAATGAGACAAAGGATTTTGGCATATAAGCATAAAGAATCATGTTCTTGAAATGCCTAACAAGATATGTGCATTGTAATTGCTACATGATATGGCTTCAGCTTTGCACCATTACAAACAATGCACTAAAAACAATAATGGTAGGACTTCCCCATAACTAAGACTCTGAATTTGATTTGACAACAAGTTTGTAGACATCAATGTTTGTTGTAAACAGTTTTGTTCTAATCGTATACCGTGAATGATAGCAAGTGAATCTTAATTTGGCATTGGAATACTGACATACAAGGGATTTCGCTTTGATTAATAACTGGCAGAGATGCAAAATGTTTGCTTTTATACCACAAACCAGAACCAGCCAAGGTGAGGCCAAAACATATAGGTAGCAATTGAATATGTGTCACTGCTAAAAGAGAAGGTTAGATGAGTAGTACCTCCAAACCTCAAGCAATATGCGCCTTGTGTTCATGTTTAATACCCTTTCAGGATCCTTCTGTCAGGAGAAAAGCAGAATTCAGGGAGTCATTAGTTATTGTCACTACCTGATCCAAGTTCTTAGAATGAAAAGACCAAAGACAAACTAAACTAAATAGCAAAAGTTTCAAGAAAAACTGAAGTTTGGTAAAAAAAGAAACTAGACATTAGCTTAAAACCCACACTTGCCTCTATTTGTCTGCGTGTCTTGGCAACATCTAGTGGGCAGGTAGCACCAGCGGAGATAACCCCAGCAATGAAGCCAGCAGAAAAGTTTGCCCCCAATATAACTGCTGTATTGCTTTTCTCACCAACTAGTCCTATCAGGTGTCTTCTGGTCTGCACAAGTTGGAAGATTAAAAAAAAGGTTATCAACAGGCCTTATCAAATCAAATTTTCTTTTAAGCTAAAGTATAACCCAGAGAACGTCAGTTGAGCAGTAGCTTACTGGTTCAAGAACTGTCCAACATATAGCTGAGAAGGGGACATCGCGTGCAAGTTGTGCTCCCAGTCCAGTCCATAGGAGGTGGTATCCACGGACTATTTTCAATTTCCAAATTATATAGCTCAGTACTCAGAACAAGAGAAAACATAATGCTACAATTCCAAGTTCCATATGTACACATTTGTGCAAAATTGCAGCTAATATGGTTCGGAAGTTCTGGTAAATTGTTAGTGTCTTGAAATTTAATTTCAAGATAAAAAAAGCGAGGTAGCATAGTACATACAGTTTTCAGGGCTACTGATGCTTTGTCTCGATGACAACACACCAAGCAAAGTCTTCCACATTCCAGGGGGTTTCCCTCCAACATTTGATTCTTTAAAGGCCTAAATTAGAAAACAAGGAAAATGTTTGTGTACAGAATTGGAGGTTGCAATATGCTGCACCTAGATGATTTTGAAGTTTTTGTTTAAGGAACAAATCCAATTTACCCCCATGGAGTCCAGACAGTAAATGTTTCATAGTCCAAGTCATATCATAAGCAGAGAACACTAAAGATCTGAATTCTTTTCTTTGTGGTGTCATTTTAACTTAAATGCAAAAAAGACAACCTTGCATAAAAGTTTGAGAGCTGACCTGCATGCGTGTCCTTGCTAATTCAATAGGAGAACAAGTTATGCATGCCAGCGATCGTGCAATAGAGCCAGAAATAAGAGGAGCATATGGTCTTAGTTCTGGACAATTACAATCTGCGTATTCTTCAATCCGATTTCGCAATAAATCATAAGAAGGTAGATATATACCAACCTGATGGGAGCAAAAAGGAAAGTAAGGCACATGTAATGAAAGCACATATGAATACTGAAAAACATGTGACCCTACAAGTCCAATTTGTATAGCTAAGTAGATCTATATGCCTTATTGCCTAACATGTGGTAATACAGTAGATTGATACTGCAGGGTACAAACAATGATCAGGTGAAAGAATTTACCGTTGGCACAGCCAACGCTAGACTTGCACTAGTACCTCTCCATAGTCTAAATAATCCTTCCTGCATATGTTTAATAACAATTTCAACAGATGATTTACAGTAAAGAGGTAGCACCATGAAGAGAGATGCTCTACAAGGACTTGCCTGTCTAGTGACTTTAGAAAACACATCCATGGTTCCTCTGTACTGAAAGCACTCAGGGCTGCAGGATGGGCCAAAACCATTGACCCCACCAGTGCTGCATGATGGATAGCACCTAAAATCTGACCATATCTGAGCAATGTGTTTTAGAGAAAATAAATACTTGCAAGTGCACAATTCACCTGACAGAAAAAAGGACAAAAAAATGTGTTGAACTACTAGAGTCTGATAACAAACTGAAGAACCAATTTATAACTACAACCCTCCTGGTCAAGGAAATAAAATAGTCTGAAGAACCAATTTACTAGAGTACTTCCAGAAGTTTTTCTTCTCTAAAAAAAAGCACTAGGAGTTTTGCCATTTTGGCATTGCAGTTTGATCCATCGAATTGCGAGACCACTATGTGCGTATGAGAAGTGGCATGCTTACAGGGTTATAGACGACTCCAGCAGCTTGCGCTTGTAACCGCGTCTGCAACACAAAATGAGGACCGTATCAACAGAGTCACATAGGCATTTCGAAGCGTAGGGTAAGAACAAGAGCGTAGTGGAGACGGTCTCTCTTCAGCATGCCCTCCCAATCCACAAATCCAGCGATGATCATGATCACGACGCGCTCGGTCGATTAGTAAGTTTCCACGCTCGACGCTGTGTGGCCGTCACAGAATCCACGCAACCTATGGCGCGGGTGAGAGAGCTACAGCGGGCTGCGGTGGCACCAGACCAGATGACCGCACGCACCTTGGCGACGTCGAGGGGGTTGACGAGGACGGCGGACACGACGGCGGCACCAGCCGCCGCGAGGGCGCGCTCGGCGAAGCCCATGTCGCGCTCCGCCGCGGGCGGCGGCGGCGGCGGGGGCCCCGATGCCGAGGCTTGCTCCATGGCCTGCGGGGACGGTGCGTGCGGGACCAGGGGTGGATGGTGGGGTCGTAATTTTGGCTGCGGGAGGAAGGGCGTAGAAATCGCGCGGCCGCCGAGGAATTCGCGAGGAGGAAGGAAAGAAAGAGAAGGAGAGCAGAGCAGGTAGGTGGCAAGGCCAAGGGAAGAAGCGACTAGTGCGCCACGCTGGCGCGCCCCCGGCGACGTGTTTGCTTCGCTGCCGTGCGCCCGTGGATGCTACGCCATGGTCGCGAAATCAGACGAGAGCCCGAGGGAGGGGTTGGCAAGATTACTTTGCTTGAAAACCTCAACCGCGGGAATATACTATTCCTGGCAGACAGAGATCAGCAAAGAACCAAACCATCACTACAGACAGACGGACGATGCTTCGCAAATCAAAGCAACAGAACAGAGAACGACGGGATACCTCTGCCTGTGAATTCATACGGCTGTTCTGTTTCAGACGCTAGCTGAAACCGAATCATTGACAGTTCGGGGATAAACCGCCGCTCTCAGGCGCATTACATCAGTCTTTTGCCTGCTACAGTTGTGTCGACATGACACGTTTCCGATCCGCAGATGGATAGATTCAGATTTTAGTTTGAAAGCAGTCTTCTACAGAGGGATCAAAATGACTGACAGACCTAACACTGGGGTAACATTCATAATCATAGTATCAAGCACATCGTCGCCATTGGAAATGTTCTTCACTAGTTTATCTTCAGGGCTTTGAATCGCTTTTCGGAGCATCAGTACCGGTGCTGGAGCTTGGTTCGGCCAGCGAGAACTTCTTTACTTTCTGCATTTCACAAAAGAGACATTCAGAATTGAGACAGGGCATTTCACAAGTAACAGCAAGGACAGCACTTTGCAAATCAAAAGGAATTTAAAACAAACAAACAAACAAAAAGCCAAGTTAACAATGATAATAGAGGAGTCAGTAGTATTTCTTTGAACTGGACTACTAGAGTGGCAACTGAGAAAGTAACAGAAAAGAGTATGTACACACAGTCATGACTTCCTCATCAAACAGTCTAACTGAAGATAAAAGGGCATTAGCTATTTGCATATTTCTTTTTCAGAAAAAAATCTCCAGAGGCTCCAGCTGTCGCGTTACTAAATTCTACATGATCATCAGGGAAAAAAACAAGAAAGCAGACATGAAGAGGACATCATCATTCATCAGATACCACACTAAATGACCACCTTTAGCAAGTACCACAAATCTGAATAAACTTGATTTCCACAATCCAACCATAGATCACATGCATTCATCAAGCAAAACCATTCACAATATTGAACACAAAAATTGCCTTCATTGAACAATGGATGATGATCATCTAAAGCTTCAAGTTGCCTTTGGGGATGGCTCATTTGCATGGAATGGCACTTGACCACATACTGTAAGATGGTTTAATCAACAAATTTGACTTGTAATGGCAGAAGAAAAGTTACTACTTGCCAAATCTATTCAGAAAGGTTGCTTACTATGGTTCCCAACTCTGCAGACAGGAAACAACATTACACTCCTGCAGACGGTATGACAGGCAATTTAAATAGTTCTACAGAGGGAAATTCTTCGCAAGCTTCTATGCTTGCATGATGAGATGAAGCCAACTTGGAATTAAACAAGATAACAGTTCCAGTCGGTAAATTAGTAATTCACTTATTATTCCTAGAGTGCATTCTCTTCAACTGTTAGCATTGCCTCAATAATTGCCCAGACTCTATACTAACAGTGGTTCTGTGGATCCAGATTTCTAGGATTTAGTACAATATTGAATTGAATCCTGACTATTCCTATACCAATCCTTCCCTTCTATATAGACCCTAGCTTGTAAGCATTCCATCGAATACCTAGAGAATTGGTCCCTCTCCCACATTGCAATTCTTAAGCACAGTAGTGTTTAAAAAGGGCTTAAAAGAAATCCAGTTAGCACACGGGGGAATAGGAGAAAAGAGGTGAGCAGCACCTTCTGTGTGATGCAGTTGCGGAGGGCGTCGACGAGGGCGAGGCACCTGTCGCGGTCGTAGGGGACCGCGGCCACGCAGTTGAGCAGCGCCAGCGACTCCTGCGCGCAGACTGGCTGCGGCGTCGTCGTCATCTTCTCCATGTCGATTGCCGATCCGAAAAACCAACCAACGCCTTGTGGGGAGCGGAGAGGGGGGATTCTGGTGAGGGGTTGCCTACTCGAGCGAGAGAGTGCCGATGATGCGTGCTGCCCCCGTGGTTCGCTGCTTTTACAAGGGGCTAGCGGCGGCTGCGGCGGCGACTTGGACGAGAAGAAAGAAAACCGGCGGCGGTCGGCTGCCGTTGATGGAATCGGAACTGGAAAGCTCTCGAACCCGTCTTCCTTGCGGCCGCTCCTTTCCACAAGGCGTCCGGCCCGGTCTGGCCCATCTGGATCGGTCTAGTGTTATGGGCTTTTGGCATCATCCTACTGGGCTTTTGGCTTAGCGTTATGGGCTTCATTGAACTTTTTCTTGCTCAGTCTTCTTATTGAGTAACCGGGCTTAACCCTTAGCTATATGCGAAAGAAATTATCTAAAAATAAAAATGGACAGAAAAAAGGAGAGAAAGCTAAACACCATTGTTATAAAACTTCATACAAACCCGGAAGATTTTGTTGATAACTACAGATCTGCTGGATTGTCAAGAAGTGGCGGCTTGAATGCAGTTCGATCAGCATTTTAGATCAAATATGAATCCACCTCCAAAAAAAAAAAAGAAACAACAAAGGCAAGTTTATGGATGAATAATTTGGAAAAGGGGTAGGAAGAAGCGCTATGGCCATTGGATTTTGATTCACCGGCTAAAACACTCTTTTGTGTGTTGAAGGAGATAGAATCACTCGACTAATTATTTTTTTTCGGTTTACAAAAAAATAAATAGTTGAATCGGTAGGATTTATCAGTTAAGAAAATGATCAGTAGTAGAGTTTTTTTTAATTGATAGGATTTTTTAGGTGGTTTTTTTAGAAATGGTTTTTTAGGTGGTTAATTGGTTGGATTACTAGCGTGGACTCGTGGTTAGTTGAGCTGACACTTTCAACCCCAAGATAACAGTAAACCGGCGCAATTATTCGGCTAAAAACAAGGCGCTGCCGCCACGAAAGCAACCGGAGACCGCCGCGCCGCAAAAGTTTGCTGCTCTCCCTCCAAGCCGTTCCGAAACCTCCACGGCGACCGCGAGCCTCCTCCGCCCTCCCCTCCCGAATGTTCTAGAACCTTCTGCCTAGGGTTCCCCGATGGGGCCCGAGGAGGTGGAGGCCGTGCTGGAGACCATCTGGGACCTCCACGACAAGGTCAGCGGCGCCATCCACTCCCTCTCCCGCGCCCACTTCCTGCGCGCCGTCCGCCGCCGCACCACCGGCGCGGGGGACAAGCCCGCCGGCCTCGTCTACGTCAAGGGAGGGGGCCTCGCCGCGGTCGGCGACGGTGACGAGGTGGCGGCACTGGAGGGCTTGGCCGAGGAGGCCAGGAGCCTCCACGCCATCCGCGCCGCGCTCGAGGACCTCGAGGACCAGTTCGAGTGCTTTCTCGTGAGTCTCTCCTGACTTCCCCACTCCATGGCCATGTTCATATGCTGTTTTATTTGTGATCTGTACGGTTGACATATGGTCTGCGAATTTGCTCGCCTGTGGTTGTGCCGTAGTGGTGATTTGATAAGGGGAACAGGGGATGTTTAAATCAGGATTCTGCAAATGCCGCTATATCCAAGAGATTTATTGTTCAGAGACATGAAAACATGGCGGAATGTAGGTAGCGTTACAGTGGGAAGTGATTGTTGAGAATGCTAATAGCCAATGGTGGTGTGACGTTGCATCATTTCAGAGTGAAATTTACCTTGGACGAATAGCAAATGGTCAGATCTGCAAGTAGCTGGACAATTTAGTTGTGATAAAAGGTAGGTAGCTGGACGAATTTTCTGTTTTGTGAAAATTGAAAAACTTTGCATTCCATCTTTCTTTTAAATAGGTCTTGCTTAAACTTGCGTGGAACTAGAAGTGGTGTAAGCTGATGTGGCATGTTGGGTGTTTTTACGCCAGTGGGCATTAATATGATTGTGTACATCAACTCATTGGGATTGGGATACACATATCATGATTATGAATGAAAATCTCTACTCTGGTTGAGTGAAGCTATGCCATAGTATAGTTGAAGAACTTCAGATCTCTAGGAGCACATGTCGGAGCTCTCTAGTAATCTGACTGAAGGTGTTAAGGCCTGGAGTGATCAGCTACTGCCTCTGATTCATTTTGTTTGTCGTTTCAGAAAGGGAAACAGACCTGATTGCAGTCTAAATTTTCTGTCTGTAACGTCAAATATAACAAACCGGAGGTAGTATCTAGTAACTTGATTGGAATTCAGTCATCTAGCAATCTGAATGGAAATGTAAAAACCTGGAGTCGGTTATAGTCCATGTAATAAGATCGTTCGCCTGATGACATATGAATGTTGATAATTTTCAGTTTTTCACTTTTGTTGTTATTGTCTAGTGCTGTTACTACTATGTGTAGTCACTCCTTGTCCTCACTCCTTATGTATGGGTATGGATATCTCTAATTTTTGCTGTCTTGCTGTTGTTTACGGTTGTTAATCATTATGTGAAGCCACTCCTGTTACTCACTCTCACTCATATTTTTATTTACCTTAGCAATTTGAACTGCAGTTGCATTTAATATCAAGTATCTCATATTTCTGTAATTTTTCTTGAACTATGAACTTTCCAATTCTATGAACAAACTTTTCTTTATTATCTTGTAGAATACGTATTACTATTTGTGATGCAATCATCATGGCTGTCTAAGTCAAGCTATCATAACTAAATATCATGACCCCTACTCTAATTTCAGTTCTAACCATGCATTGTGCTCTTTTGCAGGCTGTGCAGTCACAACAGCAAGCTGAACGAGAATTTGCCTTAGCAAGGTTGGAGCAAAGTCGCATCATGCTTGCAATAAGATTAAAAGAGCACCATGGGAAGAATCACGAAGTCATAGATGAGGCATCTGACTTTGTCCGCAATGTCTACCAGGATGTCTGGCCTTCTCTGTCAGTAAACAAGCCTGAGAAGTGTGCTGACAGTTCCAATGACATGGTAAAAGGTCCAAACTTCTTTGCGCGGATGGTTTCTTCTGGCCTCGCTATAGCTGGGAGCAGTTTCAGTATAAAAAACCTGGGTGGCGCGTTAGGCAATGGTGCAGCTTTCGCTATTGGCATCGTTACACTGCTGCAGTTGAGTCGGTTAGCTTCTGGGTCACACAGTCCAGCAGTTGGTAACTACCCCTACAGGAGGATCGATGTGAAGAATCCATCACAGCTGGGGACATCTGGAGGCGGTAGTAGTACAATGGCTCATCTTGATGTGTCACTAGCCAAAGGTTAACAGACTTGTTGCTTGTAAATGAAATGCTAGGACAGGTTGCAGCAGAAGGTTGTTCTCGCATGTTGTCCTCTAGGTGATCATCGAAATGTGAGGCTAGGTTCAGATTAGTTTAGGTGGAGTCGATCTCTATTGTTCTTTCAATTGATTGTAGTTGTGAACTGTATCCCTTTAGGCAGCAAAACCTTTTGTTGATGTTGCCCTATGTTTGCTCTGCTTGGAGTTGGTCGATTGCCTATGTATGTGTGCAAGTCAACTGTGCTGGCACACGCTGCCTTTCATAGGAGTTTTGCTGGTTGATGTTGTTATTGTAGATGTACTGAGCGATATTTTGCTGGATCCATTACACTGTTATTATGTTATGTGGATCCTTCCGCTCTTTGGTACGCCTAGCAAAGCTGAATGGGCTTTCATTTGACACTAGTAGGGATTGGGCTCTCATGATAAACTGCAGAGATGGATTGGGCCGGAATCTTGGGTCATCTAGAAGCGGACTCAGGCGATGGAGAAATGATGATGCTGATCCAGGTGCATTACATATCTTTCTGTTTTGTACTTCTTTTGGTTCATCCGCAACCAACAGCAAATGCACCGTACTCTATTTCGAGAGTACAAAATGGTGGGCATGTTGTCGAGGGCAATCCATGCTCGACTCAGTTCGTCCAGAAGTTTGAATAGTTGCCCCTTGTGGAAAAGGAAAGGAGCAGTGGGGTGACAAAGAAGGCAGGCTATCCTCTGAATTCTGAAACGGGCCCAATTTTCACGAGCCAGTAGCAACAACAGCAACCATAGCAGCAGCAAGCCATGCCTTCCTTGCCCGAGCATGCATGGTTCTTGCGCTTGGTCTCTCATGCGCCGCGCCGATACCATCGCGGCCTCCTTGACTTTGCCAAAAATGGGTCCGGCAGCCATCCATCATCGTTGGCAGAGAGCTCTCATGGCCTCGTGGTCCTCCTGCGCTGCGCCGCTCCGGCTCGGCTCCGCTTGGTTGGACGGAGGAGCATGCGGGTTTTGCCAGAGCAGCCGGCAGGGGGAGGGCGCGACCACTCAACGGCGGCATGCGGTGTGCTCTTTGGTGGCTGCTTGTCATCTTATGCAGGCGGGCAGCTTGCTTTGGTTTGGTTCGGTTTGCTTTGGCAAACCCTGCCTGGCCGATCCGACCCTGACTAGGACGAATCGTCCTTTGTTCCCAGCAATTTGAGTGCCAAAAGGAAGCGGTCCTGTTCCTGTGCCTCGTTGCTTCTCAGGCCACCAGCAGCGAATGCCGACTTCGGATACTCTCTCTGCTTGCCTCTCCATCATTTCGTCTCGTCGCAGGCCTGGTCGAGGAATTTAGCAAGGATCTCTCGTAGTAGCAAAAGAAGGTTTCTGCCATGCATCATCATGAATTTGCGATGCGGGTGTTCGTTAAATTTGAGATGAAACGCTCTCATCTCATATATATATATATATATATATATATATATATGGAGCAGATTTGTGCAAATATCTGCGGCTGCAAAAGTAGTTGACCGTCCGGTCCGGCCGAGGGATAGATACCGAGAGCACGTACGCTGCACGCACGTAATCCGAATCCCATGCCGCTGCCGGCGCCCGTGCCGTCGCTGTCGCCGCCCGTAGGGCGACAGCACGGCGTCGCAACCAACATCGATCCCCGCGAGATACGGTGGTCCCCGCACCCACCCCGCCGGCGTCCGGCCAACGGACACGCTCCCATGGCTTCCTCCTGTCGCGTCTCTACCACCGGTTTTGGCCGTGCGCCGGCGACTGCCTGACGTGGCCGGACGCTAGTCACGTTGCGCTATGGTCTTTGTGTTGCACGATAGAGATGAGTTCGCAAATCTCGAGACGATGCCAGGCTACGAATCTCTCCAAGGTTCGTACCCGTACTGCACGCATCTACCCCATCAGCTGTATTATTATGAGCGATTCGAGAATCAAAGACACAAGAAACACGCGCGGAAGCTGTGCTCGCCCTGCAACCTGCATGGCCGGCCGTATACCACGGCCGTATACTGCAGGCCTGCTCGGCTCAGAAATCCGGGCCAAAGCCGCGCCGAAATCATCTTTTCCAGTTGATTTCTGAAGCTGCATTGGCATTGGCTTGCACCCCCTCTGCACGCGCTGCTAGCTGCTGCACACAGCCGCATTCCCCACAGCCACAAGTAGTCCTCGCTGTAAAATTCAGAATTCACTCGAGTGGAGGAGCTTCCCGTTCCACTGCTCGCTTTCTCGGCGCTCTGCTGGGCCGGTACCATCTCGAGTTGACACTACTGTAGGGTTCAGTCGGACACACCTATGCCGTGCTGCCATCTCGAACCTTTTACTAGGTTTTCATTCACTCACGGCATGAATTCAATGACAGTTGCTTGGCACACCTATAGATTCACTAGCCCCCTCGGGTCGGGTCCATTCCAAAATCTACAGCCGAGATTTTCTACAGGTACTGCAAGGACAGCCGAATTCTAAAGACTGTACAGTACTACCGTGTCATGAATAGAATGTGGCGATGGAACCTAACATCCATGAGTAGCTGAGTACGTACACTAGGATCTCCAGATCATTGCCGGTTTGCAACGGTCTTGCTTGAGGCCCATTGACCACTGGGCAACTCTTTACGCAGCAGAAAGCCAGCTGCTGCTGAGACCTCTCTCAAAACATGGCACTGGTACAATGCATCTACGAGACCAGAAAGGACGAGCCCTGCGCATTTCCTTACCAGCCACACCAATAATTTGCCTGCTCACATGGTGATAAGGCACAAAAGGAAATCCTGCCCCATCCACTTAACATGTTTTCTGCATTTGCATTGAATTGCCTGGCCAGAGTGGTAGGAATAACTAGTCAGATTAGCGCGCTATGCGCGCTACTATAAAATTTTCTATGTTCTGAAATATTAATAAAATAACATATATTGCTTGTATTGTGTTAGTAGTAACATTGTATTGATTATTAAATCAAGAAATCAATTAAAATAATTAAAAATTTAATTGATCAGTATTAGAATATAAATTCATCCCAAAATTGTTATACCTTACATCATTGGTTATTTGAGTCTGAGCGCCATACAATAATTTTCGTGATTGAGAATTTGATAGTTATTAGGCATTTATGTTGTATTGGTTCTTTAAGCACGATATAATATTTTTCAAAAATTGTAAGTCCTGTTTTACAAAAAAAAATATGGTGGGCCCCACATATAGTGGTCCGTGGGTCCCACGTACGGGTATGCGGGTCCCACATATGCGGGTCATGTGGGCCCCACACACGCGTGTCACGTGGGTCCCACGCATGGTGGATCCCGTGGGACCCATGAATAGTAGCACCTAGCCTAGGATTGCTCCAATTCTTGGAGCTTTAATATATAGGAAACTAGTGATGGGCGCGCGCCCATGCGCGCGTAGTGTTAATCAGTTCTATGCTCTATTGTGCTGACGTAGCAGAAATAAATGTTTCACATATAATACATAACTTTGTTCCAACTAATTTAGTACAAGCAAAGTCCCATGATAGTTTAATACAAATAGTCTAATTTACAACAAGACTAATTAAGAGGGAGTCTTGAATACTATAACATGGATTGAGATAACATTGTCATCATAGAGCTTGTGGATGTATTGTTGCTTGGTTCACTGCAGTATCAATCAACTCAATAGTGTTTTTGTAGTACTAAGCCTACATGTGCCAATTGGCTCGATAATTAGCTGATTTTTAAAAATATTATAGAATGAGAGAGAGCGATATAAACTTAAGAACCAACATACAAGGAGACCTGGTAAAAAAAACCATCCAACCACCTGTCACTTTATTTCCTGAAGAGAAGAAGAAATTTCTGAATTAAGAACTACATGAACTGATAGTGTAAAATTGAAGCTGTACGAAGTCATATAATTATGCTCTGCGAAGAAGTTATATAGTAGAACGCAAAGAGTCAGCTTCTAGAGAACAGGGAGCAGCGTGAGACTAAATAGACTCTGTTCATTGCATCAAGTTGGTTGCCATTTTTTTTCTTTTTCTACAAACATACAGCATAAGTTCACTTATTTTAGCAATACTCTTGAGGGGTCTAATGGACAAATAAATGCATGACAGAAGGCAGCATGTGGCATTTTATTTTCTGTGCAGTATTGGGATATAAATACATGAATTGTATTGCATTTGTATACCTTGCTTTACTTGCATCTTGTTGCTGAGTACTACCTCCGTTTCAAATTATAGGTCGTTTTAGCTTTTCTAGGTTTATCATCTTTGTTATGCATCTAGATAAACACGATGTCTAGATTCATAGCAAAATCTATGAACCTAGAAAAGCCAAAACGACCTATAATTTGAAACGGAAGAAGTACTAATTTGGAACTCCTGTCCATTTTAGAAGAAAAAAATAATCTGAACTCTTACAATCCTAATGCTTTGCTGCTTGCTGCCTGCTACTGCTCCGTGAGCCCTGTGCTGCTAACCGCTACGTTAGTGCAGTCAATGCTGCCTTTGTTGCACGCCTGACTATGGGACTATCTGAAACAAAGAGCACACAATAAAAAGGAAATTTTACTACCCACAAGCATGGAAGAAATTTATATATGGGAGACAATAAGTGGCGCGTCAGATAAGAATAGAGATCCATTTCTAAATATAATAGAGGAATAAAATTTTTTAATATGATCTGAAGAAGAAAGCTATGTGAAACCTTTCCTGAGAGGACAAACTTGAAGTATCTAAGTTGTTTCAGAAACCATACATGCCCAAGAAAGCAGCAGTACCAAAAGGCTGCATAGAAAACTTACTTAATACAAATTTACTGAAATCATTAGTCAAAGTTTCTTGCATTGGCTCCGAAGGCACGTGTTACTAATGCAGGCATAATTATAGGAACAACTAAGATCAAAAGGTCTCTCAACAGGAATACAAACGACACTGTACAGATGCTAACATTCAGAGTGAGCAAGAGATCAGCTTTTATGATTAGGAAGCATGGTTTTCTAATGTTGGCCAACTAAAACTCCAATAAATAATCACAGGGTAAAGGGTAAAGTATATATGTGCAGCAAATCACTTGGGGCCATACTGCCATAGGTATAGCCATCATCTGGCTCTTATTCTACATCTGTAAGATAAATCAGGCCTTCCTAGATGTAAAGGAAGACATCGATTCACATCATATATCTCTACTCAAACAAGAACACCTAACACGGTCTGGGCCAAAGGTTAATATCTCACAAAGTTATTAAGGCTTTTGATGCTTTCCAGAAAATCGTCTTCTACAATGTGACTATTTGATAATCATGTTTATGAAAAAAAAAATAGCATATCAATAAGTTGAAACCACTCGGAAACTGCAGCAAGAAAAGATATGGTTCACAATAAGAACTTTAAGATTAACCATGCATTCTTTTAGCATATTACTTAATGCTCCAATTAAATCTGTTGTGATATTTTATAGTGGTTAGACTGACAGATTAAAAAAGGGCCAACGTAGATAATGAAAAATTTTACCAAAAATAGTTATCAGAGGGGCAATTTCTGTAGTTGTTCTTCAGCACATAACCTGAAGCAGTACATCAAGTCAGCAGAACAGAACCTCGGCTCCTCGCAAAAAAAAAAAAAAAAAAAAAAGAACAGAACCTCAGCTTGGAGCAGGAATCTGCAAAATCCAAAAGGAAGTACTTAGGCATCCTCAACCTATTTTCAATAAGTCATACGACATAGGAGGAAGGCAGCGACCGAGCATACCTGCAGAAGAAGAACAGACGCAGGTTCGGACGCATGCCTCAGGTCCAGGCCCATGCAAAATGCAAGGAGCTGCTGCTTGTCCTCCACATCGCATCAGGCCACCACTCATCTGAATTAATAGCTGTTCCTTGACCAAATTGAGTTGCCGCTTGCCAAATTAGACCAATCCCCACCAGGCCAAAGGGAAAATTTAATCAAATATCAAAGGTGAATAATCCTGCCTTGTCTGGTGTTGAGGAACATCTTTGTGAAATCGAATGGAAGTGACGTTTGAGGAGGGAATGCAGGTGGGGATTGAGAATACCTTTTGCAATGTAGTGAATATCCATCGGAATCCTTGGCAGGGAGAAAGCTGCTGCAAGATTGGATGCGCTTGTCCAAGATCTCCGTATATGAGGGATGTTGGGCGTGTAACAGAGGGGGTGGAGACAAAGCTTACGGGGCTCGCTTGGAACACTTGCCGCTAATTTGCTTGGCTTGTCTGCTCGCGGCCACCAGTACGGCGTGAAGAGCATCTCGCTGCAGCACCACCAACACCGCCGCCTTCCGCTTCTCCCCATTGGCCCAGACTCGAGTGCCACACGGCTGCGGGCACGGCCGCGGCCCCCACCCCCGCGCGCCACCAGAAGGGCAGGAGCAAGACGCGCGGAGGCCGCATGCGCCGGCCGGCGGCCGTAGGAGCCGCAATCGCTGGCCGTCAGCCAAACCCGTGCGTCTGGGCTGGCGGGCCATGCCGTCCTCGAGGCCACACATCTCGGCGAGGGGCGACGCGGGCCTGCAGCGATGTTGGCGTGTCCCAGGCGAGCAGGCGCGGGGATCGAGACGCGGGCGCGGACCTGCGCCGGGTGGCGGCGGCGCGTCGCAGGCAAGGGCGACGCGGGGGTTGAGGCGAGCTGCGGAGAGAGGCGGACGGAGGCGAAAGGCTGGCGGTGAAGAGAAAGCTGGTTGCGACGGTGATGGAGAAGGCCACTCGCACAGGCCGCCGTCTTCCCCGCCAACGGATCCCAAGCTCGCCGCCGCGGCCAGCGCCCGCTGCCCGCAGGATAGGGCGGGGGAGGAGGGGCACCACGCGGACGCGGGCGCGGGCGAGCTTGTCACGCCGGCCGCCGCCTCACCCCCCGGCGGCTCGATCGCCGCCGCCGGCGTGCGTGGGGAGAAGAGGAGGAGATGTTTCATGGAGAGGACTGCGGGTGTGATCTCCGGGAAATGCAGGGGTCTAAACGAAAAAAGTCGACAGCAATGGTCCAACACGAGCCGCCGGATCGTCGTTCGGACGGCCGAAAGAAATTTAGGTGACGTGGACCAATCGAGCGGCCGGGGACTCCGGCGCCTCTAATGATATCTGTGGCAGAACCGCCCAAATTAATCCGGCTTAAGTGCGCTAACCTTCCATTGGTCATCACGCAATTAAATCAGATTAAGATGTCAGTCTGTCGGGTCAAGCCCGATACAACCACGGACAGTTACGTCGATCGAAACGAGTCATGCAAAGGCCCACTCGAAGGTGGGTCCCAGAGATTACATCAGTCCACAAGTATTAAATAGGTCCCACTTGAGGTAATTTATTACAAACCGAGTTCAAATATAAAGCAACAGTTAAACCAGAGTTTTCGAAAGCAGCGGAATTAAACTAATTTATTCGAAGGGAATGACGTCACGTGAAGCCATCGTGACATCACTCGGAAGCATCCTCGTCCCACATGACAGTCCAGCCAGGAGGAAGGGTGGTTGGCCAGGTGAGACCTGCAACCATCTCCTCAAGGGTACTACCTGAAAAACAATTCCACAAGCAAGGCTGAGTATACTAATACTCAGCAAGACTTAACCGTCGGGTGACAGCTACATCACCAACTTCTAGACATGCAAGGCTTTTGGCTGGTGGGTTTGTTTTGCCAAAGAGCGACTAAGAGTGGATCCTTACTTTCAATATTTTAGCATCAAGTTCTAGTTGGAGTTAACCATTCTAGGTAAGCCACCTATACTAACCAAGCAAGTTGAGCAAGCAATTAAGCAAGCAACAAGTTTATCATCATCGTCATGTTTCACTTCTTACTCAATGCAGCACAGAGGTTAAGTAGTCTCATTAGCTGCGAGAAACAGACAGTTCGAACCGATTTTAACCTTGCAAGGTGGATACTAAACACACGGAAAAGCGTCAACCCCGAGGGTCGACACTAACCAGGCCGTTCCCATGTCTTCCGAGTTTGTTAATCCGAGCCCACTCCCCTTGGACACAAGCCTTAGCCGGTCATACTTCGCGGCCGTAGCCGGCCGGCCTCGGTCTTGAGCCACGTGTCAGCGACAGGGGGATAAATCCCAGGGAAAGCAGGACAAGGCCACGCCCCCTTCCGAACAGGTACTAAACTTACCGGTCCCATACCCAAACAAGTGCTTAGTGCTTTCAAACACTTAACCAGCAGTACCGTACCATTCGGCCTTAACCAATTTTTGCATACACGGACGGGGCATCTACATGACAAAAATCCCCGCCCGTCATCCTTATGATTCCAACATAAGTAAGACAGTTGATCCCTATATCTCGCGAGTGACAGGAAATCACTCGACTTTTACCGTGTCCTTAAAGCATAGCAACTATCGACCTAATATACTAGTATTGCAAAGCATAGGTTCCTAGGATCATGCAACTAAGGTTTCAATCAATGCCTGAAACGTAAATGCACAAACATAGAGTACAAAACATAGTTGCAAGATTTGAAACATGGGACATGCTCCGGGGCTTGCCTTCGGGCACGTTGTTAGCCTGGGACTCCTCTGCAGCGGGGTTTGGGTCTTGCTCGACCTGGACGGCGTTCACTTCACCTTCCGCTTGGCCTTCTCCTCCAACGGGGACAAGTTCGTAGTCGCCGTCAGCGAGGACTTGCTCTACACGAATGCACATGCAATAAGAGTACGATCTTTTATCGAGTCATCATCATTGCATAATGATAAACCCGGGGTGTACTTAGTGACACATTTACCTGGACAAATTTTGGTCTGACCTTCCCTTTCTTTGATTAAATTGGTAGTTACTCACAAAAGCATTTGGGGTTGGTTGGTGGTGATTGTGTACACATATAAAATTATTTAACTTTGACTTCACCACCAAACAGCAAGTGTGTGTATGGGGTGGGTTTAGTTTATTTAATAACTTTTAAAGAAAAGACTTATTCTTAATTCCTCTCTTGTAAGCAATGAAATTTTCATAAATTATTCTGGCAGTTTGGAACTTCAGTTAAATGTGAGAAAATTACAGTATGTTCTTGGTGGGTTATTTGATTTACTGACCAAAAACCAACTCAAAAAGATAAGCACATCAACTATGATAGATCATACAAGTTTAACATACTAAAATCAAGATTAATCCTTAGAAAATCACACTAACAGAAATTAATCCTATAAAAACTACCAAAGCTACACCCAGCTAATACAAGCTATCATGCCAAACATTAGCTTAAAAAGATCAAAGGATCTCCTTAGAAAATTAGTTTTATAAACAGTTATCAATTTCGGCCAAGTATGATATTAAATATAAAACTGCATGTTAGCAACGTCAAACTAAGCCCTACTATTTACCAGTCATGCATCAAGTTATATCGGAGCTACTGCAGAAAGATGCAGCCCAGAAGTTGCATAGATTAATTATTAAAATTGTTGAACTAAACATGCACAGTCTGCCTAAACAATTAATAACTCAAAATCTAGTGTGTAAGTTTGTGCCATCTTTTTACAGGAGCCTAAAAATTTCATCAACTACAACATATCCAAAACTTAGCACAAACAAGGCTGTAGATTTCAAACTGTGCACAAATTTAAGTTTGAACAGATTTGAACTTAATTTAAAATCTACACAGAAAACACCTATACATGCTTTCTAGAAAAGGTAGAGAACAGCACCAGGAGTACAACAAAATTGGGTTTGCATTTTTATGATTTTTCTACGATTTTTAAACGATTTTAGAAGTTGGCAGATTTTGCTCGAAAACTGAAACTCGAGTTTCACAGCTAGGTCCCCGGAACTTTGCAGAAAGGACCCTAGAAAGAAAACCACGATTGCAATGTGGTCCCTGGGTGCGCCGGCAGTGCTCCGGCGTCGATTCCGGCGAGGGGCGGCCGGGATTTGGTCGGAGAAGGGCACGGGGAGGTTGAGGGACTCACCCACGACCGATTTGATGCATCACTTGAGGTAGGAGATGGCCGGAAGGAGGGTTTCCGTGGAGGAGTGGATCCCCGGTGGTCTCTGCTCGGTCTCCGGCGACGGTGGCGGCGCTGGTGACTGGCTGAGGGTCTGGGGAGGTGGAGTAGCACCAGGGGAAGGTGTTGGTGTCCCTGGTTTGCCACGGGGAAGGTTGGAAGGAGGAACTCCGCGTGCGCCCGGGTGGCCGAACGGAAGAGCAGAGGGGCGGCAGCAGCCTGGCGGCGGTACGGGAGCAGAGCGGCGGGAGCTCGTGGCGCGGGTCGATGCCCTTTTATAGGCGGCCGGAGGCGAGGTTTGGACAACGGCTCGGGCACGTGCGCGGCTTGGCGTGCACTGCAGGCGGCGGCGCCGGTCGGGAGCCGGTCGGGGCGCAGCCGCTGCGGCGCGAGCAGGCTGTCCGGGCGGTGAGCTGGCGGAGGAGCAGCAGCGCTGCTACACGCGGCTGGTGGCAGTCAGGCGCTGCGCGCGCGTGCTTGCTGCCGCGGCGGCGGCAGGCAGGTCTTGCTGCCGGCTGCGTCGCGCAGTTATGGCGAGCGGCACTTCGGTCGGGCGGTCGGGGACCGGTCGAGGTCCTGGGCGCCCACGCCAGGCATGGCCAGCCACGTGGCAGCGGCGAGCGCAGCGCGCTCGTGGTTTGCCGTGGACGCCGGGCTGGAACGCGGGGTCGGGCATTTCGTCGAGCAGTTGACGTGCGCGTGTTTGACCTCCAATATCTCCAAATTTTTGAACTGAACTCAAAAATCTCCAAACACGAAAGTCGTGTCCCTCAGTACCCTCTACAACTTTCGTAAAGGGTGACCATAGAAAAAGTCTATAGATCAACGGGAAATCTGAGGCGAAGACAGCGTGAACTCGGGTGCCAGCCAGGGTGAACTTCTGGGTTTCGACTGACTTTGACTGAGTTTTTGGGCATGTTACACTCAAAATCTCATCGAGCTCCAATTGACAAAGTTGTGTCCCATAAAAATGTGAACAACTTTTGTATTGGCACATTTTTGAGTTCTTAAGTGAAAATTCGAATTCGAACCATGCCAACCGAGAAAGGTCAAAAGTTCACCGAGGAACTTTGTGATTTCATGCATGAACCCTTAAGTGAAAACCTTGGTGAGGTTAGCCTAAGCCTAATTAAGCTAAGACAAGAAGATTAACAGACAATTAGCTTAATTAAACACCTAGGTTGTCACAGCCTACCCCCCTTAAACAGAATCTCGCCCCGAGATTCGGGTGATTAAAATTAGATTCGCAGTGAAGGGAGACCGATGCTACACACCGAAACCACAGAGAACACGCTAGAGTTCTTCAAGATTCAAAGCCTAGAAAGATAACCGGTACAATGGCCCTCTCATACAACATCAACGTCGCTCATGAGGGAGTGGACGATGAATATAAACATGGAACGCTAAGAGCATCGAGATTTGGAGCGCAAAACAGACGTACAACGCTACCAGAGTCCAGCAATCTAAATCACACATCTCTTGAGAACGAGCCATGGTTGGCAGTGAGGAAACGAATCCTTCTTAGCTCGCCAATCTTCAATCTTGTGGACTCCTCTTGTAGGCTTCTGCTTGGACTTCTACTGCGGTCGGCGAGTCAGGTGAATGAGCTTCAAGCGGTCGGAGAGCACGGCTCTTTCTTGCGGCACCTAAGGGAGGTGAAGGAGGAGTTTGGGCGAGGGGTGGAGCAAGCGGCGGGGATGGACGGCTTGCGCGCTAGAGTGGCAGCAAGAGGGAGCATGTATGGCGAGTTGTGTAGCTCGAGCGGAGGCCGGCTTGGATGAAAGAGTCGGGTGGAGGTGCTTTTATCGATCGTCGGAAGCGGTGCGGCTGTCGGTGGCAGTGCACGATAGCTTGCACACGCTAGTAGGGGCCGGCGGGGCGATGGTGTGGTGGCTGCGCGTGGCGCGGTAGTGGCCGGCATCGAGATGCCTTGGCGAAGTGACGGCGACTGCAGTGGCGTGTGCGTGGGCGGCAATCAGCAGCGGTGGAAGAAAGGTGGCAGGGTGATGGAACGGCACAAGGCAGGCGGCGCACGGATACGTAGGGAGTCAAATGGGTCCTCGAGACTTCACTGCGGTGATGAGGAAAACGAGGAGACAGGTGTTAACAGCCCATTAAGGGGAATCGGCCCATCGAGCTAAGTGGGCCATGGGCCACTTTCGCATGGGCTGTAGGCCGTGGTTACTGTAGCCGTGCTGGATCTGGGCCGGGCTAAAATTCGCGTGCTTCGTGCGGGCTGGTGGGCTACGGGCTGCATGGACATCTGTAGGGGGCGCGATCTAGACCGGAACACAAGGCTTGGCAGCAAGCCGTGGCGCTGGCATTGAATACCTGCACGGATTCGTGTGTCGTGGGCGTTTCCAAAGCGCCCTTGAGAGCCTCACCCGCCTCTGGAGTCACAGTGGGCGTACACAAACAAGCCCATTTCATTATGTTAATGCCATGGTGATAGGAGGAGGATGACACAATGCTGACTAAAATGTGTTGGTTTGATGCACCCGCATAGTTGCCATGATGCAATGCCCTATGCATTGAAATGTTGCACATGACATGATGCATATGCATATGAGCTTATGATGCATATATTGAAGTACATGTTAGCAGTTCCTGGGGTCACACCGCTAAAACTCGTTATTCGTCAGGGGAGATATTAGAAAACCATTCAGGTTGTGCAAAAAGAGGTTCTAATGGAGTCGTATTTCCACACTCCAAGATACCAGCGCGCTCCTAGTGGCGCAATTGCGTGGCTGCAGCACACACAAGGCCCTAGGTTCCGTCACGGCACCATAGGTATCGGAACAAACATCCCCCACGAGAAAACTCATAGATAGCAACCCGTATCGAGCAAGAGATCAGGGAAGGGACAAAACAAGAAAAGGCAACCCCAAGATTATGACGGTTAAGTGACCCATTGATTCCCATGATGCATCTGTGTACCAATGACAATGCAATAATCATGCATTAAGTAATAAGGCGATCATGATGCACATATGAATGTTGCGACAATGCTCATGTATGTCTAACCGATGCTTGTTGGACAACAGGGGTGAGACAAGGTTTATAAGTTGAAATCAAGGGATCCATCAATGCGGGAAAGATGTCACATTGGAGATAAAACCAAGATTTATCAAGGCACGGTTGAATAGGTTATGGATCGAACGGAAAGTGGTGTAATGGCAAGGAAGAATCCACTAGCCATTGCAAAAAGGAGTGAGTACATCTAACTGATCAAAGAGTGTAGATGTACTTGAGGTGCACGACGAGAACTTACTTTGTCGCTTAAGGAGGCTGAGTAAGGAGCCATCCGATGAGTAGAAACTCGTGAAAGGGATGGTAACGGACATCTAGTTAACTAGAGGGGCTACGGCACACAAACGTCTATGGTCAACCATTCCAAAAGCTTTGGGCAGCATTTCACGTTTCATAACCCTTAAGTTAACATCCAAAAGAACTCAAATCCTGCCAGATGCACTTGATCAGGTGAGATATTCCTTATCGTAGCAATTCCAACTCAATCCAACAATAGGGCCTTCGAAACCCAACTTCTTCTCATGGTCGTTGCTCAGAACCAACATTAGAATTGGCGTGTTGCTCCCATCCTTCGCAATATAATTCACTTAATTGCCGCATGATTCTTAAACTCGTTTACAAGGTAAACAAGGGATTCATGCGTGAAGGCAATAAGAATCAATCGCAGGAAATTTTTTTTTTTTTTTTCAACAGCAAGGTAGTTGCGAAAGAAAAAAAAAATCATAACTCCTTGGTCAGACGCACAAAAATCGTGAATTTTTGCCAGCAGCTAGGAAATTTTGCGAGCTACAACTTTCGTTTATAACTCCAAGTCAGATTCGGATTCTAGCAAGGGCGAAAAATTCAACGCTTGTGCCTTTGTCTGTGCTGTTTTCAGGATGGCCGAGGGTTACCCAAAACATGCATAACTCTCTCAATTCTCAACCAATGGAGCTGAAATTTTGCGAGCGCCACCATTATGAAATTCCTTACAAATTTGGTATCCAGCTCGGGACCATATTCAAACTTCGACTAGGTGAAACCATTCAATGTTTGCCTCTCTGCTTTTGCTGATTTCAGAATTGACGAGGATCGCCAAAAATCTCCGTAGCACGTGACTTACTAGCTCAATGGAGCTAAAATTTCGTGAGTAGCTTCCTGGTGAAATTACTCACAACTTTGGTAGTCAAAGGTTGAGCTGGTTTTGGCTCTAAGGTGGTTGAAAAGCTCAAGCACTACCCTGCTATCAACCCAGATTTTTCAGCAAACAGCCAACACTTGTTTTAAACACAACTCAAGTTTTACTTAACCAAAACCCTTGAAATTTTTACAGCAGCTTCCTTCTGAAATTATGAAAAACTTTTATTTAAGGTGTCCAGCCATCTGAGATATTTTTATGACCCGAAAAAAATTCGGACCAGCAAGAAACATAGTTTTTGACAGATTTTCAGGAGTTTGTGAGATTTATGATTTTTACTTCCTTTTTGACTCAAGTTGCCTCAACAATTTTTAAGGTGGTTAACATGATGCAAAAGAACTAAAAATCGTCCTCACAAATACCAAGAAGCCTTGGTGTACGTAGTTAGTTGCCGGTGGCGAGGCACAATATACGTCTCTCCCTATAATAGCTAGTCGTCACTCAGACCATCGTAACCTTAACGAACGGAGTCAGTGTACCTGCAAGAAAACCATGAACCTTCCGTGCCAGCACGCCACGGAAGCGTCCCCATTCATTACCGTTCATTTATAAAAACGGTATCCATGCGTTCAACACTGCATGGACAGTGCATCTAGTCTAGGCCGTATGCTCACTTTGCATAGAGCACACAACCCTTCGCATAACTCGTGATGCGGCATCATGCACATGTCTCGAACATGGCGAACAACCAGGATGATAGGCTCATTTGAATTAGAACCATACCATCAAGACCTTGCTCACATATAAAACATGTGGCGACTCATACACAACCGTAATGATAGGTTCCTTGGAATGGATATCCTATCACCCTTCGTGCACGCGGGGCACGGAAACCAGCGCACGTATAAAACACGTGGGCAAGGGTGTGCTGGGCAAGTTAGTCAGATATACCATATTTAGCAAGCCACCTGAAACAACCCAAAATTCCCTCTAGGGCTTCACGGTCTAGTTAATCCTTAGCGATCCAACGAGTTTTCACAAACACTTAGTTGGTCAAGTTTTATGGTAAAACAAGTGTATCGGGACCGTGCGAACCTCTAGTGCACAACTTTTCGCTCTGATACCAGCTGTGGCAGAACCGCCCAAATTAATCCGGCTTAAGTGCGCTAACCTTCCATTGGTCATCACGCAATTAAATCAGATTAAGATGTCAGTCTGTCGGGTCAAGCCCGATACAACCACGGACAGTTACCTCGATCGAAACGAGTCATGCAAAGGCCCACTCGAAGGTGGGTCCCAGAGATTACATCAGTCCACAAGTATTAAATAGGTCCCACTTGAGGTAATTTATTACAAACCGAGTTCAAATATAAAGCAACAGTTAAACCAGAGTTTTCGAAAGCAGCGGAATTAAACTAATTTATTCGAAGGGAATGACGTCACGTGAAGCCATCGTGACATCACTCGGAAGCATCCTCGTCCCACATGACAGTCCAGCCAGGAGGAAGGGTGGTTGGCCAGGTGAGACCTGCAACCATCTCCTCAAGGGTACTACCTGAAAAACAATTCCACAAGCAAGGCTGAGTATACTAATACTCAGCAAGACTTAACCGTCGGGTGACAGCTACATCACCAACTTCTAGACATGCAAGGCTTTTGGCTGGTGGGTTTGTTTTGCCAAAGAGCGACTAAGAGTGGATCCTTACTTTCAATATTTTAGCATCAAGTTCTAGTTGGAGTTAACCATTCTAGGTAAGCCACCTATACTAACCAAGCAAGTTGAGCAAGCAATTAAGCAAGCAACAAGTTTATCATCATCGTCATGTTTCACTTCTTACTCAATGCAGCACAGAGGTTAAGTAGTCTCATTAGCTGCGAGAAACAGACAGTTCGAACCGATTTTAACCTTGCAAGGTGGATACTAAACACACGGAAAAGCGTCAACCCCGAGGGTCGACACTAACCAGGCCGTTCCCATGTCTTCCGAGTTTGTTAATCCGAGCCCACTCCCCTTGGACACAAGCCTTAGCCGGTCATACTTCGCGGCCGTAGCCGGCCGGCCTCGGTCTTGAGCCACGTGTCAGCGACAGGGGGATAAATCCCAGGGAAAGCAGGACAAGGCCACGCCCCCTTCCGAACAGGTACTAAACTTACCGGTCCCATACCCAAACAAGTGCTTAGTGCTTTCAAACACTTAACCAGCAGTACCGTACCATTCGGCCTTAACCAATTTTTGCATACACGGACGGGGCATCTACATGACAAAAATCCCCGCCCGTCATCCTTATGATTCCAACATAAGTAAGACAGTTGATCCCTATATCTCGCGAGTGACAGGAAATCACTCGACTTTTACCGTGTCCTTAAAGCATAGCAACTATCGACCTAATATACTAGTATTGCAAAGCATAGGTTCCTAGGATCATGCAACTAAGGTTTCAATCAATGCCTGAAACGTAAATGCACAAACATAGAGTACAAAACATAGTTGCAAGATTTGAAACATGGGACATGCTCCGGGGCTTGCCTTCGGGCACGTTGTTAGCCTGGGACTCCTCTGCAGCGGGGTTTGGGTCTTGCTCGACCTGGACGGCGTTCACTTCACCTTCCGCTTGGCCTTCTCCTCCAACGGGGACAAGTTCGTAGTCGCCGTCAGCGAGGACTTGCTCTACACGAATGCACATGCAATAAGAGTACGATCTTTTATCGAGTCATCATCATTGCATAATGATAAACCCGGGGTGTACTTAGTGACACATTTACCTGGACAAATTTTTGGTCTGACCTTCCCTTTCTTTGATTAAATTGGTAGTTACTCACAAAAGCATTTGGGGTTGGTTGGTGGTGATTGTGTACACATATAAAATTATTTAACTTTGACTTCACCACCAAACAGCAAGTGTGTGTATGGGGTGGGTTTAGTTTATTTAATAACTTTTAAAGAAAAGACTTATTCTTAATTCCTCTCTTGTAAGCAATGAAATTTTCATAAATTATTCTGGCAGTTTGGAACTTCAGTTAAATGTGAGAAAATTACAGTATGTTCTTGGTGGGTTATTTGATTTACTGACCAAAAACCAACTCAAAAAGATAAGCACATCAACTATGATAGATCATACAAGTTTAACATACTAAAATCAAGATTAATCCTTAGAAAATCACACTAACAGAAATTAATCCTATAAAAACTACCAAAGCTACACCCAGCTAATACAAGCTATCATGCCAAACATTAGCTTAAAAAGATCAAAGGATCTCCTTAGAAAATTAGTTTTATAAACAGTTATCAATTTCGGCCAAGTATGATATTAAATATAAAACTGCATGTTAGCAACGTCAAACTAAGCCCTACTATTTACCAGACATGAATCAAGTTATATCGGAGCTACTGCAAAAAGATGCAGCCCAGAAGTTGCATAGATTAATTATTAAAATTGTTGAACTAAACATGCACAGTCTGCCTAAACAATTAATAACTCAAAATCTAGTGTGTAAGTTTGTGCCATCTTTTTACAGGAGCCTAAACATTTCATCAACTACAACATATCCAAAACTTAGCACAAACAAGGCTGTAGATTTCAAACTGTGCACAAATTTAAGTTTGAACAGATTTGAACTTAATTTAAAATCTACACAGAAAACACCTATACATGCTTTCTAGAAAAGGTAGAGAACAGCACCAGGAGTACAACAAAATTGGGTTTGCATTTTTATGATTTTTCTACGATTTTTAAACGATTTTAGAAGTTGGCAGATTTTGCTCGAAAACTGAAACTCGAGTTTCACAGCTAGGTCCCCGGAACTTTGCAGAAAGGACCCTAGAAAGAAAACCACGATTGCAATGTGGTCCCTGGGTGCGCCGGCAGTGCTCCGGCGTCGATTCCGGCGAGGGGCGGCCGGGATTTGGTCGGAGAAGGGCACGGGGAGGTTGAGGGACTCACCCACGACCGATTTGATGCATCACTTGAGGTAGGAGATGGCCGGAAGGAGGGTTTCCGTGGAGGAGTGGATCCCCGGTGGTCTCTGCTCGGTCTCCGGCGACGGTGGCGGCGCTGGTGACTGGCTGAGGGTCTGGGGAGGTGGAGTAGCACCAGGGGAAGGTGTTGGTGTCCCTGGTTTGCCACGGGGAAGGTTGGAAGGAGGAACTCCGCGTGCGCCCGGGTGGCCGAACGGAAGAGCAGAGGGGCGGCAGCAGCCTGGCGGCGGTACGGGAGCAGAGCGGCGGGAGCTCGTGGCGCGGGTCGATGCCCTTTTATAGGCGGCCGGAGGCGAGGTTTGGACAACGGCTCGGGCACGTGCGCGGCTTGGCGTGCACTGCAGGCGGCGGCGCCGGTCGGGAGCCGGTCGGGGCGCAGCCGCTGCGGCGCGAGCAGGCTGTCCGGGCGGTGAGCTGGCGGAGGAGCAGCAGCGCTGCTACACGCGGCTGGTGGCAGTCAGGCGCTGCGCGCGCGTGCTTGCTGCCGCGGCGGCGGCAGGCAGGTCTTGCTGCCGGCTGCGTCGCGCAGTTATGGCGAGCGGCACTTCGGTCGGGCGGTCGGGGACCGGTCGAGGTCCTGGGCGCCCACGCCAGGCATGGCCAGCCACGTGGCAGCGGCGAGCGCAGCGCGCTCGTGGTTTGCCGTGGACGCCGGGCTGGAACGCGGGGTCGGGCATTTCGTCGAGCAGTTGACGTGCGCGTGTTTGACCTCCAATATCTCCAAATTTTTGAACTGAACTCAAAAATCTCCAAACACGAAAGTCGTGTCCCTCAGTACCCTCTACAACTTTCGTAAAGGGTGACCATAGAAAAAGTCTATAGATCAACGGGAAATCTGAGGCGAAGACAGCGTGAACTCGGGTGCCAGCCAGGGTGAACTTCTGGGTTTCGACTGACTTTGACTGAGTTTTTGGGCATGTTACACTCAAAATCTCATCGAGCTCCAATTGACAAAGTTGTGTCCCATAAAAATGTGAACAACTTTTGTATTGGCACATTTTTGAGTTCTTAAGTGAAAATTCGAATTCGAACCATGCCAACCGAGAAAGGTCAAAAGTTCACCGAGGAACTTTGTGATTTCATGCATGAACCCTTAAGTGAAAACCTTGGTGAGGTTAGCCTAAGCCTAATTAAGCTAAGACAAGAAGATTAACAGACAATTAGCTTAATTAAACACCTAGGTTGTCACAATATCTAATAGATAATTGGAAACCATGGTAAAAAGCAAGAAGAAAAACAAGCACCCCTTCTTCCCTGATCCCTCTTGCCTCTTGGCATGGGCATGCACACAACAACCAGCCTGAGCGCCCAATTGAAGAAGACACACACACACCCTTCCCCAATCCTAGAACAGAAGATGTGCAGAAAAATTGGGACAGGAAAGCCAAAAGTGCAGCACCAATGCATGCTTGACGCAAGCTTATCTCCATGCTCCCCGTGCTGTTCATCCATTGGTCACTGGGGTCTGGGGATGCAAAATACAAGAGCCGTTCATTCATGTGAAAGAAAGCCGACTCCTACTAACCTGAGTGCCTAGTGCGAAAGAGAGATCCACTGCTTCGCTGCTTGCTGCTGTGAAAGGGACAGATGCAAGGAGCGGTGGTGCTGGTAGTGTGGTAGGAGGTGAGAGAACCAAGGAACCTAGCTTTACAAGGATGTTGTACTCTTGTGCTTGCAGTTATTGGAAAGCTACCCTACCTAGGGCAGAAACAGCAATCTGCCAAGCAACAAATACGGTGGGGGAGGAGAGGAGAGAATTCAAAAGATTCAAGTGAGCTTCATATGCTTGGCTGCTTCTGCCCCTGACCGTGCATGCTAATTACCTGGATTCTTTGGAAGGAATGAACTAGCTGAGAGCCTAGTGCAAAAGAATCTGAAGCTCTCAAGCACTTGTTTTGGAAGGATTGAACTAATGGTTACCACCTGAAGAATCTAAACACCGTCTCTACTAGTACAAGTGCAAAATTTTGCTTCAGTACTATGACTTCAAAATGTATCCCTGAAACTGGAAACAACATGGAATCATATGGAGGTTTGGGCAAAAAAAGAAAAAATCAGACAGGAACAGAGAATAAAGTGAAGTTTACCCAAAAGAGTGCCACAAAAGAATCCTATTCGAATCGGAAAGGACCACAAACCGGTGAGCTAAAATAAGGCTGTGAGACTGCCCGGTTTTAAACCTGAAACGGTGGTCTGTAACATTCCAAAACTTTCAACTTTGAAGCCGCCGCACGACTGGTCAAACAAACCCTTCTGCCGTGTGGTGAGGAAGCTGGATGAAAGGTGGCACGGCGTTCTTGTTTGGAGCCTTGCGGTTTGTTTTGATTGCAAGAGATTAGCATGCATCAGGCTGTACAATTACATTCTCTAAGCTACTAACATTCCTTGGACAGGCTGGGAAAACCTTTTTTGTTCAGAGGTCGCTATCTAGCTTCTGTCCGGTTACATCATCATCACAAGTCACCCACCAAGTTCAATGGTTTCTTATTGACAGAACAGAGACAAGAGAACCAGTAACATTTGTCAAAGATGTAGCTCTGACTATTGGCCAAAAACAGATCTTCCACTGGTTTAATTACAGGAAATTACACAGAGTTTTTATTGCATGAAATTAACATGTTCAACTTCATTTGGCTTTATCCGACAGTAACTGTAGTCTAGCTCTAGCCTTTATGTGTACATGCTTACCTACCTTTGCTGAAGTTAGATGTGGTGAAGGTACTGAGATTTTTCCTGGAAAGTCAGAAAGATAAGGTGAGCCTCTTTGGGCATGCGTCTTCTAGCAAGCGCTAGCTGGGGCTTTTCGCACCAACACAAGGCGGCAGATTTGCTAACACTGTGTGATGATGTGTTCATCTCTTTTCGTGGCAACGCAAGAGCTTTTTTCTCCAGCACCTTACATGTGACGAGAAAAAGTTCGGTCATTTTATTTGTTCTCCCGTCGCCATCACCAGATATAGCTCGTTTCTAGCAATTAATCTGAAAAATCAGCACCATAGCCTACCAAGGACTCGGGTGTCAACTTGTTTCTGTGGTTTGGTTGTTTTGGGAGGGTTGCAAGGACCACCACCAAATTGCCGCAATTTACGTGGTCCATGTCCTGCATACCAGCGCATGCAGCAGTCCTAGTTCCTCTTTTCAGGATACTATTTCCGCACCAGATTAGTACACTGTCCAGAGCTTTTTAGACATGGCTGAATCGCATTACTGGCCCGTTCGCTTGTGCCTATCATTCTAGCCAACGGATTTTTCTTCTCACAAAATACAATTGAATCAGTCTAGCAGATTATTTTCTCTCAGACTTTCCAGCCCATCCCAGCGAAACGAACAGGATTTGGCCACGTCACAATTTGCCACGTGTTATTTGCGTGGTACTCCTGTTTGTGTTTAAATGGAATTTTGCTCGGTAGAAAACCTGTCAATCGAGATGGGAAATGAGAAAAGGAGGCTCCACCGGTCCGGACACCACACACATGCTGACATGCTAGTACTAGTCAAATGAGATGGGGCTCTCCTGGGGATTATGAGCCGGAATGATGAGGTCGCCTGCTATTTGGTCATGTTATCTCCCTGCAGAAAGCGAGAGGAGATAATACAAAAGAAGTTTCCTTTGAAGTGCATGCTTGATGTGAGTTCGTCCCTTTTGCTGGAATTTCAGAGCTTTGGGCTTGGCAGGCATGATTGGTTTTCAAGTGGTGTAGCACAAATTCTGTCGCGCGCGCCATCGATTGCGTCCTGGAAGATGATATATATGCTTAACATGCTTGTGGAAAACTACTTTGCTGACTTGGGGTCACAAAATTGCGAGAAAAAAAAACTGTTTTGACAACAAAACTGAAATGAAGCATGACACGGCAGCCTAGCGGACAACATGGTCGCGGCCAAATTGAGCTCGGAACATGCACCGTGAATCGAAATGGAATGGCCTTGAGTTCCGGTTCCAGAAATCAGGGGCAGCTCGACCGATGCCATCCGTCCGTTGCGTTGTGCTCGTGCGCCGCTCGGTGCCCCCGTGACCGCCGCGGCGCAGCTCGATCGCCGGCACACGTGCGCGGCGCGTGACCGCAGCAGAGGCCTCTCGGTTCCGTGAGGCATACGCCGCGGCCGTAGCCATGTTCTTTTGTACTATACAAAGAAGACGCGCACGTCGACGGCACGTTGGGGCGATGAGTCCGCGCACGGTGCCCTGTACTGTAGTTTATTCTCGTCGCCGAACCGCACGGGCGGCCGGCCATCCATTGCGGCATCGCCGTTCCATCATGGTAAACCCTTTCTGGACGGACTCTGGAGCATGACCATCACACATGCTAAAGCTGGGATCTGAGTCTGATCCAACACCCTCTCGTTCTGGAAACGCTGAAGGTTTGAATGTTTGGTGAAATTTGTTCCATTTTGGACCTTCCTGGGGGCTGTCGGAGATAGCTACTGGTAGTTGTTAGGGTGTTATCTTGTCGGGTCAACGCGGACGACAGAGATCTATTATCTTAATAAAAAGAAAGCAGAAGCAAAAGTAGCCACCAGCTTCACCGAAAGGGCCTAAAAAATCTCACGTTAATCTAAAAAATAGAAGGACTTAGACCGTCAAATTTTATAAAGATCTGACGGTTTAGATTAGGGCAGTCCCAATGCAGACTCTACCGTAGAGTCTAAAGTCATTAATTATGGTGCCAAGTAAGCAAAATGCTGATGTGGCAGAACATTTATTGAAGAGAGAGGGGAAAAATGAAGAAACCAAGTCTAACTAAGAAACCAAGTCTTCACGCAAATCAAGACCATATGTGAGAGAGACAAGTGGGTCATGGGATTGGATAGACTTCAAGATACAAAATCTGCATTGGAGGCCATGGTTTCTTATAATAGAGTCTTGAACATATGGACTCTATGAGTAGAGTCTGGGTTGGGACTGCCCTTAGCCTATAGAGTTCAAGTCAAATACTACAAATAATAACTACAATTAAATTCAGAATTCTAAAAAGAAAAAAAGAAATTAACCTCAATACGGATTGACTTTGAAATTTAAAAAGAAACAAATAAATTGACCTCTACACGGATTGGATTTGAAATTTAAAAAAGAAAAAAAGAAATTGATCTCTACAAGGTCTACACGGATCCGAAATATTCAGCTTTTTCAAAAAGACAATTGAAAATTTTTGAATAAAAGATAGTAAAGAAGGAGTCTACGTTTCGCATCAAATTTAAATGTGGATTGCATTCTCAACACAAGACACTTATAAATGAGAAAACCTCCTTAGTGACATAGAAAAATCCCTTGAGTGTCATTAAAAATTGATTTATCCCAGTGCCATTCCATCCATTTTTTTTCATCCATTTGTTCTTAAGTGCGGTCGGAAAAGAATATGTTGCCCATAAGCCCACATCCATTTGTACGTCCTCATTCCCCTCTTTCTTGATTCTGGCTACCTCTGACTTCACTGTTCATCTCTGAGTCACCCATTACGGAACCCCAGTTGCGTCTCCTATGTAGCTCACGCAGCAGGTCACCAGGCGTGAGACTGCCCATCTCCGTTTGTCACCTTCCCCCAGCCTGTCTTCACCACCATCTCTGCCTAGCACAACCATGCCAAGGCCCATTGGGCCCGAGCTGCCGAGTCGTCGCTCTGCAAGGACCATACGACCCGATTCACTCTATGCCCTTAGTCGCGCCGCCACTCCCATGACGCCTGGATCGAGCATTGCTGCCACTATGTTGTGGCCCTAGACGGCGACGAAACATAGAAACAGAGTGCCCTATAGGTCACCAACCCCCTACATTGTCCGCCCCCATGAACCTCAGCCACATGAGCACCAGCAAGGTCGGCGAGTAGAGCTGGCGCCACCACCACATTCCAATACAACCATAGATGAGGTTGCTTTGCAAGAAACCCCTTGAGGCTAAAAAAAGGATAAGGCCTCTTGAAAGCTAAAAAGTTCAGGAGTAAAGTGTGATGACATAATGTACTCATGCCATAGTGGTGATGTGATCTAAACAAAAAACATCAAAATATATGTTTGGCATGCACACCGGTCCATGGCTTGATGCAAGTAGTGTTTGATGAGAGGGGACAACACGAGCCATTAGGGACACATCCTTAGTGGTTGCAGTGTAGGGGCGCTTCTTGGGAGCAGATGTAGTGGAGGGAGGGGGAGGGGGCAAGAGAGATGTTTCACTCTATCTTTTTAATTGTGCTATGAAAAATTCAAAGTGAGGGTAGCTCCCGCAGCTTCTTACTCCTTTCCAAATCCACTAAAATAAACTAGAGAGGTTCCATATCCTTGGGGTTAGGTGTTTCTAACTTTGTAGTAGCTATAATGTTTAGGACAGAATCCACAACACGTGAAGCTACAAAAATACAGAGTACAACAACCTCAAATTGGTTAGAAAAAAAATATATCTTGCAAGCGTAAAAGTAAATTTGCCGGCCGCAACATATAATAATTCGTAGTGGGAACGAAGGTACGGATGGTTAGGCAAGGAGAGCATGCATGCATAGAGCCGTAGCAATTGGTGATAGGATATTAAAGAAGAAGAGAGACTTGAATATGGAAAGAGCAAAAGATGATCTTGCAACATTCATTGTGTAGACACAACCTCAAATTTAATTATGATCATTTTTGGTGGATACCTTTTTGACAGGAATCTTTGGTGGATACTTATTGAATTTTCTTTTAAAAGTTTAAGATGAAATTATCATCATACAAAAACTATCGAACAAACATGTAGACGACGGACAAATAACTAAGGTGTTAAAAATAAAATAAAAATATGTTCTAACTATGTATTTTTTTCCTTCTAATTCTATGTTTTAAAAAGAATGGATCACAGAACATGATGATAAAAAAGGTACGATAACATTGCTAAGAGAAAAATACTTGTTTAATTTTGAAAAAATATCTAACTGTTACTATATAAAGAGTAGCTACCCGCGCAAATTTGCACGGGCCACCTTGCTAGTTCTGCAACGGAGTAGGAAATAAAGGACGCGGTATGGTATCGGTCCAGTGCAGGCCAACACGAGACGGGCGGGGCCGGGGGGAGAACGTGCCGTGGGGCGCGACAAACCGACTGCTCTGCTGCCGGTCGATGGAGCCAAAGGCAGCGCTGTCCCTCTCCCAGCTGCTGCCGTTGCCTTGTTTAAGTTTAACAGCGCGCGCGGCCGGCCGGCTTTGCTTGTTGGTGCCGCATCCGGCAGCCAGGCCATCCATGATCCATGCAACGCACGCACAGGCACAGCGGCACAGCTGCGCCCTGCACTCGCCGTACCACGTCCTCCAATCCATGCATGCAGGTGCGGCCAGCATCCGCGCTCGCTTTTGGGGCCAACGCGATCCTGGCTCGTTTTATCCTCCCCATGCAATGCTGCATTGCATTGCATGCGCCCAAAGACGATTCAAACGGCAGGCAGGGCGACTGCATGGACTGCAGGGCTGAACAAGAGCTTGCTGCTTGCATGACACACCACGACGCGCAGTGCATTCCTCTACAGCGGCCCTGCAACTGTTTGTTCTTGGCCCCTTGCTTTTTTTTTTTGGAGTTTTGGTATGTGCTTTTCACTGTAATATACAGTAGTACTACTTATTAGCTGCTCTGAAGTGAACAATGATGGCGTGGACAACCTTTTGAGGCCGATGATGGCATTGTTGTTTACAGAGTTCTCGCCCAATGGGGACAGACAGCTTCTGACGAGGAATAGCATGCAGGGCCTCGCGTAATCACCCACGGATGTGACCTAGCTTGTCCAAGTGATGAGCTGAGGTAGGCGTAGCGTGCGTAGGATTACCGAAAGCGAGACAGGGAAATCAGCCTGGAATGCATGCTAACTGTCGTGACGGTAAGACTCATGATAGCTTAACTACGTACTCTGGATTACTAGATAGAGTACATGATCCCCTCCTCCCACTTACTCTAGTCTAGCTAGCAGTGCCTTTTCCAAGTTCCAAACTAGTGGTAGCTGGTAGCTTGCTTGGACGAAATGGAAATATCTTGCATTGACACGTTCATTAGCTCTACGTCGCTCGTGCGCAAAAAGGCTGATGATATATGGGTCACCCACGAGGCATGGAAGCGTTAAGAAACATTCTAGCCCCCCTAAAAAAGATGCTTTTCGGCAACATCATCCACATCACGGTAGCTTCATCAGCTAGCAGATTATACATTGGGTTTGGGTAGTACTGAAACCTACAATTTCCAGGGTACTACTACAATATGGCATGAGTACAATCCTACATACGTTCCAGGTTTGTTACCAAGAAAATAAAGAAAGTTAAAAAAAAAAGAGAGACAGAGCTCTGGACAGCACGCGCAAATGGAGCTGCCCTTCCATTCTCTCGCCGGATCCATTCCGGGCGATCACATTAGCACGTCACAGTACACACACATGGGCGGACCCCCGTGGTTCTGACTCCGGAAAAAACACAGGACGCGTAAAGAAGCAGTGGCTGCAGTGCACTGCCTCCTGCACTGATCACTGGTGCGGTGTACGACTCCCCTCCAACCAACACGAGGCCACGTAGGACCAACCGGCCCCGGCCGCAGCAGCAGCAGCACGAGACGAGAGGCGTAGCTAAGTACTAGCTTGATCCGCACTCAAAGCCGCCCAAAACACGAGCACAGACAGAGACAGCCCCGGCCCCGGAGCGTGTACGAGCAGCAGTGTCACCGCGTGGTGTCGTGCGGCCGCCCGCCTCAGCAGCAGTAGTGTGTGTATCTGTCGGCACACCTGGCCGGGCCACGCCACAGCGGCCGACGCGGCTGGCTTGACCCCCTCTCTCTCTCTCTCTGTTCGGCCGGCGGCGCCTGGCCCGCCAACGAGCAGCATCCCGAGTCAAAGCTCAACGGAACGGGGGCAAACAGGACACGAGGAGGGGAAGGAAAAACACCGCCTCGTTCCGTTCCGTTCTGTGGTGGTCTTGGCTCGCGTCGCGTCTGTTTTCTCCCAATGCAAACGCAGGACGACGAGGGCCGTTTACCCGTGCCCGCCCCCCGTGCCGTCGCTTGCTCGGCACGCAACGCAACCCTGCTGTTGGGGAGGGGAGGGCAGAGGAATTCCGGGCATCGGGAGGCACACCTCCACCTCGGCTCGGCTCCTCGCTTCGCAAAGGACACGGGGGCACAGACAGGCTGGCACGCCAAGGGCCAATAGGGGCCGCCAGGCTAGCATAGCAAGCGGCCACAGGGTGAGAGACACGAGACTGACCATGGACCGACCGGACGGCCAAGGGGGAGACGACGTGAGCGGTGAGCACGCTTCACTGTGTGTGTCGCCCGAACCAAATCTACACCGGGCGGCCGGGGTACGCACAGCAGTGGCCGTCGTACGCTGGCATACCCGCTGCCACAGTGAGCTGCTAGGAGGAGCACCACCACTGGAGTACAAACACTGTCGAGAGAAAGTTGAAGCACAACTCCACTCTCCCGCGTCCTCCCTCCGTATGCAGAATCTGAATCGCAGGTGCACGGACGCAGTAGATCTTAGGAGACGTGACGGTTTGATTATTTGTCTGGTTGATTCACAAAATTTCCCTTTGTGCGGGACCCAGATGTCAGCCTGGGAGATGCCAGCCATTGTGCGTGAGAGCAGCTGGTACCTAAGATTGTCCGCAACGAGGGAGGGAGACGGCGACGTAAACGGTAAACGTAGCCATCACCCACACACACCTGGAAGCAAAGCATAGCAATCAGGTCAGGTGTGGCTGCCAGCCACGGTGGAGAGTTGCTGGCTAGACTAAACGCGCGCAAAGGCGGGCACGCATCGGCACGTCCAAGCCGCTAAAAACGTCTTCCCCTTTTGACGGGGCGGCGGCCTTTCCGCACGTGTCGACCTCGAGCCTCTACCGAAGTCCCGGCGCGGCGACGTCCCGGTCACGCTCCGCCGGCGATGGCGACCCCCAAAGATAGACGATCCAGATGCTCGGATGCTCTCCCCGAGCAAGCAGAGATGGGCTGGTCCTCTCCTAAAGCCGCTGCTGCTCATGCTCGCAGATCGGCAAGTACTGTGCCTGCACGACGTCCTCTTTGCTGCTTGCTCAAGGGCAGCAGCCTTCAGGAAGGCAGGGCGAGCAAGATGCCCAAAAGAGACGGGGGAAAGAAGGCAAAGAGAATTCCCCATCTCCTTCCTAAAAGGCGAGAGAGCAAGGAGGAGGACACCCTACCATCCCCATCTCTCCTCCTTGCGGGCTCGTGGCGTCCCCCATGCTCGAGCAGATCAGCTTCCTAAAAGCTCCTTCGTCCCCTCTCTCCAAAAGAATAGACACAGAGGAAAGGAGGAGGCACGCCGTCTTTTCATGTACCCTTCTCCGGCTTCCCGTGCAACCAACCATTCGTTTTGAATTTGTAGGCGTGTTTGCTTTCTCCTCTCTCTCGCTTTCAGTCAGTCCTACGTGGCAGTGTCATCACGCCCATCCCAAAACTCTGAAGATTTGAACGCTCTCCGGTACACGTACAGGACGACCGACCGACCGTGAAAGAAAGCAAAGGCGCACGTATGATAGTCAAAAGAGTCCAAGGGGAAAGAGGGATTTCGCAGGCCACGCCCCGCCCGCGATGCGATGCGATGCGATGCGCTGCGGCTGCGATGGCAGGCAGAGCCACGCTGCGCCTCTGCTCTGCCCACGAGGCAAGTTTAACAACCCAAACCCAGGCCTTTTCCTAATCCCCCACTACTCCTCCCTTTTCCTTTTGTCAGCCAAGGCCCCATCCTCGCCGCCGACTCGCCGTTGCCGGCCGGCCATTCGCCGCCGCCGCTCGTACCGCCGCGCCCAACGGAACTCTCCACCGCCGGCCGGCCCAGTTTCCACTGCCCAACCACGGGGAAAGGAAAAAAGACACAACCCTGGAACGGGGTAAATGCGTGCTGCCTGTTTGCTGCAACCACTCTCCGTCAGCAGCAGCAGCATTTACTGCCGCGTACGGCCCCGCGCCTCGGAACGGAGGCGAGGGGAGCAAATCGCGGGCCGTATCGGGAAGAGACACGCGCGCCGTCCGCCGCCCGCCGGCCCGGCCGCGTCGCGACGTTTTTACTGCTGCGGCGATCGTGCCATACCACGACCGGAGACGGACGCATCGAATCGAATGTCGAATCAAGGGGGGCACGGCGGATTCTGATGAACAGCAAATCGCTAATTATACTCGATTGCTTAATTTCTCTCTAATTACTGATAACTTGATGATGCTCAGTCACAGTCCAAGGACAAGAGACAGGACCATCCATGGCGGAAGATCCCATTCCCATCCCATCCAAGTATCCAACCAACACCACCATATCTCTCTCTCCCTCAACTCGCCCCGTCCAAGGCCTCTTCTTTCTTCCTCCTTGCCGGGGGTGGACACTGGCAGCAGCTACGCTGCCATTGCCGAACAAACTTCTTCTTCTCTCTCTCACGCTACTAAATAAAAAATAAAAACAAAACAAAACGACGGAAAGCAAACAAAATTGGCCGGATTAGCAAGCAGGTGGGTGCTGCTAAGCCCGGTGTTTACAGTTGTTGTTGGTGCTCGCTAGCTAGACGACGGGCAGCGGGTCGATTTGGAACAGGTCGGTGATGTCTTGGAAGAAGTCGTCCACCTGCTGCCACCGCGCCGGCGACGGCGCCTCCGCCTCAGCCTCAGCCTCCGACGACGACCACTCGCCGCTGCCGGCGGCGCCGGAGAAGGACGGCAGGGGCTCGTCGGGGATGTCGGCGAGGAAGTCCAGCGACGGCTCCGGGAAGTCGGCGAGGAGGTCGAAGTCGGTGTAGAGCGGCGGGAACTCGCCGCCGAAGCAGTCGTCGCCGGAGAACGGGCACCCGAACACGCCGCTGGACTCGTCGCTCTCCGCCGCGCGGGCGGGGGCGGGCTTCGCTGCCGCCGCCGGAGCGAGCGCCGGCTTCTTGGTGAAGGCGTCGTCGTCGGCGACGGCGGACGGCGGGAATGAGCGGAGGACGGAGGTCGGGGACGCCGCGGCCGCGGAGTGGGACTCCTCGCCGGAGTCGTAGGAAGTCGCCGAGGACGACGCGTTCTTGGAGGCCGCCGGCGGCTGCGGGAGGCGCTCCGCGACCTCGGCGGGGACGGCGGCGGGGGAGTCGTCGACCTGCTCGAAGTTGGTGGTGGCGTCGGGCCCGCGCAGCTGGATGGCCGCCGAGTCGTACACCTTGGCGGCCTCCTCGGCGGTGTCGAAGGTGCCGAGCCACACGCGCACCCGCCGCCACGGGTCGCGGATCTCCGCCGCGTACTTGCCCCACGGCCGCCGACGCACGCCGCGGAACCGCGGCTCGGCGGCGCTGCCTTCCGCCTTCCTCTTCCGGCCCGGGAGCACCAGCTTCATCCTGCTCCCCGCCGCCGCTGTCGCCGCCGCGGGCTTCGCGGCGGCGGCGGCCGGCGCCGCCTCCTTGACTGCCCGCTCCAGGCGGATCTCCTGCACGTAGCGCTTGACCCGCCGGCGCGCGGCGGCGTCGTCCTCGCCCTCGTCGCCGGAGGAGTCGGTGGCGTCGTAGTCGTCGCAGAACACCCGGACGGTCCTCGGCCCCGCGGCGGCGGCGCTCGCCGGCGACACCTCCACCGCCCGGGAGGTGACCTCGACGTGCTCCGTGCGCCTCACCGCCACGAACATCTCCTCCTCCATGGACCACATCATCATTCCACTCGCATTTGATGACTCCGCCACCGAACTCCGCCTAAAACCCCTCAAAAAACCTCCCCCCTTCCTTCCTCAACGGAAAGAAGTAGTAGATGGGAGGAGTCAAAAGGCCCTCCGCCAACACAGCAAAAGCCTCGCGGAGACGACACGGGCGGGGAAAGGCTCGTGGATGGAGACGAGCTAGGCCGATGAGGCGCGGTGGTGGAGGAGGAAGAAGGCGAGGAGGAAAGGGGTGGGGGTGTGTGTCTCTTCCTGGCAGCGCCTGCGTGCGTGTTTGATGCGCTCCGGTAGGCTGGTGGCTCACCGCGCCCCTCCACTTTTATAGCATCTCCGAGCCCATTTCGGGAACCCCGGATTTTTGTTTATTCCCTCCTCTCCCCCAGCAGCATTTTCCTGCCGCGCTTTCCCAGCTCTCGGCCCCCCTTTCGCTCAAAATTTCCCCAAAAAGAATTCCTTCAGATTTTTCAAAGATCGGAGGCTCTGGCGAAAATGGCGAAAAGTGAATGCCCTTGCCTGGCTGGCCGGCCGGCCGGCTGGCTGGGTTGGTTTTACAGCAGTGAAACAGATCTAACTGCCGGGCCCAGTACAATTTTTCTCCGCGAAGCAGGCAGTAATTCTCCCGGACCCACCTGTAAATGTCAGCCAGATTTCCAACGGCATCGCGGCCGTATCACCCGCCGGACCCACCTGCAAGTGACAGCGGTGGGGGACGGGAGATTCTAGCCGGCGGCCGACGTGTGAGCGCTGCAGGCCGCCGCATCCGCTGCACGGCCATTGGGCCCGCGACGCGTGCACTTGGCCCCACGTGTCAGGGAGGGTCACGTGAGGCAGGAGCGGCCCGTGCGGGCCCCATGATACGGTCAAATCTTTGGGCGTGGGGAAAGGGCCAGCGGCGTGCAGGAGGAGTTCGCTCTCCTTTTTCACCGCGGCGGTCACCACTCCCCGTCGTCCGGTACGGTAATTTCGGGATTAACATGGTTGGAGATATTTCTGCCGGTTTTTCTCTGCTGTTAGCTGATCCTATCTTTCAGCTCGGCCCCCCGGCCTCGAAACATCAAGCGGCTACTTGCGTGCCAAGGCAAAGAACCTCCGGCCTGTGATTTTTACCCCCACGTTGCATTTGAATTTCAAATTCGAATTTCTTTTGGGCTGCGTAGCAAGTGAAGATGAAAGGGTCAACAGGTCCATGATTTTGCTTCGTAGATCTTGCACCCAGAAATATGCTGGTGCAATAAATATTTCTCTTTTTTTGCTAACCTCAATATGATCTGTGGGCATCTGAGGTTGTATACAAAACTACAAGGTATGTAATTAATATTTACAGCTTTGCAATGTATTACACACTGGAAACTGCCAAAAATTTCATTGTTCAAGATTTTGTCTACAGGCACAATTATTTATGAACCAACTCAGTGAGCAAAAAAACTCGAAAACGTGTGAGTTGTCTGGATTTGCTTTGCCATTGATTTTTAAATATGAAAGGGACTTTTGGTTGTCAAGGCAATGCATGTTTCTAAAAATTCCGCTTCAATTTAGGAACACTAATAGTAACGTTTACAAGGTGTGTTAGTGCATCGTTGCACACGCCAATGTGATTTATCATGTTGTATACTCCGCTGCACGGACAAGTGCACGGACGACATTGCACGCACGGGCGTAGACAATAAAACCATGCCTACAAATCAACAACAGTAAATAGAGAATGTAACTACTTGATAACAAATACAAATTATTAACAACCAAGCATGCCAATAAGTTGTACAATCGTTTTGCATTGCAAAAAAAAAACAATACACTCAACGTTAATATATTATTAACAAATACAAATTATATTTCTTTGGATTCAATTGAAGAAACAATAAAAAGCGTGCCTCTTTCCTAATTTGCCCTAGTTGTCACAAAATTTTTCATGACATTGTGCAACCACACCCCATGCTTATTCTTAATAAACACAACATATTATATTCGTGCATTAGCAACACACAAACTACAAAATTATTGAGATTTAATATTATCTAGGAACAAGCAAAAGAAGAGAACCATTGCGCAGAAATTGGAAGCAAATCTTTGTCAACCCCATCCATTTTTCCACACTATTTTGGCGAAGGCAAAAGGTATGAGTGATCATCGACACAATTTTGATACATTGGATACTACGGTAATGAGTTGGCACGGTAGAGGACATTTTCTCTGTTGGAACCAACTACATTGTGACGAGTAATCTCTTCGGTGGTTAGTTTTGTCGCCATCGAGCACAATCATGCCTTGAGTCCAATCAACTGATAGAACGAGTTGAGCGTGATGCTAAAAGGTGCTTGTAGAAAGATTGAAGAAATTTGTCTAACTCTTCCACCAAATGCACTCTAGTTTTAACAAAAATATTGCGTGATTGATGCGGTCATATTCTGGCTTGTTACCATGAATTCATCTAGGTCCAGCGATACACTAGGGGACATGAATTGCAAACATAACACATTTACGATCATCTAGGAACAAAAGCAATGCAACCGGACTCGTGAACCCTTTGCTTTCTTGTTCTTGGACGTATTAGTGGTGTGCGATGAGTTGGATTGTGTAAGCTATACCAATGTTGCAACGGAATAATTTGTTTGCCCCGGCGACTCATTTTTGCTAAACTTTCACAGTCGGCACTGAGTTGGCATGCTAGACGACATTTGGCATTGCAAACTGACTACATTGTCACGCACAAGCTGTTTCGACTGTTCGTTCGTTTTTGTCCCTGTTGAGGGAGTATTTGTCACGTTCGAGATCTCAATCTCAATCTCATCACTTTTTTTTTTGTCACGAAAAGGTACTCTACGATATTGATGCACATATCTCGTTGTAAGTTGAATCACACAAGTTCCTTCTACACCCGAGGACGACCTCCCCGGTTCCAAAACAAATTTGCCACGACCATGTGAGTGTCTATCTACAAGGCTAAGCAGCGAAACAGCTAGAGGATCAACGTGGTAATCCTCTCGTCGTGCATGCATGTTTCCCTGCAAGCATGATCGAATTTTTACTGTGGCAGATACCGCCCCCTAGCTAGCGGAGTACGTACATGGGCAGCACATGAGAGCTCACGTGTTCACCCTTGGCTGCCTGGCCTCCTCTCCTCCCGGCCATTTCAAAGGTCGTCTCCACTCCTCCCTGCTCGCCGGGCACCACACCGTGGAGGAGGAGATGGAGCTGAGAGACCGACACGGCGAGGAGGCGCGCGTCGCGAAGCGTGCCCCGGTCAGATTCGTGCTCGTACCACACCGCACCAGCTCAAGCGCGCAAGCCATGTGGATCGGCAACACCCGGCCACCGTTCCCCATGTAATTTAACCCCGGAAAACGGCCTCGTCACGCGGGCCGGCGCGGTAAATATGTCGCCTATTCCTCCGGTTGGCCCTTGCCCCTTGCATCGGTCGGCCCGGCGCGTCAGCCAGCCCGTGGTTTGGCCTGTGCCAGCCAGCCGGTCAGTCAGTCAGTCAGGTCGTGACGGGTGCCCGGTGCAGGCTCGAACGGTAAAAGAAGAAAAAAAAGAAAAACAACACAACATGGCCTTATCACTGGCTGGCTGCAGGGCATCGCAGGTAAAAAAACTGGGCAAGGTGCTGGTGCCTTGCATCACCGTGTCCGGCCACGGTCTGATGCTTCGCCGCGGCAGGCGGGGTGTGCCCGTCGGCCCCTACGAGTTTTTTACTGGGCCGCCCATGTTACCTGCTGTAACACAGCAGTGCAGGCCACTGTGGGTATGGTACGGCACGGCAGGCAAGCGTGCTTTCACCTCGGTGGGGGTAAATTTCGGCTTCCCCTTCCTTCCCATCTGCCTCCCCCGGCCCGCTCCAGCTGCTGACGTGTACGAAACACCCGTATCTGAAGTTTCCTGCTGCCCCCTCCTCCTCGATTTTTACCCGCCGCTGGTTAATTGTTCTTTTTCTCCCGCTTTGGTTTACCACCGATTTCCTCAAAGGGCGCGCTGGTCCGCCGCGCTGCATTGGTTAACGGTGACGCAGGCAGCAGATTAGGCCAGTCTTAGTGGGGGTTTCATCGACACACTTACCTAGAGTGACACATCATCTAAGAGAAGTTTGAAACTATGATGAAACACCCTCCCTCAATGCAAAGTTTCATCTCGTGTTGTTTCTAAGACAACATGCAAGACACAAGCTGTCTAGAGTACCGTGTAGAGAGAGTTTCATGAGGATGAAACTCATATCACATCTCTCTTCATTAATACACTGCCACATCATCAAAAATGCTGACATGGCAGTCTATTTAATGCTGATGAAACTCCCACTGAGGCTGGCCTTACACTTCCATCTCCATCTGGTCCTGTCATCAACTTTGTAGTAAACCAGTGTTGGGTCACAGTATTTGATACGTACTCCCTCCGGTTCAATAATACTAGTCGTTTAGGACAGGATTACACATACCAACGAGTCATTTACTAGGGGTAATTTTCCCATTGCTGCCCTTAATAAATGAGCCGACAGGTGCATTGTGACCACAACCACCGTCTCAGTTGATTGGCTAGCGCAGCGCATGCTAAAGCCCTCCTCCCGCGAGGTCTCAGGTTCGATTCCTTATAGTTGTCTTTTTTATTGCCGTTAGGTGTTGATTTTTGCATGGGCTTGCATGCTGCTGTGCATGGACGTCGAACCCGCGTCGCTGGAGTTCGCGTGCGTGCATGGCCGCGCGTTTGCTGAAACTTTTTTTGCGCTGGATGTCTAACGCGCGTAGCTGGAGCTGGCCTGGGCGCGTGAAGGGGTAATTTTTCGTTACGTTCTCTTGTCGTGGTGGCCTGGGCGCGCGAGGAAATTTTTTTCGTTTTCGTTGTGGCGCCGTTTTATTTTTCCGCTTTTTCGTGCTGGCGCGCTGGCCACTCCGTTCCGTGTCCATTTAAGCGCCAGGCAGCCCGTTCCCCTTCTGTTCACTCGCTAAAATGGCCCCGCTCGACCTCAATGCTCTACCCGAGGGTGAAACCGATGCTTTCCTTGACCTGAATGCTCTACCAGCAGGAGCATTGGCTCAGCAAGAAGAGGATGGCGAAACTCAGGAAGCAGAAGTAGAGCCCGATGGTCTTCATCAAGAAGAAGAATCCAGCGGCCTTTTAGAGGAAGAAGAAGCCGATGTTCCTGGTAAGTGAATTTCGTGTCAACACTCATTTGTTTAGCATTTTTTTTTGTGTCAACTCTCATGTTCCACACTTGATTTGGACAGACTTTGATTTGAACTTACCTCTTGATGAGTTTGGCGCTGTTGATATGGACTTCATTCAAAACATGACTGGTACTTTTGATTGAACACATGTCCATTGTTTTGTACAACATTTTTTTTGTGTCAACACTCATTTGGTAATGAATGTTCTTTTGTAGAACACGGTGTCGAGGCCTCCGGTTGTGCTGAACCACCGACGGAGAGATATGACAGAAGCTATTAGGAAGCAAGTTTTTGAGGCGTTGTTAGCTAGAAGCAATAACGGTAGACTCCACAAGAAAGATACCAAACTTGTTGCTGCTCAGTTTGGTCTCCACCTACGATCAGTTCAGCGAGTATGGAAGAGAGGTAAACCTCTATTTGCAAACTCAGTGCCGGTTGTAGTTTCTAGTCTAAAAAAGGGGAGAGTTGGGAGGAAAGCAATTCCGGTTGATTTGGAGGTTTTGCGTAACATTCCTCTAAAGCAAAGGATGAACTTAGAGGATGTTTGTGCCAAGCTTGAAATGAGTAAATGGAAGGTGATAAAATATTTAAAAAAGGGTCTCATTAGGCGTCATTCTAGTTCCATCAAGCCCTATCTCACGCAAGGAAACAAGAAGACTAGGTTAAAGTTTTGTATTGACATGATTAAGAGGGGGTTGAATGGTGATCCAAGGTTTAGGGATTTTTTTGACTTCATCTTCATTGATGAAAAATGGTTCTTCATAAGCCAGAAATCTGAAAAGTATTATTTGCTCCCCGATGAAGATGATCCACATAGGACTTGTAAGAACAAAAACTACATTCCTAGGCTCATGTTTCTCACTGTTTGTGCTCGACCGAGATTTAGAGATGGGGAGTGCATTTTTGATGGTAAGATTGGATGCTTTCCTCTTGTCACTTATGAACCGGCTGTAAGAGGAAATGCTATAACCGGTCGTGTACGGGGGGATATGGTTATGAAGCCCATTCAAAGTATCACAAGAGATATCATAAGAGGATTCATGATTAACCAAGTCTTGCCGGCCATTAGAGCCAAGTGGCCAAGAGAGGATGTGACAATCCTATTTATATTCAACAAGACAATGCACCTTCGCATTTGAAGTTGGATGATCCATTGTTTTGTGAGGCTGCAAAGGAAGATGGTTTTGATATTCGACTCATTTGCCAACCTCCAAACTCTCCTGATTTTAACATATTGGATTTGGGGTTTTTTCGGGCCATTCAAAAAATCCAGTACCAAAAGAATGCAAAAACTATTCAAGAGCTAGTTCCAGCAGTGCAACAGGTATTGTTCACACATTCTTGATCAAATTGTTCACACATTTCTCATCATTCCACCTACTAATTTGTCACTAATTCTTGTAGGCATTCAGGGAGTTTTGTCCACGTAAAGCAAATCGCATTTTCGTTACACTACAAACTGTTCTACTAGAAGCAATGAAGAACAAAGGTTGCAACAACTACAAGATCCCTCACATGAATAAGGCGACATTAGAAAGACAAGAGAGGCTTCCAACTTGTATTCCTTGTCCACAATCTTTCCTAGATGAAGCTGATGCTACACTCGCTGCATTGGAGGAAGAATAGGCTAGTTAGAGGCAGCATTTAGATCTAAGCATGTTTGTTTACCATGTTGCAGCATGTAATATTTCGATCTAAGCTTGTAATATTTTGATCTGAGCATGAACTTACCGATGCTTTGGTCTCACAATCGGGTTTGCAGTCCCACTCCTGTGGGCCGCGAAGCAGGGCGGCAATCAAGTTTTCCTTATCGACGATGCCACATCGAGAGCATGGGCGATACGCAGAGTGCACACGGTTCCACGATGCGCGGTTCTGATGTAACTCACCGCACCTTCGGCATATAAACGGCCCGAGCTCGAGCTCACCGGACTTGAACGCCGGCACGAGGTCGACGGGCTGTGAATCGGGCGCGACGAGCTTGGGCGAGTAGGAGTCCTTCGCCATCTCGGACTCCATCAGGGAGGAGTCGACGGGCTGTGAATCGGGCACCAACTCGAAGGACTCGGAGTCCGGCACGAACTCGACGGACTCCGAGTCAGGCGCGACGAGCTTGGGAGAGTAGGAGTCCTTCGCCATCTCGGACTCCATCAGGGAGGAGTCGACGAGCTTTGGCACCGCGGAGTCCACCGAGGTCACGGCGAGCGGAGAGCCGGAGTCCACGGCGAGCAGAGAGCCGGAGTCGACGGAGTCCACGGCGAGCGGAGAGCCGGAGTCGACGGAGTCCACGGCGAGCGGAGAGCCGGAGTCGACGGAGTCCATGATGAGAAGGGAGTCGTCGGCGGCGTCCATGGCGAGCGGAGGAGGAAGGCAAGGCGCAGGTGGATGCAGGAAGGCGAGGCGCGAGTGGAAGCAGGAAGGCGAGGCGCGAGCGAATGGAGGAAGACGAGGCGTGCGGTGCGGCGTTAATAAAGGCGTTGTTCCAACGGACCACGAGGGAATCGAGGAGTCTTCCTTCGACGCAATGAACGCAGGGGCAACAACGTCTAAATTTACACCGAGAACGCAGGACGACTTGCTTTTGGCAACCAGCGACGCGCGCAGGGCGACTTGTATTGTTGAACCGGAGGGAGTACGTACTACTACTGCTGTATCCAATTATTATTTTAACGGATTTTGTGGTCTTAAAAATAGCGTGCCAAAGTCACATAACAAGCAAAATTCCAGCAAACACAAAATGCAGCTTTGGATCCAATGCACTCAAGTAACAGTGAGATTCCAAATGTGCTTCTGATTGTTGATAAGCATAATCAGGAAAAGAATTGGTAGGTGAATCCCGTGAAAATGGCCCTACTGTTATGTGAAAAATAATTTAACTCATTATACCCTATTCATCTCCAGCTTGTTTCACCGCATAGAAGTTCATGAACATAACATGCCAGTAATATTTTTCGGTGATATCCCAGTCAACTCCCGGTCCCCATTCGTTTTAGCAGTATCAGTCTGCAATTCGAGGGCACTACGTGTCTCCAAAGGCTAAAACTTTTGCTCCTCGAATAGCATCCATAAATATTACAAAATAAGCTGCATGTTTATGCTTATTTCGAATAAACAAGCATTCATATAGACAAAAAATCATTTTTTTTTGGAATGTGGCTAGAACGTAATAGTGATCATCTTATATAAGATTTTATAAAGCCTATAAAGGATGTCCCAAAAACTTGTATATGCACCTTAAGTGATCATAATAAACTGGAAGCTTATTCAGTGAAACTATGCATATCAATTCTAAGAAATCAAGACCAAATTCCCTCCACGATTGAAAACACAAAGCAAGCCACAGAGAGGGGATTAACTCACCTGACCGGAAATCATGCCCAAACAACCCCAATCCTCATCTGGGCCTTTGCGCCAGCATCCGGCTGTGCTGCATGAACCATGCTCCACATCAAGGCACCACAGGACTCCATCTGGTGCTCGTACTCTCACCAGTGATAGACTCAATATCACACCTCACGGTTGGGAGGGCGTAGGCCTCTCCAATTGTTGGACCAAACAATCAAATAGAATTTAGTCTGCAAACTAAAGAATTGCAGAGTTTTCTTTTTCCATAACTACCAACAGTGTCAAATAAATTTAGCCAGTACTCACTGTTTCACAGCTGTGCGCACTGTACCATGGCTTCAAACTACTTGCAAAACAAACTGGCTACATTTGTGGGGGAAACTAATCATTTTCAAACATGGCTTTTAATTAAAATCTTCGTTGTCCCTGTTTTAATTACCGCAAGCAATACTGGTAATAGAAATTAAATATAGGAACAGTAAAATAGTTTGTTTCATAGCTTTACATATTTTCCATGGCTTGTACCAAGAAATACCCTTTTTCCAAACAAACCCACAAACCGATTACATTTGTGAAACAAAAACATAATCACTTTACGATTTAGTCTTCTATTTTCAAAAAGGGCAACAATACAACCATTTTAATTATGTGACAATACCTAAGATCATCCAGATTTACATGAACCAATTGATAAAATTGAAGAGCAAGCGTACTATGTTTCAGCAACTACAAAATCACAGATCCATGAGATTTTCATGTAAGAAATTGCAGGTTTATGTATATCTTCATAAGACTTCACCTAGGAGGCGAAGGAGCAGAGCTCACCGCTTCATCTTCATCTTCTTTCAAAAGGTGATGCGGGAATCCTGATCATGGATGGCGGCACGGCCGCTCGCGGACGAAGAGCAAGGCCAAGGCGGGAAGCCATGGCACGCACAGAGGAGAGGCGCCCCGGCGTGTGGCTCTGCCTTGAGTCGCCAGCTGAGGATGAGCAAGCCGCAGCCGTCAAGCCGTCGAGGTTGCCATAGGCGAGTGCACACAACGATGGCCATCTCTCTTCCTCTTTCCATCAATTTCCAGTGATCATGAGGGGCGCACCGTCCTCTCGTCCCTCAGATCCTCCCTCCCTCTGACTCAACTCCTCCTCGCAATCTCCACGGGCGTCCATGATCCGAAAAGAGGAGATAAGGTCCATGAGCCTGGGCGGCGGAGCGGACGGGAGGCGGCGGATAGGGTGTGGAGCCAGGGGCGGCGAACGGGCGGGCGTGAGGTGCTGAGGAGTCGGGCGAGGGAGAGGAGGCGCAGGCAGACGGTTCCAAGAAAGGAAGCAGGGCGGAAGGAGGATGGGATCCGTAGAGGCCGGCGATGAGGTCCTTGGGATCCGCTGGACTTGATCCGTTGATGGTGAGGGATGGGCCGTGCTGGGGCGCCTGGCCGTCGGCGGCGGTCCTGCCGATCCTTCCTCCTCCTGGCGTCGCCGGCGCCAAATAGGGAGAAAAGAGTAGGCTCAGCGGCTTCTCCCAGGAGAAGAAAGCGGCAGCAGAACTTGAGGGCAGGCAGTGATCGCAGCCGCCGACGAAGAACTTGGTGGCTGCTGGTGATCAAGCCCGTCGTGGAACTCCTTGGTGGCAATGGTGAATGAATTGGCAGGCGTCCATCTCTACACGATCTCTGCAGCGTGAATTTTGGGCGCAGTTACGCGAGAAAGGGATCGTGGGGAGGGAAAAGGAGGCAGCGGTTGCGGCACGGGCGAGATATACCGGCGCTCCTTTTCCTCGCGAAAGCGCAGAGGCCCACCTGCCGGCTCCGATTGTCGCAGAGTAGCGACGCGGGATGCGACGCTAGTCGGCGAGAACCTTTCGCCACTTTTAACTTTTTAGGATTACTAGTTGAGTGCCCGTGCGTTGCTACGGACAAAAGATAAGACAAGCATTAAGCATTGCACAATGAAATACTCTTGCCGTACTCCATTGCTAAGCTTGACTTTCACCCGTAGCACACCAAAATCAGCCAAATAATAGCTCATCCTTTCTATGATTTTTTTAAAGTTAATTAACATTAGTGACTTTGGTTCTAGATTTAATGATATGATTTTCTATTTATAAGCATCACCTTTCAGCATATAAATGAAATACTTGCAACAAACAGCTAGTATGGAGGCTTTACTCTTTGCCTGAAACAACAATCATGTTCCATGTACATATTCCACATAGTAGAAAAAACACTAAGACACCTTGTATATGTGAACAAGTTTAACAAATGAACAAACTCTTAGAAGTTAGAACCTAATAGTTATTGGAACAATCAGAAAAGAGGCTCAACCTCGTCTCATCCCTTCTCTCCATGTCACGATCACTCTACTATCGTACATGTGTGCCTCATCCTTCCATGCTTTGCAAGCAGTGGCGGACCCAAAGGGTAGTCCATATAGGCTCAGGACTACCCTGAATTTGGGTTGTTTCCTTTATAGTACCTGATGAGGCCCAACATGGATCAAGAAACCAAGGCCCAGAACTCTTTTCATACTTGTTTTTTCACTCGACGTATGCCTTAGGACTACCCTGGATCTAGATCCTGGGTCCGCTACTGTTTGCAAGTACTACAACTTAGTTTGTTTTGCAAATTCATCGATTCCAGTGAGAGCTGAACGTACAGTGTAGTCGTTGAAGCCATTGCATTATAATTAAGTGCTAATCAACTATTACTTGCCAAATCTAATTAACTTCAATTTTTGAAACACCACAAGTTTCCTGGCAGCCTGTCATACATGTGAACTGCCATTAACCAGATTGTGCTAAGGTTAGATAAACATGTCTTACATAGTTACATGCATGCCAACAAAAAAAATAGCCATCATCTAAAATTTCGATCAAACGCATTTTTGGAGCAATGAAAATAGCTGAGCTCCCTCTAAAAGTAAGAGACAAGTGAGAAAGATTAATTTAAGAACCAGTTGCCGTTGCACCTGAAGAGTACTAAATTGACACTAATTCTCAGCCTGACAGCTGAATCATCACCACATGCCTTCAGTTTCTCCTGCAACTAAATTACCATTTTCCTACCCCTTCTGTTGTTGCTAGCTTCTTCTTCACCATTGTAAAAAGATAAATGAAACACATCGAATTGTATAAGCAGGAGGAAGAGTACTCAAATATAGCCATAGAAACTTCCATTGTTGCACTATGTTGTTACAAATTGAGTAAATTTCATTGGATGCATTAACTTTACCCCCGTCCCATCTAGGTCCGTTAACTAAAAAACCGGTCATCGGTCATCTGAGTTCGCAAACTATTAAACCGTCTCATCTAGGTCCAAAGCTGTATATTTTACAAAAGACCCCCTCCTTTCTTAATTCTTCTCAACTCGACGCCCTCCTCCTCCTCTCTCTCTCTCTCCTCCATGATCGGAGGGCGTGAGCTCCGCGCGGGGCGGGCCATGGCCGCCGGCGGGTGAGATCCACGCGCGGGGCGGCCAGGGCCATCGAGGGGGCGAGCTGCACGCGGGTGGGGCCATGGCCGACAGCGGGCGAGCTCCTTGTGCGGCGCGGCCATGGCCGAAGGGGGCGAACTGCGCGCCAGGCGGAGCCATGGCCGGCCGCGGGGCAGCAGCAGATCGAGCTCGCAACGCAAAGGAGCCTCAGATCGAGCTCGCGGCACAGAGGAGGCTCAGATCGCGGAGCCGGAGCTGGTGCGGCGTCGGCGGCCTTGAGCTCTCTGCCGGCTCCCTCTCCTCTCTCCGCCGACAGTGGCGCGCACAGGCTCTTGGCAGAGGTCGAGGATGAGGCGCAGCTCCGTCTCCTCCCCACCTCGGCCGCTCTTGTCGCCCAGCGGCGCGACCGAGCGGAGCTGGGAAGGAGGAGCAGCACGGAGAAGAGGGGGCCCCCACCGGCCGCGGTAGAGATCCAGCTCCCGTGCGTCCGCGTAGGCTCTCGATGGCGGCCGGCGGGGTCAACACCGTTGCGGCGGGCCCTCCACAACGGCGCGCCCCTCCTCCATGCAGGCCTCCTCTCTCCTCTCTCTGTTGCAGGAGGCCGGTTCGGGGTGGCTCGTGCTCCCTTCTTCCCCGAGGCCGGTGGCAGAGGCCATGGCTGGGCTCGCCGGATCCCCGGAGCTCCCTCCTCCCCAGGCGCTCCTTCTCCCCGGCGCGAGGCACCGGAACAAGGCCCGTCGCCGCCGGCTCGGGCGACGGCCTCGTCTCCCCTGACCGGCGGACCATGGAGCCGGAGAGGGATGGAGGAGAGAGAGAGGAGGAGGAGGAGGAGGGCGTCGAGTTGAGAAGAACCGAGAAATGAGGGGGTCTTTTGTAAAATATACTGCTTAGGACAGTGGATAGCTTTGGACCTAAATGGGACAGTTTAAATATTTGCGGACCCAGATGATCGGTTTTTTAGTTAACAGACCTAGATGGGACGGGGAGTAAAGTGAATGGGCCCTTAGTAAAATTTACTCTTACAAATTTATAGATAAGATCCCATTGGCTACTTAAAATCATTTCTGCTATTTGCATCACCTAAGTTGTCACAAATTATGATGTTTCTCTTCACAAACTTCTCAACAAAGTCAATCACTGGTTGGGCTATGTGAAAACTGCTAAAGATATATCTGCAACAGAAAAAGGCTATACCCCGGGCCTTCTATGTAAAGACTTCCGAGTCCCCATTTATATCAAGAAGGTGCAACAGGAAAAAAAAAAGTTTGGAAGAGAAAATAAAAACATTTTCATAATTGCATTCAGTTCCCAGTTACACTAAAAAGCAAAAATGTCACACGGAACGAGCAAACGGTAAATACAAGAGAACGTCTGAAGGAAAAATAAAGGAGAGGGTATTTACAATTTACTTTAGTTCACACGAAAAAAGTCAGCAGCTGAAAACAAATCAGACAACCAAACTTACCCAAATCATCACCTGAAATTTGGGCATGCAGAGATCGAGTCCAACTCATCCATAACCTACTACCAAGCCACTTAAATCAGCTCGCAAAACAAGAAAAAACAGAAAAAAGAATAACCTAACAGTTAGGCCATGGCAGTGGTAAAACCGAAGGGAACCCTCGCCATCGAATTTGACAAGAAACCACCCTGATGAGTGATGAGCGTGGATGCTAATTGCATCAAAAGTTTTCATCAGATTGGAGGTAAACAACAAGGTCCCAGATTGCCCGAGTATCTATCATCCCATATAAAGTAGAAAATGCAAACTGTGCATCTGGGAGACTCCAATCCTGCTGGAAAAAGCATAGGAGCACAAACCTTGGCCTCTTCATGATTAGCTACTTGAACAGATGCCTACAGATTTTTTTTTTCTTGAAACAGATGAAGTGACAGCTATCCAGTTGCTCCAACCTAGTTCCTCATCTAAGGCCGTGTTTAGTTCCACGGTGAAAAGATTTTGGAAGGGAATCTTTTCACATTTGAAGTATTAAACATAGACTAATTAAAAAACTAATTGCAGATTACGTTTGGAATTCGCGAGACGAACCTAATGAACCTAATTAATCTGTCATTAGCACATGTACTGTAGCATTACTGTAGCAATTTAGTGTCTAATCACGTCCTAATTAGACTCATTGGATTCGTCTCGCAAATTCCAGTCCATCTATATAATGCGATTTGTTTTTTACCTACATTTAGTACGCCATACATGTGTCTAAACATTCATTTTGGATTTTGGAACTAAACAAGGCCTAAGAAAAATGCATGTGCAAAGCTCAAATTAAACAAAAGGCAAGACGACAATCCTTCCATTCTTATTTTCCACCAAGGAGCTTCGGATAGCTTCTTTCAGAAGAGCAAGCCATTTGGAAAAAGAATTAGTGCACCACCAGCTGATCTTATGCAGTGAATGAGAGAATTGATGTTACCTGCATTCCGTAGATTGCTTTCATCCGTGCTACTTAAAGCATTGACATGGTTAGATGAGCATGACCCAAATGAAATCAGATTAGAATAATAAATTAGAAGCCGTGAGTATGAAATCTTGCTCACGTGTACTGCATCATTAGGCATATTTTTTGAAATAAATTAGGCATAATTCGAAATAGCTCATCATGTGACACATATACACTGACTTTAGAGTAAGAGCTTTCAAACAAATGGAAGAACAATTCAGTTCCTGGATGGCATCCCAGCAAGGGAAAAAAATACATCATCAGGAATCAAACAAATTCCATTTTGCGCAGCCTTACAGTCATGCATCAATTAGATTAGCAAGAACAAGCATATTGGCATGGAAAACTATCGACGAAATAGAACACGCCGGAACACCCATCCATTCTTCATCTTAAGCCTGACAGAAAGAAACTGTAATCCATAACTCTTTTGTTTTATCTCAAGACTGACAGAAACACTAATCAACATTTTTGTTATTTTATCTTAAGACTGACAGAAACACTAATCAAAGAATTTGTAACCACATTGTAGCAAATTGAGTAGAGTTCTTACCGGTCTCTTCATGGCCAACGCTGGAGACGGGAATTGCACGTGGCACTGACGGGATCATTGTGGGAGGCTGGAGGTAGGTCCACGGGGGGAGATGCAGCACCTCCTCCGCAATGGTGTACCTCTGGCTGCGCGGAAGCACTGATGCATAATGCAGGAATCGGAACACGAAAGAGAGACAGTATGTGGAAAGGCGTGCATGTGCATCTTGATCTCCTCCTCTTACCTCGATGTGCTTGTCGAGGCCTCCGCACACGCCCGCGCAAAATTGCTGCCGGAGTCGCCCGCCGCCTCATCTGCCTCGTTCGCTCGCCACGCTTCATGTCCCATCGGGGACACCGATCCCACTGCATTCCGTCGCCCCACACCTCAGGGTCCCGATGGGAACATGATTCGCCACACTGCCACAGAAGGTCGAGATCAACGCAGCGGCAAGCACGACGGTCCGCCCGGGTGGGTCATTCACCCCGTGCCGACCAGGAGAAGCATGACGCCACGGCGGCAGCGGCGGCATAGGATTACAGGAGGCGAGCGATGCGTGGATGGGCAAAGACCAGGCGACGACGGTTGCAGAGGGAGGCGGAGCGGAGGGACGGGGGCGTCATGGGTGGGCGGGCGAAAACCAGACGGTGATGGCGGTGAGATCCACGTTGCGGGGTTTTCGTCGCTAAAAAGTCGGAGAGGAAGTTGCGGGTTTAGTAGCGATGCGATGACGTGTGCGTGACACCATTCTTCCAATCCTTCTTTTTAGATTGGTATAGATTAGAGATTTAGGCTATACTTTGTTTTCTCTCCCGGCCTATGTCGGTGCTTCCATTAGCACCAAAGCTCTCTTTTTTCATATTTAGGCTATGTACTCTGTTTTGTCTCCCTGGCCTAGATCGGTGCTTTCGTCCCCATCCCTATACTGCCATGAGACCTAAAAGCAACTCCAGCCGGACCTCTAAATATGAGCCTCTATATTGCATTTTAGGTAGGTTTATAAAATTTTAGGGGCTTGAAATCCTGTTGGGCCTCCAGCCAGCCCGATCAAATTATGACCCCTAAATTTTTTCACTTGCTTCAAAATTCGGACGAGCGATTTGAACCGTCGGATCGTTGGGCCAAACCCTACACCACACCAGTGGTCGGCCTCCCCGCGCGCCGCCGCTGGCCGCCAGCTGTCCTCCCAAGCGCCGTCGCTGGCTGCCGCATGAGGTTTGTCCGCGCAGGATGACGTCGCGCAGGCGAGGTCGCTGCAGGTGGTGTTGGGCGGCCGGCGGCGGATCCCGGGGGGCGACGGCTGGGTTGGTCGGCGGCGAATCCCCGGAGGATGGTGGCGGTTCGGCCGCGGGTACTGGAGGGATCTCCGACGAGGTCGTCGCGGTCGCGGGTGGTGGAGGGTTGGTGCTGGTGGCCAGCGACGGCAGGGATCTCCGGCGGTACTGGACGGTGGGTGCTGGTGGCCGGCGCCGGCGCCGGCGCCGGCGGGGATCTCCGGCGAGGTCGCCGCGGGTGGTAGGGGGCGGCAGCGGGGATCGCCGGATGGTGCTGGCGCTTCGGCCCGACGGCGACGTCTGCGATCTCCGGCGAGGTCGTCGCGGGTGGTGGGGGGCGGGTTCTAGTGGCCGGCGCCGACAGGGATCTCCGGCGAGGTCGCTGCGGGCGGGGGCGAGGAAGACCGGTGTCGGTCCAGGAGAAAAAAAAGTATGTGAGACCCACGTATCGGTGGAAATAGAGGACCTCCAGATCTAGAGACCCTGGACCAATATTTGGAGGCCTCCACTAAATTGGGGCTTGTTTAGAGGCCCGGCTGAAGTTGTTTTTTTCCACTTGATAGACTAAAATATGTATAGAGATCCATTTGAAGGTTGGGTTGGAGTTGGTCTAAAGTACGCATGTGCCTGACCATTGCTCAATACAACAGCTGCTGAATGACCGATGTGGCCGGAGATCTGCCTTGCGATAATCTTTGAACGCGTTTGGAAAGATAGACGGCCCAAAAGTCCAACCGCCGACCAAGCCGCCAAGGTCATGGGGTTCGGATGACGTGGCGAGATCGCAGCAGGATTAGACCTGTGTCGACGTGTCGTGGCTGATCGATCCAGGTTGAGCTGGGCAGCCTAGGAGTCCAGATACGAGGGCATGCAGTTACATTTGCACTTGCACGGGCGTGGGCAAGCGGAAAGGCGGAGCGCAGCTGGGCTGTGCCGGGACGCGGGCTGTCCAGTGGGCCGTTCCCGGGTGGGCATAAATGTGCAGCCCAACAAATGCCAAGCCTTTACAGTTTTAAGGCCTGATCTGGAATTATGCAGCAGGAAACGGAGGCTCCTTGCAAAACACCCAAAAAAAAACGGTACTGTTAGCGCCCGGACGTCTGATGGGTTGAAACATCAAAATACAGCTTCTAAAAAATAAAAAACCTATACTTGCAACTTCGATGAAATATTTGAAAACTAGTTCTATCTATTCCGGAGGAAAAATCCCGCCGCAACATCGAGTACTTGTTTCATGCAACATTCTAAGGTTGATAGAAGTCGACTTTGAGAGCATACAGGTGAAACATCAAGAAATAGCATCTGCAACATAGAAAATCAATGCTTGCAATATCTAAAATCAATCGTCGATGCATGAAACATCTCAAATCAAAATTACAGTTGCAACATTACAGATGTAGGTGAAACATCACAAAAATTATTGTTGAAACACCACAAACAAACATGATGCAACATCAAGCATAAAAAACACAGTTACAACATCACAAAAATGGCAATTGCAACATCACAAAATCACGATTGAAAACTCACGTCCCAAACGATCGGGATTGCCCTCCCTGCCCGCAGCCTCGGTCGCCGCAAGCCTCCACCGTCGCCGCCGCGGCCCAGGGCTCGGCTAGGGGCACGAGCTCCACCCTACCCCAGAACCGTCGAGGTGACGAGCAAGCGGCGCTGTGGAGATTTGACCGGATTGGTGGAGCTGCAGATTCTGATTTGGAGAGGATGAAATCACGAAGACTCGGAGAGAATCGTGGAACCGCCTAGAGATCGCGGGTGCGTCTGATTTCTTTTCCGTCCGGACGTAAGGATGCAAGCATTGCCGAAAAAAGTGTGCGCACGCTGTGCGTCAAACACAAATCTGTATATCTATTATCTTAATAAAGCAGAAGCAAAAGGAGCCACCACGTTCGCCGAGAGGGCCTAGAAAATCTCACGTTAATCTAAAAAAGAGAAGGATTTAAACTGTTGGATTTAATGAAGATCTAAGGGTCCATATTAATTGAAAAAAGTCCAAATAAATCTAAAAGGGAGAAGGATTTACACCGTCGGATTTAATGAAGATCTAACGGTCCATGTTAATTGAAAAAGGTCCAAATAATAATAAATAGAGTTTATAGGGTCCACATTCCTTTTTTTTCTTACGTTACTTAAACACGGTCCATGTTAATTGAAAAGGTCCAAATAATAATAAATAGAAAAGGTCTAAACAATAATAAATAAAGTTTTACGTTACTTAAAAAAATTCAAGAAAGTCCAATTGACTTGGAAAGTCCAAATAGCATACGTTATTTGAACAACTTATAGAAAGTCCAGATAAATCCGTTTGTATATGAAGAAAAGAAAACAAGTATTCTCATGTCCTGTGCGTACGTTAGAGCAACTCCAAGAGAGTTGCTAAATGGCTTGCCAAGCCAATTTTTAGCAACTCGGCGTCCAAATTTGGCTCCAGCAGCCTCTCCATCTCGCTTGCCAAACCGGCTCTCCAGGTGCGGCCCCCACGCGCCTGCCATCCTACGGCGGCGGCGGCGGCGGCGGGCGTGGGAAGACGGTGCCGATGTGGGCACGACAAGCCGGAGAAGAGGGAGAGGCGGCTACGGGCGCGGGAGCCGGGGCCAGCAGGAAGGAGTCATCGCGCCCCTGCTCCGCGCGCGAGCTCGAGCCGGAGGAGAGGAGGAGGGCCATCGCTGGAGGAGGGGCACGCGAGATCCGCCGAGCTTGAGGCCGGAGAGGTCGTCCGACGGCGGGATCTGGAGGCGCGGAGAGGAGGCCCTCACCATCCCGTCCAGCTGCTGCACCGCGCCGGCCGGGATCCGGTCCGCGAAGGGAGCCGCCGCCACGAGCCGTGGGGAGGAGCGGCAAGGGCGGCCGTCGGCCCTTGCTCCTCCACGCCCGCCGCACCGCGCCGCCGCCGTCGGCGGAGGAAGAAGGGGAGGGTGGGGGCGTCGAGAGGAGAGGAGCAGCAGGAGGAGAAAACGAGGAGACCGAGGGAGGGGTGGGAAGAAGAGGGATGACGCGTGGGTCCAACGTGTCAGTGTATGAAGAAATAGAGTTGAAGGTGTCTGTTGGAATTTGGAGAGCGAGAAATAGAGAGTCTGTTGGAGTGAAACACTCAATATGGGAAAGAATATTTGTAGAGAGTCTAATAGAGAGTCAAATGGAGAGGGAAAAATGGCAACTCTCTTGGAGTTGCTCTTACTTGGACAAAGATGTTCATTTCCAAAAGGAAAAAGAACTCACCTCGACTCGGACACCAATATCCATCGTATCCTAATTAATAAATACAACACGACAATAGTTGCCGTCACGTATTTTCCTCACGCCGAGATCGCCGAGTCCTTTTTCCTTCTTTGAAAAAGGGATCAGTAGGTCCAATGCATGGGAATGGGCTTCATTGTCTCATTTTGCCCAACATTTCATAAGGAAGACGGCACAAATGTAGACACTCAAATATATGCATGCACACTCGAGACAGCGCCCCTATGAGCATCCTATGATGAGCAATTTCCGAATGATTGATCTGGGCTGATTTCGAGATTGACAAAGTCGACAAAATGCCTTAGTGTTGATGAGCCACATCGCTTACTAGCAAAATAATAGCGCCAGTTAAATTCTAGAATAAATCCAAAAAAATGCAAGCACCCACGCCAAGTTGAGGACTCAAACTTGGGTGGGTAGGTTTCACCATAAGGAACCTTACCAACTGAGCTACGCTTAGTTCACACAACAAAAAATATGGTCACGCAATTATGGTCATACGATGTGAGCAGGAAGAGCATAGGCATATATGGTGTATTCATCTGGAACAATGACATGATTCTGATCTAAAGGTCAATGAGATAATACACAATATTGACAGCCATGTCCAAAAAAGTTTTGAAGTGCACATGAAGAAGAAGAACTTAACAGTACCGTTTTGTAAATATTATTTTTCAATAAAATTAATTTCCATATTAAGATGAGATGTGGCTTTGAATATCACGAGCTATTATCTTTCTATTTCTTTATCATTATCACGTCTCCTTGATCGCAAACATATGAGGGAGAACGCAACGTGACATAGAAAGCAGCTAAAAGTATATTAAAGATATCATTTTCTAATCAGATTACTTTCCATGTTAAGGCCTGGAGAGGAGGCGGAAATCACCGGCTATTATCTTGGTATACTTTAACATCACCATGATGGCAAGCAAAAGGCGGTGAACATGACAAAATATACCTATAGCTAGGTGCATAACAAAATCTATGAATCTAGAATACCAATAATGGCCTATAATTTGAAACAGAAGGAGTAGTAGCATAAACAAAGCGTTGCCATTAAAGTCATACACTTTGATGGAAAAAAATGTGCTCAAGGCACACGACAGTTGCCACCGATCTGATTGAAGAACTCACCAGATAGCCTATACCCGACATGTGGATTAAAAGTGAAAAGCCAAATAAAAATACCATGGCACTTTACAGCTCGAGATAAAAAAAATTCATGAAGCATTTTTTTACAACTCTATTACGACATGATTTTGGAGAATGGTGCAAAGATACACGCTTCAGCTTCCGATCATGCTACAAGTATCATGCACGCCCATCCAAACAAATATGAAGGAAGTGGTTGATGAGAAAGAATAATGTACACCATTAGAGATGCATCTTCGATGAAATAGCCAACAAAACTCTCTGGAAGTAGAAGCGTGATGCACACAAACAAGAAGGCTATACTACCTTACTAGCTCAACAATGAATTTGTTGACCCTGCAAATTGTATCAAGAAAAAGAATACGGCTAGATAAATAAGAACATGCAATGGAGTAATAACAACCGAAAAGAAAGGAGATTTAGCTTTTGCGGATGTACATTGAACCATTTATCTATAAATATTTTAAAATTCTAAAAGTAATTAATCATGTACTACTACAATTATAAATCTCATGTAGAATTACAGATCGCCAAATCAGAAGTTAAAAAATATATTCATGTAAAAAAATATACATCTTTATATATTTTTTTAGTAATTATCAACAAATATGTTTCTATATAAACTTTTCCCTTTTAATTTTATTTTTTGTAAAAAATAATAACATAATATGGAGAAGAAAAAATAGACAATATCTCTACAAAACAATTACAAGATACCTCTAAACAAAAAAAAGTAAAAACCTTTCCAAGTAAAAAACTAAAATATTTATTAAAAAACTAGATGAGAAGGAACACTGTGCATCATTAGGGATACATTTTCGATGACTATAATACAGCGGGCATATCTTTTTGGGAGTAGAAAAACAAGAAAGGTTGTGAACATAAAGGAGAAGGTTATACCTCCTTACCAGATCTAACAGTAAATTTATTGACCTCACGGATTCTATCGGAAAACGCACGTAGCCAGATAGACGAGAACATATAATGAAGTTAGGAAAAAGTCCATTTTACTCCCCTCACCTGTTCACTTTGTCCACTTAACCCCTAAGCAAAATTTAAACTTAATTTACTCCCTCAAACTATTTCAATTGGTCCAATCAACCCCCTAATGTGTTTTTGGATTTTTGTTTCTCCATGTATGAATTGAATTTTAAGTTCAAACTTTGGTGAGCAGGTACATAACATGATGCCTTATGTTAAAAAATTATTCTAATTTTTTTATGGTTATTTTCATAGGTTACAATATTTAATACGAAATTGATCTTAACTATACAAAATTGTATGAAAAGTAATCATGATAAATTCCTAATGTATTTTTCTAATGTAGGGCATCATGTTATAAGTCAACTGACAAAATCTGAAATTAAAACTCAACTTGTACAGGAAGAAATAACGAAGAGAAATCTAATTATGGGGTAGATTGGACTAATAAAAATAGTTTGGGGAGTAAAGTGAGCCTAAATTTTGTTGGGGGTTAAGTGGACAAAGCGAATAGGTGAGGGGAGTAAAATGAACTTTTTCCATTAAGTTATAACAAAAAGGCTATTTACCCGTGCAATTTGCGCGGGCCATCAGTTCATTGCACGGTAGTGTTAGGGATGCATGGCTCACGGGTACATGGGGATATTTTCTCGTAATGGTCTGAAGTTAGAAATTGCACGGCACATGCTTGCCATCAATCAGCTTGTACCCAACCATCCGTGACGGATAACAATAAACCATTTCGATAATCTAATGAAATGTACTGCTAGCAACTACGGAGCTGGGCAAAAGGATTAGTAGGCAATAACAAGGTACTGCTAGCAGCCGCTAAACAACTTATTGGTCTCCTTGATGTTGTGCAAGATTTCAGAGTTTTGAGTCACGATGAAGTTCAGCTTAAAAGGGACCTCAAAGTTAGGCTGCTAGGTATGACGGCTGTTGAAAAATTGAGAGCCAAACAGACATCTAGGATTGCTGCCATTCGAGCTGAGGAAGCCTGTTCTAAACTGTTCTTTCTGCAAGCAAAGGGTCGAAGAAGGAAAAATCACATCCAGTCACTCCAAACATCAGAGGGTACCCACTTCTGCCATGAGGGTAAAGCGACAGCAATTTTTGACCACTTCAGTGCCCATTTTGGCAGACCGGAAGAAAGGGAAATGACGCTCAATTGGGATGAACTGGGTCTAACTAGACATAACTTAGAGCATCTGGAGGATCCATTTACCATTGAAGAAGTGCAGGCAGTAGTACATGACATCGCAGCAGACAAAGCTCCTGGACCGGATGGATATATTGGTCTTTTTTACAAGAAGAGCTGGCATATTATTCAGCAGGATGTAATGTTTGCGCTGCAATATTTTTATGGCCTGCACGGCCAGCAGCTTGAACACCTTAACAAAGCACATGTCATCCTAATCCCCAAGAAGGCAGATGCACAGAGAATTGGTGATTACAGACCGATTAGCCTAATTCATTCAGTGGCAAAGATCATCTCTAAATTACTCTCGGCAAGACTTGGGCATGAGCTGAATGCAATAGTGTCAAGAGCACAGAGTGCTTTCATCCGGAAAAGAAGTATCCAAGACAATTTCCTTTACACGCAGAATGTTATTAAAGCTTTGCATAGAACTAAGAGGCCGGGACTGTTCCTGAAGCTAGACATTGCCAAAGCTTTTGATAGTGTTCGATGGGACTATCTGTTGGAGGTATTGCAACAGTTCGGCTTTGGCCCAAGATGGAGGGGGTGGATTTCGATCATGCTTGCCTCTAGCTCCACAGCAGTGCTGCTGAATGGCTCGAGAGGAAGGTGGTACAAGCACTATACTCCCTCCATATTAGTTTTAGAAGTCGTTTAGGACATGATTGCGCATACCAAGAAGTGATTAATTTGGGTCTAATCTTCCAAATGTGCCCTTATTAAATAGGTTGAGGAGTCCGATTCTTTCAACATTCTCTCTCAGGCGGATTGGTCAGCACAGTCCGTTTATTTGCGCGTGGGCGCTGGTTCTATTCCCCATCCGCTCACTGCAGGTTTTTTTTTTTTTTGCTTTTTTTGCATATGGCGCTGTAGCTGGTGCCGCTTGATGGCGGCTTGGCGCGCTCAATTCTTTTCGTTTCGCGCTTGCAATGCCGGTATTTGCCCCTGGCGCGCTCGTTTTTTTCCCTCTCGCGGTCATTTGCAGGTTGTGGCGTCCAAAATTTTTACGTTGCGCTCATTTTTGCCTCCTGCTGTCGTTTCGCCTGGGGTCGTTATAAATAGAATGAGACTACCGCTCTTCAACCAAATCCAAGACACCAGGACACCATGGACCACGGTAAATAGCACTCCCCTTTCACGTTTTTGTTGTTCGTCAATCATCCCATCTCTCATTGTTTTATTTGCTCATTTTGCATAGTGCTTGATTTAAACGTGGAGCCTCTGATGGAAGGATTTCGCCGGTTTCGACTTGAACATCCCAGTAGACGAGCATGGTGTGCCCGAGCAGCTGCATGGTGCCGACGAGCTCGACGCCGACTTCCAGCACTTCCGGCAGCTGCATGATGATCTCCGGCTCCGGCACGACCTCCTGCAACTCCGGCTTGATGAGGTCCTCCGGTTCTTGCTGCGAGTCCGACGCGGCGAGCTCCTCCGGCTCCTGCGAGTCCGGCGCGGCGAGCTCCTCCGGCTCCTGCGTGTCAGACGCGACGAGCTGCTCCGGCTCCTGTGAGTCAGACGCGACGAGCTCCTCCAAGAACTTCATGCTTGGGAGCGGCGGCAGAGGAAGACGAGGCGCGCAAGAAACGAACGAGAAGCAGGTACTCGACCCGAGCTGCATGCGGCGAGCGAGTAGATTAAGGCCGTGTTTAGTTCCGCGGTGAAAAGATTTTGGAAGGGAATCTTTTCACATTTGAAGCATTAAACATAGACTAATTAAAAAATTAATTGCAGATTACGTTTGGAATTCGCGAGACGAACATAACGAACCTAATTAATCTGTCATTAGCACATGTTTACTGTAGCATTACTGTAGCAATTTAGTGCCTAATCACGGCCTAATTAGACTCATTAGATTCGTCTCGCAAATTCCAGTCCATCTATATAATGCGATTTGTTTTTTACCTACATTTAGTACGCCATACATGTGTCTAAACATTCGTTTTGGATTTTGGATTTTGGAACTAAACAAGGCCTAAATGACCGGCGTGCTGCGGTGCTATTAACTCCGACCCAAAGAACGAAGCGTTTTCAACCGTTGTGGAGGGTAAAAAAGGGAAAACGTAGGGTCCAACGGAACTACGACTTCTATTGTGCAAATCGCTTCGTTCGCCAGGACGACTTGTAAATGTGATATGGAGGGAGTACAGGCTTAAGGCAAGGGGACCCCCTGTCCCCCATGCTCTTTATTCTAGCAATGGAGCCGCTGCAACGGCTTTTTCACCTGGCCACAGCCTCTGGTTTGCTATCTCCTATCAACAACAGAGCAGCCACCCTCCGGGCCAGCCTATACGCAGATGATGCGGCCATTTTTGTCAACCCAAATAAGGAAGACTTGTTCACAGTAGCTCAGATCCTAGATGTGTTTGGCAAAGCTTCCGGGCTAGTGACCAACATGAGCAAATGTGCAGTATATCCGATTCAATGCGAAGGCATCAATTTGCAAGAGACTATGGAAGGTTTCCCGTGTCCTGTACAAAGTTTCCCGTGCACCTACCTTGGACTGCCATTGCATCTCAGACAACTACGCCGAGTGGATATCCAACCGTTAATTGACAAGATGGCTAACAGGCTCCCAACTTGGAAGGGCAGTTTGCTCAACAGATCTGGTCGCCTAAAATTGATGAACTCTGCTCTCTCCTCCATTCCAACATACTTCTTGACCATGTTTGCTCCTAAAAAATGGGCTATAAAGAAGATGAACAAGATCAGAAGGGGTTTTTTGTGGAAGGGCACAGAGGATGTAAGAGGTGGGCACTGTCTAGTTCGTTGGGCTGTTGTACAGAGACCCAAACAATTGGGAGGGTTGGGAGTCCTTGACCTTGAGCTTTTCAGTCGGGCATTGCGATTGCGCTGGCTATGGTTTCAGTGGGTCGACCCTGGGTCGGTTCGGAGGTGCCTTGCAATGAAGTAGACAAGCAGCTTTTTAGAGCAAGCACAGTGGTGTCGGTAGGAAATGGGCACAAGGCAAGGTTCTGGGAGTCATCTTGGTTGAAGGGCCATGCTCCACGAGATATTGCTCCAAGCCTATTCAGATTGGCATGGCGAAAGGGCAGGACAGTGGCAGATGAGCTTGTGAATGATAATTGGACGCGAGGCTTGTGGAGAATGAACACGGCTGAGGAGATCTTGGAATTAATAACCTTGTGGTTCATGCTACAAGACGTACAGCTGAATGACCAGGAAGATAGCATCAAATGGAAATGGACTGAACATGGGCAATACACGGCCAAGTCGGCGTATGAAATTCAGTTTCGAGGCTCCATCTGTTCTTTTAATTGCAGGGCTATTTGGAGGGCTAAAACTGAAGGAAAACACAAGTTCTTTGCTTGGTTGCTTCTGCAAAGCAAGATTTTGACAGCTGATAAGCTCCAAGCACGGAATTGGCCTTGCAATCCAATATGCACGTTATGTGATCAAGCCCTGGAAACGGCACAACATTTGTGTTTGCAGTGCGTGTATGCACAGGAAGTTTGGGTTCTGGTGCATGGTTGGACAGGTGGTCTGGTTCATGTCCCGCCAAATGATCTTGACCTCGAAACATGGTGGAATAACACAATGCAGGGAGTGGCCGAAGGTAATAGGAGACGTGTGGCGGCACTGATGATCTACACTGCGTGGAACATATGGAAGGAGCGAAATCGGCGCATCTTCGATCAGGTACGGGCTTCGCCGGCAAAGATTTACAACTAATCAAGGAGGAGGTACACCTACGTTCCTTGGCCTACGCCGGCCAGGACTTGCTGCATCAGGGAGGAGCCTAATGGTTGATTATGATTAGTCCGCATAAGTTCAATGAGCTATTTAGTTTTTTATGTAATATCGTACTTTGTAAGAACTCGTTTGCTTCTCCTTCTTATATGATCTAGCAGTGCCCCTGCTTTAACTTAAAAAAAAAAATGAAATGTTGTCAGCCAGTCCGCAGTTACTCAAGTTTGGTACGAGATCAGAGAGCCAGCGTCTCTGCTGCGGTCGCGCGCGAGCGCGGCATCTTTGGCGCCATCATGGTTTCCAGATTGCGCACGATCTTCTTTAACCCGCCGTTTCCACGCATCTCGAGGCCAGCCCCTTAATCTATGCAGCAATAACTACTACTCCCGCCTTGCTCAACGGCAGCGGTAATAAAAGTCCCACGGCGACAAGGGCCCGTGTGGCGTGGATGCGGCCCCAAAAGCCGCCGGCGCTGTAGACCCCACAAATCATCCACTATGACCGCCCTACAAAAACGGTCATCCCCGACGACAATCCCGTCGCCTTCATCTTCATCGTCCTCCCAACACGCTCGGGCAATAGTAAACAAAGTCGCCGTTCACCAATCACCCAACACGCTCGGGCAATAGTAAACAAAGTCGCCGTTCACCAATCACCAGTTAGACTGTCTAGTGACACAAAAGGAGACCCAAACCTAAAATGGGTCTTTCATGACATTATTTCAGGTTCCAACAGAGTACCTATACCCAAACCCAAAATGGGTTTTTAGGAGAGAACCTAAAAATGGGTATCCTCTCTCCTGGTAACCCATTTGCAGAAAGGATTCTCTTTTGAGTCTTCTGTTGGAGAAGAAAGTTTATGGGTCGCAGACTTTTTTACTGTAGGCAACCTAAAGTAGTAAATGGGTCTCCGATTTAGATCTGCATTGTTGGAGATAGTCTTACGCGAGGCGAGGCCACCGCGCCCGCGCGCGCGGGGAATGCAGTGGGGCCACCGGCCACGGCCGAGCGACTTCACTGTAGTCTATGCTCTCGTGCCCAGCAAAAGCTGTAAAAGACGGGAGGGGCAAAAAGCTCCAAGCGACGAGGGGGCGAGGGGCAGCGAGCCAGCACGAGCGGCAGACAAGAACACACCCCCGCCGCCCCCGTCCCTCTCGCCGCTGTCTATTTCCTACTTGCGGCGGAGCGAGCAGCAGCATCCACCAGGGCGCGCGCGCGCGCGCACGAGCCAAGCGCAAGCCCCCAAGAAAGAAAAAGAGAAAACAAAGAAAAAAAGAGCATGCCTCCCCACGGCGGCACTGCTCTGCTGCCGCCGCCGCTGCTGCTCCTCCTCCTGTCCCCGCTGCTGTTACCGCATTGCCTCGCCAATGCCGGCTCGCTGGACGCCGACGCCGCGGCGCTCGCCGACTTCCGCCTCGCCGCGGACCCGTCCGGCGCCGCGCTGTCGAGCTGGAACCTGTCCGCCAACCCGTCCCCCTGCGGCGGCGCCTGGCGCGGCGTCACCTGCGCCGGCGGCCGCGTCACGCGCCTGGTGCTCGAGGGCACCGGCCTCTCCGGCGGCGCCGCCGCGCTCCCGGCGCTCGCGCGCCTCGACGGCCTCCGCGTGCTCAGCCTCAAGGGCAACGCGCTCTCGGGCGAAATCCCCGACCTCTCCCAGCTCGCGGGGCTCAAGCTTCTCTTCCTCGCGCGGAACGCGCTGTCCGGCCCGATCCCGCCGTCGCTGGGCGCGCTCTACCGGCTCTACCGCCTCGACCTCTCCTTCAACAACCTCTCCGGCGCCGTCCCGCCGGAGCTCGGCCGCCTCGACAGGCTGCTCACGCTGCGGCTGGACTCGAACCACCTCACCGGCGGGATCGACGCCGTCGCGCTGCCGAGGCTGCAGGAGCTCAACGTCTCCAACAATGTGCTGTCGGGGAGGATCCCGCCCGCCGTCGCGGCGTTCCCGGCCGCGGCGTTCGGCGGGAACGCCGGCCTCTGCGGCGCGCCGCTCCCGCCGTGCGGCGGGGACGAGGCGGCGCAGCAGCAGCAGCCGAACGCGTCCGCGGCGAGGGACTGCCCTCCGGCGGCAGCCATGGTGGCAGCGTCGTCGCCGGCGGGCGCGGATGCGCCAAGCAGCAGCGGGAAGGGGAAGATGAGCCGCGCCGCGGTGGTTGCGATCGTGGCGGGGGATTTCGCGGTGGTGGGGCTCGTGGCCGGGCTGCTGTTCTGCTACTTCTGGCCGCGGCTCTCCGGGCGGCGGCGCGGCGGGAGGCGGCTCCAGCAAGGGGAGAAGATAGTGTACTCATCGAGCCCGTACGGCGCCGCCGGGGTGGTAGCGGCGGCTGGTGCCGGTGGAGGCGTCGCCGGCGGCGCAACCTTCGAGCGGGGGAAGATGGTGTTCCTGGAGGACCTGAGCTGCAGCAACGGCGGCACGAGGCGGTTCGAGCTGGAGGAGCTCCTGCGCGCGTCGGCGGAGATGCTGGGCAAAGGCGGGTCGGGGACGGCGTACAAGGCCGTGCTCGACGACGGCACCGTCGTCGCCGTGAAGCGGCTGCGTGACGGCACGGCGGCTGGCGGCGGCGGCGGCGCGTCGTCCAAGAAGGAGTTCGAGCACCACATGGCCGTCCTGGGCCGCCTCCGCCACCCCAACGTCGTGCCCCTCACCGCTTACTACTACGCCCGCGACGAGAAGCTCCTCGTCTACGAGTACATGCCCAACGGCAGCCTCTTCTCCCTCCTCCACGGCAAGTCATTACCTCTCTCTCACTCACTCACTCCTCGTGAATGAATTCGGGCAGCATCAATTGTTTGGCTTGAATGCTGAATTGAAGCGTGCACTGTGGTTGTGGCGCAGGTAACCGTGGCCCCGGGCGGACGCCGCTGGAGTGGGCGGCGCGGCTACGCATCGCGTCGGGCGCCGCGCGCGGGCTGGCGTACATCCACCACTGCGGCCGCCGTGGCAGCGGGATGCCGAAGCTGGCGCACGGCAACATCAAGAGCACCAACATCCTCATCGACAGGTACGGCGCCGCGCGGCTCGCGGACTGCGGCCTGGCGCAGCTTGCCTCCTCCCCGTCCGCCGCCGCCGCTGCCGCCTCGCGCTCGGCGGGGTACCGAGCCCCCGAGGCGCCCCCGCCGCCGCGTCCCTGGGCGTCGCACAAGGGCGACGTGTACGCGTTCGGCGTCGTGCTGCTCGAGCTCCTGACGGGCCGGTGCCCGGGGAGCGAGCTCCCCAACGGCGGCGTGGTTGTGGAGCTCCCGCGGTGGGTGCAGTCGGTGGTGCGTGAGGAGTGGACCTCCGAGGTGTTCGACCTCGAGCTGATGAAGGACAAAGGGATCGAGGAGGAGATGGTGGCGATGCTGCAGCTGGCGCTGAGCTGCGCGGCGGCGGCGCCCGAGCAGCGGCCCAAGATCGGGTACGTGGTGAAGATGATCGACGAGGTCCGCGCGTGCGGGGAGGAGGCCTCGCCGTCGCACGACGAGTCCGTCGACGAGTCCTCCGGCGTCTCCGACTCGCCCGCCGTCTCCGAGGGCGGCGCGCTCAGCCAGTGAGGTGGTCCTGCGGATTTGCCTTGTGATGCGTGCCGTTGGTTTTACTACTAGTGCCTGCATTTGTTTTTGTTTTGTTGGTTTTTGGGAGTGAGGTGTGTGGGTTAGCATGGGCCGTTGGATCCGGTTGTGGGCTTGTATATGCTGGCTGGCTGGCTTGGGTGTGGCTCTGATTCTGATCGTGTTGCTCGTGTTTTTAACTAGTAGCAGTAGATCCCTAGAGTAGCTGCTGCAGCGCCGCGGCCTGTGTGAAAGAAAAGGTTGTGACATCGTGTGAGTGGATCATGACACTGTCTTTTTTGGTGCATCTTTTGCTGCCGCTGCTGTGACTTTTGGCGCTAGTTACCATATGCCCTCGAAAGAGCAACTGCATCATTGCACGGATTCATGGCATTTCAGCTGCTAAACGTGCTTAGCCTTTCTGGTTGTACGAAGCCATGTGGCTCGGAGAGATGGATGATTAGTTAAGTACTGTACCATGGGTGATTGGATAAGCATAATGGCCTCATCTGCTGCTGCTGCTGATGAACCAGTCCAGGGCTGCAGGCAGGCCCAGCAAGGGGAGCCTGGTGGACCGTTGGGTCCGGGCAGATGATGATGGCGCAACGCAACGGGGATGTTGGGGTTGGGACCCCCGGGCCGTTTGCGACGTGAGATTTGGACACATCCTCATCGTCTTGTCTCTCGCGGCCTGCCACCAACGGCCGGCCAAGCGCCTACTAGTAGGCGCAGCAGGCGTCGTGTGCATCGGACGGGGGGGGTGGTCAGAGAGCCATTGTGCCGCGGGGGCCGATGGCTTGCTCTCGCTGCCGTGCCTTCGCTACCAGGGGGAGCTTCTGCCAGTCTGCATCGCTGCGAGCCTGCAAGAGACGTTGCAAATGCAATGAACGGAAGCTCGTGCATGCTTCATCTGCATCGCCGCGACGCACGCTCACTCCTTCCATGTACACTGCGACTTTGACTTCCCATGAATCCATTATCCATGACCATGATCTATTCTTGGGCACGGAGCGCTGCACGCATTGATGTGTAGCACCAGAGCGTGCAATGCAACCACCCGCTGGCTGCGGCGAGCACCAGAGCGTGTAACCTCTCGATCTACCTCGTCACCATAAAAGGATCCCCGGGTCCCAGCACGGGCGACAGGTCACAGCCGTGCGCGATCATTGCGGATGTGCGGTTGCAGCGCGGGCGTCTGAGCAGCGCCGGCCAGCAGGTACGGAGCCCTAAACCTAGGCCGTGTTTAGTTCCCACCCGAAATCTTTTCACCCATCACATCAAAGGAGAATCTTAGATGCATGAAGTATTAAACGTAGACAAAAAAGGTGAAAAGTTATATGGATAGGCTGTAAATCGCGAGACGAATCTAATGAGCCTACTTAATCCATGATTTGCAATAGTAATGCTACAGTAACCATCCGCTAATTATGGATTAATTATCCTCTAATTACCATCGTTAGATTCGTCTCGAGATTTCCAACCTATCCATATAACTTTCCACCTTTTTCGTCTACATTTACTACTCCTAAATTAGTAAAATTAATACCCGAAATCTTTTCACGAAAACTTTTCGTGAACTAAACACGGCCCTAACCCGAAGAGCGTACGGAGTACAGGCCAGTACTCTGGGCTCTGCCGGGCCCGCTCCCAGAATTTTGTGCTCCAAAGCAGACGAATATTTTCTCTCTCGTCAAACTTAACAAGAGGTCCTCCACACAGCATATTCGTATTGGTACGTATACTCCGTATCTCCGTTTCAAGAGAAGTACGTACGTAGGTGGCATTATTGTTCTCACAAACTAATGAGATCTGCAGGCCCACATGGACGTACGGTTACAAAGATCTACTACTTGCCAGTCAAACTTTATGCCAGTAGTAAATCTTTCGCAGTTGGGATTAGGAGTTAGGACAGGACACTTCGTGCTTAATTGTGATAGATAGATCCTCACTCACTTGGTACTGTTTGTTCTTAGGGCATCTTTCAACTTAAGTGGGTACTTCGTACACGCAACACGAATTACCGTACTGAACAGGAGGGCGATGGAGGGAGACCGGTACATGGAGTTATTGTGGCCGTTACACGTACGTACGTACAGAATTTACATGGAGTTATTGTGCTTTAAATTTGTCATCAGTGGACCTACGGTAACTGCTGTCCCGCCCTTGGAGCCGGAGGGTAGATGTGGTGCGGGGACGAGGCTGTGGATACATCGCCGTTGGCCGTTGCCATTGCATCTCCGGCCGGCCCAGTGGTCCTGTCCAGTCCAGAGCAGCGACGACTGCGGAGCGAGCGCTCGATCCGCTCGCGCTCCGCGGGGCAATGAGTGGTTACGTTGGCGGTCCGTGTCCGTGTGCCCCGCGGCCCGCGCGGCATGCATGGTACAGTACGTACTACAATGCTGTGGTACACGCAAACGCAACTGGGAGAAGCACATGCGATGCGAGGCGAGGCGAGGCGAGCCATTGGGTCGGTACAGGCGTACAGCGAAGTGGTTAGCCAAGCCAGAGCTACCCCAGGGCCCCAGGCTGCAGTAGCAGTACTGGCGCCTTTTCTGACCCCCAAGCAGTCTGCCACAAAGACTCCGGCCGGCCGGATTCACCCGGCCTCTTGTTGCGTCAACGGTCAACTGTCTACAGAACTCATCTCATATCATGGGGGCAGCCTCGGCATAGTCGCGTACAAAGCACTGAACCAGAACCGAACCGGGGGCCTGGCATAGTGGCATCACAAAGGGCCGGTTGGCGAGCGCGACTCCTCACTACTGCCTACTGGTGGTCACTCACTGATCTGGTGGTCGCTTGGCAGTTTACTTTAGTATGAGCTCCCTCACCCTCCCGCCCACGTTCATTTCTTTGGACTGGGACAGATCAGTGCTCCGGTACTCAATGTCTAGTTGCTTGGGAAAAAGTTGTCTCCCTCGACATGAGGACTTGGAATGTCAAAATCACTGCCTTGTCATGAAGTTCGTTCATCGTTACCTTGGCCCTGGAAAATCTGGGTCCAATCCAACTTAAGCTTTGATCTAGGTGATCGCAGACCAGATAGCTACCTTGCTCGCCTTATACATGACGAGCTCACCCGTTTCCGGTCTATCACTGCCGTCGCCGTGGGGGACGGCAAGTCTACGGCATTCTGGCTCGATCACCTCGCCGAGAGCTTCCCTGCCTTATTCTCTCATGCCCTTGCTGCTAACTGCACCCTGCATGATGTCATCTCCGGTGGCCTTGCCGTGCGTAATCGTCTCAAAAACTGAACTTCCTCTCTCCGGACTCTCACTAACAACACGACCCTCTCCTTGATTCCAGATTCTCGGCTTCCTTGCCACTCCAAAGCCCACGCCATTCTCTTCAAGAGCAGCTTATTGTCTCCTTCACCACACTGGGTCTCCTGTGTTAGGTTGATCTCCAGCCAGTTGGCCCAAAGGTCAACTGGGCCTTTGACTCGCGTCCTGATCGGGGACGCCCAGCCCAATAGAAGGCTGGCGGGCCCCCGTTGTGCAGCCCTATATAGAGGAGGTGGGAGCTATGGCACTAGACACGAGGTTGACCGCTGCCACTGTTCCCCACCGTCCTTAACCCTAACCCGATCTGAGAGGGGGGCTGCCAGCGATGGGAAGCGCCACCAGCGGCCGTCATCGTCGTCGCCACTACACCAACCGTCGCTGCCCGTGTGCAGCCTCCATCGGCATACCAGCGACGCACAGCAGAAGGTCCAAGGTATGCCATCCAAAGTTAATCAATACCCGCTCGATCTACTCCTAGTGATCGAGTAAAATACCATCAATGGTATCAGAGCCTGTCTAGGATGTAGATTGGAGTTAGGGAAGATCGATTCGACCACGAATCTAAAGAAACCAGAGAGAAAAGGACTTTTCGATCTTGAATCGAAACAGCCACCATAGAACCCAATGAGCAGAAGAAAGGATGGCGTGGAAGTGGCCATACCAGGGGCTAACTCACTGCCGTCAGCACCGCCGGGCCGTCGATCGACGGGGCGCGGGAAGATGAGGAGGACCGCCGGGCTTCACTCGAGGCTCAAGGCACCGCTGCAAAGCCGTTCGACGGCGGCGCACTCACCCGCGGGGAGAGCGCGCGCGCCGGCGAAGGGCTCCGCGGCGGCGCTGCCACCACTCCATCCTCGCGGTCATGGACGACCGCCGTGCGACCGTTTCGGTCGGTGCCGTGCTGGAGGAGGATGGAGGTAAAGAAAGAAAAGAGGACCGGGCCGAGGGACTCACGGATAGAGGCGGCGGCGCCACCTTCTTGCAGTCGCCGACGGCCGCCGCCACAGCTCCCTCCTTGAGGCCATGGCCGGCCACATCCTCGCCGCCGGATTCTCTATGGTGCAAGGAGAGAAAACAAGAGGGGATGCTAGAGCTCCACCTGCGCAGGCTATGGCACGCCGGCGAGACGGGGCACGCGCGGCGGCTTGAGCGCCGCCGGCGGCGCCGCCGGCTCGGGCCTGCAGAAAGAGGGGCATGATGAAGTTTTGATCTAGGGTTTTGGGGGAAATGGCTGGAGACCGCGTTTTTGTTCGGGCAAGGAACGCGGACAGCCGTCGGATGAGATGAACGACCAGGAGCGGTCGGGCGCTAGCTGGCCCATGCGCGGGCGATAGTGGGCCTCTGGCCCAGGAGGACGCGGGCCGAGCCGCGCTGGGCCGCTACGCGGGCCGCGATTGAACAGCGCAAGCGGGCCGAGCCGGGCTGCAATGTCAGCAGGCCAAGCGAGCTGAGCAACCAGCGTTGGACTGCGGGGGCGTGCGCGCTTAGTTGGGCCCACGGCCCAGGCGGACGCGCGAGCAGGCCGAGGGCCGATTATTCTGGGCCGAAAAGGAAATGGGAATAGTGTTGTTTCACAATAATGTTTATCAATTTCAGAAGTATGTTTTTTGAGGAATTTGTATGAATTTCAAGTACACATCTCTGTTTAAATTTTGAACCAAAGGGATAAATTTTCACAGAGAGTAGAATGCTTCTGAAAAGTAGACTTTTAGTGGCAAAGTTTAATATCATGTTATTTTTGTTTAAAGTATGATGTTTATGTTGCCACAATAAAAGTTTAAATAGTTGTTCCTTTTAATGTAACTGGAATCAACAAGGAGAATTAAGTTTTAAGAGCATATACGGGTCGTGTGCGGGGTCTTCGGGCCGCGCCAGACCAAGCAAGCAAGTCGAGCTGGGGCCGTTTTGGCCAGCTCGTGGGCCGAGCTACGTAGAGGCGTGGACGCGTTGAGTGCGTGAGCGGGTTGTGGGCCGTTCTGTGCGACTGGGCCAAAATGAAAGATGCGAACAATGATATTTCACATTTAATACGTTCAGAAGCAATTACATGTTGAATTATGTGAAGTTTTATCCCCTTTCAAACTTGAACCAAAGGGATAGTTTATTTTGGAGAGAAGTAAAGTTTAATTGAGATGTTATTTCTGAATAATTTTAAAGTTTCCGCAGCAAAGTAAAGTTCCCATCCTCTAAATTAAGTTTAATTATGAGGAGTAGATAGACATTTTTTTCAGTTAAGATTATGATACTGTTATTTTCTGACCAAAGTTGATGATAACAATATTATAATTCTATAAGTCCAATATTTTATAGTTTTCTATCTCTGATAAATTTTGCATCAAAGTGATCAATTTTTCAGAAAATTGATAAAGATTAAGAAATGCTCTTAAAGTAGAGAAATATTTAAAGTTTCCCCTGTGAATGATGATGATCTTCGTATTCAAACCAAAGGGGGAATTTAATTTGAAGAGCAAAGTCTTAAAGTTAATTGAGTTTTTCTACGTTATTTTCATTTCTGCCCAAAGGTGATGTGAAATTAATGTAAAGATAAAGTTTAAAAATACTCTTGAAGTAGAGAAATGTTTAAAGTTTTTACGTTATTTCTATTTCTGCCCAAAGGTGATCTGGAATTGATGTAAAGAGATGTTATTCTGTTCTATTTCCTGCCCAAAGGTGATATAGAATAGAATATAAGTGTTTGAAAGTCTAATAAGCGTTATTGTTGTTTTTGTTAATAATTTTCTCAAACAAAAGATATTCATGTTTTCATTCTTGACTGCAATAAGAAAAATCATCTGGTTACTTGAGACTCAAAAGATGACAAAAGAAGAAGGCCATAGCACAAGGAACAATGTTCTCTTTAGAGTTCTCTCAAAAGAATGCTTATATATTGGTCAAGAAGAAAGACAAATGTTGAGAAGTAATAATTGACATGCATGCTTATTTTTGACCAAAGTCGGGCTAAGCGTGTGCGTTAAAGAACATTCAGATTTAAATATCTGAATTTGTCCCTCATGGGAAATACCCGTAAGGGGGAGAAAGTTAACGGCAGAGCCCGCATAGCGGGAAAAGTTTGAGAAAATTACCCGCATGGCGGGGTAAAGTTTAAATAATGCTTGTGCTTGTCAATCCCTCATGCCGAGAGAAGGTTGGTAAAATACTTATCCTGCAAGGCAGGAGAAAGTTGCTATAACTCATGAATGGCGTGCGAGTGTGACTTGCAAGAGGACTAAGGATAAAGAACTATGTTGAGTCTTGAAGAAAGATGAGGAAAAGGCACTCCCGTACGAGTAGTAATAATTCTGTTTTGCATGATGTAATCATGCAGACGAAGAAGATAATTAAAGTTTCCTCATTCACATTAGTTCTGAAATGATTCGAAATTGTGGTAGAAAGATTCTAACCACATTTCGAGGGGGAGAAATTATGAGATCAATTAAGACAAAGTGAATAGATGAAACTTCCCTAATACTTAATGTAATGCAAAGTTATCTATAAATGATGAACGTGATCGTCAGGGGGGTACGACGGTCATAATGACAATACCCCTAAAGTAAAGAAATAGCTAGAAAGATAGCGCAGTTACCTAGTATTCTATATTGGGCAAGTTTCAGCAGAATGAAACATAAGAAAATAACAATTGGGATTGTGGATGGAGGTGCTAAAAACCCTATTCATATTCTCAATAGAGTACAAAGTAAGTACCCTCGCTAAACCACTTGCGTGTGTGTGGGGGAGCTCAACTGAGGCTATAGTATTTAACCCTAATCTGCCGTTTCATTGGCAAACTTGAGATAAAGGATGAAATGATGAAGGGGAGTATGGTGACTTGATAAATTAATCTTGAGGAGGAGAGGGCGCAAGTACTCACTTCGATGATTCAGGAGCCGTCTTGGCAGCTATACTCATGGCAACAATAAGCGAAAATCTGGAACATGTCCTTCAGGAACCGATAGAACCCAGTATTTCTCATGAGAAAGAACGTTACCAGCCCCACATGATAGGTTTTGTGCGTTCACTTATCGAAGTGGCTTGTGGCCATGGAAAATGAGTTATTTCCTAATGGAGCCAAAACATCAGGCCGTGATGGGTCTGACAGGCGAATTGTGACTCCAAAGGGAACATGTAATCATTATCTAAGTTCCATCAGATGAAAGTAAAGACAACATCCTTAGATGTGATTTGTGTCATAACCCAAAGGTTTTGTCATGGAGGTAAAGAACATAAGGAATGCTGCTTGAAGAAGTTATTTATAGGCTAGAGCAAGTCTCTAGACAATAGTGTTTGAAGTTAAGACTCAGTTATTTTTGGGTTAGAGAAAAGAAAGAATAATTGTATTTGTATAAAGGTATGGAATGGGAAGATCTTTTTTCCTAATTCAAGTTCATGACATTTCACTTACTAGCAGTGATGTCAGTCTGTTAATGAAAACAAGGAAGTCTTTGTCCTCAAAGATTCAATCTCGGTGAAATTCATCAAGATGAAAGAAAAAGGGGTATTAGGAATATCGGACATGCACGCTAAAAAATGTTTCTGATGTAATAAAATGTGCATACGAGAAAGCCTACGCCTGTCCTTAAAGTCAAGGGTAATGGTTTTGAAAATTTTAGTGTTTTCAATAATTGAACAAGTGATGGTTATGGGAACTATAATGTTCCAAGAACCAACAAGCAGAAGATTAAAAGAATATGGTACCATATGCTTCAGCTGTTTGAAGCTGTGACACCCTCAAAATTAAGTAGAATTAAATTAGAAATAATCTGGTTAATCCGTAGATTTATTAGGATAAATATAGATGTAAAAGGAATAAATATGGTTAATAAACTATAGGAAAAATAGAGGAATGCTTCACTATTTGAGTGCTAAGATAAGTCTCCAAAACCCTAGAGTCAAATTAGAGAAGATTTAGTTTAAGTTTGAATTTGAATTCCCTCCAAAAAACCCTTCAAATAAATAGAAAATTCTTTAAACGCTAAACGGGCCACAGTTCCATTTCCGGCCCAACTCCTCTTCGAGCCCAGCTCCAAAGTCCGGTTTCCCTCCCCCAGTTCCCGGCCTCACCCGCTTTCCCTCCCTCAGCCGGCCGACCGCGGCCCAGCTCGCCTCCGCCGGCCCAGCCTCCTTTCCCCGCCCGCTCGGCCTGCTGGCACCGCGGCCCAGTTTGTCCTCCCGCCCGCTCGGCCCACGCGGCGCGGCCCGTTTCCGCTCGGGGTGACGTCGGATGACGTCACCGTCCTGTTCCTCTCCTCCTGCTTCTTCCTCCCGCGCCGCCGCAACGGACCGCCGCCGCCCGATGCGCGCGGAGCGGCTGGGATGAGCCCCCCTGCCGCGTGTCGTGACCACCGGCCGCCACCGCACCGCAACTACGGCGCCGACCACCCTCCACCAGCCAAGGTCGAGGCCGCCGCCGCCGCCGTGACGTCGCTCCTCGGCGCCACGCGCCTTCACCTCGAGGGCCGTCCTCGCTCGCCGGCGCGACGTGGCGAGCTCCGCAGCCTCCCCCGCGCCTATAAAAGGGGGAGCAAGCCCCTCCCTTCCCCGCACAAACTGAAGCCGAGCCAAGCTCCGGCATGCTCCCGTGGCCACCCCTCCACCTCCCCTCTACCTTCGAGCTGGCACCCGAAACGGGGCCTCCTCGTCCCCCTCTTCGCGCCCGTGCCCTCCCCACAGGCCGCGGTGGCCGGAGCCCTGAGATCGGGCGGAGCTCCGAGCTCCACCCCCATCTCCCATGGCGCGGACGCCAGGAGGAAGAAGACGACCCTCTGGTCGCTCTTCCCTCCCGCGCCGTGAGGATGACAGGCGGGCCCGTCCCTTCCTCTCCGTGGGTAGGCTCGGTCTACGTAGACCGAGGTCCCGGCCGCACCCCCGGTCCACGACCGGCTCACCGCGCCGAGCCACGCCATCTCACGTAGACCCGGCGCACGTGAACCCTGAGCGGGGGACGCCGCGGTCCACCGGCCCACGTTTCTGGCCCACAGAACAGTGCCGCTGGCGGACCCGACCCCCGCCGCGTCAGCCCTAGCAAAATGCTAGGTACACCCCGGTAAGTGTACACACAAGTGTATTTAGAGCCCTTCCTCACTTCCAAAAATTCCCCAAAAATACCCAAAAATATTAGGAATATTCCTAAGCCTATTAGTGCCACCCAATCCTTTTTAGCACATCATTAGAGCCTAAAACCAATTAGGTTAGTTTCTAACCAATAGAAAGCCTCCCTCAGTGTACCCAGGAAATTTCCCTTCCAATGTCTTAGCCCCATAAATCCCCAGAAAATTCTCATAAATATTAGGGATTATTCTAAGCATTTCCGTATGCTTACTTCCCTAATATTTATATCCTAAACCCAGTCTAGCCATCATGCTACCCAAACCCCGCCGTTACGCCCGCCTAAAACCCCATCGCCACACCAACTATCCGTAAACCCCTAGGTATCAATCCCAGCTGTCATACCGCCCGTCCATACATCCCTAGATCTCAATGAAACCCTAACCGGCGTACTGCCCACAAACACATAAGGGTTTTCTAGAGATCCATATCAATCATTCAGGAATTATTCTTTAGAAATCTATATAATTCTCGAAACCCGACAACCATCGTTCCAACCATCCTCCAGGGAATTATTTAATGATTCTCTTCAAAATCCATATCCTTTAATCCCTTAATTATTTCATATAATTAATGGATTATTAATCCAAATCTCTAGTCATCAGCCTTTAGGCAAACCCTTTGAATCTCTGCCTCCCTTTCCTTTCTTCTTTTCCTTTTATGAATTGATTGGTGTACTGTTATGCTGATTGTTATTTTATGTGTTTTATCGATAGCATGACCGGGGCCGACGAGACGCCGAAGCTCCAGAAGACCCGAAGCCCAGCCCGGTCAACATATGGTATACGCCCGCGTAGGAAATGCCTAAGGACGACAATGAAGGCAAGTCTCACCAATAATATCACTTTAATCACTAAAGTTTACCGTTCTTGCAGCGTAAGCTATGAGGAGGCATCACGTGGGTGAATGCCTGGCCCCGCTGTAGTTATAGGATGCTGATTGGGAGTGGAAGGAAGATCCCAAGGAAGGGGATTCTGTCCTAAGAGCCACTCTGATCCCAGCTAAGGACCGGTTCACGGGAGAGTCTTTCTAGTGCCCAGTACAACCTCGCATGCCAAAAAGGCATAGCCTTCGGGAATGCCTATTTATGTGAGGCCTTGATTCACACCCCACCAGCTGAACCTAGTAATCCATCCCAAGGAGCCGTATGATTGGCGCAGAGTGCTGACCGGCGAACTGGGGAGCGCCTGGTGCCGGGTCGAGCACGCGCCAAGTCGGGAAACGGGTATACTGGAGACAGCCCCAGACAGAGGGCTGGGACTGGGCGACACGGGTTGACTAGGATACAGGGTCAGAGACCCTGAGGGCCAAAGGCCCGATGAGCTCATCAAAAACCCGGGTTGATATCCGCGAGGCGGATGATTAGTAGCCCCTGCTTAGCCCCTAGTATGCACGTGGCTGGACCTAGGAATGCTGACCAGCGATGGTCACCGGTGGGTACGAGTCTCGTAGGTCGGTACCGCCGAGGTACACGGTACGGGCCGACCGAATGCGGGGTAGATAAGTACGACCTCTGCAGAGTGTAGAATCTATCTGGATAGCCGCGACTCCGGCAAGAGTGCACTTAGTCAAAGCCCCCGATGATTAGTTTTTACTGTTTCTGTACGGGAAACCTGAGACGGCGAAGGTACCGTTGGTCAGGTTCGGGATAGCATATCGGGACTGGCAGGGAGGAAGTGCCCCTCCAGGACCGACCTTTACATTAATTTAATTTAACATATTATATTATTGAATTTGTGGGATTTGCTGGGTATTCTTTTCAGAATACTCACCCTTGCTTTCATTGTCTTACAGGTTTAGGCCTTCAGGGCGAGAAGGTGCTGCAGCTCATTCCGGTGGAGGAATGAAGTGCCTGCCCCGCTCCCCGCTAGCTAAAAACGGTGTTAAATCTATTTAAAATATACGTTATTTACCTCTCCTGATACTAATATGTGATAAGATCTGTATCAGCGGCCGATCCAGGACCTGATACAGGTAATCAGGGAACCTCTGGATAAGGGGTCCCCACAGGGTGGTATCAAAGCCGTAAATAAATTCTTAACACCATATAAGACAGCCCACACGTAAATAAATGGTTGAGAGAACCTGTGTCCGGAGTTGATAGTGGTTAATAACAGCAACAACTATCTAAAAGATTTGCTCCTACTGACAACGAGTCAATTGTGGTGCCAAACACATTGACAGAAATGCATACGTTGTAAAGGAGAAAGTCCGGAATCATGTTGAAAAGCAACAATCAAGTAATCACAGATCCGTTCATTAAAGGCTTACCACCCGAGTGTGTGCGGAGGACACAGAGTCGACATGGGTTCATGGTATTGCCTGTGAATTCTGGACTATAAAAGGTCCAAAGTTATGATCCTTCAAAATGGATAAGTGTATTGTGGCTGGTTAATCCGATTGAAATGGCAATCATGATGACCCATGCTCAATGTGCTTGTTTGTAATGAAGTGGATGCTAAGCGAAGAGCTGAAGTGTAAGAAAACTTATGGTGAGATCAAGGGGGAGATTGTTATGTTGATCTCCAGCCAGTTGGCCCAAAGGTCAACTGGGCCTTTGACTCGCGTCCTGATCGGGGACGCCCCAGCCCAATAGAAGGCTGGTGGGCCCCGTCGCGCAGCCCTATATAGAGGAGGTGGGGGCTATGGCACTAGACACGAGGTTGACCGCTGCCACTGTTCCCCACCGTCCTTAACCCTAACCCGATCTGAGAGGGGGGCTACCAGCGATGGGAAGCACCACCAGCGGCCGTCATCGTCGTCGCCACTACACCAACCGTCGCTGCCCGTGTGCAACCTCCATCGGCATACCAGCGACGCACAGCAGAAGGTCCAAGGTATGCCATCCAAAGTTAATCAATACCCGCTCGATCTACTCTAGTGATCCAGTAAAATAACATCATCCTGATGACAATGCAGGCGTGATCTGGTCGACGCATTTACCATCCCGGGTAAAGTTTTTTTCCCTGGCTCCTTTACAACTCCAGACTCAAGAACATCCGAAGCCGAGAAGACTCTGATTGTCAACGCTGCCCTGGTCATCTGGAAACAGACTCCCACCTTTTTCTCACATGCCCGGCAGCAACAGCTTTCTGGAATCTGCTCAGTTTTGGCGTGTATGAACATGACCTTGGGTCAGTGACGCACCGCCCGACCTTCCCCAAGGTGTGTGGCCAGATGTGATTCTCGTCCTTCTTCGACAAATTTGGCTCTCCAGGAATTCCCTCATTTTCGACAATAGGGACATTGATGCTGCTGCAACCTTGCGTGGAGCGATCAGCACTTCAGCAGCCTCGACCTATGGAAATACAGGTACAAGAAACTCCAACCGGCTATGCAAGCCTGGGTAGGTTACCTGAGAACAAAATCGTACAATTGAGTGAACTCTATCTCCCTCCGTTGTACCTCTCACCTTAACCTCAGGATGCCGAGATTTGCTGTAATGCGCGCCTCGCGCCGTTTTCGAATGAAAAGTAAGTGGGGTTCCCATCCTCTGAATGTTTCGAGAAAAAAAACAAAGGGTTTAGCACGCTGTCACTGTTCATCAGGCACGGCCAGGGTTAAAAATCCCGACCGCTACCGGTCCGGATACCGCGGTAACCGGTCAAACCGGTCCGGACCGGTAGCGGTACGGGTTGGTTTCCAACCGGCCAAATTTAAAATTTTCAAATTTGAATTTAAAAAATTAAAAAATTAAAAAAATTCTTAAAATACTTTAAGGTGAGTAGATTGTAATGGTGTCAAAAATTTTCAAATATTAGTTCATTTAGTATCTTTTGTTTGTATTAGAAGTTCAAACAGCCTACTAAATCAACACGTTAAACTTCTAATGCCATTAAACCGCTACTTAAACTTCTTAAAAATGTTATCTTTTTGACACCATTAGATTCTACGCACCTTAAACTATTTTTAGGATTTTTTTAGAAATTTTCTTTTATTTTTTAATTAAAAATTGAAAATTTGTCAAACCGCTCAAACCGGTCGGCTAACCGCTCAAAGCGGCCGGCTAACCGTTCGAAACCGGTTGAACTGCGGATTTAATTTGATTTTTAAATTTGTCCGGTTTCTACCGGTTTCCGGTCAAACCGGTCCGGCTAACCGCTACCGGTGGGCGGCGGTGTGGCCAGACCGATCGGAAAAAAAAACCCTCCACTACTACAAAAAACATTTTAGGAGACACTGCCAAAACATTTTCCGAGACACTTGCGAAATGGTTGCGTCTCTGTTAATGCCTATCACCAGTTCGGGTGAGTACAAACGTTATTTGCTATAGCTATTGGGTTCATCACTTTTCATGTTTCAAGATCTGAGATCCGATCCATATTATTTCAATGGTGCAGCTTGGGCGTCATGGGCCACTGGGTTGTGTTCATGATCTATCCTCAGGATGGAATTGCGGTTATACTAGACTCAATGGAGACAATGAAGAAACAAGGTTACAAAGATTTCGAGGATTGTTTGCGATAGTAAGTGACGACACATTCTTGTATGCACTTAAATTTACGTCAGAAATTGGTTGTTAACACTAGTGGTTGATATGTGTGTACAACGCTTACAAGAGGTACGTCCAAAACCCCGAGTCCTGTGATCGGAGGTCTGAGAAGAAGAAGAAGAAACAGGGCTCAAGACTGTCCGTGAGGCGAAATTTCCCGGTACGTACATGAAACTATATTCATCTTTGATTTTATTTATATATGTCCTAATGACTAAGTATGTGTTACATATGTCATGCATGCAGTGCGCCAAACAACCTTTTGGCTCAGTCACGTGTGGATACTTTGCTTGTGAGTACCTCAGGAATTTCGGCAAATATACAAACAGCTGGCGGGAGCTCAAAAAGTCTCGAGGAGGGGGCACCCATGAAAATGTGGGCCATCAAAGCTTTACTAGAACAGTACAAGACATTTGTAAGTTTACTTTGGATCTATGTTGTGAGGCTACAGGAAAATTCTTCAATGCCGAGAGCGAGCTAGCGACGGAGCCGAAGTTCGCGAGGCTACGTCACTGGAGAACTAGCGGTCTAGACATGAGCGACTACAAGTTCGCGGAACTCTTCAATTAGGTGACGTGTAAGCTACGCCATGTGAACATGTGTGATGTGTGATTTTCAACTCTGTACCTGCATGGATGTAATAATGTGTTAAGACTTTAAACATTTATGTGTGAATGGATGTATTGTGTTTATCCGACATGAACGTGTGTAATATGTGTGGCCTGACAAAATTAGGATTAGAAATTTTTTTTTATTTGTAAAACCATTAACAGAGACGGTGTTGTTACAAAAACCGTCTCTGTTAATAAGCATTAACAGAGACGGTTTTCGTAACAATAACCGTCTCTGATAATGCTTATTAACAGAGACGGAGTTGTTACAAAAACCGTCTCTGTTAATGCTTATTAGCAGAGACGGTACCCCAACCATCTCTGTTAATCAATGATTAACAGAGACCCCAGTTTAGAGACGGTTGCCAAAACTGTCTCCGTTAATGAAAAAAAACCGTCTCCGTTAATGTTTTGTAGTGCTCGGCACGGCTAGGAACGGGGATCAAGCGCCGAACTTCCGGCTTATGTGCATGTACTACCAGCTAGCACTAGCAAGCTGTGTGTGTGTACTTGCACCCAATAAGCGTGAGCTCCAACTGTAAGACTGTAGCGTACTGAACTCTGATCCGATCCTGAATCCCTGACCTGATCCACGACGACGCGAGCAGCTGGCGAGGCGAGGGGCTAGCTAGCTACTACTGTCGAGCACTGATGCGCGCCCCTGTTGCTCCACATGGAGCGTGGAGCAGTGCCGCTGGCTCATGGTCTGCCCCGATCGCTTTCCGACCCGCATCGCAGCACCTCGTCTCGATCCCGTCGGCCTGATCCGAGCTGTTTGGTCCCCTTGCGCTCTCTACCTGTACCTGCAACTGCAACGCTAACCAACCGATGTAGCGCAGCCGCGCGGGCAGGCTGCGCGCGCGCCTGGCTCTGTCCGTCCTCTTCCTCGGCGTTGGCGGGCGATGTGGCGCGCGCTGGAAGCCTGGAACTGGAGGCGAGTGGACCTGGCTTGGTAGTGGCCGGCCGGAGTGGACGGACGGCCAAAGGCGGCTCTCGCATCTCCGGCTGCTGGGTAAAGCGCGCGCGAATCTACGGAGAACAGGAGGAGGTGGTGCAGCCGCAATGCGTAGCCGAGACGGGCGTTGCCTTTACGGGACGAAAAGTAGCTTTTTTAAGGGGCCGGGGGAAAAAAAAGAAGGTTGTGATACAACTTGGCGGGAAGTTTTTTTTTTTTTTTTTTGGAACGAAAACTTGAGGACAGTGGAGGCTGGAATCAGCACCCCTTCTGTCGAAAATTAGAGTCGTGAATAAATAAGGTTACACGAAAAAATTTAGGTTATTTGGGAAGCACGGAAAATTTAATTAAACTTGTTAGTTCGAGTTGGGCATGGGCTGCCTTGGATTCCAAAATGATAAGAGGCCAGATAGTGAAAAACTGTAGGCAAGATTTCCATCGAGAAATGATGATAGGCAACGCCAGACATCTTCTGGGCCAGAGAGACGAAACACACGTCAAATTCTACATCGGCTGGGCTCAACGACCCACACGGTGGGCTCGCTAGGGGTAAGTGGATTCGGCCCAAAATTCTGGGCCAGTCAACCGGAGATCCATTTCGCTCGCTCATCCATGAACAAGAACAAGCCTGCCCGTTTGAGCTTCTAAATGATATAAAATAATTTTTCTACAGCTATCTTTTCTGCAAAGTTTTTAAAGTAAGTTAACTACAAAATTTATTTGAAAACATGCTGTAAAGTAGGAAAAGGATGTGGTGAAACGCTATGCTGATGAAGTTATGCGAGAAGTTCTTACAAGAAATCTATCCCAAAACAATGATACACAAAATGCATATTCAACAAGTTAAGTATATAAGTTTTCTTGATACGTTGAACACGAAAAGACTTAAGACTCGTGCAGTAGAATTGTGGAAAAGAAGAGATGTGCACATGTTGCTCATCAAAGTTGCTACTGATTTGCAGGTTACGCTAAGAAGTTATCATGATCCGCCCACCTTCTCTTCTTGTTGCCGTAGCCCGGTATATCGCAACACTTCCATCAGTTGTGTCAAGGCCAGTCTCCGTAGAAATTTCATATAGGCATTAATTTATATGTCACATCATCAAAAATGCTAACGTGACAATGTTATTAAATGCGAGAGTTTCATGAGATGGAAGAGGGGTTTCATCCCCATGAAATTCCATTGTCACAGTGGTTTTCAAACTAATTAATTATGTCATAAAACTTCTACTGAGAATGATCTAAGTGGTCCTCCTCTGGCTTGTCAATGTTGTTTCGGCCATTCCATCAAAGCATGGCGCGGCTGCTGAAGGTCGTCGGGCCTTGGATCCGTCCCTGAACCTATACATAAAAACATGACAAAAATCTGAGTCTCGTCTCTAGACACTTTATCTCATACTCCGGTTAGAGTATCTAGCCCTAGGACTTTAAAGACGCCTAGTCTTCTCCAAGATATTTGGTCCAAATTTAAGTGATTTTTGTCTTTCCTAATATTTCATCCAACTGAAGATAGTTGGTCTTTCAAGTTATTTTAGTCCAGCATTTAGCGTTGCCCTAAATCTGTCACGACTTTTACATCCGAACGCTAAAGCGGACAGTCCATATGCTTATTTCGATCGGCTCGGCGTCTCAACTCATCCTTTCGTCATGATTCCTGAACTAGACCATTTGACTGTACACTGATACTAATACGTGCTTCTAATCAAATCAGAGCTTGAAATGTTCAAAATTCATCAGTTTTGGTCCGAGCGGGCGCTAGCTTCACCGGCAATGCGCGGGCGCGGCAGGGGGAGATGGCGTGCCGTGCGCCCGTGCACGATCGGAGCAGGTAGCCCCGCCCGCACAGGAGGAGGCGAGGAGCTAGGCAGCTAGCTTTCGCTGTGGCACGCGGGCAACGTGCGGATGGGCGAGGGTGACGGGTCCCTCCCGGTCCCGCCGGGCCGGATGGCGGATGCGACCACGGCCGGCTTGGCTTGACTCGGCGCGTCGGGGCACCACACAGGCACACACTGTTTCGACGCTCAAATTATTGGTACACATACTGTACGTACTGGTTTTGCTTTGAAAGAGAAAACAGTACGTCCTTGGACTTGTCGTCGGTGGATCCCTCGAGTAAGCATTTCCGGTGCTGCTGCTGCTGGGTGCCTCCGGTCCGATCCAGACAAATGGCTTGTTTGGTTGTCGGATTTCTCGCTCAACTTTGTTTTAGAATCAGTACTGTAGATCTGAAGGGCAGTGAGCACAAAAAGAATCCCAACATGTCCGCGAGCCGCCTACGATGCTCCCAAACGAGTGCCGTCGTTTCATTGGAGCCCTTTCTGCACTGTCCTATAGGTGTGGTAGCAAACGTCCGTAGACGTGCGCGCGTGCACGGCTGCAGAGGAATGCTTCGCTTGTACAGTACTAGTATAGCCCAGCGAGCGTATTCTATCATCCCTGTCCTCGCAATACCTTGGGCGCACGATGTTTCGCAAGCGTTATACGTAGTGTACCTACCACCAGACTAGTGATGAGTAGGGCCCAACGGTCAGTGGCCAGAATGGTGGCGATAGGTGGTGGGTGGGTGGGAGATCCTAAGTCCCACGGTGATCACTGATCGGAGGAGACAGGAGAGGCCTTGTCCGTCCTGGGCTCCTGGCACACCCGTCCAAGCCTAGTGGAGCTGTCCCGTGCTACGCGACGTGCAGTTGGCATCGTGGTCGATTGGTCACCGAGCCGTGCTTGCTGGGGAGGCCCACGTGACCGAGCTGTCCCGTGCTATCTCTGTTTCTCGTAAGGTTCTTTTACGCCACAACGTGCGCTTCGATTGGCATCAGCATATGCATGTCAATGTCTCAACTCTCAAGCAGTGCATAATTTGACCTCACTAGCCTATTCTCGCTGGTGAATAAGGCGACTAGTTGTTCAATTCTATTGTATGAAAAAGAAGAAGATAGAATAAACCATAACAAATTCCGTGGAGGTATTTTTTTTTGAGATATCCTACAACTATACAGAAACATCTCACTATAAAAATTCTCTCAATGCTTGTAAAGCTACGTGAGCACCGAGAATCTTGACATCTCTGTTTCACTCAAACGTCCGCACCGAAGAGATTTTTTAGTCACTATGGCATATCAAGCTACTACTCGTAATTACATAGAAGCACCTTTTAAAATCCCGCAGCGTGTTTCACGTAGTTATTATTATTTCTCCGCGTGTAGGGTTGCGCATTGAGGTGGCTGTCACGGGAGTATGGGACCGCTTTCGTACAATCGTACTGTCTCTATGTGATGTGCTTATTTCTATTAAAAAAAAGGCCCTCGTGTTCGGCACTTTTATTAAAATATATATAAGAGCTATAGCCATGTATAACCACCCATTTTTGGTTTATTGCTATCACCATTTCTTTTCCCCCTTTAATCAGGTGGCATATCCTAGGTGTAAATCTCTATATAAAACGATCCACAACTTTTTCTCACACATTTTAAACGAAAAAATTGCAATCATGTGAAGATAAAATCACACTCTCGCCTATATGCTCGTAGCCTCGTACCCTAATCATAAGCGGTTTTAGTTGATGCCATTCTCACGCTGATAGCAAACCGTGGTTCAGGAGGAATGGTTGATTTAGAAGGTCCCTGAGGCAGTGAGGCGATGGGCCGATGGCGAATGAGATGAACGAGGTTCACGGAGGTGAGCATGATGAGCAGACGTGATACGTCGGATGGCGATCGGACGGCTTTGGAATGTCGACCAAAAATTGTAGCAAAAAATTTCTCCTTTCGCGAGCTCGCCCTGATTTGTTATATCCAAACTCGGCGAATGGCATCCTCTTCCTCTCCATCTGGCGGCAGTGCGGCACGGCGTTAATCTGCCCACCACCACAGGGACGACCACACAGATCCATTTAAAACCCCAAGAGCATCTCCACGCTTCGGCCGCTTTACAGCTTCTCCCCACCCCACCCCAACGAATCCACCGCCCCCCACCCAGCGCGGAGGCTGCCGGCAATGGCGGCGGCGCATGGCGGCGACTACCTGGGGCGCTTCCTCGCGGAGACGGAGTGGTACAACGAGGTCGTCCTCAGCGCGGTGGCGCCCGGCAACTGGTGGCGCGGCCTGCCGCACCCCGTGCAGTCGTGGATACGCAACTGCGTCGGCGGCTATCTCCTCTACTACATCTCCGGCTTCCTCTGGTGCTTCGTCATCTACTACTGGAAGCGCAACGCCTACATCCCCAAAGGTCCCGCCTTTCTCCCTCCCTCCCTTCCCCGACGCTGCAGCTGCAGCTGTCGATTTGTTCTAATTAGGATCTGGGCGCCCCTTTCATGTGCTTAACGAGAGGGATTTACCACTTGATTCGCGAGTTTTGAGAGGGTGATTCGAGAGGGTTTTGCGGTAGTGCCGGAAGGGATTTGCTATTGGCGCGGAAAGGGGAAGCAGGCGACCTCCGATCCCGAATGCCTGCTCCTTTCGGGAAGCATTTGGCTTGATCTTGGAGGCCTTTTGTGGTGCGTTTAATGGTCCTCGGCGTGCTGTTGCTCTCAGTCCCCATCCTCCTAATAGATATCTGAGGCAGTGAGATATGGCCCTGGAAGATCTGTTGGCGAATTGTCATCTTGTTACAGCTTCTTTTGGTTGGGAGGTGTAGGTCTTGGGGATTGGATTTATGCTTCATTGATAGTAACAACAGTCATGTGAATGGATCTTGAAGGACAGAATTTCCTTCTTGGCTAAGTGTCTAAGTTAGTGCAAATGCTTGTCTTTGTGGCTGTTAAACTGAAACCTACATGACTGTTTACTCTGCGCCGTGAAAGAATTTTGGTTTGGCTATGCTATTAATACCGTTTGCTTCATTTCTTGACCCTGTAAGCAGCTTATTGTTACAAGTTGTTGACAAAGATTTTTGTATCTAGCATGCTACTTTTAGTGGTTGACTGTGGTTAACCGCGGCTAAACAATTTTAGTTTAACAAAAAAAAGTTCTGAATTTCTGCTTCTGACTGGGTTGAATCAATTACACTCTGTTACCTGTTTTACCATCCCTTCTTGTTCTTGGCAAGGCCGCCAATCAAGGTAGATGCACTGACACATCAAGGGGGCCAGCACTTGGCTCATGTGTTTGGATCGCTTAACAAAGTTTTGTAAGGTGGTTCAAGAGGTCAGGGTAATGTATAGTTAATTGACTGCTTTGGCTGGTTCCATGCTCAATCACATGCCGTGGACTGGACGTTTCTATCAAGTGCTTAAAATTAATCGTAGCTTATGATCTATCTACTGGCTACTGTTTCCATGTGCCCTGTCTTGAGCATTTTTATGTTCCCCATCCCTTTTCCATAGAACCATTTCTACAGCTTTTTATTCTGGAATATAGTTGGAGAACCTGTTGTGTTTATGCCCATTCAAAAGTATGTGGTAGTGCTTGCGAAACTGGCAGATATTTTTAATTCAGGTGTCCTTCCTTGACCACTCCATTGGACCTTCTTGATCGAACCCATATATAACAGGAGCAACCTAGCCTGTCATGTTGGTATCACCGTTTAACTTGCAGCCCATGTGAGTCATGTGACACGTGACACCAGGTTGCATTTGGTTTCTTTGGTGATACAGATCATGTGGAATGCATGATGAGAATTATCCTGGCATTTAGATTGGATTTATTTTAGCTGGACTTCGTGTTGGCATTACTCTTAACACCAGGGCAAGGCCACCGCGTTGTATAATTGCTAAGTTCCACGCATTAAATCATTAAAAATTAGTATTTTCCTTAAAAATCATTATATTATATTTTACCTCATTGGTATCTCAATGAATTTGAAACAATATTTTACCTCATTGTGAAATGGAGCATACCTTTTTTTTTTTTGGGTGGGGAGTTGAAAGATACAATTCTTTGAGGAAATGCACTTTTGAATATTTGTTATGTTGTGATATTACTTAAACATAGTTCCAAAAAACACTCTAAATCTTTTAGAATTTCCGACCTCATACCTCCTTTTCATTTTCAGTTCCATCAAGGGATCTACTAAGATTTCTTGATGACATATGTTTACTTTTGCTTGTTCTGACTGAAACTATCATTATTTTGGTTTATCCATTGAGTTGTGCTTCGCCTCCATTAGGGATAAATAAAGATAGTAAATGGCAAAAGTATCCTTATAATCATTTTTATGATTAGGTTGTTTGATTAACAAGCATTCACCTGGTAGTTGTTCATGTGTCATGTTTCTGGTGAGCCATACTTATTACAAACAGTAACAACATATTGTGTCTGGACCTGACAATCATACATTACGATCACCATTCTGGATCTCCAAGCTTAGTTGATGTTTTTGTAAATCTTAATAAACTGCAGCTGGCACATGGCAGCAATTATTTGTACTGCATACTGTAATTATTTTGTTGCCTACCCAACTTGCTTGGGAATCAAAGGCTTTGATGTTGCTGTTGACTGTTGCCCATGAAATAGAAATATTCTACATATATAAACTTTTTTTTTTTTTTGCTTTACATGTCAACTGTAACAGCTGTTAACGAGTATGCTGCATGTGTGCTTGGACTGCACAAAGGACTTGTCTCAGATTGTTTCTAAGAAATTAGGAACAACCTTTCCTGGACATGTTTGTATAAAAGTATGCGGAGGATCTAGTCAGATCATCATCCCTAGGAATACCATATACATACCAGTATAATTGTTAATACAGTGGTTTTACCTTGTGTAAGGTATTCTAATACGACTATAATATTATTACTTTCTTACAGTCTAAAAATTTGTGTGATTATGTCTATGTCTATGTCTATGTTATGTTTGATCTAACATTAGCATCCGATGCAGATTCCGTCCCTACAAATGAAGCTATGAGGAAGCAAATAATTGTTGCCTCGAGGGCAATGCCTTTGTATTGTGCTCTTCCAACTTTATCTGAGTACATGATTGAGAGCGGATGGACACGGTGTTTCTTTAGTATCAGCGAAGTTGGTGTGCCCATGTACTTCATTAATTTGGCTTTATATCTCACCTTTGTGGAGTTTGGAATTTACTGGATGCACAGAGAATTGCATGACATAAAGCCATTATACAAATATCTACATGCAACCCACCATATTTACAACAAGGAAAATACTCTGTCTCCATTTGCCGGTAAGATCTTACTGCCTTAACTCATCCATATTTTTTCCCTATTTGTTGCATTATGTTTTTTGTGGGCAAGATCTAAAGGGTGTAGATAGGTGAATGAACACATCCCCCCCTCTTGTTACTTCAAAATGTTGGAAAGAAGAATTCAGTACTTCTACATATTTCTTAACACGAGGGCAGCAATAAACCAGTTTGCACACGGTACATGAGTTCCATGTATGCTCTGCTCTTTATTGGCAACAGCATAATTGATAGTTCTTTAATGTGTACTTTTGGTTTGTAACGTTTTCCCAGTCCAATTTACTTTTGAGAGTCATTTAGCAAGCTTAATTTATGGATTTGTTGCTTTCCAGGGCTCGCGTTTCATCCGGTGGATGGGATTTTGCAAGCAATACCACATGTGTTTGCCCTCTTCATTTTCCCAACGCACTTCAGAACGCACATTGCTCTCTTATTCTTGGAGGCCGTGTGGACAGCAAACATCCACGACTGCATTCATGGCAAGATATGGCCGGTCATGGGTGCCGGCTACCATACCATTCACCACACGACATACCGCCACAACTATGGCCACTACACCATCTGGATGGACTGGATGTTTGGCACGCTCCGTGAGCCAGTAGATATCCTCAAGAACGAGTGAGCTGTGCTTCTCCCTGTGTTCTGTGCTGTGTGGATTTTCTAATCTGCTCGGCTTGCTTGGCACCCTGTCGCCTGAAGCATCAGCGTGTTTACTTCAGTATGCTAGGTGCATATCATGTTGTGTTTCTCCGGTAATTTAGCTCTGTTTCTTGTGATGCAATGGAGTCCAGGAACGAATAAGAATTTGGTAGACGCATTCTGGATTCCAGACGCCTGTACAACTCGGCACCTTCAAGTCAATATAGAATGTACAATGCTTTCCATGTACCTGCTGAGTATGTTTCTGGACATGCGTTACTGTCTCTCAAAGTTGCTTGCGTTTGTGGTCTGGCCAAACGAAGGCCAGGCTTGAAACCCAGGGTCGCGTGTATTTTGTTTAAAACAGATTAAGACCCTCGCACCCTTTTGTGCATTCTGAAAGGTAAAAACACTTGCTTGCTGTTGAATTCTGAAGGCAAGCGTGCTCTGCCGGTTCGAACTCCATGTTTCCAGGTCACGCCAAGCTGAAGCCTGAAAGGAGGAAGGGGTTTAACTGCACACGTCCACGTCTCTTTGAATGAAGAGGACAGTGGACTCAAACTCTGAAAGATCGGGCTCCGTCTCCGGACAAAGGGTGAGCTCATATGCATAAGGATATCAATTTGTCGTGGCTGTCCACACTCTCGCCTTGCTTGATTTCGAGAACGTTGTCCGATCGTTTTGTCCAAGCTTGATAATTGATGAGATTGCCCTCCACATCCGTCTTGTCCAGGCTTGAGATCGTTATCGTCACTACTATCGCCGTCGAGGCACCAACTCGGTCACCAATCTAATAGCGGGAACTTGTTGTTTTTCTTAATCTTTTCGTTTCATAGCGTCTTTTTTTTACTCGTTTTGATTATTTCCGTCTTCCGTTAAATAATCAGTGTATTTTTTTATAACAAATAATCAGTGTACTGCAAATCCCCTGTCTGACAAGTCTCCAGGAATTTGCGAATGGGCCTGCTTAAGTTTAGGAGGGGCCCATGAGACGACGACACGGACCATGATAATTGGGCTAGGCCGTACTATTCCATTTTAGGTCTCTTCAAGCCCGGAAGCCTAGCAGGCTCGTTACAGTAACAGCGACAGTTGGGCTGGACATTTTGAAGGAATACACGTCCGTCGATGTGAACTCCAATATTGGGCCCGAAGTGTGGGTGTGGGTTGATAGAAATTCGAGGAACTCCATCACCATTCACGCTCGCTCGAGTGGCCTCGCCAATCAACAACAACCACATCGAAACATGGCTATACGAAAAGAAAAACCTGTCATCGAAGAAACATGGCTACACAACTCCATGTTTATCAGTTTTTTTCCTTTCGAGAAAAAAAGGAAAAAACCGTCAAAGATCTTATGACGTACGTATTCACCCAATTGCTGCTTGGTCGGTCCAGTTACCTGCACACTGACTCCAGAATGCCCCCGGCTGTCAAACTTGATTACGGGTTCAGACTTCAGAGTCATCAGGTCACGCATACCATTGGTAGTAAATGGTAATCAACTTTTGTTTGTATAGCCTCTCTTTCTTGTGAGAGCACGCTTTGACAGTGTCATCATGCGGCCTCTGCTAGGTTCGTATTGGACGAATCAAGCGACGCATGTCTACGTGGAAGAAGTTGTTTTTATGCGGCAAGATTCAAACTCAACGCGGTTCTGTTCTGTGCCGCGTGAGTGATGATAAGGACGTGTACTCGTGATGATGGATCGGAACACCCGATGATGCCTGGATCCTTTTTTTTTGGTTCCCGTCCGTCCTCTCGCACTGAGAGTCTGAAACGAGCAAAAACTGCATCTTGTAAAGTAGCGGCCCATGCTGCATGGAACTAAGCAGGATCTTTACTTTTGTTTTTATTTGGTCACGGTATACTAGTGAAAGGACAAGGCCTCGTACGCACGGTCGATGACGTATGCCGGTGGTACGTGTGTGAGGCATCGTCATCGCGGAATTTTACGCCACCAGGAGCGCAGATTTTTCGTCCGCTGATGGCTCTATGCATGGCCTTGTCGATCAATTTGGCTGCCCTGGTGGTTCAGGATTTCCACGATTTCTGCTGCTTTTGATTACTTGTGCCCGGCCGCCAAAGTCTTATATCCCAAGTGGACGAGGACGACCGACCAAAGCAAAAGGGTTTCTACTTTCTTCTAGCTAGCGAGCCGTGGTGGACTGACTCGAATCCGTGCACCTGATTCGTCTCTGAATAATACAGTACCGCCGGCAGCATGACCGTACGTACGGGTTCACAGCGACCAAAAGATAGCCACGCACCTACTAGCTAGTACCTAATCGCCAAGCGTGAATTCAACTAGCTAGGAAGTGTTGGTTCTCCGGTGAGGGACGAGCACGGATCGGCCGCACTGGCTTCCTCTCCGGTCTCCGGAATCAGGTGCTGCGTTCTCCGGTGAAGGATGTTTAGTTTATTTGGGTAAAATTTTGGAATGAAATCTTTCACATTTGGAGATTAAACATAAACTAATCACAATACTGATTACAGATTCTGTCCGTAAATAGCTAGACGAATCTATTAAGGCTAATTAATATGCAATTAGCACATGTAGCATCACTGTGAGCATTGATGTGCAAAATTTTTAACAGGGACTAAACACCCTCTAAGGGCGAGAGCCCTCGAACAGTTTGTACCTTGCACTTATTAACAGGGTGTCACTTCAATCCATTAACTCTCACGCGAGAGGAGCGTACAGCCAGTCACAATTTGTCAAGTACAAGCGCGGAAGCATACTCATAACTTAATCGCGTCCACGCAAATCATACGCAGCCGCGCCTTATTGCTTGCACTGCACTGCACGCCCTGCTGCCATGCCCCCAGCCGGCCGTTGGTTGTTAGTATAGTTCCACTTAATAATTAACAATGCTCACAGTATTGTTTTCTGCGAGAGGCTGATCACGACATCCGATCCGAGGTTCATGGATTGATGATTTTTCGCGCGCTTTTCCGACCGCGGCAGCCTCCAAACAAACAAACAAACGGGCAAATTCCCTCATTGCCATTGAGAAATATCACTTATACCAGGAGTGCGCCCCCTCCCCCTCCGCCTTCGCCCGGCTCGAGTGGCGCCGCCCCCCTCCTCCTCCGCCCGCCCGGAATGAATCGGGCCGCCGCCGTCATTTCTCCCATCGGCGGGAGGGCACGAGCCCCGGCCGGCGGGAGCGTAGCCGGCGCCGGTTGGCCTTGCACGCGGCGGGACGAGGAGCGCCGGCCGACCTTGTGCGCGGGGGACGAGGATCCACTGCGGGAGTGGGACGGGCGCCGAGGGGACACAGGCGCCGGCCTCGCCGCCGGCCGGCCTTGCGCGCGGCGGTACGAGGAGCGCCGACGGGAGCAGGAGCGGGGCGGGCGTCAGCCGGCCTTGCACGCAGTGGGACGAGGAGCGCCGGTAGGAGCGGGACGGGCGCCGGCCAGCCTTGCACGCGGCGGACGAGAATCGACTGCGGGAGCGGGACGGGCGCCGAGGGGACGCAGGTGCCGGCCTCGCTGACGGTTGCCTCCAGCCCTGTTTGGTGCGGCGGGTTGGGCTATGGTCGCCCATGGAGGATGGGGACGACTTTGTGAAAGGGGCTGGCGGGGAAGAAAGGGTGCCCCAGCCACTGACGTCTGGGGCCCGCGACACCGTCAGCCTATGTGACGGTCCAGCCTAACGGCAATGGCAAGGAAGGAATAGAAAATTACATCCAATGGCATTGAAGGGAAGTGATAATTTTTAATGGCACATAAGGTATAAGTCATATTACTCAATGGCATTGAAGGAATTTGTCCCAAACAAACCATCCGCGTCTCTCTCGCTGTCAGCTGCGCGGGGTGATCGCGCAGTACGGATGTGTCGTGTCGTGCCCGCGCGCCGGCGCGCACTTGCTCGGCTGCCGCGGCGCATTTGGAACGGCCCTAGCTACCTGACAAACGGGTTCTAGCACTACCGCGCTTTGGTGACAGCCTGCTTAAGAAATTGCTGCGTCGGTGATGTGGCGACGAGTGGTTCCTCGGAATGGCGACATCCTTTTTTTTTTCCTGCGTGAATTTTTTCATAGGTGAAGTGGCGACATGATGTTGATGCGATTTTGTCGTGGGTCTCTCGCTACTGTTCATGCCGGAATGCAAGAAGCTTCTCCATAATTACTCCAAAAATATTATACATCAGCATAACATGAGTTGCAGAGCAAATCATATGATGCAGTGTTTGGTTTAGGCGCCTTTGGTTTACTACTGTACTCCTCCGGCAACATCTATTCATGATGTGAAATTGTGAATCAAGCAGTGAAGTACTCCTCTGGTTTACATATAACTTATAAGTGCCTGATGATGCGTTAGGCTTTTGAAATTTTAACTGTTAGTAGCTTTAAAATATTCGCCTACTTGTCACTTTGATTTTATTCTAAATCAAGCATCTAACTTTAACCGTATATATAGGAAAAGCCACTAATATCTACAATATCAAATTAGTCTTATTAAATTTACCATTAAAAATATATTGATAATGCATTTAATTAGTATTGCAAAAATTTAATTAGCATTTTATAAGGTTAATTAGTCAAAGTTAAAGACGTGTGTACCTAAAGTTAGAGATGAGTAGGGAAAAATAATTTAGGACGGAGTGAGTATCTATATAACATATTATAGATGATCTCCATAACTATTTCTCATAACATGCAAGCTATCCACTTCATTTAAAAACCCACTACATCAGACGTCACGTCACCATCTACTAGAATCACTTATTTATGTTTTCCATCGATTTTCTGTGACTAATAACATCTATACGTGCAACTTATTAGTCTTTGTGAGTATCACGCTATAAAATTCACACAGTAGGCATACATGGAGGATCAATCATTTAAGAGTCGTTATCCCTCAACAAAATGAACATATTTTCATGTATAATGTCATTTGCAAAAAAAATATTTTCATACAATTGCCTTAATATTTCTACTTTCAAATTAACTTAAAATTTTGTTTAAAAACTCACGCATCAACGTGTAGGGTATCACCTAGTTTAGTTGGGTAAGAGAGTACATTCTGGTCTTCTGGCTCGACCTAGACAGCAGGACCCAAAGGGAAGACTGCGCTGCTATGTGTTTCCGCGCTTCAGATTTGTCGGTTAAACTTTAGCCAGCCCATCTAAATATGCTTCTCAGTGCATTTTAAAAGAGAATCGCCAATTGTCAGCTATATATTTTGTTAGTCTTCGTCCTAAGAATATTCAACGAGCATGCTTTTTCTTGGCAAACAATAAAGGTCACTCAACTGCTGGCTAGAAACCAAGAAGAATACGACAAACAACATCTGGAAGCTCAATTGTTTAATGTTACCAAATTTACCTCCATACCAATTTTTATCTTGACCTTGCTCTTCTATGAAATAAATGCAATTATAGGTTTGGACCAAGGGCGAAGCCAGAAAATTTTGGCGCCGGGGTCCGATGCATTCGACGCCGGGGTCTGCCACATGTAAAAACTTTGTTGAACAGTAATTTTCCTTTGAGTTTGACAAAATCCGTCGGGGTCCGGCGACCCCGGCGGCTGCATGCAGCTTCGCCCCTGGACACACAAACCAATACGAAGTGTAAAATTATCAAATTACCCCTTGTCTTTTGTGATAAATATCTAAACATTGTTTTGTCTTTTCTACGAGAGCCTTCCGAAGACTATTGTCTTTTGTGGTTGATAGATCAAAGTTTCATTCTTTGTGAGACAAATTTCAAACACTAAAATTGCATTTATTTTGGAACGGAGGGAGTACTGCCATCTCCGTTTTTTTCTTTTTTTAAGAAAAGAAACCCTGCCGAAATCTTACGGCGCGCTCGACCATTAGCTGCCCGGTCGGTCTAGTTACGTGCACACCGACTCGAACGTCCCCCGACAGTCAAATTTAATTACTGACTGATCAGGTCGCGCAATGCGCATGCATGGCCGCTGGGGCAATCAAGGTCTAGGTCCCCTTTTCTTGAAAGAGCACGTTTTGACAGTGTCAGTGTCAGTCCCCGGCCAGTAGCTGTCGCTGAATTTGCTGATGTATGACGAACCGCCGCTCAGGATTGTTGAAGAGCGCTAGAGACCGACTTGAAAGTTGAAACTCTGAAAGAGGGAGGGCGATTTGCATGCATGCATCAGCTGACAAATCAAGCTATGCATATTCGTACGTGGAGGAATTTGTTTTTTTGTGTGTCACGAAATTCAACGCGGTTTTCTGCCGCGTAATGATAGGGACGTCTACTCGTTGTGATCGTGTCGAACATCCGATGCCTGGGGCCTGGGCTTGGGTTTGATTTGCTACCAAAGTGGCAAAGCATCTGATTTTGGTCCAGCCTGCTCGGAGCCGATCGAACTGTCTGAAACAAACTTTGGCACAAAGTGGCCACCAACACTGAATCCTAAAAAGTTACGATCCGAAAGCGAGATCCTCCGTTCGTTTTCTTTTCCTGTTCTTGTTTGTTCTTCGACTCGGTTTGGTTTGTATATTACTGCACAGTGCACACATCCAAATTCAGAGAACTCGGGGTCTCAAAGTCTACACGCGTAGAGATGCAGAAGCTGACGAGTGTGCCAATGAAGGATACGAACAATGCCATATGTTGTTTTGTCTGTAAAAAACCATTGGTTAGTCGAAATCGTACTATGTTGTGCTTCACCCGTTTTTTTGACGCTGAACATGAAAAGACCCGCGCAGCTCGACCTGTCTGCAGTCATCGCGGAAGCTGCCGCAGCTCGATCCACGGTGAAAATTACCCGTGTCCGGCGCCGGTCGCATCGATCGGCAGCACGCGGCTCCGCGTTGTTGGTGGCTTGTCGCGTTGGTAGGCCACGGCTGAAAGCGTCATGCATGGGTGCAATCGCCATCTCAACTCGGCTATGGTCTTTGCGGCCGATGCCGATCCATCTGCCGGCCGGTGGCACTTGCGATCGAGGCATAGTCGTCGTCGTCGTCGTCGTCGCAGGAGAGGGATGGATCATGGTTCATGGATGATTCTTCGTCTGATGGCGAGGCTTGTGCTTTGGCCGGCCGCCCTGATTGTCCAAAATTTCCACGATCGCTGCGGCTGCGCGCTTTACTTTGCCCCCGAAGAGTCCCAAGCGGAAGACCGACCAAATTAAGCTAAGCCTTGGACTCGAATAATCCGGGCATTCCCTTTTACCAGCTTCGTGACCGTACGTGCGATTCCACAGCGACCAGATAGTTATTGGCTCCAACTAGGAAAAGTCGGGCCCCGCGCGTGCCGGGCAACCCACCCGGGGTCACGAAAGGCAAGGCTATCCTGCCTGCGTCAACGAGGGTTAGTCCTAGTTTTCCAGTGACAGGCTTCTACTTGGACGAAGAACAATCCTTCCGATTTTGGTCATTCCATTCGAAATCCAAAAAGTTTTCACATAGCAGTTCATTTTTTTCTTTCTGTGCATGCAACCCAATTTAAAAAAATTTCACCTTTTTCGCGAACTAAACACCACCCATGTCTAGATCATCTCATCATCCATTCGTTATAACAGTCGCTAAAACGATCTTTCTTTTACTGCCGTATTTTAGACCGGCAAAAAGGAGATATACTCCTACTACAATCATCCAAGCCGGTTTGCAGGCGAGGCGAGGCGAGGCATATCTCGCGGACGCGGATTGTCAAACGCAAGGAGGATAATTTAATCGCTTCCACGTAGACCTAGACGCAGCAGCCGCGCCTTGCTTGCCCAGCACGCCCTGCAAACTGCACCATCACCACACCACATCTGTCTGCGTCAATCCGACGCCTGTTCATTGCAATCTCTGCTTCCTTTTTGCGAGATTGATCGCGACAATCTGAGGATTGTTTCTTCCTGCACACTTTTTCAACCAAACCAAACTCATCCCTACTCTTTTCCTTTTTTTATATCTATATATCGCCTCTCTCGCCGAGTCGCCGTCACCGGCGTGGTGAAGATCGCACAGGTGTGCGGCCGCCGGCCGGCGTACTTGCTCGCCGCCGGAACGCATTTTGGAACGGCCCTACGTGACAAATGCTGCCAGTGCTGCTGCTTTGTACTCTGACAGTGATTAAAGAATGCGATTGAATATGCTCACTACTACAGAAACGACTTTTAGTACCGGTTGGGAAGCCAAGTTTAGCACCGGTTGTGGAACCGGTACTAAACGACGAGACACAACCGGTACTAAACGGCGCAGTTCACACCAGCCGGTACTAAACGACTTTACGCCAAAAAAAAGAAAAAATATTTTAAAGTGCTGGGAAAAAACGACTTTCACGCGTAAATGTGTAAACACGGCTGCGAGGATTTGAACCCACAACCTCCGGCCTCGCGCATAGCTCCCTTACCATCCCACCTATGCATCACTTGTGATTGAGTGGGAGATGCATTCCTTTTAAAGCAACCCATGGAGACTCATTTAGTCCCGGTTTGTAACACAAACCGGTACTAAATGGCGTGTTTTAGTACCGGCTAGTGTTACAAACCGAGACTAAAGTGGCACGCCATTTTAGTACCGGATTGTAACACTAGCCGGTACTAAAACGCGTCATTTAGTACCGGTTTGTATTACAAACCTCTAAATGGGTCTCAGAGGCTTCCAATGTTACAAACCGGTACTAAATGGGTCGGCGACCATTTTAGTACCGGGTTTTAGACAACCGGTACTAAATAACAATGGATCAAAGGTCATTTTTGTTGCAGTGACTGTCGCTTGCATCGACAGCTTTAGTGCCAACGATGTCTTTGGAAGGCAGAGCTGGAGTTGCACAGAAATGGCCACGGATGGTTGATGGTTCGTCGAAATGGTAAATATTTGTCAGCTTGGTTTTCTTCTTGTTTGTTTTTTCCTCAGAACTCAAATGGCGACATGTCAATTCTTAGGGTGTTTAGTTCCATTGTGTAAAGATGTTGAAATGGAATCTTTTCACTTTTAAAGTATTATAAACATATACTAATTATTACAAAACTAGCATGTAATTAAATTGCGAGACGAACCTAATAAGCTTAATTAATCTATCATTAGCACATATTTATTGTAACATTACCGTAACAATTTATTGTCTAATCACGGCCTAATCACGGCCTAATTAGACTCATTAGATTTGTCTCGCAATTTAGTAATTTACAGACTATATGTGTAATGTGATTTTTTTCAACTACATTTAATATGTTATACATGTGTCCAAATATTTATTTTGAATTTTAAATTTTTTATCTAAACACCCCGGTACTGTCAATGTTGGAACTGGAGGCAATATTCGCCAGCACCAGGTGAAGTTGTGTAGAGTAAATCCTGCAGGCAGGTTCACTAGTGAGTACTGAACCAACGAAAATAAAACTTACGTGAATTTGCTTATACAAGTTTAAAAACGGAATATATATCCTTACCTGTACACTTTAGAAAACGGAATGTCAATTTTCATGGAGTATGTTGGTCTTCGCCCTAACTATATTCAATTATGGGCATGCATGGTCCTTTGCAGACACTAAAGGCCACTCAAACACTACTCAACATAATTAGAGAGTAGCTAGAGACCAAGTACTGCGGCAACTCTGCTAGGCTCAATTCTTTAAGGCCACCAACTTTCTGTGCTTGCTAATTGTTAATCTTAGCTCAACAAGACCACGGCATTCTCTGAACATTCAGAGGAGATCCGCAGTGATGCTACATTTTCTTTTTTTTTTTAATCTGACCGAACAAATGAGAATTTGAATGTCTACTAGCTTTTTTTTTCATCCTCTCCTTTTCTACTGTACAATCGTGCGCATTTTTCATTTTTTTTTAAACCATTTCAGATCAACTCATCATCACGTACATTTACCCTGGGAACTCCTGACGTATTTGGAAATTACTACCATCACCATGTGCTTGAAACTTCAAGGGGCCGTAGGACTGACATGGTGATTCTGAATTTATGATTACGATGGTGAGAGGTACGAGCATGAGGCCAGAGGCCGTGAGCTTTGAACTACTCAACGGTGGAAACACGATCTGTCCACAGGAAATTCAAATCATAGATAGAGAGTTAAGATGACAGGTCCGATGTGTTTGTTAAACATAAATCTCGGCTCCCATGTGTTGTTTATATTTTTCGACGCTAGGTTGCTGCATCATCTGCACTACTCATGTTGACGAGACCGATACACAAATACACAATGCAGGTCTTGAACGCGTTTTCTGACCGAAGCACCATGGAGCTCAGATCTCCTTCTCGTATTACTTTTGACAAAGGACCATATAAAAGTACAAAACCTCATGTAATTAGCTGCGATCTATACAAAAACTGGAGGATCTTAATTCTGTGTCGTTCTTTTTTTTGTGTTATTATATCTCTTCTTCTTGGTTTTATCAGTCTCAAAGAACAAGGCTTCGTGGCCATTAGAAAACTCGTCAGTCTCAAGTCTACACGCGGTGAGAGAAGATGACGAGTGGGTGAAGATTGGCTGCCTTTGCTTGTTCATCCATTCTCTCTTGTCGTCTTGGCAACTTGGCAAGGATGAACAACAGTACTACGTTGTTTCAGAGTTGGAATGGTATTCTTATGTTTTTTTAATATATATGACATTTAACATTACATATTTTGAAATATAAAAGGCAATATATTTACAAATGAAAGGTGATTTGTTCATGATTGGTACGTCCTGTTTTTCCTTTCTCTCGCAAATATCACGACTTGCCACTCAGCCTGTCTCAAGTGACGCTGAAAGGTGCCGCAGCTTTCATGTATGGTGAAAAGTAAACCTGTTATTTTCTGCCGGTTTACATTTAGGGCGTGTTTAGTTGGAAGAGAGAGGATGAAAAGTATTGTTTCTATAGAAGTGTGCATATGGATAGAAATGAACTGACACGGTTCTCTAGGATGGAAAATTTTTGATGGAACTGGGAACTGTTTAGGTTACTCGATCTCGATGCATGTCGCGGAGTGTCAATTGTCAAACGCGAATCGTAATTGAACTGTGTCCACGTAGGGCATACGCAGCAGGCAAGCTTTGGCCGTGTTTAGTTCCGCGGTGAAAAGATTTTGGAAGGGAATCTTTTCACATTTGAAGTATTAAACATAGACTAATTAAAAAACTAATTGCAGATTACGTTTGGAATTCGCGAGACGAACCTAATGAACCTAATTAATCTGTCATTAGCACATGTTTACTGTAGCATTACTGTAGCAATTTAGTGTCTAATCACGTCCTAATTAGACTCATTGGATTCGTCTCGCAAATTCCAGTCCATCTATATAATGCGATTTGTTTTTTACCTACATTTAGTACGCCATACATGTGTCTAAACATTCATTTTGGATTTTGGATTTTGGAACTAAACAATGCCTTTCTTTCTTGCCTGCCTACGCTCTGCTGCCCCAAGCCCGCTGGGCGACGGTTACAAGCGGCACCACCCAGCAGCGCATCTGTCTCGGTCAATCCGACGCCTGGTCATGACTGCGACACTGATTAGAACACGATCTGGGGTTGATTTTTCACGCACTTTTCGGTGGCGGCTGCCCGCAAACCGCCGATTTCTATCATTCTATAATCGTCTCTCCCTGTCAACTGCGTGGTGAGCGTACATGTGTACCGCGCAAAGTAATTGCCGTGCCAATTGCTTCTCATGACAGCCTGCTTATGGAATTAAACATGGCGAATGACAGTTTGGTTGCCAATGGCGTCTTGTGTGTTCTTGTTTAGGTTAGACGGAAATGGCGAGCCATTGTGTTTGCCAAGAACCGTACATGCTGGAACAGACAAAACGTCGCCTTTGCTATGAATTATTACCACTCATCGCCACCTCAGACTCGCACAAGAAGTGACACATGTCGACACAGACGACAGCAGGCCAGGCGAGCCGGGGTTACTTGAAGAGCTCTTTTATGGTACCCAATACTACCTAATGGTAGTATAACCGGTTTTTTGTTATGGATAAAAAGGTAATTTACACACAAATACATTATTTAGAATTCATGAATAACGTGAGATTAGGTTAGATAAAACATTTCATATATTTGATTTCATTTATTATTACAAAAATATTATTTTTTTGTTTCTAATCATACCCTTATACTTACCTATGAATGCTACTCATACTACCGTAAAAAAACCGGTAGTACAAAATTAATTTCAACCGTCGATCTTTCAAAATAGGTCATTTTTTATTACATACGAGTCCTTTCTAAACGGTAGTACAAGATAGTATTGGGTACCGTAAAAGACCTCACCACCAAAGACCAAGAGCTCAATTGAGAATCCAAGTTTCTGCCCTTAGCAATTGTTAATGTTCCCGCGACAAGACCTTTATTTGTACTTATTTATTTGCTATGAGGCTCAACAAGACCTTGCCATGCATTCTCTCAAGAGTCAAGGCTGAAGTGCTCATGCAGTCATACTTATGCTTTTCTGATCTTCTTCTTCAAATTGACTCAGATCATGAGTAACTGATAGTAGCTCAACAAGTCATGCTCACTACCAACTTTTCCTTTTCGTTGGAGATAGAACGCGTGCCGTGCCTTCGAGATTACGCAGATCACCATTTCGAGACGCATGCACTTTTCGTTTTTTCCATTTAGTCTATGAATTATGCATGCGAATAATGTGGACAAGTGCGCTAAAACCTAATTGGCAAGCACGATGAGCACCACACGTAGTAAAAATCAGATAGATTGGCAATGTAGATTAACATCAGTAACTTTATCCAACACAATCATTTAATTACATATTACATTTTAATTTTTAATTGAAATTCGCATTCAAAACTCTACCTTGTCTACCATGCCAATGTTCTAAATGACTTGTATTTGTGATGGGGATTGGGGAGTAAAACAAATACAGAGCTGCGCTGCTTTAAAATTAGTTGACGTCGGTTTGCAATCGAGGTACTGCCGCAGATTGTCAAACACAAAGAAAATCGCCTACACGTAGACCACATACGGAGTACTACGCATCAGCAGGCGCACCCGCCACCCGGGCATTGGTCAGTCACTATAGCTGCACCACATCTGTCTTAGTCAATCCGACTCCTCATTGGGGCAATCTCTTTACTGCATTTGTTTTCTGGGAGGTTGATCGACGATTAGGACAACCATTTGCTTCCAAAAGAGATTAGTAGGATAACCAATTTGAGGCTGATTTTTCACTGACTTTTCCGTGGCGGCAGTCCCCAACAAACATCTATTTTTTACGTCGTCCCTCACCTTGTCTCGCTGTCAGCTGCCTCGTGGGCGTGCAGGTGTACCACGCAAAGTGCCCGGCCGCGTACTTGGTCGCTTAATTTTGGAACGACCCTGCTGCCTGCCAAATTCTGCTAACTTTTCATGACAGTCTGCTTAAGAAACAAAACGTCGTGATCGACAGACACTTGTTGCGAATGGCATGGTTGTGTTGTTCATGCCGTTGGAGTTTCGGAAAAGGACAATTGGATCGGTGCCTGAACACACTCCAAACCGGTGGAGCACACGGCGTGGAAGGAACACTGGGATGGCCTGGCCTGTACGTGTCGGTTTCTTGCGTGGGTCTGATGTGGCGATGAGTGGCAATGCGTAGAAAAATGGCGACGAGCTTGTGAAATGGCAGCTGGGTCTCTGTCATGAGCACTGTTGATGCTCGAACGCTTGAAGCTTCACGGTAATATTCACCGATCACCAGCACCGGGTGCGGAATTGCAGAGTAAATCACGCGGCCTCTTTTTTTTTGTTTTTTACTGCTGAATAATGGCTACTAATTAAGCTCATGCTGTATAGTGCAACTGGATGGATCGAATTGCACTAAAAGTTGGGAACAAAGTTCTCAGTCTAAAGACTGCGAAGAATTTATTTTGGTCGCTCAGACAATCTGTACGAAGAGGCACCTAATAACTGTTAGGAGGCTCGTGTGAATAAAGAGGACCGAATAAGAGAGTACACTATGCAGCGCGTCTTCGCTCATCTGGCTCTGTCATCATACAGCATACGAACAGTATCAAAGTTCAGGATATTTTGATATGCAATCAGGACAGATACCTGAAGAAAAGACTGCCTCGCTGTCTAGTACCGCTATATGCTTTTGCAATTCACATTTGATTGTCAGTACATTTTTAAAAAGAGAATGTCAATTGTCAGGGAGTTCGCTAGTCCTAGCTCTTACAATATTAAATGAGCATGTATGGTTCTTGGTAAACACTAAAGGTCACTCAAACACCACTAGCTAGAGACCAAGTGCTGGAACGAACTCGATCAGCGCTAGGCTCAATTGTTTACTCTTACCAACTTTCTGTCCTTGCCAATTGTTAATGTTCGCCCAACAAGTCCCTTTTGGATTCTTTTGGACTTGCGATGGATTCAACAAGACCTTCCCATTCTCTGAAGACTGAAGTGCCCTACTGAAGCTTTGCGCCTTTGCTTGATCTTAGTCTTCAAATTTACCCGTAGCATTTGCATTATAAACTGATTGCCTTAAAGTGGCCTTTTAACTTTCTTCTCGCTCACACAATCAGCCTCTGTTAAAAGGCCACTTGAGCTGATTTGGAGCCTCCGTGTGAGGAATCAGCCGGTTCTTCCGTTATCTTGGATCCGTGCGCCGAAATAGAATCGGCAGGCGCGACGCGATCGATGTGCACCACCGTCACCGTGAATTGATTGATGCGCGTCCAAGTCTACACGCGTCGTAGACTGACATGGAGATTCCGCCGGAGATGGCGACATGCACGAGCATGAGCTCCAACTACCCCACAACGGCGACAACGATTTCTCCATAGGAAATCCAAACCCCAGTCAGATAGTACTTCAGATTTGTCCACTCCATTTGTTAAACGCACCTATCTCTGCTTTCAATATTTTTGCTTACAAAAAGAAATGCTATCTCCATTTCATTACGCAGCTTGCTGCATCATTTGTACAATTCGTCTTGACCCGAGAGATAGGTTCTACAGGTCTTGAACGCGCTTTCTGACCGAAGCTCCATGGAGCCCAGATCTTCTGTTCCTCAAGTACGGGGACCTTGATTAGCTTATTTCTGGTGTCTTCTCAAAGCAGTCCATGATTCGGTTTTGGTCACCAAAGAACCACTAATGGCCCCTGCTTGCAGAGGAGACGAGTGACGGTCACATGCCGGGCTACACAATGAGCCTCTCAGATTTCTATGGCACTGCACGCTGCTTGCTGGTCCTTGTAACCATCGCAAGACTTGAGAGCATTGGCAAGTCAAGGTCTTCTCTGTTTTCTGGGCCTACGTGTAACGCGTTCTCCCCATTACTTATATCATCCTTTTGGAGCCAATAGACGCCGGATCCGTCGTGTCAAGGAACCGCGTTACCGCCAAGTTTTCAACTATTTTTATTTGAAGAGGAGAGGGAGGATGGCTTGTGTTTTGGCAAATCAACTGCCCCGGTCTAGTTTAGTTTATCTCGACAACTTTAGTTTATGTGATGATATTGATAGTCTTCCGGTATGGTCATGGCTCCACCCTCTAGGCCTAGTCATGGCTACGAACTGTGGAGCTAGTAGACTGAAGTGTTCTCTCTGTTTTTTTTTTAAAGAAAAGGAGCATTTTTTTTAAAAAAAAAGAGAGATAGTATTTGGAGAAGAGGAGTTGAGCTAGCTGCATTACAAAAAGACATTTGAAGGGGAGATCTGAACCAAGGATCACGCGAGATGGCGGTTAAAACGCGTCTTTTGGTGCTCCACTTGCATCTTAATTTTACAGGAAGATGCTTACAAGATGGTTTTAGATTCGGACACACTTGAAATTGAAGCATTTTCAACATATATAAATTCGTTGTTAGTTAGTTGACCCAACAATACAGAACAGAATTAGTAATGCAGATAGGCTACACTAGCCGCAATACCTATTTCATTCTTCTTTTTTAAGGAAAAGGAATCAAAGATTTGTTTTGGACACGTTCAAAAAAAACTATTACGTTAAAAAAAGATTTGTTTGGACAGTTTTTAGCATCGGACAGTTTTTTAGCATCGGTGTCAGGTGTGTTGTTAGAGTGGACCTTAGTTAAGCTTTGTGTCAGTGTGCTAGAGCATCTTGGTCTCTTCAAACGGCCATCAGTTAGTTTATCGGTAGCAGGACAGGAGGCTCTGATTGAAAACGGTTAGGTTCCTGGAAATGGTAGTCCTCCTTGGGAAGCATGTTACCTGTTGCTTTTGGCTCAAATTTGGCCTCGCAATTATATGGATTTCATGCAAAGACACCTTCGTGACAATTTAACCATTTTTGTATTCATGTGTACTTTGAGATCGACTTTAATTTGTAGCTCACTGTTTTTATAAAGATCGCATGGGCTACATGTTACCAGTTGTTTTATTTAACCTTCAGCTTACATTTCCAGCTCAATTTAGTGTTTTCATGGAGTTCAAAATTCTGGACTCCAGTCAATGAAGAAAGAATGCTACTTGAGATAAAAAAATAGCCGCATCTACAATATTCAGGCCATTATCGATTAATTAGCTTATTTTTTGTATACCGTCAATTAATAAAAAAATAATTTAATAAAATAAGTAGCGAGGGACAGAATCTCACACTCTTCTCCGATTGAAAACGGTTAGTTTCCAAGAAATACCAGTACTCCTAGTCCAGCATTTTATCCATTGTGTTGGCTGAAATTTGTCGTCACGATTCAAAAGTTTTCAAGCAAGGACACCTTCATGACAATTTCCCAATCTTATTATTATTGTTCTTTAGTAGCTGAGCCTAAAGTCAGTCAGTCGGAGTGGCTGCTGTGCCGCCAAAACTTTAGTTCTTCAGCTCGTAGCCTCCTCACTCAACTACATTGTTTTGTGGAAGTGTATCAGAATTTTCGAGCCTAATTAACTACTGAATAAAATCTAGGGCTTAGGATGGGCAGAATCTAGCCATCTCTATCTGATTCAGGCCTTGATGAAATAGACGTTGTCGAAACGTCTGTTCCGAGGAAAAAATTGCCAAAAAGAAAGCAATGGGTTGCTGCTGCTCGTGTGGCACTTGTTTTTCCAAGGGATGGTCCTTGTATCCAAGGCCTAAAAATTCAGCTTGAGAAAAGGCCAAAGACTAAAAATTCAGATTGAGAAAAAGGCTACGGATGGTCAGGGGGAGTGCCGGTGTACATACTTGAAAAAAAAATGCTACTACTCTCCGCGGCAGAAAAAAAAATTGACGCAAGATTATTATAAAATTTTCTGCTTGAAAAAAATAAATGACTGAAAATCTATTGATAGTAATAAGATTGAATTATTATTGTTGTTCTTTAGTAACTGAGCCTAAAGTCAGTCAGTCGGAGGGGCTTACTGCCGCAAAAACTTTAGTTCTTCAGCTCGCAGCCTCCTCACTCAACTACATTGTTTTGTGGAAGTGTATCAGAATTTTTTTTTTTGAAACGAAAGTGTATCAGAATTTTCGAGCCTAATTAACTATTGAATAAAATCTAGGGCTTAGGATGGGCAAAATCTAGTAGCCATCTCTATCTGATTCAGGCCTTGATGAAATAGACGTTGTCGAAACATTTTCCCTAGTCGAAACATCTGTTCCGAGGAAAAAAATTGTCGAAAAGAAAGCAATGGGTTGCTGCTGCTCGCGTGGCACTTGTTTTTCCAAGGGATGGTCCTTGCATCCAAGGCCTAAAAATTCAGCTTGAGAAAAGGCCAAGGACTAAAAATTCAGTTTTGAGAAAAGGCTACGTATGGTCAGGGGGAGTGCCGGTGGGTGATATTTTTTTTTTCCAGATAGAGATTACATACTTGAAAAAACAACTTGACGCCAGATTATTATAAAATTTTCTACTTGAAAAAAATAAATGACTGAAAATCTATTATTAGTAATAAGATCGAATATATATGACACGTAGAAGCGCAAGCGGTGAACAAATTTCAGAAGGATAAAGGAAAAGCACGAAGGATCAGGAAAACAAACAAAGACTATAGCAAGAAGAAATACCATTTTTTAAAATGATTTTTTTAAACGAGATATATACCATTTCCAGCAGCAAGATCAAAATTTTTTTTCCCTAGAGTACTGGGCAATGGGTTCATCGAGAAAGGTATTACCACGTCGACAAAAACTCAGTTTCCGCTGTAGGCGTGGCGGCCGCTTTTGTGATGAACCGACCTCTGCGCCGGATATATTCAGGCGCCTGCGAGCAGATTGGGCGACGGAGAAGGCCGAGTTGACGGGCCGCCTCCCTGGGGTCTATGACATCGGGAGATGACGTCACGCAGCCACAAGCTACTCCGAGCCCAAGTAACCGACCTTCTTCCCGCCTTCCCGGCACCTTCCTCCCACCTTCCTTCCCTCCCCCGATCGCTCACTGTGCGAGCAGCGAGCCCGGTGTCCGGGCCCACACTGCGGCTCTTGCCTATATAAAGGAATGGCGGGCGCTACCGTGCAACCTGCCCAAACCACCGCAAACCCCACACAAATCCCCCTCCTACTCCTCCTCTTCCTCGAGCAGCAGCCCAGTCAATCACCGCATCTCATCGTAACACCATAGCTTCGAGACCTTCCTGCGCGCGAATAGGTGAACCACGATCCTTGGGCAGGGTAGCACCAATGGCGGCCAAGCGGCTCCATGACGGGTACGAGCACGACGGCGACCACCCCGACGACAAGCGCATGCGCCGCCTGCCTTCCTTCTCCACGTACGCGCCCGATCGAGCTGTCCTCTGCTCCTCCTCTGTTCTGCTAATGGCCATTTCGTTACTAGAGCCAAGCCTGACTGACACTGTCAATTCCAGGGTGATCCGGGAGGCCATGATGCAGAAGCACATGCAGAACCTGTTCATGCTCATCGAGCCCCTCCTCCGCCGCGTGGTGAGCAGCAAGCAGCTCGATTCCCCATTCGCCATTTCGTCTTTGAATCTACCCGATCGTGTTCTAATCGCTCTGTTCGTTTCGTGTGGTCCGTACGTGCAGGTGCAGGAGGAGCTGCAGGCAGGGCTGATGCAGAGCCCGCGCTACATGGATCGTTCCCCGCCGGCGACGCCTCCCGCCGCGGAGCGTCCGGCATGGAAGCTGGCGTTCCGTACCCCACCACAGCTCCCGATCTTCACGGGCAGCAAGATCGAGGACGCCGCCGGCAACCCGCTCGAGATCGTCCTCGTGGACGCCGACACCGGCGCCCGCGCCTCCCCGTCCGCGCTCCCGGCGGCGCTCCGCGTCGAGCTGGTCCCGCTCTCCGGCGACTTCCTCGCCGACGGCCGCGAGCACTGGTCCCCCGAGGAGTTCCAGAAGGGGGTCGTGAAGGAGCGCGAGGGGAAGCGGCCCCTCCTCACCGGCGAGGTCGCAGTCACCGTCCGCGACGGCCGCGCCACGGTGAGCGAGCTCCAGTTCACGGACAACTCGTCCTGGGTCCGCTGCCGCAAGTTCCGCATCGGCGCCCGCGTCGTCCCCGTCGGCGGCGGACACGACGGCGGCGCCGGCGCCGGAATCAGGGTGCAGGAGGCCATGACGGAGGCGTTCGTCGTCAGGGACCACCGCGGCGAGCTCTACCGGAAGCACTACCCTCCCATGTTCAACGACGACGTGTGGCGGCTCGAGAAGATCGGCAAGGAGGGGGCGTTCCACCGGAAGCTGAGGCGGAACAACGTTGGCAATGTCCAGGAGTTCGTCAGGATGCTCATGGTCAAGCCCGACGAGCTGCGCGGGGTAAGCTTCCAGTTCGTCCAGGAGTTCGTGAAGATGCTCTCGCCATGTCCTGTTCATGGTTCTGACGGGTTGTTGCTCTGTTTTGTTTCTCGTGGCGTCAGATTCTGGGCGATGGCATGACCGACAAGATGTGGGAGGCGACGAACGAGCCACGCCAAGACGTGTGTCCCCGACGACAAGGTGTACGTCTACTGCCACGGCGCACGGCGGCACCGTCTACGTGAACTCCGTCTTCACGGTCGTGAGGGTGGAGATCGGCGGCGTCGAGTTGCCGCTGCACCAGCTGAACCGGGGCCAGACGGTGAGTCTCCCGCTCACGGTCATCATCTCTCCTCTGCCTGCTCGAGCTCGCCGGCGTCAGAGCAGAACGCCAGAGGCAATCCATGGATTTCCTTTCCTTTTTTGCTGACATTTAGATTTCTCGGTTGTTCTGGCAGATGGTGGTGCAGCAGATGGTGCTGGAGGCGTACGAGCAGCGCCACAGCCTGCAGGAGGCCGAAGCCTTCATGATCCACGGCCACGCCCCCAACAACGTCCCACTGCTGCAGAGTAAGTGTCTCTGAACAGATACGACAACAAAGGAATCTGTTTCTGAACTGTCTGGAGTTTTGTTGTGTGATTCCTCTGTTCTAACATCTTGTGCTTAAACAACCTGCAGACGCAGCACATGTCGCGGTGCCGCCGCCTGCGGAGACACCGATCTGGTACCAGAACACACCTGAGATCGAGTTCCCGGTCGACGACGTGGTTCCCATCCCCCAACCCAACAACAACTTTGGTGGCTACCAGTGGTCTGGCCAAGTGTTCCACATGCCAGGCTAAGAAGTGCACTGGGAAATGCCCCCAAATTAAACAAGATCAGTCCATCAGCAAGTAACTCTGAAGTGAAGATCACTTGCAAGGTTCCAAGCTTCCAGATTATAGGATGTACATTAACCAATACTACTACTACTACGTGCTGTGTATGTCTGTCAGTCCACGAAAGTGTGTGGTCGGTCTGTGTGCTGTCAAGTAACGGCAGGGTTTAAGGGTAGGTGAACTTGAGCGGCCCTTCACTGCTTCGCTGAGCATGCGCCCGAGCATCAGCCGCGAGCAGACTGAAGTGGCGAGCAAGTGCAAAAATTCTTTGGTTTAATTCGTATCCTTTGTTGTAATGTAATTTCTCAGTTTCTTTTTTTCGTTTTGCCTGCTGGTCGAGTGGCACTCAGCTCTGCTGTGTTTTGCTCCCAAAGAGCTGCATGTAAATGTAATGGCAGGGAAGCGGTGCCCGGGCAGGCGAACGAGTGTGGTATGCCTACAACTACAAGGGCTGTAGAACTTGTTGAGTAAACAGACAGTTCTACTTTTTCTTTGACATTTTCAGAAGTTTTTTCTGTCCTGTAAAAAATTAAAGTCGCAATTAATAAAGAAGGAAGCTGCCTTTTTGTAGATAAATTCAAGTCTTTGGGACGTCCTGGACTCCCAGTCTCTGATGTTTTGGTATTTTGCATTGTGGTGGCTTGGGCATCAGGAAATGGTTGATGAATGATGCCTGAAGGCGAGACAAACGCTTGACCTGCAGAGCAGCTGTGAGTTTTTTTTCCCCAGTGAAAACTCCAGATTTAGTCTATTGTCCTCTCGTTGCGCCTATCCTATACGCAAACACAATGGAGAAGAGTAGGCAGGTGTATAACGCGTCGGAGAAGTCAAAGTCTCTTAGATGATAGTAGATAGATAAAAGTTTGCGCGTGAAAGATCAGAAAGGGAAAATTAATTTAGTTCTGCGTGGAGTATTTTATTTACAAAATATAATCATCTATGAACTCTACTATCAGTCTCAATGTTGATCACTAAAATAGAAATAAAAGTCACCACATAAAGAACAACTACAAGCAAAGTCTATTGTGGTTATTTCATCCATTGTTAGCAAACATATCCTAAACAACAACCTTCAACGCTTTGCTTGTCACAGTTGTCACACAAATAGATCCTCCTATGTCTTCACGCTACAACCACCCAATAAGCTCCTTTGAAACCGCCTGTATAAATGTAATTTTTTTTAGAAAAAATCTTGCTAGGAAAACATTCAGCCATGGCTCCTGAAAGGTTTAAAGCATCCAAAAACTCCAACTTCTACTCCTAAAAAGGATTAAAAAACTTACATAATGCACACATATTTTCTTTAAGCTTGTCATGTGCTGCTATTTAGTTTGCCTCCATTAGCACCTTCTTCTTAAGAGGTCTTTTACGGTACACAATACTACGTACCGGTAGTACGGTAGTATAATCAGTTTTTTTTATTGTGGGTAAAAGGGTAATTTGTACCTAAATATATCGTTTGGACCGTAGCGTGCGAGACGTCCCTTGTGCGTTCATTTCACCGCGCCCGCGCCCTCCGTTCTTCATGGCCGTAAAAAAACCGGTAGTACAGAATTAATTTCAGCCATCGGATCTTTCGAAATATGTCCTTTTTTATTACATACAAGTCCTTTACAAACGGTAGTACAAGGTAGTATTGTGTACCGTAAAAGACCTCTATTTTTTAAATGGGCATCCTGTGCACCTATGCCAACCAACTTCGTAGCTATTACTAGTCCAAATTGACTCCACGTCCATCCAAAAAAAAAGTTAATGAAGATTCGGGTGTTTTAGTGCTCCCTAAGATTCTAATCTAACATATAAAACGTCAAATTGTTGAAACTTTAAAGTTAGTTGGAGTCAAACTTTTGAAACTTTAAAGTTAGTCGGAGGTCTGCCTTAGTGCTAGGGGTGCTTGACAAAATATTGCCTGCATATAGATGGAGTTGCTAGTCCAAGACTAAGAGCATATTTGTTTACATGACCAAATGATAAGTTGTTGAGCTGACTGATAGCACGTATGTGTATTTGTTTTACGAATCACACAATAAAAACACAGACGCTCATATATATGCATGCATACTTGCCTCTATGAACACACGCACTCAACCCTACCCTATTAACACATTCAAGAGACTGAGCTGGCAAATCCTTGAGATTGACTAAGTCGCTATTAACGCCTCGTTGTCGACGGGTACGTCGTCAACCACTGAAAGAATAGTGATGGTTAAGCCCTAGAATAAATTAAGAAAAATGCGAGCACTAGTGCCGAGTCGAGTACTCAAATCTTGATGGGCGGGTTTCCACCATAATAAATCTTACCAGCTGACGCTCAGTTCGCTAGATTGTGTCTTTGGATAGCAAAAGATAAGAATGCCCTCAATAATTTTAGGTGCCTCGCGCATCCTTTCTTGGACCTTGATTTTGTAAAAATACTAAGTTAAACATATTCTTACCTAATGATAATCCATTCATACATAATATGTGCATAATGCTCTGACAACCGAATCACTCCCTCAGAGCAAACAAAGCACTACCAATATTATCACAGATGACATTCAGGCCACCTACTTCATCGCCTGGACACTTAGATGCAAACCCACTCCAATTTTTGGTAAATGGTACTGGGTTCCTTTGTACGTAGCTAGGGAGATAACGTTCCAAATGATCTTGAGAAGTTTGATAGTTGCTATTGCCTTCCAATTACTGCGTGTCATTTGCCCAAACTCCAAAAACGCGAGCACACAAGATGCCGTTCGCAACCAAAATGTCATCAAGCGACATACTGCACTTGTAAATTGTTATCTCTTTCTTAACCAGAGCGTCAAGATGTAATCGCGAGGTGGGCAGAAGGGCTTGCTGGGCAAGCAATTGATGAGCAACGGGGCGGCTGCTGCGTATAGTCTATTACGTGGACAAGACTAGCAACTCACTCTTTAAATCCTTTCTAATTGCAAGTTTTAGAGATTTTGATTAAAAAGGTACCTTCAACAGGCTCTCTATTTGGTTATTCAAACATAGTCACTTTTATTCTGAATTTCTCGCTAGCTAAATATAGAAAAGAAAATAGCTGTCCACATAATATATAGAAAAGTTGTTGGAAAACAGAAAGATATAGAAAACGATTTTTATGTAAATGACTCTTTAAATGATGATTTAGAGAGTGAGTTTTAGAGAGACTCCTAAAGATGCTCTAAAACATGCTTCTTGTGTTTGATCAACAATCCGCGGCACACGGAGATCAGCTACTAGTTTTTTCATTTCCAAATCACACAATACACAAACACAGATACTTAGTTGCTTACATACATGCACACATACTTATCTCTACGAATACACGTACGCACCTACCCCTATGAGCACCTCCGAGAGAATAAGCCTGCAAATCTTTGAGATTGACGAAATCACCACTGACGTGTCGCTGTCGACGGACACGTTGCCTACCAGCTCAGCTCGCGGAGCTAAGCTAGTAGTTTTGAAGCTGCAGTTAACCAAAACCTCCCATATGGAAATCGGAATATTAGTAGAAACTTTTCATCCGTTCATTGTTTTTTTGAAAAAAAGAATCACAGTTGTCTTGGCAATTACCACGAACTGATCAAATCAAGACGAAAATTACCGATACAAGGACTATGGAAAACTATTTCTAGACTTGTCCGCTGCAGGGAGCCAGTAGCCATTGAGATCGTCAATTACATGTTCCGGGTCAGTTGCACGCACGGGCGCGGCCCAGCCTTTTCCAGTTGAAGTCACGGTTTGGAACGAGGTAGGTGCGTGGCTACCTGCGTATCTGGTCGCAGTGAACACGTCCGTACGGTCACACAGCCGGTAAATGCATGCATTATTCAGAGAAGACGACTCGAATAATCTGATGCACGGATTCGAGTCCACGGCTCGCCAGCTAGAAGAAAGTGAAGCCTTTGCTTTGGTCGGTCGTCCACTTGGGACTTCCCGGGCGCAAGTGACTGAAAGCAGCAGCAATCGTGGAAGTTTTGAGCCATCGTGCCGGCCCAAATCCAAGAGCCTCGCTATCACACGACTCCCGGGTGTCGTAAAATTCCTCGATGACGATGCCTGGCAAGTACCAGCGGCATGCAGGTCGTCGTCCATCGGCCGCGAGTCCATTGAATTGAGACGGGCAGAGATCGAAAGCTACCCGGACGCATGCCGCTGCTGTACTACATGTCTACCGTGAAACGCGTTGCAGCGTGCTACGCGCAGAGCCAATGCAACCGGCGCACGCAGCGCAGCTATGTACTTTTTCACCACAAAATTTTACCCGCGCGGGGTCGTAGCTTTCTGGCGGCGTCGTGCAGACGGACGTGCCGTGCCAATCATAGTACAATTCGACCAGGAAAGTGAAGAACATGGTAGCGTTCATGTCCCTGTCTGTCTGTCACGACTAGCGACGAATCTTCGTGCGCTTGTCAGCCCCACTCCGCGTGTAAGACTCGACTCGAGACCCCGGGTTCTATGAATTCTGATGCGCACACGGCCGTGTTCTTTAGCACTGACGAGACCAAAGCGAGTAGAAGAGCGAAGCAATACAAAACGAAATGGAGATCCTACTTTTGTCCTCCTAATAAAATAGCATCGGGTCGTAACTTTCTAAGATTCAGATTTGGTGGTGGTGGCAACACGTTGCGACAAAGATTGTTTGTTTTCAGTGCGAGCAGGGCAGACGGGGACAAAATCACTAAAATCAGGTGTTTTGGTCCTAAACTCACCCGTTAAAGTGTCAAAAGCATTCGTTTCAGAAGAAAGAAAGACGCTGTCAAGATCTAATGACCATATGTGGGCGTATTTAGCTCTGACAGTCGCGTGCATTCTGTAGCCCAGTATTACTAGTGTGCACAGTGCACTTCACGGGAACGACAACGCAGCAATTGGGCGAGCACGTCGTCCTAGCCATGCCTCTAAACCCTAGCCTCCACCTATGCATCCAAGTTGTTGTGCACGGTACACCTCAGCAGCAGCAGGTGAATGGCCCCTCCACCCCTAAAAACAGAGTATCTGATGCTCTGTTTCAACATCAAAAGCAGAGTATTATCGTGGGGCTCTGTTTCACCCTAGGCTTGCCTTGTTATATTTTTTTTTAAACGAACCGGCACGAGAGCTGCCCGCTATATTAAAAAGAAGGAAGCCCGACGGGTAAGTACAAAAGGAAACACAAAAACACAGGCCAAGCACTGGTCTTCACAAAAAGAAGAAGACCGGCCGGCTGGTAGGGCAGCCAACAAACTAAAACACAGAAACAGGAAATTACAGGGCAAGGCTAAGCCAAGAGCGCCGCTAAGCGCTTCGCGCCCGCCGCCATCCAACAGTTCGCTTGGTCCTTGATCTTGGAAATGAGCTGCGGACATGATGTTTCCTTGCGGTTGAACACTCTCGCATTTCGTTCTAACCAAATCTCCCAAGTGATCAACATGATGAGGCTTCGCAGGCCTTTCGTGTCATTTGAGGGCAGCCGAGCCATCATGGTCCACCATTCTTCCACCGATTGAAATGGTTGCTAGACTGCTGGATGTAGCCCATCTACTGTCGTTCAAGTGCTGATGGCGCTCCAAATTCACTTCACAAAGTGGCACTCTGCAAATAGGTGAGTCCCGGTTTCTGGTGTTGCCCGGCATAGCACACACCTGTTGTTGAGCGGCCACCCCCTCGCGCTTAGACGATCCGCCGTCCAGATTCTATTTTGAATGGCCAGCCAACTGAATACCTTGCACTTCGGTGGTGCCCAAACCTTTCAGATGAGACTTTCGAAATTGGTGGAGGCCGATCCAATGAATTGCGCTTCGTAGGCTGACTTTGTTTTAAACATGCCGTCTGCTGTCAGTTTCCAGGTGATGTTGTCTTGTGTGTTTGGTTGAAGGGCTGTTTGGCTCACTTGATGCCAAAGGTCGCAATATTCAGTGAAGTGGGCTACTGAAAAATTTTCATTTTGCAAATCGATATCATGTACCCAGTTGCCATCCCGCAGCGCCTCACAGAGACTCCTATTTTTCCTTTTTGAGATTTTGTAAATCGCTGGTGCAATGTCTCTTGGCCTGCGGTCCTGAAGCCAGGCGTTGTCCCAGAATGAATACGCTCTCCGCTGCCCACTATGATGGTTGTTGCCGCCGCAAATAGTTGTTTGTCTTTGGTCGTGCATGGCGTCTCAGCATCCAACCACTGGCCTTGATCCTTTTTGCATTGCTTCCACAGCCAGGGCCGGCTCTAGAATTTCAAGGGCCCTTGGGCAAGCTAGAAGATAAGAGCCCATTGAAATACATTGCTGGTCGCCATCTCGCCGCCTCCGTTTCGCCGATCGCCATCGCCGAGTGAGAAGCTAGGAGGAAGATGAAACGTCAAACGTCGCTACTGGCGGCGGTCGGCCGGTCGTAGGGATTCAGGATTAGGAAACTAAACGTCGTTTACTCGGCTATTTACTCAGCTGTACTCCGTACGTACATATGGGCATGGGCTATTGTTTCCTCTCCTGTACGATTTATGGGCTGATTTGTTGATTTGCTAGTGGGCTGATTTGCCAAGATTAAGTTTACATGTGGTATTAACTATTCCTAACTATTAAGCACCACCTAGGCTATGATGGGCCCTCGGACTCCATGGGCCCCAGGCCGTCGCCCCTACTGCCCTCCCCATAGAGCCGGTCCTGTCCACAGCCAGCGTAACCTCAAGGCTTGGGAGAATCTGCCTAAGTGCAGTATGCCGATGCCTCCTCCCTTTTTCGATCTTGCAGCTCGAGGTCAGTTGACTTTGCATTTTCCTCCTGTCAACTCTTCATTGCCTGCCCACAGGAATTTCTTTCGCTTGTCGTCGAAGAGCTTGATGATTTCTTTTGGAGCGCGCAGGGCCGAAAGGAGATGTATCACTTGTGAGGTCAAAACTGATTTCATAAAGACGAGCCTTCCTGACATCGTCATATTTCGGCCATCCCATGCATTTAGCTTGGCCGACATTTTATCCACCACCGGTTGGAAGTCTACTCTTTTCAGCCTTGTGGTCGAGAGAGGGATGCCGAGGTATTTAATTGGAAAGCTTGTTCTTTTTGCCTCAAGTGTGCTGAGAACTGTCTCGAGATCAATCCCTTGGCATTGGATGGGGATGACTGTGGACTTTTGGAAATTTGTTTTGAGCCCTATTACTTCACCGAAGTAGTTTAGAATTGCAGCCAGGGTCTGGACTTCTTCCTGTCTCGGGGCGAGAAAGAGTGCCGCATCATCGGCATACATGGAAATGCGGAGCTATGGAGTTCGTCCTCTCAATTTACTAAGAGCGCCCATCTCGGTTGCCAAGTCTAAGATACTTTGCAGGGGGTCGATTGCGATGACAAGCAATAGCGGTGATAGAGGGTCGCCTTGCCGTAGGCCTCTTCCATGAAGAATTGGTGGGTTGGGCACACCATTGAGGAACACCCTCGAAGTGGAAGTGGACAGTAGCGCCGCGATCCAATTCCTCCAGCGTTGTGGGAAGCCCAAGTGTTGCAGTAGCTTAAGTAGGTATTCCCATCTAACTGAGTCAAACGCTTTGGTGATGTCTAGCTTAAGAAAAAGAGCAGGGGTCTTATTTCTGTGCAAGCGTCGTGCTGTCGTCCTCACCGCCATGAAGTTGTCATGTATACTCCTTGTTTTGATGAAAGCACTCTGGCATGGCGATACAATGGATGGCAAGAATCGTTGCAGTCTCAGTGCTAGTGCTTTGGTTATGATTTTTACAAAGGAGTGGATCAGGCTTATTGGTCTGAAATCGCCCACCGTGTCAGCACCTTCTTTTTTGGTGATTAGGATGATGTTGGCCGAATTAATCAGCTGGAGACTGGTGGTTCTTAGTGAATAAAAAGCATTCACTGCTTCCATGATATCATGTTTTATGGTGTCCCAGCAGGATTTGAGGAAGGTGCCAGTGAAGCCGTCTGGCCCCGGTGCTTTGTCTCCCGGCATCTGGTTGATGGTATTCTTGATTTCTTCCTCCGTGAAAGGTTCATCGAGTGCTACCAGGTCGTGTTGCTGGAGACCAAGGAGCTCCCAGTTGAAGTCTGTTTGTCGGGCTGGCGGCCGTCGCATGGACTCCCTGAAGTGGGTCTGTATCTCAGCCGCTTTGTCATCATGCGTGGTTACCCATCCTGCATCCCCTTTTTTAAGACGTTGTATGAAGTTCTTACGTCCGCGTGCATTGATTCAACGGTGGAAGAACTTTGTATTGGCGTCACCAAATTTCAATTCTCTCAGTCGGGCTGCTTGGCTGTGGCGGGCACGCTCAACGACGGCCAACCCTTGTACTCTCAGCTTGAGTCTTTTACGTAAGGTTTGTTCCTCTGGCGAGAGTTGTCTAGCTTCTTGTGCCTCACTTAGTCTAAGTATGACGTCCAACGCCATGTGTAGTTGTAGTTTTGCATCTGGAATGAGTTGTTTGCTCCATTTACGAAGTGCTGCGGCCGTGGCTTAAGCTTATGGTAGACTTTGTGAAAGGGTTCATGGTGTTCGGAGGCGCCATTCCACGCAGTTGTCACTGTCTCCTGGAAACCCGGCAACTTGGTCCAGAAGTTTTCAAATTTGAAAGAGTTTGGCTGTCTGGGTCCGGTTTGGTTTGATAGCAATAGAGGACAGTGGTCAGAGAGCAATGTCGATAGGGCGTGTAGGACATGGCCGTTGTAGCTATTGTCCCATTCTTCATTGCAAAAGACCCGATCTAATTTTGCCTGTGTCGGGTTTCTCCTCTCGTTGCTCCAAGTGAATTTCCTATTTTGAAGGTGTATTTCCCTCACATCACAGTCGTCCAATGCCTCTCTGAAACATCTCATGAGCCTTGTGTTTAGGCGATTGTTGTTTTTGTCACTCGCTTTATAGATCAGGTTGAAGTCCCCTAAGATTAGCCACTGTACCCCGGGTAGCGGCTTAAGTCGCTGCAGCTCATTTAGGAAGGCTTCTTTTCTGGATGAGAGTGTTGGCCCGTATACCACTGTTAGCAGGAAGCTCGAAGATGACTCAGCAGTTGAGACAGTTGCCGTGACGTGGTAGTCCCCTACGTTGATGTTAGAGACATCGAAGTAGTTGTCATTCCACAGAAGCATAATGCCTTGTTATATTGCTCTGATATGGGCCAGGTCTAACCTTTTAACGGGATGCAGAATGTAATGGCTCATTTTATCCTATTTATACAGTTCGCTTAAAGCCCATTAAACCTAGAGAAGAAAAGATTCTCAGAAAGGAAATGAAATAGTAAAGCCCATGAAGCCGAGAGAAGGAAATCTAGTAAAAGTCCATAACGACAAATTGGCTCGTAGTCTAATGTTAAAACGGTCCAGTGGGACGATACCCACTAGAGTTTAAATCCTGATGCTCGCATCTTTTTCTAGGATTTTTAAAATTTACCGGCATTATGCGTTAAGTGGTAAGTGACGTTCCCGTCGACGACGAGGCACAATGGTGACTTCGGGAATATCCAGATCTGTCGGGTGCTCAGTCCTTTGAAAGTGCTCATAAAGGTAGAGTTAACGTACGTGTGTTCATAGGGATGAATGTGCGTGGGTGTTGTGAGCATTTGCGTTGTACTGTGTAATTCTAGAAAAAAGTAAAAAACCCATAACGCGTTACGTGGACCCAACCCAAGTATACTTGGCTATGTATAACGTGTATAAAAATGATACATATTGTTCGTTTATTTACTGTAGTCTGTGTTCAATAAATACCGTGTACAATACTAATCTTCTACACACTTTCATTACTAAAGATACACAATACTTTCTTCATCACGGTATCAAACGACGCGGTGCGGTCGATGCCGGTTCTTTTAGAAAGACCAAAAGAATAAGCAGTTATTCTAACAAGTGCGATGCCTCTTAGAATAACATGTTGTCCGAAGCGGTTATAAAACCGCTACAGATGACCCCTCATTCGCATTGCCTTAACGGAAGCGGCTTTCACGCCGCTTCGGATAAGGCTCACTGCAGTAGTGATTGAATCAGCACAGTACCAGCCCTTTCAGCGTAGCGCAGCAAGGGCAAGATAGCTAATAAAATGAAGTAATACAATGGAGAAATTAGCACTCAAGGCTATCTGCATGAAACATTAGTTAAAAGCCTCAAAGTACAGTTAAAATGTAAAAGAAAAATGCACATTTCAGTTGATAGCATTATAGCATGCATAGAAAACTAATGTAAGGGTCCTGAGCATATGTTTAATCACTAAATCACGCATCAGCAGAGAAATACTAGGTCCGGGGCGTCATTTCTGGGGCATGAAATAGAAGTGCCAAACAAGCATGTTCCCGTTGGTGGATAAGTTCGCTGACTATGACTGATTTTGACTGTTTTAATAGTATTATGTGTGAGAGAAGAAGATAAAATAAGCCAGAATAACCTCGCTGTGGCTAGAAAACAGACAAGCGAAATTGGATGAAAATCATTCGTTTTCAGAAGAAAGACGCTGTCAAAGATCTAATGACGATCTGAGGCCGCAATTAACTCTGATCATCGGGTTCATTCTGTGTAGTCCGGTAATTGGGCGAGCTGCGAGCATGGCCAGGCGCTCCGTCATTCCCTCCCTAAATAAAAGGTAAAAACAGAGTCAGAAAGCAGAGTACGTGCTCTGTTTCAAGTTTCAATGGGCGTGCCAATAGCAGGTGGGGCTCTGTTTCAACTTTGGGCTTGCCTTTTTATGTTGCTCTGATATGGGCCCGATCCAACCTTTTAATTGGATGAAGAATGTCATGGCCCATTTGTAGCCTATTTATACAGTTCGCTAAAGGGCCATGAAGCCGAGAGAAGTAAAAGCCCGTAACTTCTCTATGTATAACGTGTATAGAAATGATACAAACAAATTCTTCGTTTATTTACTGCAAGTCTGTCTTCGATAAATACTGAGTACAATACCAATCTTCTACACACTTCATTACTAAAGATACATACTTTCTTCAACGCTGTAATATCTAGCACTATATGCATCATCCCAATCCCAATACACCACACTCTGTACGAATAACACCAGATGGTACTAATCCTTGTCGTAAATCGTAATAATAAGCACCGTGCCCAATGTGCGCATGGCGCGTGAGGATCTAGAAATCCATGTCGAGCACGAGTGGCGCGTCCCCCTTCTTGACATCGAACGCCCTCTTCCTCACCTCCCCATCTCCCGTGGTAAGCAGCACCTGGTACGTGCCATGGAACCCCCTGAACTTGAAATTCCCATTGCTATCCACCTTCCCCCTGGCGTGCGACGTCCACTCCCGCCGTAACCCCACGAGCCGGCTCCCGGCCTCGGTGACCTTCCCGTCGGCGTTCACGAGCTGCGCGTGCGACCGCCACATGTGGCCCTGCATGAACCCCCACAGCATCACCCCCTCCACCGCCGGGTGCGCAAACGCCTCCCGCAGCACGATCTCCAGATCGTCGGCGCGCACCGCCTCGTCGGCCGCCGACACGTCCAGCTCCGTCACCCACACGGGGAGCCCCGTCACGGCGAGCTTGTCGAGCGCGTCGCAGATGACGTCGCCGACGGGGTGCGTGACGTGGCCCTGGATCCCGATCCCTCCCACCGGCGCGCCGCGGCGCTGCAGGTCGGTGATCAGCGCCACGTACTTCTCGGGCGTCGCGTTCGGGTCGTTGGCGCTCTCCACATTGTAGTCGTTCACGAACAGCGCCGGCGCCGAGTCGATTGCCGCCGTCTCACGGAACATGTGCGCGTCGATGTCGTCGCCGAGGCGGCTCCGGTAGTAGCTCCCGTGGAGCATCTCGTTGTTCACCTCGTAGTGGGGGAACCTGCCGGAGTAGCGGGACACCAGGCCGCGGAGCCGTGCCTCGACGGCGGCGCGGAGCTGCTCGGTGTTGAGCGCGCGGACCCACGGCTGCACGGAGTTCTCGACGGCCCAGAAGATGCAGTGGCCACGCACGGGTTTCCCGTGCTGATCGCAGAAGTTTATGAGCTCGTCGGCGTCGGCGTAGCTGACCTGGCCCTGCACGGCCTCCGTGTAGTACCACTTGAGCTCGTTCTCCAGCACCGCCCAGTCGAAGTGCCTGGTGAAGAAGTCCACGTACTCGGGGTTGTTGATGCCGGCCTTGGTGATGCACGACCCGATCGGGAAGCTGTTCTGCACCTGGATCACCTGGATGTGCGCGCCGGCCACGCTCGACACGCCGCCGTCCTCCGCACGGCCGCCGCTCACCTTGAGGATCACGTCGCGCTTGCGCACCTACAAATCAATGTCCGTCCGTCCGTCCGTTCGTTCGTTCATCAGAAGGGTACAGACGTAGTACAGTTGGAAATCGATCGATCTCAGCCGCACATTAATTAGAAAAAATGTAGCTAGGTGGTAGCACAGCACGTACCCTGTCGGCCTTCTTCCTGAGGTGCCTGAGCCGTGGGATCTTGTTCACAGCGCACACCTGCAGGTCCATGACCTTGAGGTCCACCCCGGCCGCCGGGCCGTGCACGTGGACCATGGCGGAGCGCGGCGGCTCGTCGTCGTCGACACGGAACGAGCCCTTGATTTCGCCCCACTTCCCCGGCTCGACGACGGCCACGCCGCCGCCGACCGGGCGGTGGCCGTCCACGCGGACCTCGATGTGCACGGCGTGGGAGGAGGAGGAGCGCTCCTCCTCCGCGGCGCCGGCGGCTTCCACGCCGACCCACCCGGACACCCGGTACGTGACCCACGGCCGCGGCAGGCGCGAGATCGCCCGGCACACCCCGTCCTTCTCGTCCTTGCGGTGCGCCGCGAGGACGTACCGGCCGCTGGGTTTGCGCGCGCGCGGGACGCCCTCCTCCTCGTCGGAGTCCGGTGTGGCCGTAAGCAGCGGCGGCGGCGGCGGAAGCACGTCCGGCGCCGGGTCCTCGGCGTGCGCCGAGAGCGTGCACGAGCCGGACGGAGACCAGCCGGCGGTGAGGCCGCCGTCCGCCGTGTCGCACTGGTCCTCGACGAGGTTCATGCCAAGGTAATAAGCCGTCGTCTCCTCCTGCGCGTGGCACAAACATAAGCAGAGGTGTTTATTAGGCAATGAGCAGGCAGAGATACATGTCGCGAGCTGAGCACAGTGTGTGTCGGAGGGGAGCTCGCTGGCGAGCGAACGAGAACGCCGGTGGATGCGCCGTCGAGGACGCCATCAGAGCAGTTGGATGGGCGGCGGACAGCTCAGGAAATGCACACAAGACATCTGTAACTCTGGGGGTTGCTTGGATGCTTGGCTTCAAAGGAAGGAATGGGGAGCCAGCGACACAGGTGCCTTGAACATGGGTGCATCGAGCACATCTTTGGCCACAAAACTCACATAAGTTGTTGTAGTTTATGATTTCACGGGGTTGGTAGCAATGAGCTACTACTACCCCTGATTATGTACGTGACAGAAAGCCAAGACTGGATACCAACTTATGTCATGTTTTGAGTTCATGTTGTCTGCCTCGCACAGCCCGGCCGGGGAAACAAAAGATATGATGGCATGGTGCTGATACTCTAGAAGAAGTGCATGCATTTCGGTCAGTGTGGCGGCAGGCATATGCATGCATGCCGGGCTGAACACATGCAGAAAAAGTCGAGACTAACATGTAGTAGTACAGTTAGAACAGAGGCATTTCGCTGCGTGGCTGCAGGCGTGCATGTCGATCGGCCGAACATACGCAGACAACTAAGTTGACACCAACATGTAACACACGGCAGATAGGACACCCAAATGCATGGAACACGTACACATACCTCAGCGAAGGCCATGTCAGTTGACAGGTATCAACCAAGATCAAAGGAACGAGAAGGCTGGAGCAGCGCTGATGGATCGACGAACGTTGGCTGGTGTCGTTTATGCTGGCTGTGTCTCTTGGATGCAAGACTGCAAGTAGTGCTTGATGGTCTGTGGCATGCAGGGGCCGGCCGGGGTCGCAATTTATAAGGGCGACGAGCCTGCCAGGGGCAATGCAAGATTGCAAGTTCGTTCGGCAATCGCGTTCACTGCGGCCCAACCCGAAAAGTTCGTTCGAGTCTCGCGTGGCGAAACCCGGGTCGTGCGAGGTAGAAACCCTGGAAGCTCCGATCGATCCATGGCCCGAGGCTTAGCTTAGCTACCTAACCCGTATCTTTCGCCTATCTTTTGTATAACAGTCACGTTTGGGCAACGCGGCCTCCATCACGCTGGATCTCCTCCTAGTCGCGTCGTCCCCGACGTGTGGGGCCGGAGCCGGCTGGCGGTCCACATCTCAGAGTCAGAGAGATCGCTGGCTCGCCGGCCGGCTCATTATTTTACGTTGTTAATCTGTTGCGGTAATGATCGCCGGCGACGACGACGTCCAAAACCAAAAGCCATCCCCGAGTTCCGATCCTTTTCTTGGCTTTGGGAGGAGTAAAAGTTGCTCAACCCCTTCGGCAGCCGGTGGGCCGGCCAGTTGCATGGGAACGCCAATAAGGATCGCGACCTGGGCTTGCCAACATCAGATACGCCGATGGGCCCCGTTTACATGAGCTTTTAGATAGTAGAAGAGATAGCTCGTCTAGTGCTGCTACGACGACTTGCACGTTCCAGCCGCCCCGTTACTTGCACGGTCAAGGAAGAAGAAAGATTTTAGGCGCGAGAGCGTACGTGCCTGTATGTCGATCGCGTGGACGGACGGGGCTGCTGCAGCTGCAGCACGGGCTGGCTGTGGCTGGCCGGTCATGGCGTCGCGTCAAGGTACGAAAAGATGTGTGCGCTGCCGAGGCGACGGAGCTCGCGTCACTTGCGTGCCAGCGTGCCCGAAAGCGGCGTGGCTGCAAAAACCCCTCTCCGGTCTCCGCCGTGTACAATTCCAGCCTAGATCCTGAGGGCGGGCTCTCTCGTGTCATCTCGATCGGTCGATCGATCGCGACTTACGCATGGGCGCACGCGCCGCCGGCCGGCCGGTGGGAAAAATTTCGTTCTGGACGGCACAGCCAACCTGCCGGCCCAAGCAACGTCCCGAGGCATGGGAGTTCTTGTCCCGGCCGGAAGCATTCAAGCGCGCCCACATGTCGTGCTCCGGAAAAGCCATGTTGCATTGCGGCGGATCGTTTTAATGCTGAACGAACTTGCATATGCGGATCGATCACGATGGCTTCGTTCGATCATATCTGTCAGTCAGTATGTCACGCTGGATCAATCATATGATAGTTTGGCGGTATCGTTTCCTTGCGCCGTGGAATTAAACGCATACTCCCTCCGTCTCAGGATATAAGGCGCGCACGTAAATCAAAATTCAAACTTTGAAAACTTTGACCTACGATTAAGCTTGTATAATAAAAACTTTGTCTTACAACAATAATACAATTGCATTCATATTTAAAAGTACTTTCATATGACTATAATTTTGTTGCTACAAGTATTATATTATAAAAGATATTAAGAGTCAAATGTTATTATTGAAGACCGTGCCAAGTTTGACCGCGCCTTATATCCTGAGACGGAGGGAGTATCTTCGTATCCTCGAAAGACGTTTCTATAGACCCTAGCTAGAGGGCCTACGGATGATCATCTAGAAGGCCAGAGAGGTGAATTTTGAAAACTAATCAAAATCTAATCGTGTTTACACAACAATTTCAAATTTATTTTTCAACCAAAAACATATATATGCAGCCAACATGAGTGCAACAAGACTTAACAAATTGATTTACAATTTTTCAAATTTATATTTTCTCTATCTAAATTTCTAACAGAACAATTAAAAGTTCAAATATTTTGAAATCATTTATTTTATTGAGTGTCATCAATTCGGGTGTGGCACCCAACAAAGGTTGCAGCTCATGGATCGGCCTGCCTTGTTTCTTTTGCACGTGAAGATGATGTTTTCTTTTTGCGTTTTAGCTATTTTTAAATTACTAGTATATTACATTTGGACCACTGGAGCGGAAGGAATATCATAACTGGACCCTGGATGTGGCGTCACATTCTTTTGGCAGCATTTATAGACATTATGTGGTTTTGCGTCATTCATTTTGAGCATTTGGGAACTAAGATATGTTGTAATTTTCAATGGACTCAATAAGACTCACGCAGTCGGTTGTCTCGGACATGGATGGTCTAACAGTTTTTAAATGATAACAATGTTGTCATTTCACATATTTTTCTTACTGTTTAATTATCTAAAGACCTCCAAAATTCTTCAAACTTGCTAGATGTGTTACGTATTTGTCTGATGCATATGTTCCATTTTGAGCATTTGGGCACTAACATATGGCTTTAACATCCAATTTATTTAATTACAAAATGACTAAGCATTGTTTTAGCTCTGTGATCAGCAAAGATTATCCCAGGTATTAGTAGCAAATTTGGCAAACTGTAGCAGCTTGATCAGTGATGATAATTTATAAATTCTCTTGAACCTCGTAATGCCTCACAAAATATGAGAAAACTGGTGGCAGAAGCATTTGCGAGAAGTACCATCCAAGATTCCAGGCCCATGAGGAGAAAATGCACATGCCAATATATTCCAAATGACTGCTGCACGTGCTGGCTCCACGGATTGAAAGGAGAGTGCATGACATTGTCATTGACTATTGAGCACTGATAAGTTCAGATATTCAACAACAAGACAACGAAGTTCTGCAAGCTTTACTTCAGTAAGCAATGAAGCTGCTGCCTGAAAGACGAGATGTACTTTTGCAGGGTGAAATGTTATTTAGCTAGCCCTATTGCTGGGCATGTAACATACTTTGCCGGTGAAATTCCTTTGAGTTGGAGGCTTGGAGCTGAGCACCACCTGCAGTATTTATGATAGAACTATGCTCCTCTGCAGGCTTCCCCCTAAACAGTGATGTGTTGGAAAATTATGTACTTTCGGTGACATTTTAATTTCCAAAACTAAACAGAGCATTTAGCAATATATTCATGATTAAAATGAGTGATAGCAGATATGTGCAAGTGTTCAAATATAACTCATATTTAAACAAGAACACAAATAACAATATAAAGAGTAGGGGTATCAGATTATACCAAAAGTGGGACCAGTGACGGAGCCACCGGTTGCACTGTTATCAACTGGAGATTCACCCGTCATCAGAAACCTGATTGCCCGGCTATCCCGAGCAGGATCTCGCTGAGGGCAACCGGAACGGAGGCACCTGCTCTCGCCGGATCTGCGTGTGCAGAAGGCCATCGATGGAGATGCAAGGGGTGCAGCAGAAGGTGTGATTCAGGTAACTATTGGATGAGAAAGGAAAGAGATATTTGTACTGCTGGCAGAGGAGGAGGGGATGCACCTGGACGGGCTCTATTCGCGGAAGGGAAATCAATCACCCAATAAATTTCCTTTATTGCGAATAACTTTCCAACGGTGCAAAACCTTTCCCCGCCACGCACGTCAGGCTCGGCACGGCACGGCTCGCCTCGCCTCGCCATGCCACGCCCTCGGCCCGGCGCGGCAAGGCGAGCGAGCGTGCGCACGTGTGGCTCGCCGATATCCTCTAACCAACTTCACAAGCGGTGTACCCATAGTCCACCATTTAAGTCGGTTGGGATTCTCCTTAATTTCCCATACGGTATTAATCACATTTAATGTCAACATTAATTAGTGCGCTTTTAATTCTTTATTGTGTAAATAAATGGGCTAGGCCCATTAATTTCAACAATCCCCACCAATAATTTCAAGACATACTAAGAAATGTTCTGATACCCCTTTGATATACCAGTTTTTGATGGAGACTGTTAAGTTGAACTTACATCTAGAACTAGGGCTACACTTATCTACAATTGTACAATGGACTATGCCTTGAATTGCCAGTTTTGTGCAAACAAGTTTCACCAGAGCTCTAAACTGATAATAGGCTGCAAAGCGTCTCCGCTATTTTGGAGCTTATGAGTCATAGTCCATGCCTTTTCATGAGTTTCTAGATGTCACCAAAACCTCATAGACTATGACTAGTAGTCGAACTCATATAGGTGTATCCCTTTGAAATGTTCTGTAGGACAACATTTTTGTTTCTAGTAACAACTCTCTTGTTTCAAGAATCCTTCTGGAACACATTAAGGTGTAAACCAACCTACCTTACAGATTTAGAAGAGAAATGCACCTTCTCCTGGAATAAGCCTTATACAAAGGTTCTCTTCTCTCAGTTAGAGCATAGCTTGTTTCACTATCCTGCTTCATGGGATCTCCGATCACACAGGACAGGTTACCACTATGGAATAACACTCGTGGGTCTCAGGCCCAATTCCAAGGATGCATTGTCTATCACATTTCGTGAAAGACCCTTTGTAAATTGATCTGTCAGATTCTTAGCCGTTTGAATATAATCTAGGGAACTCCGGAGTTTTTCATCTTCCTGACAGACTTCAACCGCCTCTTTACATGCCTGGATGACTTCATGTTGTCCTTTGAACTGTTCACCTTTATAATCACAGTTTGATTGTCACAGTTCATTAGGATTGCCGGTACTGGTTTTTCAACCACCGGTGAGTCCATTAGGAGTTCACGAAGCCAGTCAGCTTCTACAGTGGCGGTGTCTAGTGCTGTGAGTTCTGCTTCCATTGTTGACCTTGTTAAAATGGTCTGCTTGCAAGACTTTCAGGAAACAGTGCCACCTCCGAGAGTAAACACATATCCACTCGTGGCTTTAATCTCATCAGCATCAGAAATCCAATTTGAATCACTATATCCCTCTAGTACTTTGGGGTACCCGGAATAGTGTATTCCATAGTCCATTGTTCCTACCAAATAGCACATTACTCTTTCAAGAGCTTTCCAGTGATCCTCACCAGGATTTGACACAAATCGACTTAATTTGCTTACAGCAAAAGCAATGTCAGGTCTTGTGGCGCTAGCTAGATACATCATTGAACCAATGATCTGAGAATATCTCAGCTGATCAGTCATTATCCTTTATTTTTTTCAAGATTACGCTGGCGTCATAAGGTGTTGAGACAGATTTAAGATCGCTGTAACCAAAGCAACTTAACATCTTCTCCACATAGTGAGTCTGTGACAGAGTCACCCCACCATTTCCATCCTTTACTAGCTTTATATTCAGGATAACATCAACTTCCTTTAGATCTTTCATCTCAAGTTTTTGAGACAAAAATTCTTTGACTTCCTTAATAACATTAAGGTTTGTCCCGAGTATCAGTATGTCATCCACATACAGACACAGAATCACTCCTTCGCCCCCACTGAAATGATAGTACACACACTTATCGGCTTCGTTAGCAACGAAACATGCAGTGGTTAAAGTTCTATCGAACTTTTCATGCCACTGCTTCGGGGCTTGCTTGAGGCCATACAGAGACTTCAGCAACTTACATACCATTCCCTCTTGACCTTTTGCTACAAACCCGTCTGGCTGATCCATATAGATCTCCTCCTCTAACTCTCCATTGAGGAAAGCTGTCTTTACGTCCATTTGATGGACAAGAAGACCATAGGAGGCTGCCAGGGAAAGTAACACTCGAATTGTGGTCAATCGAGCAACAGGTGAGTAAGTATCGAAGAAGTCTTCTCATTCCTTTTGGGTATGACCCTTGACCACAAGTCTAGCCTTGTATTTTTCAATAGCACCATCAGGTCTAAGTGTTTTCTTGAACACCCACTTGCACCCTACGGGTTTGCACCCATAGGGGCGATCGACAATTTCCCATGTACCATTTGTCATGATCGAGTCGATTTCACTCCTAACTGCTTCCTTCCAATAGTCAGCATCAGGAGATGAATATGCCTCTTCTATGGTTTTGGGTGTGTCATCGATGAGGTATACAATGAAATCATCACCAAAGGACTTGGCAGTCCTCTGTCTCTTGCTCTTTCTAGGAGCTTCATTGTTATCCTCCTCAGGATGTTCCACATGTGTGTGTTCATTGTGCTCTATCGGCTCAGTGGAGACATCATCTTCGATAATCTCATGCCTAGATGAAATTGTTCCATCTTTCATAGGGAATATGTTTTTAAAGAATGTAGCATCTCTGGACTCCATTATTATACCGACCTGCACGTCAGGTACTCTAGAGTTTACTATCAAAAACCTATAACCCACGCTGTGGAAAACGTAACCAAGAAAGATACAATCTACTGTTTTTGTCCAAGCTTGCGTTTCTTGTTGATTGGCACGTTTACTTTGGCCAAACAACCCCAAGTTCGCAAGTAGGAAAGTGTTGACCTTTTCTTCTCCCATTCCTCCAATGGTGTTATCTCTTTGTTCTTTGTAGAAACATGGTTTAGGACATGACATACAGTCAATATAGTCTCACCCCACCATTCCTTAGTAAGTCCCGATGTATCTAACATGGCATTAACCAAGTCTGTTAGAGTACGGTTCTTTCTTTCGGCCACCCCGTTTGACTGGGGTGAGTAGGGAGGCGTCCTCTCATGAATAATACCGTGTTCCTCGCAGAATGAATTAAAGACATTTGAGAAGTACTCTCTACCACGATCCGATCTAACTCTTTTGATCTTTCTTTCCAACTGGTTTTCTACTTCAGCTTTATAGATTTTGAAGTGATGGAATGCTTCATCCTTTGTTTTTAACAAGTAGATGTAACAAAATCTAGTACTATCATCGATTAGTGTCATGAAATATTTTTTGTCACCTTTTGTCAACACACCATTCATTTCACACAGGCCGGAATGAATTAAATCTAGAGGTGTCAAGTCTCTCGCCTCGGCAGCCATATGAGGCTTGCCAGTTTGTTTTGAACCAACACACACAAGGCACTTAGAATTTTTGACAAAGGTAATTTTTGGAATTAAGCTCAAATTTGCTAGTCGTGTCATGCAACCGAAATTAACGTGACAAAGCCTCGAACGCCAACATTTGATTCATCAACGTTAACAACATTGTTTACTACTTTATTACAACCATCATCTAAGGAAAAGCGGAACAGACCTCCGCTATCATAACCTTTACCAACAAATGTTTCAAACTTGGACACGATACATTTATTGGACTCAAAGACTAATTTAAAACCATCTCTACACAGTAGAGAGCCGCTGCTGAGGTTCTTCTTTATTGTAGGGACATGCTGCACGTTCTTCAGCTGCACGATCTTTCCCGAAGTAAACTTCAGATTGACCGTACCAACACCAAGAACATGCGCTTGTGTGCCGTTCCCCATCAGCAAGGAGGTAGCCCCTCCGACCTGGTAAGAAGAAAACAAAGAAATATCAGCACACACATGAGTATTAGCGCTAGTATCAACCCACCACTCGGGTGAAGACATAATTGAAAGAACTGTAGGTAAATGATTACCGTACCCCGATGTTCCTCCATGTTCGCTAACAACCATATTGGCAGACTTTGCCCCTTTACGGTCCGGACACTTCCAGCAAAGTGGTTCTCACTGCCGCACATGTAGCAGTTTCCCTTTTTCTTCTTGAACGCAGCGGTTTGTTTAGTCTTTCCAACGTTCTGAGGCTTAGGTGGTTTCTTTTTGCCCTTGTTGGAGTTGTTTGTGCAGGTGTTCATGTTCTTCTGAACGAAATTAGCGCTCGCACCGACGACTCCCTTACCACGTGTGTCTTTTGCTCTCACCTTTTCTTCCACATCAAGATTCCTAATAAAATTAGCGCTTGTGTTTTAGTGAGGTAGCAAAATCCCTCCAAGAAGGTGGCAACTTGGAGATGATAGCTCCAGCCACAAACTTGTCAGGAAGTACACATGGATTGTCCTTGCTACAACACGTGAGATCCTTTGCTAGCAGATGTATCTCATTTGCTTGTTCTACCACCAAACGGTCTTCCACCATTCGATAGTCAATGAACTGTTCCATGAGATACAACTCACTACCAGCATCGGAAGCTCCATACTGAGCCTCAAGAGCATCCCACATCTCCTTCCCACTCTTATGCTTAAGAAAGGGATCCATGAGGTGTGGTGCTATGACACCAAGAACGCAACCACGAAACAAACTGTCCCGAGCCTCAAACACAGTTCCCTGCTCGGAACTGCACTCGGTGGGTTTCCCTTTGATCACGTCTAAGATGCCCATAGCATTCAACCACAAAACCATCCGTTCACGCCAACGAATATAGTTATTGCCATAAAAAACGTTGGGCTTAATGGTTGAAACAAATTGAGCGACCGAAAGCCTATTAACATAATTATCATTACTTTCAGGTTTCTAGATTGTTGGAAAATTATCACTTTCGGTGACATTTTAATTCCAAAACTAAACAGAGCATTTAGCAATATATTCATGATTAAAATGAGTGATAGCAGATATGTGCAAGTGTTCAAATTTAACTCATATTTAAACGAGAACACAAATAACAATATAAAGAGTAGGGGTATCAGATTATACCAAAAGTGGGACCAGTGACGGAGCCACCGGTTGCACTGTTATCAACTGGAGATTCACCCGTCATGATGTTTCTCGTTGGTTGACCTTGTTCGATGTAGCCGTACGAATGCGATGCAGGAAGCGACTGATGGAGTGCAGATGGCCTTCGGATGTAGTCGCGCTGTTCACTTGGGGAACACAGGTACGACCACTGGGAAGTAGTCGATCGCAGCTAGCAGATGAGGAAGGTGACGGCGCGTGGAGTAGACGAACAGTGCGCCGGTGAAGACGACAGAGTTCTGGCGAGCAGTCGCGTGTAGACGCTCCCCAGAAACCTGATTGCCCGGCTATCCCGAGCAGGATCTGGCTGAGGGCAACCGGAACGGAGGCACCTGCTCTCGCTAGATCTGCGCGCGCAGAAGGCCAGCGATGGAGATGCAAGATGTGCAGCAGAGGGTATGATTCGGGTAACCCTTGATGAGAAAGGAAGCAGATATTTGTACCGCTGGCAGAGGAGGAGGGGATGCACCTGGACGGGCTTATTCGTGGAGGGAAATCAATCATCCAATAAATTTTCTTTATTGCGAATAACTTTCTAACGGTGCAAAACCTTCCCCGCCACGTAAGTCGGGCTCGGGCTCGGGCTAGGCACGACACGTCTCGCCGAGCCACGCCCACGGCCCCGGCCTAGCGAGGCGAGCGAGCGCGCGCGTGGCTCGCCGTTCTCTTCTAACCAACTTCACAAGCGGTGTACCCATAGTCCATCATTTAAGTCGGTTGGGATTATCCTTAATTTCCCATACGATATTAATCACATTTAATGTCAACATTAATTAGTGGGCTTTTAATTCTTTATTGTGTAAATAAATGGGCTAGGCCCATTAATTCCAACAACAAATGTTTGTGCCCTTTGTTTCTATGTAGTAGACGTGGATACATGTTTAGGAGGTGTTTAGTTCGTGAAAAGGGTGAAAAAAGTTTGGATTGGGTTGCGTGCACAGAGACAATAAATGAACTGACACGGTTTTTTAGATGAAATTTTTTTGGATTTCGGGTGGAACTAAACACCCTATTAGGCTATCCCCAACCCAACTAGTAGGATAGTTTCCATAGTATTGATGAGGCTGCCACATAAGCATTTTGGTGACATGGCATGTTAATGAGAGAAATGTAGACATGGTTTCTCATGCAAGACATCATGTCTACACAAGAACCAAGAAAGAGAGAAGAGTGATAGGGTGAGAAAAGGGAGAGAGAAGAGAGATGATTGGAGGAGGTTTATTTTTTCATTTATTATAGAAACTATGCATTGAGAAGGTAGTGTCTAATGTGTAATTTCTTACTCTCTTTTTTATTTAGACATCACCTATAGACACTATGGGTTGAGGATGGCTTTGTCATGAATGAAAAATGAATCTATGGCCCTGTTTAGATCCAGAAAAAGCTTTCCCTTTTCACGAAAAGTTATCCACTTAGAGAACTATGTTAGTTCATTTCTATCGCTATACACGCTTCCATAGAACCAGTGCTTTTCTGTACTTTTCACCCATTTTCCTCCATCTAAACATGCCCTATATTTGCTGGTTCTTTCCTAGGTCAAAATATCCTACCTTTCATGTGACAATTTGCTACTCCCTCCGTATAGGAAATAGATGAAGTTTTGGACAACGACACAGTCTCTAAAATGTAACTTTGACTTATTATTTAAAAAAACATTTATTAAAAATAATATATGTATACTTTTCTAAAAATACTTCTCAAGACAAAAGTTATTCCGTGATTTATACTCTCGATGTTTGACTAAAACCTTGTCCAAAATTTCATCTATTTTCTACACGGATGGAGTAGTGTACGCAAGTACAAATTAAAAAATGTCAATATCTCCCATCCAATGCTTGTCAGTGTTTTAAATCTCCAGGTTCAGCCGCTATAACTCTAAAATAGATCTAAAATAGATAACAATGGAGAGAAAAATGAAGACGATATATAGCGGCTAAATTGTATAATGCACAAATATGTGTAACCTACCTCAAAAACCTATTGCGGAGGTAGGGATTTAGATCCTCGGTTCTTGATGGCTTGCATTCTTTCAGTCTTTCTCGTAAAACTGCTACTTGCATGATGGTTTATTGAAAGAGAAATGTTTCTGTTAAGGATTTAGAGGACCCGGCCAGCCCGTCAAGTCCGATGGGCCAGAAGGAACCCGCAGGATGGCCCATGAGATATTATTGTTCATGCATGAACATACCCGCGGGTACTTATAGCGGTGGTCAGGGCAGCTAGCCGTCTACCTTGCAAATTAAATTAGAGTTTAGAAATAGTCTAAAAATCAGAATGACTTGGTGTGTAAGCCAAGTAACTGTCGGGATTGCATAGAAGTCAAGTCCACTACCGGAGAACTAACCTTGAGTACCGAGCCACCAATTGGTATCGGTTTTTGAACCGGTATTGGCTGGCGAGAACTAAAATGCAAACCATTTAGTACCAGTTGTGTTGCCTTTGCCTAGTACTAAACCCCTCTTCTAGTACCTGTCAGTAACATCAAACGGTATTAAATGGTTTTGCACTCAAAAAGGAAAAAAAAATCATTTAGGACCTGTTTAATTCCGATAAAAGTGGTGAAAACTTTTTGCATTGGGCCGTGTGCATAGAGAGAAGAAATAAATTCACACGGTTATCTAGGTGAAAACATTTTGCAAAGTTACCGGAATTAAACACGCTACTAGTTGTGCTACCCGCACTAGAGGAAAAATGAGCATTAGTACTGGTTGGGAAGCCAGGTTTAGTACCCGGTTCCTAAACCGGTACTAAATATTCGAGACTGCATCCAGTTTAGTACCTGATTTGTATTAAAATCCGGTACTAAATGGCTTTGTGCCCAAAAAATAAAGAAAAAAATTGAAACCACCTAAGTCACCTGAATTTTTCACGCGTAAATGAGCGTACACGGCAATGAGGATTCGAACCCACGACCTCCAGCCTTGCGCGTTGCTTCGTTACCATCCCACTTATGCATCACATATGACTGAGTGAGAGATGCATTACTTTTGAAGTAACCCGTGGAGACCCATTTAGTAACAGCTCCAAACACAAACTAGTACTAAATGTCACCTTTTAGTACAGCTGTGTGTTAAAATCCGGTACTAAATTGGCACACAATTTTAGTATCAGATTTTAACAGTGACCGGTACTTAAAAGGTGACAGTTAGTACCGGTTTGTGTTAAAATCTGATATTAAACTGCCTCCGAGGACTTCTAATGTTTGGAGCCGGTACTAACTAGCTCGGTGACCAATTTAGTACCGGATTTTGGGCAACCGGGACTAAATAACAAGGGACGAAAGGTCATCTTCTACTAGTGCCAGTACTAAAGGTCGTTAACATAAATATTTTTTGCCTTCAAACTCTCTCCCTTCTCTCTCGACGCCGCCCTCCTACTGTTACACATATCATCCTGCTTGCATATGTCTAGCTATGAGTTGCTGATATATACAACCGCAACATTATGTACTCTCCATCAGAGAGGAGGGCCTGTACTTACTGATGTGCAGGCTCCATCAGGCTGCACACATGGAAATTGAAGTAGACTATAATTATTTTACTAGTTGAAAACCCCGCGCGTTGCTGCGGGAGTTTTAAATAGACATGATGTTTACTTCTTAAGAATATAGAAATAAGGACATATATAGCCTTTATCTATGGTAGATACAGTTCAGAGTTACAAAATATTGAGCTGTAATCAAGACTGCAGCCTCTATGCAGAATATGAGGGTTGAACATCTGTTCTTGATACTGAAAAGAAAAAGTTATAGCTAATACAATTGCAAAATCATTTATCTAATGTGATTAACAATTGTTACCCCGCAAAAAAGATTAACAATTGTTACCTGAAAGGAAACATTTTAAATTCTCAAAACCATATCCTAGGAACCATAGCATTTCTAAACATAGAGTATGAAATGGACAAGTGAGGTGTTCTTTAAACATGATGGTCATATTGAAACTCATCAGAAAGATAAAGCTAATCTGAAAGTGGGTAAGAGGACATAAGAGGAATAACCTGATTTATCGTAGATTTGTTGACATGCACCTTTGACAAAAAAAAAGGAATAATGAAACAGTAAAAAAGTTCATCCCTTTGATCCACCCATCGATATTGTTATCTCTGTCTCTACATCCTAACCACGAGGAATATCTATGGGTCTCGTACAGGACTACAGGAACCGCACATGTCTGGATAAGCATCACATCCCACGGCAAAGAAACAGAAGGCGAGGCGAGGAGCGATACTTAGGCCTCCTCCAATGGTTGAGCTAGCACACTAGCTCTAAGCATTTTAAGAGACAACTTTTCAATGATCTAGCTCTTAGGACATAGCTCATAATATGAATGATCCCACATGTCATACTCATGTAGTCTCAAAATGCGTGCATGAGACTATCTCTTGATTAAGAGATAGCTCTTCTCTCTCTTCTATTAAATAGAAAGAAAATTCTATGAGCTAGCTAAGAGCTAACTGGAGGAGGCCTTACTAAGGATTGCCGAGAGGCGCGCTACGGTGTCTGGCGGCGGCACAAAGCCCAAGCCCACGGAGACCTCTTTGCTCGTGTCGAACAGCGTCTGTATCCCGTGCTCCGAGGCTCAGCCGACGAACACGGATGCGTTGTACGGCATCGTCTTGTCGAGTCAACGTCCCGCTCGGATCCCCCGCGCCCGCGTACTCCAATTCCTCTGCTGGCCGCACGATGAGTTTCCCCAGCCAAAAGCAGTGAATGTGAAACAACATGTGAAGGTGAACAGCATGTGAAACTGCTGCATGTGCGTAGTGCTCTGTGCTCGCATAGTGCTCCACTATGCGCATGAGAATGTGAGGGTGATTAGCATGTGGATGTGAATGTGGCAGCCCTTTTGTAATATAAAATGGAACCTATGCGGCTAGATCATTCTGTACATTGCGACATGTTTTCACCAGCGACCTGTAGTGACATATGGAGCCGCCTGAACAAGACGAAGTGGAAGATGTTGAAGGCTTTGGTCCTACGGAGGTGTTCACCGTGGAAGATATGCTAGCAGAGGATGTGATGTTCGACTAATTGCTATCAGAGGAATGTCCTCGGCTAATCATGTCTCTCTTAATCAAGCTTGAATATATTCTATCTAATAGCCACACAATGGTATGCACAAATACATTTGTAGTTGATTTTAGCTACATGCAAAGCATTATACAGCTTACAGACGGATCCTTTGTCCCTGGTCTGCACAGCAATGGAGGCGGAGGGAGGCAAGCACTTGGATGATGGACTGAACCCGGCCACAATTCCCGGGTCTACCCGTACACAGCAATGAAGGGACGATCTCTTTATCTGCCATGGAGTAAAGAAGAGGGGAGGCCAGAGGACAGGAAGTAAAGAAAGGGGGCTCTTGCTCTGTCATGGAGTAAAGAGGGGGAGGTTCATCAGTAGTTGATCTGCCATGGAGGAGGGAGGCCAAGCATGGAAGAATCCTGGGAAGATTTAAAGGCTTAGTGGAGAAGAACGGTTTCTGATGACGTGGCTTAACCAAATCGCAAAGAAATATGTAGTGGGGATCTGCTATATAGGTACTCCCTTTATATTGGTATTAGATGATGTTTAGGACAACGACACGGTCTTCAAAACGTAACTTTGACTTCTTATTTTTACAAAAATATTTATTAAAAAGTAATATATGTATACTTTTCGAAAAATATTTTTCAAGACAAATCTATTCATATGGTTTTCACATGTCCAAACTCAACGACTTAAAAGTTATTCGAGATTTATATTCTCAATGTTTGACTAAAACTTTGTCCCAAACTTCATCTATTTCCTATACGGAGGGAGTATAGTAGATTTAATCACACTCATCAGGATTCGAACTCCAAAACTCCTTTGATACCATATTAAATTGTATGCATCAACCAATTCATTGACGTAATGGAATTAACGTAAGGGCATGTACAACCCTGACTATTTCCCGTCTTTGTGATGGTCATTTTGCAAACCGCCCCTAGCTTATCCCAGAGACGGGCCGCTCGTCGGTCTCGCGAGGCGACGCAGCTGTCCCGTGCTCCGAGGCTCAGCCGACGAACACGCATGCGTTGTACGGCATCGTCTTGTCGAGTCGACGTCCCGCTCGGATCCCCCGCGCCCGCGTACTCCAATTCCTCTGCTGGCCGCACGATGAGTTTCCCCCGCCAAAAGCAGTGAATGTGAAACATGATGTGAAGGTGAACAACATGTGAAACTGCTGCATGTGCGTAGTGCTATGTGCTTGCATAGTGCTCCACTATGCGCATGAGAATGTGAGGGTGATTAGCATGTGGATGTGAATGTGGCAGCCCTTTTGTAATATAAAATGGAACCTGTGCGGCTAGATCATTCTGTACATTGCGACATGTTTTCACCAGCGACCTGTAGTGACATATGGAGCCGCCTGAACAAGACGAAGTGGAAGATGTTGAAGGCTTTGGTCCTACGAAGGTGTTCACCGTGGAAGATATGCTAGCAGAGGATGTGATGTTCGACGAATTGCTATCAGAGGAATGTCCTCGGCTAATCATGTCTCTCTTAATCAAGCTTGATTATATTCTATCTAATAGCCACACAATGGTATGCACAAATACATTTGTAGTTGATCTTAGCTACATGCAAAGCATTATACAGCTTACAGACGGATCCTTTGTCAGTGGGTTGTATGAGCTGTCTTTATATCTGTCTGGATGATAACTTCGAGGTTCTTGAATACGCACTCCGTCTGTGGGTTGTACATGCCCTTAGCTGTTGGGGTATAAATGAAGCATCCACCTCTTCCATTATGCACTCGCTGTCGTCGTCCTCTAGGATCTGAATCGCTAAAACAGATCGAGCTGGGTGACGTCGATCTGGTCTGATATGAGGGCGCAATGCAATAATGAAGACAGGGAAGTACTGTACGATCCAAACGAACGCGGGTTGCAAGTTGCAGGGACCGTTCTCCGTAACCACCATACCGCCGGCCCCGGGCGCCTGGCACTCTGGCAGCGGCCACCGTTTCCCCCTCCGCGCTGTCCGGCAAGCGTAGCGGCCACACAAACACAAGTTACCGCGTGCGAGGGCGACCGACCGAATCAGCCCGCTCTTCCGTCCCGTTGCCGGTCAGAGCAACAGAGGTGCCGCCGTTTCCCGTCGAGGCTATCGCCGTGCTGCCCGGCCGCGCCGTTGATCAGTGCGTGTCCGCGCTCCTCGTGCCTCGGACAGGGCCATCGGAGTGGGTCATTTTTTTGGTAGTTTGTGGGTTCATGGACCACTCGTCCGCGCCTCGCTTGCATCCCTATCCGTGCAGCGAGCCAGCGACGCACCGACACCGAGCCCTCAAAACGAAACGCTAGCTCCCCTTTATAAGCGCAGGCTCGTCTCCCTCCCTCCGCCACCCACTGCTTTCCCCGAGCGAGAAAACTCTCCTTGTTCTTCCTCGTCTCCGGCGTCCGCGCTCGATTCTAAGGCTTAGCTAGGTCGCTGCCTGGGAAGAAACTAGAATCAATGGAGGACATGAAGGTGAGAGTGGTAGAGTCATCGTTTGTGGCGCCGAGCGAGCCGACGCCGAGGAAGGGGCTCTGGCTGTCTTCCCTGGACCTCCTGATTGCCAAAAGAGGCCACACGCCAGCATTCTACTTGTTCCACAACAACGACGCCGCCTCTGATTTCTTCGACGTGGCCAGGCTCAAGGCGGCTATGGCCAAGGCCTTGGTGGCCTTCTACCCCCTCGCTGGGCGCCTCGGCGTCGACAGCAGCGGCCGGGTTGAGATCGACTGCAACGGCAAGGGCGCGCTCTTCGTTGTCGCTCGTGCTGATATCACCATTGACGAGATCAAAGACGTGAAGCCGTCGCCGGAGCTGAGGAGGCAGCTTGTTCTGCGCATTGAGCCGTCGTCCGTTGTAATGGGAGTACAGGTCCACGCCTTCCATCTCCAAGATTAGTGCTTAATTCCTCATACATCAATATGCATCGGTACGACATCTTTGTAAGGAACTAAGGATGCATTCTTGCAGGTGACTTTCTTCAAGTGCGGAGGGGTAGCCTTGGGAACGGCCCAACACCACGTCTCCAGCGACGCCACGAGCGCGTTCCACTTCTTCCAGACGTGGTCGGCCTTGTCAAGGGACGGCGACCACGCCGCCGTGGAGCTCCCGTGCCATGACCGTACCCTCCTCCGCGCGCGGTCCCCGCCCATCATCCACCCGGACGCCCTCTCGATGTTCCACCCGAAGCTCACCTTCTCCAACCCGTCTGGACCCATCACCACCCAAGTCTTTTCCATCTCCAAGGATCAGGTCACCTCCCTCAAGCGCGGCTGCGGCGGCGCGAGCACCTTCTGCGCCCTGAGTGCCCTCGTGTGGCGATGCGCGTGCGCCGCCCGGAGGCTCCCGCCGGACGTTGAGGCGCGCCTCACCTTCTCAGGGTGACGCTGCCACTCCCGGAACGCTACTTTGGCAACGCGTATCTTAGGGTGGGCGTCGCCGCCACGGTGCAGGATGTTATTGCCCCGGAGGCGTTGGCGTCCGTCGCCGGCCGCATCGGAGGCGCCATACGCCGGATGGACGACGAGATGGTGAGGTCGGCGATCGACTACTTCGAGGCGGAAGAGATGAGCGGACACTGGGCGGCGACGGGCACCCGGCCGATGACCGAACTGCATGTTACCAGCTGGCTAGGCATGCCGGTTTACGACGCGGATTTTGGGTGGGGGCCGCCGCTGGTGATGTCGCGTGCCGAGTCCAACCTCGGCGGGTTTGTGCACCTCGTGAGCGACGGGCCAGCATACGGGGCCGGCGCCGGCGCCGGCGGCGTCCGAGTGATTACGTGCATGGAGGCTGCAAATGTGAAGGAGCTAGAGCACCTGCTTTACGAAGATCTAGCCAGATGCATCTAGTGGCTTCATGCACATGCTGATGGTTCTCATGATGCGGTCTGTACTGGACTGTAGCCCTGTAGGGCTGCAAAAATAAAAGGGGTTGGGGACTAATAGTCCTTGCAGGGCCCCATTTTATTTGTTCTCACTTTTTTTTCATGAGCTTGTTTTCCATCAGCCACTATCAACCTGCCACACAGTGGTTTACTCTAAAAAATTTATCGTACCTCCTCTCCATCAGTTGCTTTGTTTGTCCCAAATCTCAACCAAACGGGCAAGGACATCAAGTTAATATGACTAGGAGGATTAAAGCAATCGATCGCCAATAGACCTCCCACAATGCACAATATTGGTGTGTTGAAGAAAGAGAAGGAAACCGGGCCTTGCATGAGATATGGTTTCTACAGACGGTCCAAAACATAATGTACAGACGGTCCAAAACATAATGAGAGATGACTAGTATTAAATTTAGCTGTGTAATATTGGTGTGTTGACGTAAAAATCAGGACTTGACAGATGCGCAAACACACGATCGAAGGCGTGGCCTTGAAATCCAGGGCGTGCCAGTCAATCTGACCTGTTGATTGACAAGGATGAAAATCGGATATTAAGAAACAGCTAAGAAGCCGATTCTGCCGTCAGTGAGATCAGATATAAGAGGACCGATTCCGATATGCAGTGAAACAGCTAGAGAGCCGATTCCGATACTCAAACAGCAATGAAACGATTGAGAACTAAGCAATAAAAGACAACTTTTTTTTTGAGCATCAAGCAATAAAAGACAACTATGAAAGTGATATGATAAAGCTTAGGATAACAACACTTAGAACAAGTTAAACAGCTATTAGATGCAATCGGTGATGAAGCCTTTAACAGAGCCGATTAGATCAAGTTCTAAGCTGGATAAGGGGTGATAAAAGCTAAAAATAACAAGAAAAATCTTGTAGATCTAGCTGATATCGATAACTGTTGAATAAATCTAAACGAAGCAACAACGATGCGCCCGGATGCTAAAGCTTAGATATTACTCGGTAAGGGTGGAACTTACAAGCAAGCCTTTAGGGATCGAAATCGTCTCGACTTGCCGAGAAGAACGTGAATCCACGTAAGAGCCTTGGGAATCGAAATCGCCTCAACTCGCAAGAGAACCCAAAAAGGAAAAAAGCTTTGGCGAAGTCGCCGACTTGAAAGTAAAGTAAAGATTTGTTGTATTGAATGTGTATTATTCTTCTCACGAGCCTCAGGGCTTATATTAATACACTGGAATACAAACTCCTAGTCGATTACGACAAAACTAAACTTGACGCGAAAGAAAGAAACTTCCTAAAGAGCTATTATCTAAAAGATACAAAACGGCCCACTCTTGGCTCAATTAAGCTCACGAAGCAACTATCTGAATCGGACATCGTCTGATCTTGGATACTCCGATTCTGACTCTCGTCTTAGTCCTCCAATTCCGATTCAAAAACTGTCTTCCTCTTTCCTTCTTGATGCCGGTCTAAGACGTGTTAAAAAACGGCATCAACACATGCCCCCCAATTTCGGGATAAGATGAATATATTGTCCCAAAATTCCCGCCTTTTTGATCTACTGCCATCCGGAGGGAAACCCTGATTTTTTACCACGCGAAATTCCATATCTGCCCCTTGGGTAAGAGCATAAATAGAAAGCTTTTCCACACCCGTCGTCTCCACCCCTCCGCCTGCCATCCTTCATCGTCATCTTCTCAAACCAAGCTCTCATCCGGCGAACTCCGGCGAATTCCACCTGACGGTTCCTGTCCAACAATCTCCAAGACTACCTTCACTCGTGTTGTAGATCGAAATGGCTTCTAGTTCATCTGCCCCCCAGGTAAGAAAACATCTCGTCTTTGCTATTTACTTGTCCATGGATTTGAATCTCTCAGATTTTCTTCTTCTTTCTTTCCTCCTAGGCAAACCAGATCGACATTGTTGTTCCTTCGAAGGTCTCAGGATTCTTTTTCTTAGGGCCCATAGGAAACAAAGATCCCCTAGATTTCATCAATCTAGAAACCCAGCGCATCCCCTTCAAATCCCTATCAAAAAATTCTCTCGATTGGCAAAATCCATTCAGGTCTTGGCCCACCTTGGTTCCTGGTTGGAAGATTGGTACATGAGAATGATCAACAGTAAACGCCCTGATTGGGAAGCCCATGGCATCGGGCAATGCATTACCCTCTCCTTGGCAGATATGAAACGGAACGACCCCCTTCTGATATTAGACTACTTATATCAACAACGCCGGTGACGTACAGGCGGAGATCCAGGCGAGCTTGACCTGGCGTGCAGTGGCGCAACACCCGCACCCTACTGGTCCTAGGCGTCGCGACAGCGGTGACGCGCTAGTGTGATAGCCCATGGCTTAATAAGATCGATAGAATACTTATATCAACAAGTTGCAACTTATTTTTCGGAAGCTCGTCTCTAAAAAAACTCCGGGGTTAAGCGTGCTTGGACTGGAGCAACTTAGGGGTGGGTGACCGACCGGGAAGTCCTTTTCAGGTGCGCACGAGTGAGGACAAAGTACGCAGAAAAGACATGTGTTGGTCTGTTAGGATCCAGGCGGCGGCGGTGACGACCGGGGCGTGGCGGCGCAGCTAGCTCCCGCAGCCGGCCACTGGGGTCCGGGAGGTGCCATTTCAATTTTTTTCAAAATATTTTGCAAAAAAATTAAAAATCCCTTTTCCCTTTTGAAAAAGTTTTATGAAACTTTTTAAAAAAATTTTGAAAACTTTTCTGAATTTTTTCTTATAATTTCGTTCCAATTTTATTCATATTTTTTTACGAGAGTTTTCAGAAACTTTTTGCCGTCTGTGGAGTGCACGTGGGCTGCGACGGGTCGAGCGGATGGAGCTCGCCCGTAAATTAGCAGTCCCGTACACCACCCGTGTAAGCATATGACTATATGATTAGGAGGATTATCAATCGATTGCCAAGTGAAGTTCCCACCATGCAATCAGTTCATTTTAAGCTCACAATTAATTATCGTGGGAGCCAATTGATCCACCTTGTAGTTTTACCATTTTGCTAATAAATAACATCACTTTGCAATTAACTTGTCCTTTGGAATTTCTGTTTGATTATTAAATGGATCTCACAACTGGAAGACTCTTCGCCAACAGGGACAATGACAGCTTAAGTACTTTTGAAAATGTCAAGGAGCAACTTATTAGACATTTAGGAAAATTATCTCTTCTAGATGTGTAAAGAGAACGTGTGTCAATAACGTGTGAAACAAGAGAGTAAAGTTAAGTAAGTTAGAACTGGTTAATACTATTAGCACTCTAGCAGTGATAGAGAACACCCACCAGTACAGTTTACTACAAAACGAGGAAATAGCTCGTCCACTTTATTCATCATCACCAATAATTCTTAAGGAGTACAATACCTTAAGTTTCTCTTACAATACCCAATAATCGTAGAAATGTAAAATTACAGAGTGCTTTCAGTTTGCGGTACATTTCTCCGTAGGATCAAATCAATTATACGTACTAGGACCCCTTTTTTTTCCCAGGGCTGTATGTGTAACTAGGAAGAGTACGTGTGTAGCATAGCAGTGGTTGTCAAAGGTTCATGTCCAGCACGAGCGGGGTGTCCCCTTTCTCCACGGAAAAGGTCTTGTGCACCTTCCCCGTCGCCGTGGCGAGCTGCACGACGTACGTGCCGTGGTACCCCCTGAACTTGAAGTGGCCGGCGCTGTCGATGTGGCCGCGCGCGTGCGACGTCCACTCCCTCCGGAGATCCACGAACCTGCAGAACACAATTGCACGTCAGTCACCGATGGGGCCACGATTTGGCGTCTGAGAATCATATCGATCGATCGTGATGACTGGCCTTTCGCCGGCGTCGTTGACGGTTCCATCGGAGTTGACGAGGCAGGCGTCCTGGCGCCACATGTGGCCCTGCATGAACCCCCAGAACACGACGCCCTCGACGGCCGGGTGCGCGTACGCCTCCCGGAGCACCACCTCGAGGTCCTCGGCGCGGAGGTCGACGTCGGACTCGCACACGTCGAGCTCCGTGAGCCAGACGGGGAGGTCGGTGGCGGCGGAGAGCTTGTCGAGCGCGTCGCAGATCACCTCCCCAACCGGGTTCGTCACGTGCCCCTGCAACCCAATCCCCCCAACCGCCGCGCCCTTCTGCTGCAGCGCCGCGATCTGCTCGATGTACTTCTCGGGGGTCGCGTTCGGGTCGTTCCCTCCCTCCACGTTGTAGTCGTTCACGAACAGCGTGGCGCCCGGGTCGAGCCGCGCCGTCTCCCTGAACATGAAGGCGTCGATGTCGTCGCCGAGCCGGCTCCGGTAGTAGCTCCCGTGGAGCATCTCGTTGTTCACGTCGTAGTGAGGGAACCGGCCGGCGTAGCGGGCGAGGAGGCTCTGGAGGCGGGACTGCACGGCGGAGGTGAGCTGGTCGTTGTCGAGGTTCTTGACCCACTGCTGGACGGTGTTCTCGACGGCCCAGAAGATGCAGTGGCCACGGACGGGCTTCCCGTACCGGTCGCAGAAGTCGAGGAGCGCGTCGGAGTCGGCGTAGTTGAGCTGCCCCTGCTGCGCCTCCGTGTGGTACCACTTGAGCTCGTTCTCGAACACCGCCCAGTCGAAGTGCTTGGTGAAGAAGTCCACGAAGGACGGGTTCTGGATCACGCCAGGGTTGATGCACGCCCCGAATGGGAAGCTGCTGTCCATCTGCATCACGCGCACCGACGCGCCCGAGATCCCTGACGCCGCCGCGCCGAAGTTGAGCACCACGTCGCGCTTGCGCACCTGCCAGCAGCAGCAGCCACAGAGCACGTGTGCAACAATCAAATCAACATCTAAATATATCACCATCGACCGATCAATATGCGCATCAGTAGTGAATGCGTAGAATTCTGAAATCTTGTTTGGTGTGGCGGCAGAGACAGTGATCGAGTTAAGTGACTAGTGCCTATCGAGGTCACCACCAACCAGACGTAAAGTTCTGTGATGGCTTGAGCGCTCGCTCACTCACCTTGTCAGTCTTCCTCCTGAGCTTCCTGAACCTCGCCTTGCGGTCGGTGGCGAAGACCTGGAGGTCCATCACCTTCACGTCGACGCCGGCGGGGGCGCCCTGCACGCACACCTCGGCGGCGCACGGGCTCTTCTTGAGCCGGAACGCGCCCTTGATCTCCGTCCACTTGCCCGGCTCAGCCCACACCGCGCCGCCCTTCACCACGCACTCGTCGTCCAGCCGGAGGTTGACGTGCACCGCGTGGCCGCCGCCGGCGCACTCCGCCTCCGCGGCGGCGCCGGCCCCGATGCTGATCCACCCGGAGACGCGGTACGTGAGCCGGGGTTTCAGCGCGCCCTTGATGGCCTGGCGCAGGCCGTCGGCCTCGTCGGCGCGGCCCGACGCCAGGATGTAGCGGCCGCTGGGCCGGTAGTCTTCGGCCACGTCGTTGATCGTCTCCGTCGGTACCTTGGCCGGCTCCTCCTCGTGCACCGACAGCGCCGTGCACGACCCCACCGGCGCCCACCCGGCTAGCCCGTCCTCCAGCGCGCTGTTCTCGATCAGGTTCACGTCGAACACCACCTCCTGATAATGGGCAACAAACTCAAATGTGAGTGAGGCAACTGCATTGGAACACACACAGAACCGTGTGACATGTACTGCTACTGGTACTGAACATTGTACGTACCTGAGCGCAGCAGCAGGCCATGGCGCTGGATCAGAGCAAGGAGCTAGCAGGTGATTCGCTGAGAGATTGTAGTTTAGTTTGGAAACTTGGTTGCTGTCGATTGGGCTGTGATGGCCAAGGATCGCGGCGGCTCACCTTATATAAAGGGACCCGATTGGGTCGCTCGTCAAGATCACCACGAAAATGGTTGTAAAGCGCACCGAACGCCAAGACGTCGTGCGAACTCGAAGCAACCACCACAGACAGCTCGGGCATGTCTTTCTCTCCCAGTGTGCTCCCCTGCTTTTGAGTAACAGTAAAGAATTCGCAAGACACACACCCGTCTCGCCGGGGCTCCGAGTGCGCGCGCGGCTGGAGAGTGGATCCCGGCGGCGGCGTGGCCGGCATGTCAGCGGCGGAGTGCATAATTAGCTGCTGCTCTTTGTATAGTAATCATGGATAAATTATTCGCATCCGTTTGTTTTTTTCCCTAAGTGGTGTAAGCACCATTACCAACACTTCAAGCGTTCTGCCAATGCAAGGGCCCCCGTGCTTTTCTTGGCTTCGGGAAGAGACAATTAAAAGCGATTGGTTTGGGCTTGTTTAGTCGCTGTTAGTGGTATCTAGCACAAACTTGGGGGTCGTCAGCGAGCACACTCAAAGGCCGGAGATTCTGATGGTCTCGACGGATTTGATCATGTTGAAGCTTGTCAGCTCTTGTCGTCTACAGTACTGGCCTGACGTTACTCGTTCAACGAATTACCTACTCCCGCTGTAAATGTGCTACCGTGTCATGCTGTACACTTTTTTACCAGGAAATGTACCAGCAGACACAAACGTTGGACCTGCGACCTGTTCGTGGCACAAGATCCTTCAGAGTGCGACGTGGCCAACTTGCAGCCGCCCCACGACGACGTACGATGCCATGAAGAAAATGGAGGACTTGGTCTGCTAGGCGTAGGGAGTCGAAATACAAAGCTTCAAGGCACGAACATCGGCTAAAGGCGGCGAGGTCGGTACGGTTGACATATCGTGCTGTTTAAAACAGATGCAAACCTATGACAGCCACAAACAGAGGACACAGCCAGTAGCAGCTAAGCTACCGCTCGTGTATGGACATGGATCGTTCTCGAATCTTAGCTTGCATTGATCGACGATCCATCCATGGCGGGCGGCGGCATGCGCATGCATGCAAATTCAGCTCATGCTCGGCGTCCCAAGCAAGCAAATTAAAGGGAGTAAAAAACAATTGCGAGGAGCAGAGGAGAGAGAGGCCGGGTTCAGCGTACATGCAGAGCGTGTGCTCCTCGGTCCGGGATTGGGATCGGTCACGTTTGTTCAGTGTGGAACGTGGTGCACTCACAAAGAGGAAAGGCAGCCAAACGGCCCTCTAAAGCTACGCATGTGAATTGCCGCGAATATCCCATGAAAAACTGAACATCACGTCAAATTCAGAAAACATAATGAATTAGCCACATGGATTTGAAAAGGACTCGGAGAGAAAAGGAAAGGAAAGTAGATATGGGCTCACCTTTCGGCATGATGAGGAGATTTGGGCTGAATCCAGCTTCTTACTTGTTGTCGGAAAGGGTGATGAGGCGATTTGGGCTGAATCCGGCTTCTTCCTCCGTTGTTGTCGGGCTGGTATATATGTTCATCATCATCTTCAACAACAGAGCTGATCCAGTTTAAAATGGGCCTAAGCCTATTTCGATGTGTAGGCCTCCCTCCATATTTCCTTTGAACGTTTTGAACTTGTTGTATTTCGAAAGTTCTAAGAAAAAGACCCCCGTGGCGTTGAAGGTCCTCAGTGGATACATAGAAGTGATTTATTTATTTGATTAGCAACATTCGAAGTGCGAAACCATTGGGCGCATTTTTTAGATACAGGAAAATCCGGCTTTAGACCCTCAAGGCCTCACAGAGAGGGTTTACAGCCAAACAAAGCGATACACACAGCTTTAAATTGTACCCATGTTTGCACACAAAGTAAAAGTTTAAACTCAACTCTAGTAAATCTAAAACTGAACTAGAGATAATCTGAAACTCTAGGCTTCAATTCTATTTCTGAATTTCCATCCAAACTTGCTGAAAACTTCCATCATGGCGGTCTCCAATCTTTGACAATGTTCCTTTAACATGGTCCTCTCTTCCTCTTTAGAGAGACCTGCCCAACTTCTTGCCTAATATGTCCCTCTGAATATGACCTGTAAAGAAGATTCAGGATTGTTTTTCTTAAACACTATCTCATTTCGGCTCGGCCAAATGTCCTGACATAGAGCAACAACTCCTATAAGAATTTGCGATCTACTCTTTTTTGACCAAATATTAAGCCCAGGTCCCAACATATCAACAAAGTCAGCAGGTGTTCTAGTACCAAATGTAATATGCACAACACTCCAAATGAATCTTGCCAAATGGCAGTTGAAGAAGAGATGGTGTATGCTCTCTTCATGGTTACAGAAGCAGCACTTTGTACTCTCCTGTCAAATTTTATTTTGACCGAATTGTCTTTAGTTAGGATCATTCCCTTGGGCGCATGGCTTGGAACTTCCAACTTCTTTGCGGTGCACATTGCACAGAGCCACAAACAAAAAGCAGAGGGTTTGAGATACGATTGTACAGCTACGACACCATGGATGGTCGGAAGTTGATGCTTCATTCAGTTCAGTCATAAGCTCATAGCACGAAAATGCCTTGGTGCTGCAGTCAGCCCGGGCTGCCTTTATTGTGGCCATTGATTCTGTACCGAGATGTGTGCTTCTTTGTCTCATTCTCATGTATTTCAACGTATTTCAATTTTTTTCAAGCGTACATGGCAGGTTTGGCTGCTAAAGTTACATCGTTTTCAGCGAAAGATGCTTTTTGAGAGTAAGTAGACAGTACGAAAGATGCTTTTCATGCAAAAAAGTACATGCAAGTGGACATACTTTTTTTCACATTCAAAGTACAGTGGTCCCTCAGTTCTCTCTCATCTGAGACATTGTTAGACCATATCAAGCCTATAGATTCTGTACATGAGCATTTCAATTTTGAAAACAGTACCGTTGTTGTGTTATTTAATATTTGTCAACTATTTTTTTAAATCAATCATCCAGTACCGGCAGCCTCATGCTCAGTGCATGTACATTGCAAGCTACCTCGCGTACACCATTGGCTTACTGCTCAATGCATGTACTTTTATAACACTACCTCATGTAGCATATGTACACTAACTGCTCAATGGTTGTACGTTATAGCATTGTGTCATCTACAAAATCAAAATTTTTAGATAGTAATTGTACAAAACTAAACAAATCATGACCATGTATAACAACACATTCAAACCAAAACAGTGCACATAAATCCCATTCGCATGTAGAGCCAAACACAAATGAAAAAAAATGCTAACATGCCGCTCTTGTAAAAATAAAAATGAAATGGATATGAAAAAAATAAGAATGCCGCTATTGCTAAATCTTGTACCAACCAGAAGAAGAGACAAAAAATGGATTAAAAAAGAAAAGATAAAAAAAGCTACGATGCACTTGCAAAATCAGGCCGCTCCTTTTGCAAAATCCTAGTCAATTAGCTGAAAAACAAAACTCCGAGCACCTGTTGTGCGGCCCGGCCACAATGTACAGGAGCACCGAGCACCTGCTCTCGCGCAGTGCAGCCCCGTGCGCACCCGAGCAGCATACGCAACAACGGAGAATCAAGAACAAAAAATAGCTAAGAAAAAGAAAAAAAATCAACAAGAAAAGGCCGCCCATGAGTACCAACAAGCAAAAGAAAAAATAATAAAAGAAAAGGCCGCCGGCGCTTCTGCGCGGGGACCGCTGTGCTCCGTCTGTCCGGCGCAGCAGCACGCGGCCGCTCAGATCCGGGGCTACGTCCTCCCTGCGGCCGTGCCCAGGTCGCCGCCGTGGATGCGAGCGCCGGCGAGCCGTCGCGCGACATCGATGCACGCCGCAGCAGCCGGGCGTCGGCCGGTGGCGTCACACCAAGGACGGCCTCGCGTAGATCCCTAGAAAAAAACCGGACCGGACCAGTGGTCCGACCGGAAAAACCGTGAACCGGTGACCGGACTGGTTCGGTTCAGTTAAAAGACCGGCCATGCAATTGAACCGGTGTGAACCGGTCAAACCGGCCGGTTATGTGTTGAACCAGTGAACCAGTGACCGGTTGAACCCGTGGTTTTTTATCAAACCAGTGAACCAGTGATTAGTTTGATGTTTAGGTAAGAAAACATATATATTTCTCATACAAATCATAAGAAATAAATATTTTACTAATAAATAATGAACCACTGGTTGGACTAGTGAACCACTGGTTGGACCGGCAAACCATTGAACCAGTAGCCTGACGGGTTCGATCTCCGGTCCGGTTTTTTCTATGCGTAGATCCGGACACCGACAGCCAACCCCACCCTCGAGCTGCGCCAGACATGGGGGCGCCGACGGCCGTTGAGCAGGGCCCGCGACGGAGCGTAGGTGGCCGCCTCGGGCCCTGCTCCTCTGCCGGCCGCCTCGCCGTCTGCCTAGCGCCGGTATGCGCGGCCGCGTGCGAGGGTCGGCCGCCGCCGCCGAGCTTCGACCCGCCCTGTCGCGCCACCGCCTCGTCGTATCTTGCCGCCGTCACAAAGAGGGCGGGTCCGGGGAGCTCCGCGCAGATCCGGCCGTCGTCGGCCTCACGTGCGGGCTCGTGCAGCCTGGATCTGTTGGCCCCGCGCCTCGGTGGCCTCCGGCCGCCCGGATCCGGCCATGACGCCAAGCCGGCCTTCGGTGACCCCGCGCCGCCTCTCTCTCTCAGGAGAGAGAGGAGAGAGAAAGTGAAGAGGAGAGAGGAGGTGTGGATTCAAAATGGCTCCTAGTCGAGCCCAGGTCCAGCCGCCGCACCCCACGCCGGGAGGTCGCCGCCGTGCCGCTGGCTCCGGTGGATCTGGATCTGGGAGGTGGGAGAGGGGACCAGAGGAGAGAGAAAGGAAATGGCCAAATGTTTTTGAATCTGTACATCACCGGCTGTCCATCCTTTTATTTATTATGTATAAAACGTGTACAAATACGTGAGGACCATAGTATAAAATACACCAAGGGACACAATGTCTGAGCACGTGTACCTTACCTGCACCGGTGGGGTGGGGGATGGGTACAGGTGTCACCCCCTCCTTAGAGGCACTCCGGCTGCCTTCACTACTTAAATCTTAGTTCCTCGTAGCACTGGGGGAGGGCGGTGCTGCTATGCAAAGTTCAGCTCTGACTGATCTGGTTCAGCCGTGCGAGTGGAGGATGGGCCGGCCGGGGCAACCCGGCTCCTAGCGTCCTGATGACGCAGGGGGTATCTAGCCTCTGGCCCCTAATATAAAGGTGACACAGAATAGCTGATACGACGTCAGTGCCGTGAAGATTTTCAAGATAGCAGGGCCAATCCTACTAGCGTGTAGCTTTCGGCCGTGTTTAGTTCATGAAAGGTTTTCGCGAAAAGATTTCAGATTTTGATTTTACCGATTTAAGAGCAGTAAATGTAGACGAAAAAGGTGGAAAGTTACATGGATAGTTTGGAAATCTCGAGACGAATCTAACGATGGTAATTAGAGGGTAATTAATCTATAATTAGCAGATGGTTACTGTAGCATTAATGTTGCAAATCATGGCTTAAGTAGGTTCATTAGATTCGTCTCGCGATTTACAGCATATCCATGTAACTTTTCACATTTTTCATCTACATTTAATACTCTATGCATAAAAGATTCTCCTTTGATGTGATGGTTGAAAAGATTTCGGGTGGTAACTAAACAAGGGCTTCGTCGCAACACAGAAGACGCAGTGAGGGCGGGGTGGGAATGGGATAGGTCCGTCTCGTCGCAGTGCAGGCCACCGAGGGAATCAAGTTTCCGGAGTGGCATCGCATATAGCCCGTGTTTAGCTCGCGAAAACATTTCGTGAAAAGATTTTGAGTTTTGATTTTATCAATTTAAAAGTAGTAAATGTAGACGAAAAAGGTGGAAAGTTATATGGATAGGTTGAAAATCTCGAGACGAATCTAACGATGGTAATTAGAGGGTAATTAATCCATACTTAGCGGATGATTACTGCAGCACTACTGTTGCAAATCATGGATTAAGTAGACTCATTAGATTCGTCTCGCGATTTACAGTCTATCCATATAACTTTTCACCTTTTTCGTTTACATTAATACTTCATGCATCAAAGATTCTTCTTTGATGTGATGGATGAAAATATTTCAAGTGGAAACTAAACATGGCCATAGGAAATCAAATGAATCTCCACACAGAGTGACAGAAATCAACGGAATCACTACAGTGGAGGTAGACGCGTCTTCACAACTGCTGTCAAGATCAAACAAGTAGCCGCCCACTGTAGCCCTTGTTCAGTTTCAAAACGAAATCTTTTCACCCATCACATCGAAGGAGAATCTTAGATGCATGGAGCATTAAATGTAGACGAAAAAGGTGAAAAGTTATATGGATAGGCTGTAAATCGCGAGACGAATCTAATGAGCATACTTAATCCATGATTTGCAATAGTAATGCTACAGTACCATCCGTTAATTATGGATTAATTACCCTCTAATTACCGTCGTTAGATTGGTCTCGAGATTTCCAACCTATCCATATAACTTTCCACCTTTTTCGTCTACATTTTCTAATCCTAAATTGGTAAAATCGAAACCCGAAATCTTTTCACCGAAAAGTTTTCACGAACTAAACACGGGAGTAATCTGAATGAAAAAGAGGGCAAACCACTAGGAAGCAGAAAGTTCAGAGGGACTTTCAGTATCTGTACGGTATTTGCTTCCGTGCTAATCCTGGGATGGAGCGTCAGATCACAGCGCGGCCCAGATAGGATATCATGAATTTTGTTCCCATTGTATTAAGCAGCAGGAGAACTCAATGCAGGACGAATCGGCAGGAGTATTTACAGTTGTACTACTAATTATCTGACTAAACGGAAGTACGGAACTGCAAGATAACAGTTACTTTGGTTAAACTTAGCAGCACACAGCTTGTGAATAGAAGAAGATGCCGTTAAGCGTTAAATAAACTCAGAATCCAAATCCATTGGCTCTTGCCTGCAGGACAGGCCCGCTTGGCCGGCGTGTGCTGTTGACTTGTGGATACGGACTACGGAGGCACACCGAATTTGACTTCGATGGTTATCCACATGACCACATACTGCCTATATCTTTCTTTGATTGCTGACTATGAAAAGCCAGTTTGTTTCGAATTTGTGGAGTATCTTGATCAGTTGCGATTCCCTTCTCATCTCCTCTGCATTGTATGCTTTGAAAGTCTTAGTGCTTGACGGCTTGTGCATGTAGCTGAGAAATTTCAGATGGGCTGACGGCTGAGGCTAACAATGGAGGGATCCAAGAAGTCTGAAGTGGCCGATCAATTGAAGTATTTCAAACGAATACGAGGTCTGAAACCTGACTTTGCCCGTGTTTAGTTCGCGAAAACATTTCATGAAAAGATTTCGGGTTTCGATTTTATCAATTTAGAAGTAGTAAATGTAAACGAAAAAGGTGGAAAGTTATATGGATAGGTTGGAAATCTCGAGACGAATCTAACGATGGTAATTAGAGGATAATTAATCCATAATTAGCGGATAATTACTGTAGCACTACTGTCGCAAATTATGGATTAAGTAGACTCATTAGATTCGTCTCGCGATTTACAGTCTATCCATATAACTTTTCACCTTTTTCGTTTACATTTAATACTTCATGCATCAAAGATTCTTCTTTGATGTGATGGATGAAAATATTTCGGGTGGGAACTAAACATGGCCTTTGTAACGGGGTATACGAGGTTTGAACAGCATCACTGTCTCAGTGAAGGAGATGGCTTGGAATGGAAGCCAGGAAAGAGAAGATTTCAGTGGCAGCGAGAATTCCAGTTCAGCTATAGTACGCGCAAACCGTGACTAGCTCCACTCCAGAACAGAAAGCTGAATACTACTAGCATCAACAAAGTTCCGGGAATGATTTCCCGAACACAACCTATGGATTTGATCATCACAAAGCAAGTACTCCCTCTGGTTAGTATTAGAAGTCGTTTAGGACAGCGACACGGTCACGAAAGCAAAACTTTGACTTCTCTTTTCTATAAAAATATTTGTTGTTAGGCCAGTCTCAGTGGAAGGTGTCATCGCACAGTTGCCAAGACTGAAAACTTTGAGAACTGTGCCAAGTGAGTGTCATCACCATGACATCCTCTCTTATCCCATGACACTCCCATCATAAATAGCACTGTCATGTCAGCAAATTTGTTGATGTGGCATGAGATTTAATGCTCACGACACTCCCACTGAGACTGGCCTTATGAAAGTAAATTTTAAGACCAATCTATTTATATGATTTTCACATTTTCAAACTCAACGACTTAAATGTTATTCATGATCCATATTTCCAATGTTTGACTCAAACCTTGTCAAAAACGACTTCTAATACCAAACCGAAACCGGAGGGAGTAAGTGCAGTGGGGATGGAGCTAATCCGTCTGGTTGCAACTTGCAAGGCACCGAGACTCGGCCTTCTCGAGGTGGCAATGTGCCTAGAGTCTTAACAGATATTTGATGTCACATCATAAATTTTTCAACCGCTCAATCAACAAATTGCTCAATGGAAGTATGCACGTCTTCACAACGGCGGTCAAAATCAAGCGAGCACGACTCAGCATAAACCTGAAAAAGGAGAGCCACTAGAAAAGTCAGAGAGACTTTTGTCCTCAGAGAGGAGCTTCAGTGGATATCTGCTTCCGTGCTAATCCTCAGATCACAGCGAAATCACACATAGGTCATTGCAAAATCAAATCAACATCAACAAATCACATAATACATACTGGAAGGAGATATGATACATGATAGTCATGGAGGATTTTTTTTATTTTCACTAATACGGAGTATTACGCAGGAGCTTTTCCTCTAGGCGAAAATAGTGCTAGAGAAGAAACTCCAGCCCCGATTACACGCGTCACTCCTTCTTGGCCTTGTTGTCCGGGCCGGCGGCGGCGGCGGCGGGTTCTCCGGCGCCGCTGCCTTTGGGCGCCATCATCTTCTTGAACTCCTCGAACCCAACGCACCCGTCGCCATCGACATCAACGCCGGCGATCATCCTCTCGCACTCCTCGCCGCTGCACCCTTCCCCGATCTGCGCCATCACCTTCCCGAGCTCGGCCGCCGTGATGCGTCCGTCCCCGTTGACGTCGTAGACGTCGAAGGCCGCGCGGAGCTCGGCCTCGAGCTCGCCGCTGCCACGGCCGTCGGCGGCGCGGGTGTGGAACGCCGCGAACTCGCCCAGGTCCACGTACCCGTCGCGGTCCGTGTCGAGCTCGTCCATCATGGCGGCCACCTCACGGCCCCCGTGCGAGGAGCTCGGCGGCGGGGAGATGGCGCGGTTGACCGCGGCGAGCTCGGATGGGGAGATCCGGCCGTCGCCGTCCGCGTCGAAGCGGGAGAAGACTCTCTGCATCTCCGCTGAGACCTCCGGCGGCCTCTGGCTCTGGGCTTGCTGCTGCTGCTGCTGCTGCTGCTTCTCGGTGGTGGTCGACATGGCGACGGAGGCGACGCGATGGAGCCTGGTGGATCGAATGGTGAAGTGGTGGTGTCACTCGAGAGCAAGTGGCTGGAGAGGAGGAGGCGATGTGATTTGTGAGCAGGACTTTTTGTGAGGCTGTGAAGTGGAAGATGTGTGGAGGTTGGAACGGTCTCGCCGGAGGCCGGAGATATTAATAGGCCGCAGCGGCGGTCGCACGCGGTATCGACACGCCAGCGGCAGGGCACCGACTTTTTTTGGCTCGCCGGATAAAGAAAGCGCACCGCCACCCGCGCAGGCCGTGCGGAGTCGTACTCGTACGTGAGAGAGAGAGGTGAGGGACTACGCGGCGGTCTTCGTGGCCGCTGCCTCGGTCGGCGCATGGCCAGGCGTCCGCGCCGGGGCCGAGGCACGTGGACGGCCGGCGGGGAGGCGGGGGGGCGGTGCGGATCTCGGTGTCACGGGGCAAGTTTCCTTGCTCGCGTTCGAAGTTTCCTGGAAGCTTGAAAGCAGAGGAACTGAAGTCTGAAGAAGCAGAGGGCGTGTTGAGCAGGCAGCGTGAATCACCGGCCACGTCTGTACCTTGGGATATTTTTAAGGCAAAAAATCTGTCTGTACCCAATGACGTCAACGGCTGTCAATACAGCCCATGAAGTCTGGGCCGTAGACGAATCTAATCCAAGATGGGTATGGCGGCCCATTCTTATCTTCGGTCGGGCAGTGTGCAGCGTCTCCGAGCCCAATCTACTTTTCCAGACAATCCAGCCCATCACGTACGATGCCCACCTGATCTCAAACAACCAAAAGGAGGCCAAAGCCCACCCCGAGCATTTCCGCTGCATCCATGGCCCACGCCCACGCCCACTCACACCAATCCACCCCTCTCTCTAGTAGTCTCTCCTCCATTCGAGTCTAGAACACTCGTGCTAACCTGCGCTCGGTCCGGCGGCAAATCCTTCGCGACTCCTCGTCCAACACCGGCCGGCAATCCAGAAGAAGCAGGAGCCACCAGCACTGGACCCTTCACGATTCATCTCCAACTGATCATCGATCTGGGCTCCTCCTATAAAACGCAACGCCCATCGAGCCAGAACCAGAACCCACCAAGTATTCGACGCGACGCGAGGAATCACAACAGCGACCAACAGTCCACCACCATCAATTTCAGCTTCACTCTCAGTAGTTCTCAACTGAAAAAACCCAGCAATGTCGCTGGTCCGGAGCGGCACCGTGTTCGACCCGCTGTCCCTGGACTTCTGGTCCTCCGCCGACCCTCTCGGCGTGGTGCGCCCACTAGCGGAGCAGTGCCCGGTGCTCACCAACGTGCGCGTGGACTGGAAGGAGACCCCGGCCGCGCACGTGTTCAAGGCCGACCTCCCGGGCGTCAAGAAAGACGCCGCGAAGGTCGAGGTGGAGGACGGCAACGTGCTGGTGATCAGCGGCGAGCGCGGCAGCAGGGAGGAGGCACGGGAGGGCGAGGCGTGGCGCCTCGTGGAGCGCGGCAGCGGCGGCACGTTCCGGCGCCGGTTCCGGCTCCCGCGCGGCGCGAGGCTGGACAAGGTGACCGCGGCCATGGAGGACGGCGTGCTCACCGTCACCGTGCCCAAGGACGAGGCCAAGAAGCCGCAGGTCAAGGCCGTCGAGATCTCAGGCTGATCGAGCCGGCCTGTGGCCATGATGTTCTGCAAGTCCGTCCCGTGTGTCCGTGTGGCGTCGTCCATATCAGTGTCTTGTGTAGTTGTGGAGTATGTAATGTTAAGTTCACTCGCGTGAGTGCCACTCCATGCTGTGTGTATGATACGTGATCTCGAATAAAATTGTGGAGCACGTCGTCGGGTTTGTATGGAGCTCTTGGAAAATGGGTCTTTTACCAGTAACCTTAAATTTGGCACGATCAGCTTGTGACGTGGAGCTTGCAGTTACTCGAGTCACTGGTTAGTCAAAGTTACTACCGTGTGCTCACTGATCTGCGCGTACTCACCAGTGACAGTGACGCTTGTGGTTTCTTGGTCCTTCTCTGGTGTGTAGCTCGGCCTTCTTCAACGGTAACGACTTTGAATTTTGAGGAAACGGGCACACTCGCCTACCATGCCAATGTTGTCGACGTGCAGTGACCGGTGACGGAAGCCAAGGATCCACAACAATACACCGAGTATTCGAAGTCTGCCGCTGGTCTTCGCCCCCTGCAGCTTTGTCTAAAGGCCACTGGCATCTGCCTGCCTTGCAGAAAATTGCCGGTGTAGTTAGTTGTATTGTACTAGTTTGTTACCCAGCAATGACAACCTCACCAGTCTCCTAGGTCTCTCTGGCCATCTTCCTATTCATCCTGCTCCCAACCTTTTCCTCCTGTTAGTATTTGGATGGCAAGAGATGATATGATTTTCAGGGAATTCAGCCAACCTTTGAGGAAGTTCATTCAAGAGAGAGAGTTTGTCCTGGTTATTCTAAGAGCAAAAAAGCTTGATCAACCAGTTATGTCTTTATGGCGTACTCAATCATGTAACCTTTCTTATTTTCTGTCTCCTTTTTTGTTTCTTGAACTTACTAATGGTTTTCTTGTAACTCTTGGTTGTTTATATATAATCAGCAGTGCGCAACCCCTCCTCCAATTCATCATGCCTGTCCACGCTCAAATGTAACAACACTGACACCATCGAGATCAGACCTCCTTTCTTCGTTGGTACTGCGGGTCCAGTCTGTAGGAAATTGGTTAGCGTGAGCTGCGGCCAAATGAACTAAGATACAAATAGCTCACAGCGCATACATAAACTAAGCCGCATTAAAAACATGATGACGAGCCAACGGGATTTCTTCCTTGATCTCCTGCTCTACTTGAACGGCCGTCATTCGCCTGTCCTCAAGCGCGCTCCTGTTCCTGTCCTAAAAAATAAACAAAGAAGCATTAAGAGCGAGTAGTATGGAGCCAGCTAAGCGAGCGAGAAGCACAACCACGTCATAGAAATCACTGCTGGCAGAGAAAGAAATGGAGAGAGAATGCGGAGCGAGTGTCTACCGAAACGCCCGCTTGAGCGGGCGGATGCGCGCATGCGGTTCCTATTGGCTACGCTGCTGCCATGCTTCAAGCTTATTCGCTGCATGTGGCGTGCGTTTACTACTGTTGTCGACCACCGTATTAAATATTGTCCACGCTATTGTTTTTCTTGCCGTCTGCGAGCGAAACCATAATCCTTACTCTGGCCTTGTTTTGGCCTTGTTTAGTTCACGAAAACATTTCGCGAAAAGATTTCGGGTTTTGATTTTACCGATTTAGAAGTAGTAAATGTAAACAAAAAAGGTGAAAGGTTATATGGATAGGGTGGAAATCTCGAGACGAATTTAACGATAGTAATTAGAGGGTAATTAATCCATAATTAGCGGATGATTACTGTAGCATTACTGTTGCAAATCATGGATTGAGTCGGCTCATTAGATTCGTCTCGCGATTTACAGCATATCCATATAACTTTTCACTTTTTTCGTCTACATTTAATACTTCATGCATCTAAGATTCTCCTTTGATGTGATGGTGTGGCAGAACCACCTCCAATTATGTCAGCTCAAGTGCATTGTCCCTTAGCTAATGCAAGCAGTACAGCACACTCGCACTTCAACTGACATAACCGTGTAGTTGCTGTCGGGTAACTCCCGATTACACCACTGATCACATTGTCGAAACCAATACGAGGCAAGTCTCACTCCACAATGAGCACAGATGATTAACGAGTCACAAATTTTACAACACAGTACACGTGGATTTAATTTACAAAACAGGACATTGTAAAGAGTTATTACAACACAGAGTTTTTAAAGCACAGCGGAAGTTTAAAACATTTCGAGTCTACGACGATAACAACATAATAATGCACAGGTAGCCGAGCTGGCATTATCAATCCCTCGGCTCCACACCCTGCGAAGCCGGAACGAACTGCAACTGAAAACCTTCGGGAACACCGAACGGAAAAGCTTCGACGACCTGCTCTGCTAGGCTAGACTCAGACACTGAAAATGGGTTAACACAAGCAGGTTGAGTAATTTAATACTCAGCAAGACTTAACCGACTTAAGATTATTAAGACCCCTAGTATGCAAGGCTTTTGGCTGGGTTTTTGTTTTGCCAAAAAGAGCAACTAAAAAGAACCTTACTTTCAAATTTTAGCAGCCAAATTTTAGTTGAGCTATTTGATCTAGATTAGCTTTTATAAAACTTTTACAAATGAGAGCAAGAACTTGATTAACAATTCATACAGCATATGATCATCAAAAAAATTCAAGTTCTTAACTAGCGATGCTGCCCAGTGATCAAGAGCTCAATACCGTGAGTACGGCGAATCGATTCGGTTTTTATCCCTTGCAAGGGTAACCTACCCACACGGCACAAACGAGCCCCGTCGAGCTGCTTATGCCAGCCGTTCCTTCAGTCAACACTAAATACTTGACCTACCCTGCGACCCTCAAGTACCAGTCCCCACCGATACCAACGACGGGTCAGCCATGAGTTACTCTAACCGGTACATGAATAGAAAGTCAGGCGTAGTTCAACATACCAGTGCGAGCTAAAGTACATAAGTTACCAGTTTCAACTACCTCTTACTCCCAGCATGTGAGGTAGTACAATTCAATCTTGATCCCAGAGCCAACAACGAACGGGCCTTAAATGACACAGGCGGAGCTACACCATTCAATTCCTTTCCCTAACAACATTCTCCGCCCGGTCTACACTTTTTCCAGTCTAACTGACATGTTTGAACAAAACTTGCTGAAAGAACCAACTTAGCTTCTCGCGAGTAACAGGCAATTACTCGACTTCTACCGTTTAACCAGCCTAGCAATTCTATCGACCTACACATACTAGAAAAACTCTGAGTTTTCCTAAGAATCATGCAACTAGGTTTTCAGTCAACTCCTATGAAAACTTAAATGCAGAAGGTAAAACTTTGTAAAGTAAATAATTTAATTTGTGGCTGCGTTAAAGAGGTTGGATGCTCCGGTGCTTGCCTTCACTGGCCTTGGGCCCTTCGAGTCTTGGCTCGGGTCTTGTTCAGCTTCAGCAACAACAACCTCGGGCTCTTGCTCAGCTTCAGACTCAGGCACCAGATTATATACCCCGTCAGCTAGAACGTTCTCTACATGAAGATTCACATGTGTGAGCTTAGAACAACAATTGGAAAAGATACAATAATTAAAATGCAGCAATTCAATTATACAGCTTAAGTACAAACTCGGATATGCACATGAAAGCACATGAAATGTTGCTAAAACCATTTTTAGACTTTTATAGAGTAAGTGCATATCTCTTTAAGCAAGATTAACTTATCACTAAGAAAGAAAGATAACAACAGATTCAAACTCAAACTGAGATCACCAAAACATTCTAGGAAACATTTTATTAGCAAAAAGACATTTATAAAACCACTAATTACATAAAGAAAAGGGTTATAAAGCAACAAATTACTTTAACAAGCCTACACAGGTTAACTAACAGTGCAAAAAAAAACTTCTCTGGGAAGCTTTTAACTCAACATTACCACTGAAAAAAAATTTTAACATTTTATTCTAACAGAAACTAATTATTTTGAAAAAGACAAAAAGGCTAGAAATCTACCAAAACAACAAACAGCAACAAGATTATGCACAAAAAAGCCAAACTTCACAGAAACACTAAGTAGACATTCACAAAGATTTACCATGATTTATTGAGCTCAAAAACATATTCACAACTATTTTTAACAGCACAAACAAGCTAAACATGGAGAAAAAGCTTAACCTAAACTACACAGACAGCATGCAACCTAAAAATTTACTATGCTCACAAAAACACATTTTAGAGCTACTGTGATTTTCTCAAAATTTTTGGACATGTAGAACTATTTATTTTGACAGAAAGCTAATAAACTAACTAAAACTTCTACACAGAAAACAGCATAAAAACAACATGATTTTATAATTTTCTGCAGTAACCAAAGATGCAACAAGTACAACAAAATTGGTTTCACAATTTTCCCACTCTCCTATGATTTTCTATGCATTAAACAAGAAATACATGTATGCTGAAAGGAAAAACAAAAGAAAACTCGAAAACACTTTTGCGCTTAGGCCCCTGGATCTAAAAGATCTATTACCAACCAGTCCTTTCTTCACAGATAAGCCCCCAGATTTTCCAGATAACCCCCTCGAAAGATCCCACTTAAACACTTAACCCCCGCACTTTTTCACTTAACCCCCTGGAAAGAATTCCCCTTCTAATTGAACACCCCTGGCCTTCTTCTTCACGGACAGCAGGGAGTCGCCGCCGTGGGCTCGCCGGGGATCGCCGGAGAAGAGGCCGGAGTCGCGCCAGAGTTGCTCCTTCCCCCTAGGACCCCACGCCGCACTTCCTGGCCAAGAAAAACTCCAGGATTAGAGGGCGCAAAAGAGCTCTCCCCGAGCGGACCGAAAGGTTCCAAAAGCTCGCCGGAGCTAGGGCGTACCAAGGCTCAAACGATGGGGAAAAAGGTACGGGAGGCACCAGCGGTTCAAGTGTACTCCATTTGCGTGGCTTTGGGGGTCAGAGGGGTAGCGGAGGAGTGAATTGCTCGGCGAGGTGGATGGGCGGCAATGGCGGCCGGAAAGTTGGCCGGCGACGGCTCTGGAGGCGGAGTGCGGTGGAGCGGAGTGGTCGAGGACGACGAGGGCGATGTGAGAGAGTTACTGAGACAGTGAATTGAACAAGGACGGATTAACCGCGGTGAAATCCGCGTCCCCCCCCCCCCCCCCCCCCCCCCCCCCGTCGCTGTGGAGATGTCGACGGGTGGCCGGCAATGGTGGCGTCCCCGTGGTTCGACAGCGAAGCAAAACGCATGCCTGGGAGCAACTTGGCGAGGCGGAGCGTGGGCGTCAAGGGGCAGTGAAGCGCGGCGCGTGGCACCGACGGCGCCAGCGCAGAGCTCAAGCGAGCTCGCTCTGCCTGAAGTCTGAATCGACTTGTTCGATTCAGTTGCAACAGTAACCGTCTAAAAACACTTCAAAGATTTGATTCAAACTCGAAATTCTGTGTAGAAACTTTCCAAAACTCCAATACAAAAGTTGTAGATGGTACCAAGGGGAACAACTTTTGTTAAAGTCACCAGGTTCAAAAAGATTTGGTTTGAGAGATAAACTTGATCAAACTTCGGCCAAAAACTCGAACTCAGAAAAATTTCTAAGTCCCAAAACTGAATTGAATTTAGCTGACTTTGAGCATGAAAAAGAAATAGCTAGAGTTTGAGATCCTGGAGTTGTTCATGATTTTTGAAGAGTTCAAACTACCAGCTTTCAAACCATGAACTTGATTTGGTTTGGATAGATTGAAAAATAAAAGATATAGAACTCTAAAGTTGGCTAATGACTGCTGTCACGATTTGGACTTAGCCAATTTCAGAAATGCTGAATTCAGCAGTTTGACCACTATTTGACCAAGAGTTTGAGCAAGTAAAAGATGTTTTTGCTCAAAACCAAAACTTCTAGCTGAAAGTAGATAGTTCACTAATGAATTTTCAAATTGGCCAAAAGCCACTTGTTTAAACATTTCTAATTTTAAACAAGCCCCCAAAAGGGTTAAATGGAAAAGGTTAATCTTAACCAAAATTTGAATTCAAAGGAGTTTAAAAACGAAATTTGACTTTTGTAAGTCCATTCAATCATGATACTCAAAACATAAGCATGATGAGCACCTCAAACTTTGTACAAAGAGTAGATGTGCATGATAAAATTTTCAAAAAGTGACACAGGGTGTCACAGATGGGTGAAAAAATTTTGGGTGGGAACTAAACACGGGCTCTAAAGAGATAGAAATGTTCCGTGCTGAATAAATGAGCAGCGCCGCCTTGACTATTCTTAGTTCTTACTTCCTCCTTTTCAAATTATAAGTCATTTTGGCTTTTCTAGGTTCATAAATTTTGCTATAAATCTAGACATAGCGTTTATCTAGGTGCATAACAAAGATTATAAACCTAAAATGCTAAAACGACCTATAATTTAGAACGGAGGTTGTACATCTTTCGGTAATCGACAGCTATCCGACACCAATCCCCCAATTCATACCTCCATTACTGGTACTTGCACCAGGTTTCCAGATCACGTACTGATCCTCTGTTCCAAGCCTCCCTAGAGAAACTGCAAATGCAGGATTAGATGCAGGCCACTCCAAGACAGCATTCGCCAGTACGTAACTGTAATTTTGCACTATCTTGCGAGGTGGAGCTTGCAGCTATACTCCTTAGTCACTGGTTAGTCAAACTTCCACCGCGTGTGCTGACTGAACTGCTTACTGACAAGTGAGGCTGGTGAAATTTATCGGTCGTCCTTTTTGTTTACAGGATGATAGAATTCCGAGTCTACTGCGAGTCCACTGCGAGAATGACAGAATTCCAAGTCTACTGCGAGTCTTTGGCCATGTTTAGTTCCCACCCGAAATATTTTCATCCATCACATCAAAGGAGAATCTTTGATGCATAAAGTATTAAATGTAAACGAAAAAGGTGAAAAGTTATATGGATAGACTGTAAATCGTGAGACGAATTTAATGAGTCTACTTAATCCATGATTTGCAACAGCAGTGCTACAGTAATCATCCGCTAATTATGGATTAATTACCCTCTAATTACCATCGTTAGATTCGTCTCGAGATTTCCAACCTATCCATATAACTTTCCACCTTTTTCGTCTACATTTACTACTTCTAAATTGATAAAATCAAATCTCGAAATCTTTTCACGAAATGTTTTCGCGAACTAAACACGGGCTTTGCCCCCCTGCAGCTGCAGCATTGCCATGGCCTAAAGGCCACTTTCTTGCAGAAAATTGCTGGTTTAAGTTGCGTAGTCGGCCTGTTGTTATTAGTCTGTTACTCAGCAATGACAGCCTCACCGGTCTCCTCGGTCTCTCTGGCCATCTTCCTCTTCATCCTGCTCCCAACCTTCTCCTCCAGTTCATGTACGTCCGAGCTCAGGTGTAACAACACCAGCCCCATCGAGATCAGACCTCCTTTCTTCGTTGGTACTCAGGGTCTTGATCCAGCCTGCAGGAAATCGGCTAACGTCAGCTGCGGTCAACTGGGTCCAGAGCTCGATCTTGCTACTACTGACAGCAAGCTACTGCTGAATGGGGTTTCCTACGATTACCATACGGTGGTAGTACAGGATGTTGAGCTCAGCGTCCTCAAGAATTTGACCTGCAGTTTCATGTTCACCTTCACGCCGCCTGTGGCCAACTTCCAGAGCAGTTACCCAGACTTGGTGCGATGGTTCTCGTCGATCAGCTGCAGCCACAGCAACGCCACAGTTTTTCACAGCATATTTGGGGATGACAAGGACGTTGGCCAAAGCATAGAACCGGAGGAGCGCGGTCTTGCTTCATGCCATGCCACTCCTAGGTTCGAATGGACCCTAAGCTTCAGCGATAATAGTAGTGCTGGGCAAATCCCCCAGTTCTCAGTGCTATCAGGGAGCATAAGGAAGTACCTTTTGTCGCCTTCAGATTGTGTTGTGCCTTCTCCTGGAGGTAACATGATTCTATATTTCTATGCCCTACACGCCAAACTTATTTATGTTCATGTATATTGAGCATGCACCACAAGTAAAATAAGGATATTACAGTTTTCATCTTAAAAATGAAAACTTCTATTATATTTCAGATTATGTACCCTTGTGCAAAAAAAAACAAAAAAAAAACAAACAAATCACGCAAAAAAGTAGGATGCATAAGATGGTGTCACTGCTTACCACACCCCTGCACTATGACCTATCGTTGCTGGGACATTTCCCCCTCATCATTTCGTTCTGTGCTGCAACTTAGGCCGTGTTTAGTTCCGCGGTGAAAAGATTTTGAAAGGGAATCTTTTCACATTTGAAGTATTAAACATAGACTAATTAAAAAACTAATTGCAGATTACGTTTGGAATTCGCGAGACGAACCTAATGAACCTGTCATTAGCACATGTTACTGTAGCATTACTGTATTAATTTAGTGTCTAATCACGTCCTCATTGGATTCGTCTCGCAAATTCCAGTCCATCTATATAATGCGATTTGTTTTTTACCTACATTTAGTACGCCATACATGTGTCTAAACATTCATTTTGTATTTTGGATTTTGGAACTAAACAAGGCCTTAAGTAGTGAAGCTTGCAAATTCTATTAAAGTCTATGAAGTCATAACCTCAAGCAATTCCAACAGTGAATTTCCACAAAATTTCCAACTCATTGATTCAATCAACCCATATGTTATCTGCAGATGGAGATCATGGTAAGAAGTATGGCACTAGGTTACTTATGGCAGGTAAGAACTTCACTTGTAGCAGCAGAAGATCCAAGTACTGTAGTGTTGAAGAAAACAAAATCCAAAAAAATCTACTAGCTGATAATGAAGTATCTCACCATGATGTGCTGGTATTCAGTACACTACTGATTGATACGAGACATGTTGAATCTTAATGTTTCTTCCTTTTTGTTTACTTACAGTGCTCATATCTGTAACTTCTGGGATGATTTTAGCATGCTTGTTTGCTGTGCTGAAGCCACTTTGGAAAAAAGCATTCTTTTTCCGAGGAAAGAATCGTGAAACCAAAGAAAACATTGAATTTATACTATCCAGATATGGGATAAGACCCAAAAGATACAGGTACACTCACCTGAAAAGGATAACAAGGTCTTTCAGTGAAAAACTAGGGGAAGGAGGATATGGCATGGTCTTCAAAGGTGAGCTTAGGGATGGACGCTTGGTTGCTGTCAAGCTACTTCATAACTCGAGAGGCGATGGAGAGGAATTTGTAAATGAGGTTGTAAGCATTGTCAACGCCTCTCATGTTAACATAGTTTGCCTACTTGGATTTTGTATAGAAGGATCAAGGCGAGGTCTCATATATGAGTACATGCCTAATGGATCATTGGAGCGGTACATCTATTCTGAAAATCCAAAATCAACTCTAGGGTGGGAAAAATTATATGATATAGCAATTGGAATTGCACGAGGGCTAGAATATTTGCACAGAGGGTGCAATAGACGCATCATACATTTCGATGTCAAGCCTCACAATATCCTTTTAGATGAGAATTATTGTCCAAAAATTGCTGATTTCGGCCTGGCCAAACTCTGTAACATCAAGGAGAGTGTCGTTTCAATGGCTGGTGCACGAGGAACAATTGGCTTCATTGCTCCAGAAGTGTTCTCTAGAAGTTTTGGTGCTGTATCAACCAAGTCAGACATCTACAGCTTTGGAATGGTGCTCTTGGAGATGGTTGGAGGGAGAAGAAATGTGCAAATACATCCTGACAATTCTAGCCAAATTTATTTCCCGGAATGGCTTCATGGTCACTTATCTAACGGGGGTACACTTGAAACCTTTGAAGTGACAAGCGCAACCGAGGAGATTGCAACGAAGATGGCTTTGATTGGTTTATGGTGCATACAAATGATGCCAGAATCTCGTCCTTCTATCACCAAGGTCATAGACATGCTAGAGAGGGGTGTTACTGAATTAGAAATTCCACCAATGCAATTTTTATCTAGCATCCCAGAACCATCAATCCATTCGATTAATACAACTTCTGGAGAACACACTCAGAATTTAAGTTTTCTCATTTCAACAAATGAAAGAAAAGGGTCTCTTTGTTAGTACTACTACTGTACCACGATGCTGTAGATAACAAATGAGAGAATTTTAAGTTTGCCCTGCTTGATCCATGTTGTGTTGCTACTCCTCTCTACACATATCCATTTATGGGCTTCCTTTTCAATATCAGTCTCCTGACCTTTTTGCAAGATGTAGACTAATTTCAAAAGCAAAAGCAGAGTCCTACTTGGTTTATCCATGCATGGAAGCCAACACAAAGTTCAGGTCTACCAAAATATCCTCAAAATCATTGGTAACGTGCGCAAGTAAATTTGCAGAAAGGATTACCTTCATGCAGCTCTTAGGATGATACAAGATTGAAACTCCATCAATGTATATCATTATTATCCAGCGATGTTATGATCCCATCGTACCTTTAAGAGAATTACATGACTGATGTGATAAACCATTTCACTTAGGAATGAGAGCATCTTGTAATTGTGTCTATATATCTATTTTTTTGGAGATTTGTTGTCTGATAGTATTCAGTTAAAATGGAAATGAAAAATAATGGCCAGTATTTCCCGCAATATGAACAAAAAGAATTTATAACAAATGAAGATTGCATCATCCACCAGCAAAGTGACTATACAAATGCAAGACACAATATGCCTTTGAATAGAAAGTAGTTGCTACCTGAAATTGATTACCATGTCAAATAGCTCATGGGTTTAGATCAATATGGTCATTACAAAACTAGTTGAAACTTCTAAGGAAAAAAAAATCTATTTTTACAGTGCTGTTGCTAGTGAGCTTGAATTCCAAATAATTCCTGGGAATTAGGCACTAAATATTAAGGAGATACAATGAGCTTAAATTCGTATTAAGGAAAAGAAACGCCCAAGGTTTCATGCGTTCAAGGAGATATTTACCTTGATTTTCATGCAGACCAAACCTTTCTGTATTGAAAGCAAAGCCCTGAAAGCGTGGACATATGTATATGTGTGATGTTACCAAAGAAGTAGATACCTGTACTAGCTCCAGATAATAAGTCGACATCTTGCAAACAGTATCACTCACATAGTCAAATGTGATAGCATCCAGAACGAGCTTCATGTAACACATATAAAGATATTTTGTTGCATGGACTGTCATCTGACAATGATAAAACATGAAGAGTGGCTTAAATTTCAAAGATAAGGCATCCAGAATTGGTTCGTTTGATAAAGATCAAGCACAAGTAGCTTTCAGGTCTCAATAAGAAAGAGAAACAACTCTAGACGATAGATGCTCAAAATAGAAGTGCATATGCTAAACCAACTATTCTTCTATCCATTCAATATGTGTGCCTAGCTATATAGCAATGTAAAGAGAACCGTATGGCATTCTACATTCTCTTTCTGAGAACTTTGAACAATCCCTGTTTAACGTTTTACCAGAAAGGAATATGCATGGCCTAGGTGGCTAGGTTATGATTATATCTGGGTTGCAAGGCCCCACAGATCTCATAGGAAACTAAGGAAGATAATTCTCCATCATCGCTAGCAGTCAACTGGTAAGCTCAATTTTTCCTAACTATGTATGGGCAGATGGGTTCCTGGATCTGTAATGAAGCTTCCAAGAAGACAGATAGGTTTGACAGACATGCATAATGATGAACTTTGGGTTACCTCATCATGACACTTGACAAACCAGTCATGTCTTGGAAAGGTAATGGGCAACAACACCTGCCTAGTCTGCAGAAAGCATGTTGAACACGAAGCCGGAAGCTAGCTCCGGGTCCACATGCGTTTTACTCGGCCATGGCGCTTGAGTCGACGTCCACTCTGAAACTTAACTGCGCGCGTGTACACCCGCTTGAGCAACATAAGGTCGAACACATCGCAGGCGGCAGGTGAGATGGCAGTACAGAAGCTTGTCCTTCGTTCGATCTCGCCGGCTCTGAACCGCAGAAATGCGTGGCAGGTAAGCCGGGGCAGCACGGCTGTGGCCGCCAGGCCGAAACCACCACGGTCCCCCGCGCCAAGAGGAACAGGAGGCTGACAGAGCGCCAGGTCCCGAGTTCCCGACCAAGCTTGGAAGGTGGAACAGAGGATTTCCAAACTGAGGCGAGGGCGCGCGGAGAAGGCGAGCGCCCCACGATCATCATCATCACCTGTCCCCGGGGACGGACGGTCACCGTAGCACCAACACAGCAACCACGCGACCCACGCCGAGATGTCAGTGGCCACTGGCCAGCAGCCAACGACCTTGCCGTGAGGATGTGCCATGCCGCCCATGCGGCTGCCCAACTCCAAGTCTCCAATACCAATAGGTCAGCAAAGACACTACACATGAGCTCGATCATTCTCAGAAAGTTGCAAAATAAATAATAATAAATCACACCACGTATGCTCATCAGATTCTAACCGTTTTCACCAATCACCACTGAAGAGCCGCTGAAATAGCATGTTTACATACGCATAATGCCATAATCCAAACTCGGAAACAGTTCGGCTCATCATGCATCTAGCGCGCGGCTACACGTTAGTGAGTGACAACTGCATTAGCAAAAAAAGAAAAAAAAAAGAAGAGGAAGAAAGAAAAAGTGACAACTGCACTGCTGCCCGGAATCAAACTTTTTACATGCATGCGTGACTGCTGGGGTGGTTAGCAAACTCTTTATATAATGGAATATCAAAGCCTAAGCGACACATGGGTGGTTTCATAATCTTATCAAAGAAGAATTGATTGCTGCAAAGTAACACCTAGAAGCTTTTTCATCGTGCCAACGAAACTCTTATCTCGCCCATCAAATCACCAATCCATTTGGAAAATTTTGTCTAATATTGCTTCACCACTAAGACAACAGTTAGTACTACGGAAACTGACGGACAAGTGACATGTAATAATTCATGTATATCGCTTCTCGTGGCTTCCAAAAGAGAGAGACTTGCAGTTCAGGTTTCGAGTGGAAAAAAAAACCCTGAAACCTCACAAGGATGGAGAGTACTCAAGTACTGTCAAAACTTTGAATTCAGAATGGCGCCTTCGATCTTCCTGGCTAATGGCCACCAAGCAATCCTTCGAGCAAGCTAAGCCACAGCCAAGTGATTAAAAGTCGATCCAAGGACAGATCCCCATCAACACAACAGTACACTGATGCATTCATTAGGGAAGAAAATTGGGAGCTAACTGTGGTAGCTACCAGCGTTGGGTGTGGATGACCGGCAGCTCTCATAGTCTCATGGACGATGGCACACGTACGGTCCATGACCCGTCGCTGGCCCTGCACGTTTTGCGTGGCGGGAAACGTTCTCCCGGCACGGAGAATCTGCAGCCCTTTGTTGTGACCCCAATGTCACATTTGATCGGCTGACGCATCGAGAAAACAACCGCACGGCGTAGGTGGCCGTCAGATCCAGAATCGGACAGCCACGCTAGGCCGGTACGGTGGAAAAAATGTGGGGCTCTGAAACCTACACTTACCTGAATTATTTGCCTGATTGCGTCCCCTCTCGTTTTCATGGACCCTTCGTCAGGGCCTTCTACATGCATTCCTAGAGACACTTCAGCAAGGTTAGAACTGTGTGTGCTTAGACATTTCAGCAGGGTTAGAAAGGTACGTTGATATTAGATTGGAGTCGGAGCCATCGGCATTTTCTTTTTTTCTTTTTTTAGGTCTTCTTCGGTGCTCCATACTACCCTGGAGTATGGAGGGATGGACAATTTTGTAATTAGACTGTAATATAATTCTTTTATTGGAGCTCCTAACCTAAATGAACGTATGTGTAAAAAGAAATAAATATATCGGACCAAATGAGTATAAAAATAAAAATAATTTTTCTCATAATACCCCTATACCACTATATTACTCGATCTATACCACATTATATCACATGTTAAAAATATTTTTTCCCATAATACCCGTATACTACTATACTACTCGACCTATACTACCTTATACTACAGGTGAAGGTCTAGTAGTATACAACTAATTTGGACCGTCAGATCCTTTTATACGGGTCCTTTTTGAACATCAGTACAAGGTAGTATGGAGCACCGAAGAAAACTTCTTTTTTTTTTATTAGAAGAAGCATGCGTCCAACATTGCCTCCGATCCAACGAGCGCCACGTACGTCGCCAAGTGATCTGCGACGTCTTTTATTCCATGGTCATGTGCAAGTAAATCTTCTGTAAGAGCCAAGTAAACAGCAAGGTTTGAAAAACTAGACGGTTCGTGGTGCACAGGACTACAAGCGTCATGCCTTCCGCCCTCGCTTTCTGCCTAACAAAAAAACATTGATGACTCACCTACCCGGCCCTCCAATAATCAAACTGAGATTTGGATCGATAATCGCTGAGAATCTTAGAGCAGCCAAATAATATAGAACAAACAATCAATCAGAGAAAAAAGAAACATTATTACACCCTCTGATTCATCACTGTTACTTCGCCTCGAGACTTTGGACAGAGGCGCACGTGGCCGTGGAATGGTACATCTCTCAAAATCAGCTAGAAACTTTTTTTTTTAAACGAACCGGCAGGAGAGCTGCCAATTTTATTAAAAAGAAGGAGATCCTAGACGGGTTACAACCCTAAATACAAAGAAGCCCAAAAGCAAAAAAAAATAAAAAAATAAAAAAGGACTCTAAGCTCGTCCTAGCAACAAGGCAAGATGCTTAGCTCCTGCCGCTATCCACCCGGTGGCCTCATCCTTCATTCTCGCTATAACTGTACAGTTTGTTGCCTCTATGTGGTCAAAAATCCTTGCATTTCGTTCCTTCCAAATAATCCAGGAGGTGAGCATAATCATGGAACGTAGCCCCTTCTTTGTGGCACATGGCGATGATGCTAAGCGTGTCCACCACTCGTGAATTGATTCTGCTCGCGGCCATTCTCTTGGGTGTATTTGTTGGTTCCCTGTCCAGACAGAAATGCACTCCCAAACTCTCCTTGTGAATCTGCAGTTGACAAAGAGACGCAGGGCCATCTCCGGTTCACGCCGACATAATTGACATTGTCTTTGATTGGGCCAACCTCGTCGGTGTAGCCTATCGGATGTCCAAAACCGGTTTTGGATTGCTAGCCAAGCGAACCATTTGCAGCTCTGCGCTGCCCAAGGATGCCAGATCAACACTTCATGATTTGTGAGCGACGATCCTAGGAATTGGGCTTGGTAAGCCGATCTTGCTGTGTAGTTTCCGTCCGTCGTAAATTTCCAAGTGATGTCATCCGGCACTCCTGGTGTGAGTTGGACCTCACGGGCCGCTATCCAAAGACGCGTGAACTCGTGAAAGTGTTCGCTTGAGAATGATGCACGGTTGAGGTTTATATCTTTAATCCAATTTCCGCTTTGCAAGGCTTCGCGTAGCTTCCTATTTTTCTTTTTTGACACCGCGTAAATGTTGGGCGCGAGGTCCCTCGGTCTCTGTCCTTGTAACCAAGAACCACTCCAGAAAGAGATGCTAGGATTTAGATAAGTGTGTAGTAAACAAAGACGAAGGCTTATATTTGGGAATGCAAATTCAGTTGCTGCCGCCATGGCTGCACACTGATACTGCATGAAAAATGTGCTTATTAACTAGATGGTTACTTGACATTGCTGTTAAGCATAAGATAAGACCGAGAAGCTAGTGTGTGTGAACGGGTCGTCCGTGGAGCACTGTAATCCCTTAACTGCCGGACAAGGACCCCGCAGCACTCGCACTGGACTTTCCCTCCTGCCGGTACGGCGGCGGGGACACGAGCAAGCAACCAGAGGCACCCGCAGGCCGCAGCGTGACGACCAAAGCGTACGGCCAGACCACCTCGACGCCGAGGTGTGAACGAATCAGGCGGTCGCCGTCGCTCGTAGGGGTCCGGTCCCAAACCCCCAAAGCGTAGAGGAGGCAACCGTACAGCGACTGCACGTATGGAGCCACGTAGCCATCGTTCACACGCTGACGCCAACGCGTCATTAAGCGCCGGATGGCGAGCCGCCGGCGGATCCCGCCCGTCGGCGGCCGATCGGACGGTACGCCGGCCAGGCGGGCAGGTAACCGGCCTCTGGCAGCATTTTTTCATTTCTTTCTTTTTTCCCCTTCGTCCATGGAGCTCTCCAGATCATGAATCCGTCATTCAGCTGCAAATTTACCAAAATGTCCCCCGTTCAAGTTCACACCACTGTTGTACACCAGCACACTCGACGGGGACGATGCCGGACGCCCAGTATAAATAGCCGTGCCAGACGCCATTAGCCGAGCAGAGCATCTCAGAGCATACGAGTGTACACTTGAAATCTATCTATCAAGCTAGAGCCAGAAGTACATCTTCTTGCTCGAGACTCTCCCCAGCCAAGAACGTCTCGAGGATGTCTCTGGTGAAGCTGTTCGACACGCTTGCGCCGGACTCGTCGTGGATGAGGAACCCGTTCAGCATCTTCGGCACGGCGGTGTCCGCCGACGCGTGGCTGGCGAGCGACACGTCGGCGTTCGCCAACACCTACATCGAGAGCCGGGAGACGGCGTGCGCCTACGTGTTCAGCGCGGCGCTGCCGCCCGGCGTGAAGAAGGAGGAGGTGAGCGTGGAGGTGGACGAAGGGAACGTCCTCGTCATCACCGGCGAGCGAAGCGTCCGCCGGGAGGAGCGCGGCGACAGGTGGCACCACATCGAGCGGAGCTGCGCCACGTTCCTCGGAAGGTTCCACCTTCCCGAGGATGCCGCCGTCGACGGCGTCAGGGCCGCCATGGACGCCGGCGTGCTCACCGTCACCGTGCCCAAGGTCGGGGCGGCGCCGACGGCCATCGCCGCCGCCACCGCCGCCAGCGAGAAGGCGGCGGCGGACGAGGCGCCGACAATGGCCGTCGAGGCCGCCGGCATGTGCTGATTCCGGACGCCGACGGCCTCGGTCACGGGCGCGGCGGCTCTGTTGGCGGTGAATGAACGGTGGCGCGCCACGTCGCGCGACAGCGAGGTCGCTAGTCCGTACCGTCTGAAGCTTCCTCGTCCTCTGGTTTGTTTGGTCTTGCATACTTTTCCGTGTGAGATGGGACTGCCTGCAATGCAGGCATGTACTAAAAAACCAAAAAAAAAAAATGCCTGCACGGCTGCACCATGTGTCCCTGTACCATGTACTCCTACTTCGTAGTAGTTTCTCCTTTCTTATGTGCTCAGTAAATGAAGAGCAACCTAAACCCAAGCTGGAAGGAATCCTGCCTTTACTAAGCTCATTTCTTTGCTTGTGATTGGTGTCCCTACTAATTCCTTAGTGTGGCAACTATTGTATGACTTCTGAAAATCTTAGCATTATTTCCTCAAAGAAGCTGAATGAGTTCTATCTCTACTAATATCTTCTTCCTTGGCTTTCGCTTTTTTCTTTTTGTGATTGATGTCTCTGCTAGTTCCTTGGTGTGGCAATAAAGTTGTGATACTTTACTAAAATCTGCCGACGATGTGACTTCTGAAAATCTTAGCAATCTTTCCTCAAAGAAATCATTAGCATACAGATGAGATGTTTGATCGAACGTCGGACACCAAAAACTGGAAAACCTTCACAGCACGGAAGTAAATTTCTCTACTAATTACAGCTCAGTAAATGAAGAGCAACCTAAGCTGCAATTACAATTGTCAATTCTGTCTCTACTAATTTCTTCTTTTTTATTGCACTGTGACACCCCGTGTCACTTATAGGTTTAGCACAATGATTATGACAAATAAATCACTCATCTCATCACTCATGACATGTGTATGTGCATTATTGTAATGATTTTCATTTTATGAGAATATTATGCATTAATTACATATTTAATATAAAAAAATTAAATTGACAAGTGAGAGTTTTTACTTTGGTGTCTAACATGTTTTTGAACTCAGTGGCATGTTAGTTTGAAGATTCAAAAGTCAAATTTCGAATTTGAGTTCATTTGGTTCAAAATTGGTTAAGTTATAGCCTTTTCATTTTAACCCTTTTAGAAGCCAAATTAAAATTAAAATTACTTAAACATGTTACTTTTGGCTAACATGAAAATAACACTTTGAAGTATGTATTTTCATATAGGCATGTTGAACTTGATCAAAAACATCTTTTACTTGCTCAAATTGATGGTCAAACTTGAGTCAAACCCCTGTTTTCAGCCATCCAAAAAATTTTGGCTAAGTCTGGAAACACAGCAGCAGCTGGTCAACTTTAGGACTCAATAACTTGTAATTTAAATCAACACCAAACCAAAACAAGTTCATGGCTTGAATACTGGTAGTTTAAACTTTTGAAAAATCATGAACAACTTCAGGTTTTCAGACTACAACTATTTTATTTTCGAGCTCAAAGTTAGCTAAATCCAATACAATTCTGAACACTTAGAAAAATTTCTGAGTTCAAGTTTTGGCCGAAGTTTGATCGATTTTATCTCTCAAACCAAATCTTTTTGAACCTGGTGACTTTAACAAAAGTTGTTCCCCTTGGTACCATCTACAACTTTTGTATTGGAGTTTTGGAAAGTTTATACATGAAATCTCGAGTTTTGAATCAAAGTTTGAAGATGGTTTTGCGGTTACTGTTGACACTGAATCGACTTCGTCGATTCAGTAAATGGGCAGGGGCGAGCTGGCCGTCGGTGGCCGCTGGTGCCACGCGCCGCGCCTCACGGCCCTTGGACGCGTGCCGTCGCTCCGCCTCGCCAGCTTACGCCCAGACATGCACTTTGCTCCGCTGTCGAGCCACGAGATCGCCACCATCGCCGGCCACCCGTCAACTTCCCCGCCGCGATTGCCAGAGCGGTCGTACGCTGTCGCCGGGGAAAATTCACCGCGGTTAAGTCACGTTTAGACAATTCACCGCGTCAGTAACCCTCTCACATCGCCCTCGTCATCCTCATCCACTCCGCCAGCCTTGCCACCCTCGCCATCGCCGGCAAACCTCAGAATTCCGGCCGCCATTGCCGCCACCTCACCTCGCCGTGGAGATTAGTCTTCCCATCCTTCCCCGCCTCTCCCAACCGCACAAATGGATACTCCATGACTCCCTGAAGCCGTGCACCATCTTCTCGTGAACTCCGAAGCACTGGTGAGCCGTTGCGCCGGCGAGATTCCCGGCCGGCCGCCGCCGCCCGTGTAGCTTCCCTCTACCAGTAGTAATTCTCGAGTTTTTCTTGCCCAGGTGGTGCGGCTTGAGGTCCTGAAGGGAAGGAGCATCTCCGGCGTGACTCCGGCCTCTTCTCCGGCGATCTCCGGCGAGCCCACGGCGGCGGCATCCTGCTGTCCGTGAGGAAGAAGGGCCAAGGGTGTTCGATTAGAAGACCAAATCTTTCTAGGGGGTTTTGTGTTAAAGTCCAGGTGTTATGTGTGAAGGTGGAAAAGATTCAGGGGGTTTTTCGTAAGATTCAGGGGCTGTTTCGTAAAGAAAGGACCGGTTGGTAATGAATCTTTTAGATCCAGGGGCTTATCTGAAAAATCTGTTTAAACCTTTTTCGTTTAAGTAAACCGAGATAAATCACAGATCTTGTAAAATGCATAGTAAATCGTAGGAGTGTGAGAAAATTGTGAAACCAATTTTGTTGTACTTGTTGCGTCTCTGACTACAGCAGAAAAATATAAAAGCATGTTGTTTATGTGCAGTTTTCTGTGTAGAAGTTTTTATTAGTTTATTAGCTTTCTGTCAAAATAAATAGTTCTGCATGTCCAAAAATTTTGAGAAAATCACAGTAGCTATAAAATGTGTTTTTGTGAGCACAGTAAAATTTTGGGTTGCAGGATATCTGTGTAATTTTAGTTAAGCTTTTTCTCCATGATTAGCTTGTTTGTGCTGTTAAAAATAGTTGTGTATATGTTTTTGAGCTCAATAAATCGTAGTAAATCTGTGTTAGTGTGTAGATAGTGTTTCTGTGAAGTTTTGCATTTTTGTGCTTAATTTTGTTGCTGTTTGTTGATTTAGTAGATTTATAGCCTTTTTGTCTTTTTCGAAATAAATAGTTTCTGTTAGATTTAAGTGTTGAAAAATTTTCAGTGGTAATCTTGAGTTAGAGGCTACTCAGAGAAGTTTTTGTGCTGCTAGATAAACTGTGTAGATTTGTTTGTATAATTAGTTGCTAAATAACCCTTTATATGTGTGTTTAAATGGTTTTATATATATAGTTTTGTTAATAAAATATTTTCCCAAACTGTTTTGATGAACTCAGTAAAGATTGGATCTGTTGATATAATTCTTTCTTAGTGATAAGTTAATCTTGTTTAAAGAGATATGCACTTACTCTATAAAATGTTAAAAATGGTGTTTGCAACATTTCATGTGATTTCATGTGCATATCTTGTTTTGTAATTAAGCTGTATAATTGAATTGCTGCATGTGGAATTTTGTATCTTTTCTCGCTGTTATTCCAAACTCACACATATGCATTTTCATGTAGAGAACGTGCTAGCGGACGGGGTATATAATTTGGTGCCTGAGTCAGAGGCAGAGCAGCCAGAGCCCGAGGTTTTTGCAGTTGAGGCAGAGCAAGACCCGAGCCAAGACTCGGAAGGGCCCAAGGCCAGCGAAGGCAAGCACCGGAGTGCATAACCTTTTTAACGCAGCCACAATTTAATTTATTTACTTTACAAAGTATTTACCTTATGCATTTAAGTTTTCATAGGAGTTGACTGAAAACTTAGTTGCATGATCCATAGGAAAACCCAGAGTTTTCTAGTATATGTAGGTCGCTAGAATTGCTAGGCTGGTTAAACGGTAGAAGTCGAGTAATTGCCTGTTACTCGCGAGATGATAAGTGGTTGCATTCAGAGTTATGTTAACCTGTCATCTAGACTGGAAAAGAAAGATAGGCCGGGCGGAGAATGTTGGTAGAGAAAAGAATAGAATGTTGTAGCTCCGCCTGTGCCAGTTAAGGCCCGTTCGTTGTTAGCTCTGGGATCAAGATTGAATTGTACTACCTCACATGCTGGGAGTAAGAGGTAGTTGAAACTGGTAACTTATGTACTTTAGCTCGCACTGGTATGTTGAACTACGCCTGACTGCTTATTCATGTACCGGTTAGAGTAACTCATGGCTGACCCGTCGTTGGTATCGGTGGGGACTGGTACTTGAGGGTAGCAGGGTAGGTCAAGTATGTAGTGTTGGCTGAAGGAACGGCTGGCATGAGCAGCTCGACGGGGCTTGTTTGTGCCGTGTGGGTAGGTTAACCTTGCAAGGGATAAAATCGAATCGATTCGCCGTACTCACGGTATTGAGCTCTTGATCACTGGGCAACATCGCTAGATAAGAAAGTGAATATGATGATGATGGAATATATACATGCTGTATTGATTTAATCAAGTGATTGTTCTCTTGTAAAAATTTTTACAAATGCTTATCTAGATTAAATAGCTCAACATTAATTTGGATGCTAAAACTTGAAAGCAAGGATCTACTGTTAGTTGCTTATTTTTGGCAAAACAACAACCCAGCCAAAAAGCTTTGCATATTAGGAGTCTTTTTCTAAGGATATCCTAGAGTCGGGTAAGACTTGCTGAGTTTTAGAACTCAACCTTGCTTGTGGATTAATTTTTACAGATGAGGAGGATGCTAGAATAGCCGAGCAGGTGGCTGAGACATTTCCGTTTGGTATTCCTGATGGATATCACCTTGAGTTTGTTCCGGCTCCTGCGGGTGTGGAGCCGAGGGATGGATAATGCCAGCTGGGCTACTTGTGCATTATCATGACTTATCGACGTAGACTCGTACCGTTTAAAATTTCCACTGTGCTTTTCAAACTCTGTGTTGTAATAACTTTCATAATGACTTGTTTTGTAAATTAAATCCACGTGTACGGTGTTGTAAAATTTGTGACTCGTTATTTCATCTGTGCTCATTGTGAAGTGAGACTAGCCTCGTATTGGTTTCGATGATGTGATCAGTGGTGTAATCGGGAGTTACCCGACAGCAACTACACGGTTATGTCAGTTGAAGTGCGAGTGTGCTGTACTGCTTGCATTAGCTAAGGGACAATGCACTTGAGCTGACATAATTGGGGTGGTTCTGCCACATGCACTTACCATCTCTACTATTTTTTTCTTGATTTACTGTAGTAATAGTAACTGACAACTTAAATAGTGAAACCTGCTAGTGTGCTGCCTGCAAGCATGTAAGGCTAGTCTCAGTGAAAGTTTCATGGGCATTAAATAGGCTGTCATGTCACTATTTTTGATGATGTGACAGTGTATTAATAAAGAGAGAGATGAAATGAGTTTCATAGTGATGAAACCCTCTTTACACAGTTACCTAGACAGCTTGTGTTTTGCATGTAGCCTAGGGAACAACAAGATGAAACTTTACATTGAGAGAGGGTGTTTCATCATAGTTTCAAATATCCTTTAGATGATGTGTCACTCTAGTTAATTGTGTCCATGAAACTCCCACTGAGATTGGCCTAAGAGGGGGAAAAAATGCCTGCACGGCTGCATCATGTACTCATGTAGTCATGTTGTAATTTCTCATTTCTTCTGTGCTCAGTAAATGAAGAGCAACCTAAACCCAAGCTGCAAGGAATCCTGTCTCTGCTAAGCTCATTTCTCTTCTGTGTGATTGGTGTCCCTACTAATTCCTTGGTGTGGCAATAACTACCGTGACAATTTAGTGCAACCTGCCGGTGCGACTTCTGTAAATCTTAGCATTATTTCGTCAAAGAAATCATTAAACGTAAATATGAAATGTTTATCGAACGTCGGCGCCAAAATCTAGAAGACCTTCACAGCACGAACGTAAAATTTCCCCTTTCTTCAGTTCTCAGCAAATGAAGAGCGGCCTAAGCTGCGCAATAGGAACTCCTCCTCCTTTTGTTGCAGTTACCGTCGCCACTAACGTTTCTTGATGTACTGTAGTAACTTTCAACTTAAACAGTGCAACAACCTGCCACCGTGACTTGGTCAGCTGAAATATTATTTCCTCAACAAAATCATCATTAACATACAGATTGAAGTGTTCGATGGAATACTGACACACAACAAGTCAACACCTGCAAAATATATCTTCCCAGCACGAAAGTGATCGAAGCAAATATTCGGAGCGTGATAGATTGTTCTTCCTGTACGGCCATCATTTTGGCTTGCGACTCCAGGCACTTCGCTGTTTTTTTTAAAAAAAATATATATAATAACACTTCGCTGTTGAAGAAGAAACGGGTAAGCGATAATGCGCGCGACATCGATCACACCAACCAGCTCGTACGGCACCAGCACTTGGATGGAGATCGGATATTTGTGTTGTGCGCTGCGGGCCTTGTCAGAGCCCAATCGCAACAGCTAGCAGCGAGCTTTATTCCGCAACACGCCGCCAGGGAACTGTCGCAAGTTGCGAGACAGCACGGCGCAGCACTAGAAAAGAGCTGAGGATAGAAAGAATCAGGGTGAAGAAAGGGACAGAGGCAGAGTGAGGAGCTGGATCGGCGACTGCTTGCGGCAACAACAGCGGGTACATTTGAGCACTCGGCGCTGGGTCTGACTCAGCCTGTACAAGCAGTCAGCACTCAGTCGCCGCACCGGCATGGTGCTCATGCTCACTGCTCCGCTCAGCCGCCGCCCACTACTAACGCAACGCACGCGGAGTCCCATGTGTTGGAAAAGTTGGGCCTTCATGTGGATGGCTTGTGTGGGCCGCCGAAATGTGTGTGGATAGATTGTGTGGGCCGAAAGGGGGCCTTCATGTGGATGGATGGCTTGCAGTTGAGCTACAATATTGACTATTGAGCTGGTCGATATTGGGCTGAAATTTCCTCTCAAAAACATTGGGCGAAAATAGCCCTGTTTTATTTAGCAGAATCAGGATTGAGAGTTCCGACGCGTCCAAATATCAGCAAAACATGTAAATGGAGTAAACCTTTCTATAAAAACATCAAACATACTCTTTATATTTTCATTTATTCACCATGACACTCAAAACACCAGCGCACTGACACACACAATGCCAATAGCACATTAGCACGCACGGGTTGACACGGCTTACACAACATGGACCAACACATGACCGACAGCGACACCGACAGGCACGAAATCACAGCAACACACGATTCAGGAACACGACGACCAAACTTCGCGACCTTGCTGACCTTTCCTCAACCAGAGATCTCGATGGCCTTCACTTCAGGCTTCTTCTCCTCCGCCTTGGGCACGGTGACCGTGAGCACGCCGTTCTCCAGCCCGGCCTTCACCTCCTCCGTCTTGGCGTTCTCCGGCAGGCGGAACCTCCTCATGAACTTGCCGCTGCTGCGCTCGACGCGGTGTCACTTGTCGTTCTTGTCCTCCTCCTTGCTGCGCTCGCCGCTGATCACCAGGACGTTGCCGTCTTCCACCTCCACCTTGACCTCCTCCTTCTTGACGCCGGGGAGGTCGGCCTTGAAGACGTGCGCCTCCGGCGTCTCCTTCCAGTCGATGCGGGTGTTGGCGAAGGCGGCGGCGTCGCGGTCGCCTGACGCCGCCGGCACGATGGAGCGGAACATGTTGTCGAAGGGGTCCCAGAGATCCATGGCGAAGGGGTCGAACACGTTGCTGCGCCTCACCAGCGACATTTTTGTTGTTGGTTGGGTTTGTGAGCTCGGAGTCGGAGGTTGGATCTGCTGAAATGCTTGGTTGCAGCTAATTCTTGTGCGGCTTTGATCTGTGCTGTGTGATGGTCCGGGGAGGGAGGCAGAGCGTTTATAGGTTCGCGGTTCGTCAAGAACGGCTCGAGAAGCCTCCGGACTTCCCTAATTATTCTTTTCTGGACTTTTCTGGCAGTTGATTAGAATTTTGCTTTACGTCACCAATAATTCGTTTTTTTTTTTTTCGTTCTGGTCTGCTCCAGAAAGGAGCACGCTGCTCTAGAGCAGCCTGGTGCTCTTCTACTTATCCGTGCCTTATAATTTCCCATCCGAGACCTACGGAGTCCCAAAATAAATGTGATTTTAAAATTGAGCACGCAAACTACGGAGTATAGTAAGTGTAAAACTAGTACATTACCTTTTGTCTTTTGTAAGAAATATCTAAGGTTGGCTTGTCTTTTATACGACAAGCTTCCGGAGACTATTGTGTTTTGTGGTTGATAAGTCAAAGTTGTATTTTTTATGAAACAAATTTTAAATTTTAGAATTGCATTTATTTTGAGACGGAAAGAGTACTTTGTTCAGATTAGAAAAAACCAATAGATATGCGTCATGTTTCTGGATGAAAGATAGACGGATGTGGTTGGCAAGGCTAATCCTCGCGAATGATTGCCGAAGCCGAGCTGTCGGTGTGTAGGCGAATGCCGGCTGCCGGGCGGGTACCGGCCGGATGGGCAGCTTATCCTTCTCGATGGTAGACCGCCGTTTCCTTAATCCCCAGAAACCATGCCAAGGTAATTAAACAAATTAAGAAAAAATAGGCAGCCAGATTGTGAATAATAGTCTCGAGACATCAAATCTTGAACGGCCAAGCGAGACGGTCGGACGTGAAAGAAGCAAGCCGCTCATACGACCCCATGATAGTCCCTTGGGTAAAAAAATGGCTGGTTTATCGGTGATATAAAAGTATTTAGTTTGGGAACATAAAAGGTTACTCCCTCCGGTTTGGCAAAAGAAGTCGTTTAGGACAGCGACACGGTCTCCAAAGTACAACTTTGACTTCTTATTTTTTATAAAGATATTTATTAAAAACTAACATATGTATACTTTTATGAAAGTATTTTGCAAGACAAATCTATTCATGTAGTTTTCACATTTTCAAACTCAACGACTTAAAAGTTATTCATGATTTATATTTCCAATGTTTGACTCAAATCTTGTCCAAAACGACCTCTTTTACCAAACCGGAGGGAGTATATATATATAAATATACCGTGATTTTCTTAAATTTATTTCAGATATTGCAACTATTCAGATATTTCATAACTAAACAATGAAAACAGTAAATACAGATAATATTAAGTAACAATCTTAAAATTAATAAAACTTCCTTTATAAAAAGATAATATTAAGTATTATTTTAAAAAGGAGTGTCAATTCCTACGTGCTTTCCTAGTGCAATTTCCCAAAAATGCTAACCTTTCACGAGTAGTGATTGTGATCTCGTTTTTCAATTATTTCGCTCCCCATAGGAAACAAGAAATTTGCGAAATGTTTTGGCCAAAATTTGGACTAAAAAGTGTCTCTCTTGATGAATGGGTCAAAATTTTGGGCGGACACTAATTTCAACCATGGTCGAAAACATCAAAATTTCACGAATTTTTGCCTAAGATTTTGAACACTGGTCACGAGACTGCAAAGGAAGGGGTTGCGATAAAGAAGGTTCGCCACCGGACAGGTTTAAGAAGGACCATGGTAGCAAGCCAATCTGATTGAGATGGCTGATATATATGGATTACGAGTGGGGAGAAAAAGACCAAAGAGGCTTGGGCGATGTTAGTGGGTGCTCGTTCGCCGCGTGCACCTACCAGCGAACGAAACCAGGAGCCCCAGACCACCCCGTCGCCGCCCACCTCCGACCACAACCCACGGCCGGCGGCGAACTCGCCGCCGTGCCGTTCCAACCCCGAACCCTAATCCCTAACAACTTCGATTTGCCGACGAGGTGGATGAACGGGCTTCTGATTCGTCGGCGAAGTGAGGGATTTATTTTGCGAGAGAGGGAGGGGGCAGCGATCCAAAGGTTGAAGATGACACGAGGTTGAAGACGAGTGTGTGCGGGATTTGAAGATTTGAAGATGACACTCAAAACTTCAGAAGAAAACGCCACACAACTTTGACATCAGTATTCAGTACACTCCCTCACAACATGTATTCAACACATCTTCATGTTTTGCGAATCTGTTGTTTCTTAAGCGGGATGAAGCGCTCCACAATTTATATAGCACTAAAACGTAATCAGTCAACAATCAACACATATGCACTCCTTTAATTTGGATATCGTAAAAATCGAATGTGATATGTTGTTTACTGTAAGGAATAGACATTTCTTTCTTTTGCTGAAACATCTTTCCGACAAGAACAAGAACTGAATGCAGCTATGCCAGCTTTGTTTCTAGCTCAATTTTTGCAGTATTACAGTGTCGCCGTCGTCATTTCCGTAGATCTTGTTGATCTACTTGCAACTTCGAACTTCATTCCGTTACGCACACAATTAGTTCTGCAGAGGATGCTTTATTTAGGTCTTGTTTAGTTCCAAAATCCAAAATCCAAAATGAATGTTTAGACACATGTATGGCGTACTAAATGTAGGTAAAAAACAAATTGCATTATATAGATAGACTGGAATTTGCAAGACGAATCCAATAAGTCTAATTAGGACGTGATTAGACACTAAATTGCTACAGTAATGCTACAGTAAGCATGTGCTAATGACAGATTAATTAGGTTCATTAGGTTCGTCTCGCGAATTCCAAACGTAATCTGCAATTAGTTTTTTAATTAGTCTATGTTTAATACTTCGTGAAAAGATTCCCTTGCAAAAAATCTTTTCACCGCGGAACTAAACACGGCCTTACTCTCAGGCTCAAGACGATTACACAGGGAGAACACGGATTGCGAATTACATAACCAAAGGGAAACACGCAGTAGCCCATGCATAACACACAAATGCACGAATGCATCAAACCAATCACAACCAGAACAGGAGCATCGTCGTCACATTCGTCAAACGTCCATGGCTTGCTTAACCGGAGATCTCGATTGCCTTCACCTCAGGCTTCTTGACCTCCGCCTTGGGCACGGTGACCGTGAGCACGCCATTCTCCAGGCCGGCCTTCACCTGGTCCGTCTTGGCGTTCTCCGGCAGGCGGAAGCGGCGGAGGAACTTGCCGCTGCTGCGCTCAACGCGGTGCCACTTGTCGTTCTTGTCTTCCTTCTCCTTGCTACGCTCACCGCTGATCACCAGGACATTGCCATCCTCCACCTCGACCTTCACCTCCTCTTTCTTGACGCCGGGGAGATCGGCCTTGAAGACGTGAGCCTCGGGGGTCTCCTTCCAGTCGATGCGCGCGTTGGCAAACGCGGAGGTGTCGCGGTCAGCTGATGCCGCGACGGATGGGACCAGGGAGCGGAAGACGCCGTCGAATGGGTCCCAGAAGTCGGCGAAGGGGTCGAACACGTTGCTGCGCCTCACCAGCGACATCGTCGCGTTTGGGTGTGAGTGGATTGATCAAGGCTTGTATGCGTTGCTCTGTCTGTGCTCTTCTCGATGGCTGGAGGTTGGGGACAAGGCAGGGCATTTATAGGTGGATGAGGGACGTGTGTCGTGAACCATCTGGAGTGCTCTGTCCATCTTCCTCTTGCTTCGCCGCATTATTCTTCCTCCTTTCTCTGCTAGTATTCTTTTTTCTTCTAGAGGCCTCTCGTTTATGTTCTCTTTTTAGCTTCTGTTTCCCGCAGCCTTGTGTTTCATCTTTGGATTATTTGCTCCAAAAAAATGTCTTTAATTCTTTCTAGGGGTATCCCCTAGTTTCCAGATCAATGCTTAAACGCGAGCCAAATCAGCTTGATTCGATCTTGTTGATGAGAAAAACATCCCGACTGGCCTACTGATTGCCAAATACTCCGTATTACTGTGGCCCACTGGCGGATGAGCAATGCCGATCTATCCAGCTTAGCAGTGTGCCCTGTGAAGTTGTTAGATGTGCCAAATATTCGTAGCGTGAAGAATTGACCTCCCAGCACCAAGTTTTTCTTTTAAAAGAATTTTGGACATACTACCGTCCGGATGTCATCGGACGCTCCGTCACAACATCAAAAGTTCAGTACTGCAACATTAAAATTCAGCTCTTGTAATACTCCATCCGTCCTCAAAAACATACAATTCTAAGGTTTGAAATTTGTCCTATAAGACATGCAACTCTAGCACACAAACCGGACCTACCATCTGACAAGCGAGACCCACAAACTGACAAGCGGGACCCACCAACTCGCAAAGCAGGACCCACCCACTCACAGTGGGACCCGCCGACTCACAAACGGGACCTACCATCTGACAAGCGGGACCCACAAACTGACAAGCGGGACCCACCAACTCGCAAAGCAGGACCCACCCACTCACAGTGGGACCCGCCGACTCACAAACGGGACCCACCAAATGTAGCACCGTTGGAAGAGGACAAGAGGGGCACATGCGTCTTTTCATCTCTATATTGGTTTGCGTGAGAAATCCTAGAATTGCATGTCGAACGGAGGGAGTATGCATATGAAATGGCTACGTCATCGGTCGTAGGATCTGAACATGAGGCTCATGTATCATGCATGCAACGTAAATGCTCAACGCAAATGGCAACTAGCATTATCAAATCCTTATCAGAATGCTCAACTCATACGGCCAGTCAGTGGAAATTTAATTTGGAATCATTGCAACAAGTTGAATCAGCCCCGCCCTTCAAATTATTTTCTCACAAAACACTATTGAATCAGTCCAAAATCAGACTTTTCAGCCCAGTAACATTGATATACAGCCCAGTCCTGCTAAACGAAACATCGATATACAGGGCTTAGCGTCCCAGCATATTCTCCTCATAGTACTATAGAAGTATAGAACCAGCAGTACATGCTCAAAAAATAATCATGTGATCAACTCATACTATAGACCTTTAGTTTGGAAGCATTGCAAGAAGTTGATATATATTCTGAACCACATGAGCAAAAAATAATCATGAAGTAAAAGTACTAGAAACTCAATGCATGTGCTAATTAGAATTCCATTATTTTAATTTTTCTAATTGTCTCTCATATCAGCTGCTACAAAATTATTGAAAAAAAGCTAATGGTACCACTCCAAGCTTGATGAAAGCTGTTTTTATTTATTTCTCAAGTACAAGCACAAAGATCGGCCTTTTTTATTTTTGAAATCATCACAAAGACCAGACCATTACAGGAAGAGAGCAGAGGAGAAAGGAAAGGAACTACACGGTGTTAGTTTTAATTAAACTAACATTAACATAAACAGGATCTTAAACTTAGTCTAATCATGATCACTAATTAACTTAGTGCGGAAATTTAAGATTAAACTGACCAGAGCCTTGAGTTGCCATCTGTAGTTGTAGATGCGTTGATGTAGATGAAGTTGAACTTGATCTTCATCAGATCAGAAGCTTCTTGCTCCTGCTTGATGAAGAACTTGACGAGTAGATAGGAATCTCGTGCTTCCGAAACCCTTCAGCGCCTTAATAGGACTGCAACATCCTCAGCTGAAAATCATAATAATTAACATAATGTTTCAGTAATAGTATAATAAGATGCACATAAAAGCATGAATTTAACCCTACGATGGTCTGATTAAAAACACGCATATAAGTTTCAATTTGCATCACCGATAGGCAGAAAACAAATGAAGCTTATCATTAACTCATAACTAAAACAACGATGGTCAGAATTAATTACGAGTGTACTCTAACCAAACTTCTCGATGGTTCCATTTGATTAGAGAGCATCATAATTGTACTTGGTGGAATAAAATAATTTCAGCTGATATAAAACAATTTAATGCAATACTTATTCTTAAACATAATGGAGAAATTAAATGAACCAGTTTATTCTAAAATTAAACTTAAAGTTTATTTAAATCATGCCAAAATAGTGCACAAAAAAAAAAAAAAAAGATGCACCATAAACTAAAATGCTCACGGAACTTAAAACTCACTTTATTCAACGAACAAGTGATATTGAAAAAAAAAATAATTTGCGCTAAAACAATAACGCTTAATTAACCTAATTCATAACAAGAAATATCCACTATTATTTAGCAATACACTTATTTGCATAAATAGCAGATTGCTCAAAGAAAGACTTGTTGAAAACTTGAATGACTTAGCACAACCGAAGCAATAAGCACGGATTCAAATAAACATGAAACAATAAGAAATAGATGACAAATTTATACTTAAACTGAAAACTAAATTGGCCCAAGAAGCCTACTGGCGCAGTGCGCAGCTCCACACGCGCCTAGACCATCACCAGCCCGAGAATGAATTTAGCCCATGGCGGCCCGTTAATTTCCCGCGCGCACTTTGCTCAGCTCAGCCCAACTCACGAGCTTGCGACCCAGCGTGTGCGCAGCCCAGTCATCGACCGAGGCCCGCTTAACGGCCCAGGTGCGGCCCGGCCTGCATCCTCCCGCAACCCTAATGCGGAGCAGATCCAGACCGTTGAGCAGATCGGACGGACGAGATCGTCGGTTCAGCGAATAAAACAACGGCCGAAACCCTAAGCGCCTCAGTCTTCTCACTCGTCTCCAAAGTCTTCTCCCCTCTCCTTCCGATTCAGATCGAGCGGCGCCGCCGCCGTCGCGAGCTCGCCGCCGCCTCTGCAGGCTTCCGTCGCGGGTCCTCTGGCCGGAGGACGCGTGCGGCATGGCCGCGCGCGCTTCCGTCTAGGGGCCCCGTTCGGGTGCCGTAGCAGTGTCGAGCGGGAGCTCCGGCGAGAGCACACGGACTCCATCCCGCTCCGGCATGACGCCGGCGAGGAGACCCGTGTGCGGCTTCGTGATGCCGCAGCGCTCGACAAGGCGGCCCGAGGCACGCCGGTCCGGCTGCTCCGAGTCGCACGCGGTGACAGCTGATGTCGCGCGCGGCTCGTTGACGCGGCCGGCCAGGAGGAGGTGGTCGCCGTCCACGCGCGGCGGAGCTCATGCCACGCGCAGCCGGCAGCCAGGTAAGATCCCCAACCGCAACTTAGGGTTAGGGTTTGACTGATTTTGGGGACAAAATTTCGAATTTGGGGAAAAAATCTTAATGAACTTTGCAATTCGTTCTTCCCCTCCTTCTAATTGCTTATGCGCACCTTAATTGCAAGAATCGAGTCATAATGCACACGGATTTGGGCTTAATCCCATTTAATTTCGGGACAAAATTAGGGAACAGTGAAAACCTAGATGCTTAATGCTTAACTTAAACATGAAATTAGTCTTAAATTGTTACTGATGTGCTCACGTATGCACTTGAATAAAACTCCATATGCATCAAATTCGGCGTTGCACTAACAGATCAAGACTTAAACTGCCATAATTAGCCGAACTAGATTAACTTAGTTGCACATAGACTTGCTAATCAGATCAGTACGGCTCACATTAATTGCATACAGCAGGACGAATTCGATCTGAACTGTCACTAATAGAACATGTCTCAGCACGAACAGATTGAATCTTACTTGATTGCACGTGAACATTTAAATTTGCGTTACACTAAACCATTATTAGAAATACATAAGCCAATCTTAATCTGATGCTAATAGAACTTGATCAGCATGACCAATCGACATAAACAGAGGCATAAAACTTGATAGCTCTTGATTAGGATCATGTCAGAACTAAGAAGGCTCTTGATACCGATTGTTAGTTTTAATTAAACTAACATTAACATAAACAGGATCTTAAACTTAGTCTAATCATGATCACTAATTAACTTAGTGCGGAAATTTAAGATTAAACTGACCAGAGCCTTGAGTTGCCATCTGTAGTTGTAGATGCGTTGATGTAGATGAAGTTGAACTTGATCTTCATCAGATCAGAAGCTTCTTGCTCCTGCTTGATGAAGAACTTGACGAGTAGATAGGAATCTCGTGCTTCCGAAACCCTTCAGCGCCTTAATCGATCGGTTGGTGGTTTTGGTTGTCAATAGATTGATTCACCGTGAGGTCTAAACCTCTCTTATATATACACGCTGCGGGTCCGGGGCCGAGTCCCTGTAGGACACGTAAGGGTTGCTACCGATCATGACAACAAGAGTTCTAATCACGTACGTTTGGGTGGAAGTCCATACGTGATAATTTTGCTCTCTCAGTTGTTAATCTGAGATCACAAAATATTTCCAACACACGGTAGCAAAGAAAGTACACACCGTCCTCGACACACGCTCGTGAACACACACCTAGAGCAAGCAAGCACGACTCGTAGCATCACATCGCCCCGCCACCATCTTCAACCAAAGTCCATGGCCACTCAACCAGAGATCTCGATAGCCTTCACCTCGGGTTTCTTCTCCTCTGCCTTGGGCACGGTGACGGTAAGCACCCCGTTCTCCAAGCCGGCCTTCACCTGGTCCACCTTGGCGTTCTCCGGCAGGCGGAAGCGGCGGAGGAACTGGCCGCTACTGCGCTCGACGCGGTGCCACTTGTCATTCTTGTCCTCTTTCTCCTTGCTGCGCTCGCCGCTGATCACCAGGACATTGCCGTCCTCCACCTCCACCTTGACCTCCTCCTTCTTGACGCCGGGGAGGTCGGCCTTGAACACGTGCGCCTCCGGCGTCTCCTTCCAGTCGATGCGGGCGTTGGCGAAGGCGGCGGTCTCGGAGTCGGAGCCGGCCGACGGGACGATGGAGGAGCGGAAGATGTTGTCGAAGGGGTCGAACACGTTGCTGCGCCTCACCAGCGACATTGTTGATCGGTTTGGTGCGAGTTTGAGCTGTGGAATTTGCTGGATTGTGTTCGGAAGAAGTGATGTGATGTGTTGCTGACCAGTGAGATTGCGATATTCAGTCTGGACTGAACTGCTGAGCGGTGGGAGGCGATGGATTTATAGCTTCGTCAGGGTGCGGTGTGTGAATCCTCTGGAGTTCTCTCCAAACCTCGCCTTTGCTGTTTTGCTTTCCAGATCAGCATTCTTCCCGTCGTCTCTACAGGAAGGGCCCACCATGTTCTAGAGCGGTCTCGTGTCCTGGCGTCCAGCTTGCTGTGGGCCTGTGGCTCAAAAAAAAAAAAAAAAGCTTGCTGTGGGCCTGTGGTGTGATGACCAGAGCCCACCTCTTCGCTTTCGTTCTACTGCACTTCAAGTGACTGGCGATCCTCCTGCGTTGCCACATATGCTCCATGCATGATTACGTGTACGTTGGAGGGTCCATCACCATCAGTGACTTTACTATGCATGCGTCGGCACACCGTCTTGCTAGGTGTTTGTAAATAGGCTTAAAAAAACACTTTGTATTTGTAATACTCTATCCGAACATGTAAGTAGTGCTGATATGCAAAGATTTTGCGCATCTTATCTGGATGAAATGGAGTCAGAATTTTCAGAACATATTATGAGATCATGTTTAAGAATTAATTAGTAATAAGAACAATTTTTATATCTTCATTTATATGTATAAGTTTTCCCCTTTTCTAAATATATATATATTTTTAAAAAAAGTGATACTACTGAGTAGTACCCACTACCAACCGCGATCGCATCTCGTGGAAGCCACTAGCAAATGCAAAATTTACAGAAGCACTGCAGATAAATGAAAGAGAAGGAAAGCAACCGTTCAGCGGCGCCGGGCGACCGCACCGGGCAACCCTTTCTAGAAGCAACCAGACACGAGTAGAGAGCTCGAGACACCTCACGAACGCTCATACGAACTCTTGGACGGTCCTATAAATAACCTCCCCTCTCCCTTATCCGCAACCCACCGAAGAGCAAAGCAGACGGCAAAGCATACTCCCACGTTCCCAACAAGCACTCAGCTAGCTAGCAAGTTCAGTTCACCCAAGGCCCGAAACACAGAGCGCGTCAGCAATGTCGCTGGTGAGGCGCAGCAACGTGTTCGACCCCTTCTCCATGGACCTCTGGGATCCCTTCGACAACATGTTCCGCTCCATCGTCCCCTCCTCCTCCTCCGACTCCGACACCGCTGCCTTCGCCAACGCCCGCATCGACTGGAAGGAGACTCCCGAGGCGCACGTGTTCAAGGCCGACCTCCCCGGCGTCAAGAAGGAGGAGGTCAAGGTGGAGGTGGAGGACGGCAACGTGCTGGTGATCAGCGGCCAGCGCAGCAAGGAGAAGGAGGACAAGAACGACAAGTGGCACCGCGTCGAGCGCAGCAGCGGCCAGTTCATGAGGAGGTTCCGCCTGCCGGAGGACGCCAAGGTGGAGCAGGTGAAGGCTGGGCTCGGAGAACGGCGTGCTTACCGTCACCGTGCCCAAGACTGAAGGGAAGAAGCCCGAGGTGAAGAGCATCCAGATCTCCGGTTGAGCGGCGGCGGCGGCGGCCGTGGACGGACTTGTGAGGTGAAGGTTACCGGCGGATGGAGGATCTACGGTTTCAGTTACTTGTGTACTCCGTATGTTTGTTGCTCTGTTTATGTGTGTACTACTGTTCAGCGTTTCTGGTAGCGCCTACTAGTAGTGTCGTGTGTGTGTACTCTGTATTTTCCATGTTTGGTGAGCTCGGCCGGCTCAGTGTGTGTTCTGCGAGTGAATAAATAAAATAAAGCAGTTCTTTGTGTGTAGTATATCCATCTCATGGACTAATTTTGCCGATCTCTCTTTTTCAAGGGAATTCAAGAATCTGAACTGGTTCAGAATGATCTAGAATTTGGGGGAACTGATGAGGCTAGCCAAGCTAACTACAGATGGCCCTATGGAGTGAAAAAATTGTCATGCCAATATTTTAGCATCTTCACATTTTGGCTTGGTAATTTTTGGCTCTACCTCTAACCAATCAGGCCCTATGTTTATCTCATGGACTACTTTTGTCAACATTTTAGCATCTCCACATTTTGGCTTGGTAATTTTTGGCTCTAACCAATCAGGCCCTATGTTCATCTCATGGACTACTTTTGTCGATCTCACGCGAACTTTTGCTTTGAGAAGTATCTCTCTTTTTCAAGGGAATTCAAGAATCTGAAGACATATATGCTGAACTGGTTCAGAATGATCTAGAGTTTGGGGAACGAAGCTAGCCCAAGCTAACAAAGACGTGTCTCTCACTTATTATTCAGTCCAACATGCCAAGTCTAGCCCAATTGATCGAGAATCCTGGCCCAATAGATCTTGCTGATACGATTAAGCCCAATATATACGCACAAGATCTAGTTGGGTCAATATTTTGCCCAATTCAGTTTGGGTTGTTGTGTCGCCCAGCCCAGCCTATAGAATTTCAAACGGGCCAGCCGGCCTTAACACTGTGGATATGTGGGTACCCAGGGGCCTCTCACCAACCAGGATAACACTCGGTCTAGGCCCACGTCTGACAGTGATGTGGGTTGTCAGACGTGGGCCGACCCATGGCCTAGCGCACAAGACAACCAGGATAACACTCGGTCTAGGCCCACGTCTGACAGTGATGTGGGTTGTCAGACGTGGGCTGACCCATGGCCTAGCCCACAAGACAGCCCGAACTTGCCGAACAAGACTATGAAGACTTAGCCCGCAAGGCATGCGCGCGTGACATCCGTATCCTACGAGATATGCGTGACCCAATCGAGCCCGAATATCTTAAAGATTATATTGTAACCGACTCGGATTACTTTCTTAACTGTAAACCGGTACGATTAGATCTCAACCGACTTGTAATCCTAGGCCGTCAACCTATATAAGGCAGCCTAGGTCGTCCCCCGGACCCCCCCCCCTCCCACCCCCGGAGGAGGACGCTTCCAATCTTTTCTTCCCCATTGTAATCACACACCGACTTGCCATTGCTCAATAGTTTTGACGAGTCCATCAATACAAGACACCACCGAACACAAGACATAGGGTTTGTGCCTCCTAGCCGCCTGAACCTGTATAAACCTTGTGTCTCTTGTGTTACCTCAAGCTCTCTAACTCCGCGACCCCCCTTTGCCTACAAATCTACCACTTGGGTACCCCTTAGTGGATTGCCGGTTCTAGAGTCCGATAAGCACGGCCCTAGCCCGATGTGACCCGGCCTGACGCGGCATGGCCCTATACAAGCCCGATGGCCATTCCTGCCGGGCTCGAACGTGCCACCGTGCCGACCTGGCGGCCCAGGCCCGGTCTTAAGGACATTTTTTCGCGTCGTGCCGACATTAAGCCCATCGGGCATGGACAGCTACCGACGGAGGAGACCGGCGCCGGGAGACGCGGTGGCGGCTGCGGAGGAGGTCAGCGTGGCAGGAGCACGGCCTCCGCGGCGGCGGAGGCCGAGGAGGCCGGGTCGCGGCCCCGCCGACGGCGGCGGTGGAAGGGGCTGGCGCGGCTCCGGTGACGGCGGAGGAGGGGGCTGGCGGAGCCTCAGCGTCGGCGGAGGAAGGGAATGGTGCAGCCTCGACGGTGACAGAGGAAGGGGATGGGCAGCCCTGGCGACGGCGGAGGAGCAGGGGCAGCGCCTTGCGTCCCCGGCGGCCGCGGCGCCCCAGGTGGCAGAGGAGGTGCCGGCGTGGCACCCGGCGGAGGAGGAGGCCGACGCGGCGCCCGACGGGGTGAGGGAGCAGGGTGAGGGAGGGAAGAGAAGCGGCGGCGGCGGGTGGATGATCTGAGCGTGAGGGAGCAGGGTGAGGAGGAGAAGGGGTAGGGTTTGAGGAGGTGGGCCGGTGGGGAGGGGAGTGGTGAGGGGAGTTGGGTGGGCCGGTTTGTATAGGAAGTTGAGGGAGGGAGTTGGTGAGCCGATGTGGTCCGTGTGGAGGCCTTTCAGCAGGCCGGGCCACATCGTGCCTAAAGGCGGGCCGCCTATCGGGCCGGGCCTGCGTGCCGGGTGGCGGCCTAGGCACTAAAAGGTCATCGAGCCGCCCTAGACACCATCGATCGGGCTTCGGATCGTGCTAGTGCCGTGCTTTTTCGGGTCATGCCTCATGCCGTAGATCATGCCCGGCTTATCTGGAATTCTGCCCCAGCCTAGCATGATGACTAGTCGTTGATTCGTCGTGGCCGCCGAAAGCAAGCAAGATAGCGAAGATCCAAACATACATGACCCAGATTTCATTGGACGTTTGTCCACTTGTGCTAAAGCAATGCTGCTGCTACTGTAGCTTTGATAGCATAGGCGCGGCTATCCAGGAATACTGCCAAAGGGCCCAGTCAGATCATTTGAAAACTCACAAATTTGAACAGAAATGTTTGCAGAAAAGTTTGGACTAATCAATCATTGGGTTTGCTTTACCGGACATCGAGGCATGTAGCTGCCGATCATCCCACTGCAGCCTGCACCACATGGAGCCTAATTTTCTCACCCAGCAGGCAGACAGATTCTTTCATCGAATCAAATGTCTTGTTCAAGTTCATGTACAAGTTGCATTATATTCAAATCTCAAAACGAGAAAAGCAGATAAGGAACAAAGATGAGCCGAACATCACGCAAAGTCGTTACAGGTAGTTGATCGGACAGTACAAGTGCATCTGACAAGGATAGAACACTCGGATTCCACTCCAGGTAGTTTGATCGGAGACAGACACACTTGATTGATTCGAATCCCACGTAGTAACTGACATCACGCTTCCAATTAACGGTCCACCGATCCATGGATCACTCCGGGATGGCGACGAGCACCGGCCGCCACGGCCGTCTCATGAGCAGCCGCCGCCTGAACCCGCCGAACGCGAACCTCCGGTGGTGCACGGCCGCGCCGCCACGGCCTCCGACTGCCGTCGCCGCCGACACCGCAGTCGCTTCTGACCCGGCAAGCACCGCCACCGGCTGGCCCTGCTTCTTGGCGCACCGGCAGACGTCGGTGTCCCCAGGCGGCTCGGCGCTTATCCGTGACCAGGAGCTGCTCCAGGGAGCTTCTGCTGAGGAGGCCGCTCTTCTCCTCCTTCCGGTCTTCCTCCGCGCCTCCCGCCGCCGGCGGCCTGTGGTGACCCCTGCGGAGGAGGAGGCGGCGCACCAGGGTCCAGAAGCTCTTGGCCTTGGGCCTGCAGACCCTGACCCTCCCTAGTGCCATCCCTCCGGTTCACTCTGTTTGGCCTCTGATGGACTGACTCTCCCGTGATGTGGCCGTACTACGCCGGTTATATACCTCTGTTCTTCCTCACATTTCAGATGGTCTGCTACTGTGTCTACTGTTGCTCACTTGAGATGGTCTGGGTCTCCTCTGGGATTCTGGAGCTGATCCTGGAATGCTGATCTAGACTATAGTAAGTGGACCTATCAGTTTTGTCATGACCTCATACGGTGTTCTTTTATGCTGCAGGCGATTTATCCGCTTTCCACCTCAAAGTACGCTCACCATTTGAACAAGGCCCTTGACTGCATCTAGCTGCTGCTGCCGACAGAGCAACTACTTGACAAACAATTAGCCAAGGTCAGATTAGCACTAGGCATGGAGATCAAAGGTGCAGGCTGCAAAGACACATTCCCTGGTTTTCTTTGTTTACGTGTAGCTTTGCGAGGGCCGCAACCGCGCCACACACCGCCATTTGGAGGCCCCATAGGGGATGTGCCTGCCCACTGGGGCCAAAAGAAAACCGCATGTGACAAGCGTCCGCATCAGGATCACCGTCAGGCGCTAACCACCCTGGCGCTAGACGACGCGCGATTCTTGGCGGGGGATAGGAGAGAGAGGGGCCCGCGCGCTTGCCCGTGCTCGAGCCTGCGGACAAGTGGTCGGCGGTCGCCGCCGCCATGGCTCATCGTCGGAGGAGCGGCGCCCGGTGTATTATTGTAGGTCGCCGTCGGATCCCAGTTGCTCCGGGACAAGGTGAGGCGTGTGGCGTTAGTTTAATGGTGGCGAGAATTGACGCGTTCTGGGTTCGTGGACAGTGGAGTAGCGCTCTCATGCTGTGAGAGAGCCTGTGACCTGTTCCGGGCTTCCAGCTGACGTGAACCGAGTTGATCTCTCGTTTTCTTTTCGGTGTGGCATGTGGGGGTCGGGGTTGTTGAATTTTTTGGTTAGACGGAAGTAAGTTTGTCTGCGGTGTTGTTGAACGAACCTACTACCGTTATTGAATTCGAAAAAAGGAAGCTGAATGGCAATTATCTTTCCTCTTTTTTTTAATCAAACCGAGTTCATATCTGTGTGAGATGGGCGGACCGGCCTAGACCAATAGGCCCAACTATTTGTAATGAACTAAGGATTAAGTCCTTTTGACCCTCCTTATCTATCGCCTCCGTTCGGTTTTCCTCCCAACTGTCTAAAACCGGGCGTTGGAGGCCCCTGATCTCCAGAAACCGGACGATTTTGGTCCTTAGGTGGTTTTGGTCACTACTGTAGCAGTGGGCCCCACCTGTCAGTGTAACCCCATTCTCTTTCCTTCTCTTCCTCCGTGACCTCTCCGTCGCCACCGAGACGTCGGCCCCATTCCTCCGCGCCGTGCTCGCCTCCATCACGCGGCGCTCCAAGCTCCTCGCCGCCGTGTGTCGAGGAGGAGGTGCGGGAGCTCCACCACGACCTGGCCACGCTGCTCGACCTCCTTCCCGTCGCCGAGCTCACGCGAGGTCCGTAGCCACCGCCCTGCTGTCGTTCAACGATGCAGGGCTTGCCGCCGCCCACGCCGCGCCACCGCGCCCGCCTTCACCGCCCACGCCCACGCCCACGCCCACGCCGGGATCACCCCTCCCGCGGATGGGAGCGGCGGCGCTCGAGCCGGAGGAGGAGGGAGGCGCGGCGGCACTCGAGCTGGAGGAGGAGGGAGGGGCGGCGACGATGGAGGCTCAGGCCGGCGGAGGAGGGAGGTGCGGCAGGAGCCGGGAATCGAGCCGGCGGAGGAGGGAGGCACGGCGGCGAGCCTGTCCTGGAGAACGGCCACGCTCGCTCGGGCTTGCTGCCGCCGGCGGATGCAGCCGCGGGGCCATCGTGCGCGTGAGGAGGAAGAGAAGGGGGAGAGAGACGAGAAGACGTGCAGGGCCTACTATTACTGTACCACCCACTGACACGTGGGTCCGACTGGTACTGTAGCGACCAAAACCACCAAGGGACCAAAATCGCTCGGTTTCGGGAGATAGGGGCCTCCAGCGCCCGGTTTTAGACAGCATGGGGGAAACCGAACAGAGGCAATAGGTGAGGGGGGTCAAAAGGACTTAATCCATGAACTAATGATTTGGGCTTTATAGATTGTGTACGATAGCCCGGCCCGGTAGGCCTGGTCAGAGTGAATAGGGCTTCGACAGGTAGTAAACCGACTGATCCTTTAAAAAAAAAAAAAGAGGTAGTAAACCGACCGGCCGCGCTCCGTTGCGCTAAGCCGCCGCCGCCGGGAAGCAGCACGTCTCGCACGGCTCAGGGGCAAATGCGGCCGATCCAGTCGCAACACCGAGAGATACTGGAGGGCGGAGGCAACCTGCGCACTGCGGGATAGCGGATAGCACGGCGAGATGCGGCGCTCATAACTGAGAGACCTGGCCGGCTGGTCGCCTCCTATTCAGGTAAGCAGTTCTACCTCTGTACAGTATATTGTATAGGCACACAGACTGTAGTTCTACTCTGATAAATGTAGCGGACCCAAGCTTGCCTACACGAGGCATACACGTTCAGCAATGTATGTCTGGTGCCAGAAATTTTGAGCGGATAAGAGCCAATGGAAACATGGTCATAACTCGCAATAGAGTGGCGATTCAGGATTTGGGGCTCCATGTCTGGGTGACGTGAGGTTATAACTTACAAGTTACAACCATATGTTACTTCAATGTCATATCCTGAGATCTTCAGCATATAAAACTCAGGTGACTTTGACTTGCAATGCCCCAGGCCAAGACAAATTTAAACATGTCCATCAGCCAATTAGAATAGGTATTCAGGCCAATTAGAATAGGTATTCTGTAAGCACAGCTTGAATTTTTTGTTGCGTGTTGTTCAGTTCGTCATCACATTCCTCCTTGTTTATTTATCAACATGAAAGATATTATATACTACCCTTATACTTCATCTACTACTAGCCTACTGTTTGAATTTGTGGCAAGCTCGTATTCTTTTCGAGTCTTGGGTACAACATGAGCTTATAGTTCATTATCAGTCAACAAAAAAGGGGAAAACTTACCCAGATAAATCAGCTCATTAGCAAATCTCTATACTATATACAACTCATCCGAAAGGGCTTTTTTTCTTCTGGATCAGTACATACAAGGACTATCGTCTCATCCACTAGCATTTGATGCTGCCGAGTGGGTAGTTGATTGACTATGGAATCTGTGGATTACCGAGTCAGGCGAATATTGTACGCTATTCTTCAGCAAGTGTGTGTCTTCCTTTGGAGACTTCATATCCATCTTTTTTTCCGGGGAATCCCCATTCTTGATACAATTCAGGGCATCCACTACTTCCTTGATTGACGGTCTCAAATCCCTTTCTAACTGCAAGCACTGAAAAGCCAACTCAGCAACAAGATCTATCATTCTCTTTGTTTCATCATCAGTCTCATAACCGAGCTCAGGGTCAACCAGTTGCTCAACTTCGTGGTTCTGAATTCTGTTGAGAGCCATGTTGGCCAAGTTAATCTCACTGTGGCTCCGGCCCATGTCAACAGCTGCTTTAGAGGATATCAGCTCTACCAATACAACACCAAAGCTGTACACATCACTTTTATCAGTAAGCTTGTAGCACTGGTGGTACACCGGATCAACATAACCTGGTGTGCCCTGTGGGACAGTTGAGACATGGGTGACTTCAAGAGGGTACAGGCGTGACAACCCGAAGTCGGCAACTTTGACATGGAAGCTGTTGTCAAGCAATATGTTGTTGGTCTTAACATCACGGTGTATGATTTCAACTGCATGGAGGTATGCAAGTGCTTCAGCTGTTTCTATGGCAATGTTCATCCTTACAGGCCATGTGAGGCCCCGTTCTGATGCACGGGGTCCATGAAGATGGTCTGCAACGGTCCCATTAGGGATGTACTCGTACACGAGCATAAGGTCACGGCTGCTACGAGATGTGCAGCCATATAGGATGACTAGGTTCTGGTGGAGGAGACGGGACAAGATGTCTACCTCATTTATGAATTGCTCAACCCGTTTGTAGTTATTCTTGTAAAGGCGCTTAACTGCGACTACCCTTCCATCCCGGAGTTTTCCTGAAGGATAAAAAGGTACCTTTGTCATTGCAAACTCAGTAGGAACAATATATTTATTGAAGAAAACTGTTTCATGTAGCTCCAATCATTTGCAGTTTCACATGTTAATGAAGAAATGAAGAGATGCACGCTGCAGATTAAGACTGACAAGGGATTTCAGAAAACATGTTTTCCTACCTTTGTAAACAGTTCCGAAACCACCATCACCAAGTTCCCTTGAGTCACTAAATCCATCAGTAGCTTCTTCAAGTTCCTCATAAGTGAAAATATGGGGAGAGCCACCCAACTCAAGGTCTTTGCTGTATGATTGCATTGAGGACTCACTGCGCATGAATCCATTTGGAGCTCCAACTTGTTTCCTCCTCTTGCGCTTGTGCCAAATAACCAGAACAAGGATGCCTACTACCAATGTACCACCAACTGTTCCACCGGCTGCCCATGATAATAGTGTAACAGTGGTGTTAGCAATATGCAATAACTAATTAATCAAAGAGAGGCTGCAATATATGATCAGGAGATGAGACTCACCGATAGTGAGTATTTTTGTCGTCTTGCTTGCTCCTGCATAAGAACAGTCACTGTGAATAGCTTGCCATTTAAAATGTAAAATCATGTAGTTCAAATAGTCTTGCCATGAAAACTTTGCCCTATTTAGTCTATAGCTGAACTACTTTTGTAACTAGCAGATAATATTTGACATATATAGGCAGAAGAAAGCCTGTAAGAAAAGGAAAACGAAAATTTTATGACTAAACACAGAGATGATTTTCACCATTTGATGCCCAGTGATTAGTTACTATTTTGCATCTCTGTCCGGTATGAGAACATCAGTCTGTATGACACAGATATACTAGTAAATATTGGACGTTTTCCTATTACATACGGTGGAGTCCAGTCACCATTTCCACCTTCAGTATACCATGGTCAATCATCTGCATTTCACATTCATCTGGTCTTGAGAAAATTATGAAAATGCTGAGGAGTCTGGCTACATTACGACTTAAACTGGAGTGTCAATATCAATCTTGACTTTTGGACCTTGGGCGATGACATACAGTCCATACAGATTATGTGGTCATAGTTACTTGGTTGAGTAACAATAACGCAGTGCTTTGTCTGATGAAACTACCATTGGCTCTGTCCACGCCTCCACGGAATGATAAAAAATCCATTATCATAGTCGATGGAACAAACCATCTATATTTTCGCCAGCAACTGGCAGAAAACTTAATATGAGTGGCAACTTGAGTGAAATTTCTGGCCTCAAAAAGGCCTAAAAGCATGAGGCAGTGTCTCAAACATGGATGCATGGGGCATACTGTTTTCAAGATGAACATGGGAGGGTTTGAAATCAATCTAGTCAAGGTCTTGATTTAACTAGCTATTCATTGATTCCTAGGTTCACTACACAGGGCCAAAGATACACAGGTATGTGCATCTTTGGATGGTAAGAGCTAGAAAAATATCCCTCAGAAATTCATTGCTAGAATGTAAACGAATCCTTATACAAACAGACTCTGCATAGAAGCCAGAAAAAGAAGTCCCGGTGGAAGTAAATAGACACGCTCACAGAGGGTATGCAGGAGCAATATGATGCAAAGAGGAAACAATCAAACATTAGAACCAAAATAAATAACAGCATGAATCTTTTGAGCATCAAATCAATCAAGTAGTTGTGTACAAGCCATGCTGACTGATCCATTTTGTTTATTTCTCCCTTTTGTCAGGGAAAGAAAGATAACTTTATCAGTGCGCTAGTCACAATAATTGTTAGTAACACTGGGGCAATACACTCTTCTGCAGTTCTTTAGTAAAGAAAATAGTATCATTTGGCTATGATTGTTCCCCCATTTAAATTCAGGCCTTAATAAATTCACTACAGTGTCCGATTCAACTTTAGAAACCTGATCCCGCAACAGACAGATTCAATTGTTGCTTAGAAAATATAGTGCATTCGTTGGAAGAATACTAGAACAATTTTCTCTAGTCAGCTATCACTAGAAGAAAAATAGGGATAAGAGCCATTGGTACGGCATCTTTATCGAATAGTGTAGTTGAACACTTCAACCAATGTGTTTGACTATAATACAGTTGGTGTCAATGTCCCTATCAATGGAATAACTTCACTAATCAACTAAAATGAAAATAATTTGCAGTTGAAGTAGACAAGCCACATATTCAAACGGAACAACATTTTATATTCGCTGTAGCAGTGCCACGCTAAACTGCAACGAAGACGACCTGTTCTTATTCAATTATTCTCGATAACGACTCTATGTCACTCGCAGGACCATATTTGCCACCCAAATGGACACTACAGAATCATTGAATGAATCCGATACTGCCACTTGCATTGCATGATCCAAGAACTACTACTGGTAATTGACTACTAGGAGTTGATTTTTTTCTTGCATTTCTCTCTATATTTTGACCCCCTTTTTTCTATTTGTGTTCAGCTTAGCTGCTTAGGTAAGTTTACTCCCACTTCCAGATTAGTAGACTGATCCTATTTCTCTCAGAAATGAAAACTAAGGGAAATTGCTATGCTAATTTCCTAAACTCACCGCACTTCTCAGGGCTCAAGGTGCCGGAGCAATTGCAGGCGAACTTGTCGCCGTAGACGCATACCCCACCGCTCGCCATGCACTCCGGGCAATGCCCTGGCACCTCTCTCCACTCTAGGAGAAACCCGTTGTTCATGCCGGCGATGTAGTCGTCCCCATTTCCATCGGGAGCCCCGAGAGTCGGCACGACAGTGAAGAGGCAGCCCGGCGGGACGCCGCCCTGGATGCGTTGGCTTGAGAAATTCAGCCCGTCGCCGAGCCGGACGAAGGAACTGTTGTCGCAACGCAGGCTGCGGAACCCAGCCGGGACCGCCGCCGGCGAAGGCCCCGTGCACTTGCCGAGGAAGAGCAGCTCTTTGTTGGCTTTGCTGAAGACGATTTGCCCGCCGAAGATGGAGACGTTGAACGTCGGCGCTGGGCAGCCGGTGGCGAGAGGGAGGTTGATGTCCACAGCATGTAAGGATTTGTTCTCGGGGAAGATGCTGATGACCTTATACGCCTGGTAGGGGGAGCGGCTGAGGAACGCGCCGCTGCTGTTGCACTTGATCTGGAACGCCGGCGGCCCGCACGGCGGCCGGCCGGGCTCCTCCAGCCAGAAAGGGTATGTGATGTTCAGGCCGTAACAATCCTTGGGCCAGCAGCTTGACGGCTCTGGCTCTGCCGCGCTGGCCGCCGCCTTCTCTAGGAGGAGGAAGGAAGCGAGCAGCAGCAGGAGAAGAAGAGGCATGACGGGTGGCTTGGGGGTAGGGGGTGGCAATGGCGGAGTAGTTTGGACTTTGGATTAGAAGTTCAGTCAGCGAACGGAACACAATGCAAGGACCAAATGGAGGATAGCGGGACGGGATATGAGATGAGGAGGGGAGAAAGCCAGAAAGGAGGGACCGACGGTGGCGACCGGTCGTGGTCCACGCCTCCACCAAGCGTTTTGATTATTCCTCTTTTTTTTCTCTCTTTCCCATCTCATTGACTTCTGCGTTGCCGACTCCCGGACGGCATGTGGCGGCGGCGAACACGCCTGCCGCTGCTGAGGACGACGACCGGCTTACGCCCGCCCTTATCAAATCATCAGCTGAGACACTAATAAACAAGCTGATGATCGGTGGTTCGGGTTGCCATGTCCGTACTATGTAGCCTCTATTAAACCTGATGCGGCGGCTCTTGTTCAAGAAGAACAGAGGAACCTATGACTGACGTCCGGCTGCTTCGAGTTTTTTTAATGGCCCAAAGTCAAAGCATGAGCTTATAATTAGTTCCAAGAACGAACTTACCCGGCGGCAGCGTCCATGTCATGAGGAAGCCGTCGCTGATGAGTTCCTCGTAGTTGCTGGCACTCACGTTGCCATCTCCCCCAAGCACAGGCACAACGAGCGCAGTGCAGCCCTCCAGAAAGTAGCTGCTGGAGTTGCCCAGCTCGTTGTCATCGTAATAGGCCCCCTCCGACGCGGGCAACAAACGTGCTGCTCCCGCATCTCCTCTCCACAAGCCCTCGGTGTCCGGCCGGCGGCTTGGCGCAGTCGTAGAGGATGAGTTCCTGATTGATGGGGCTGATCGAGAACGGGAGAGCGATCTTTGTTGAGGTGTTAGTCGAAGGGAATTTGTATTGGTGGCAGTCTTTGCGGCTCAAGTTTGCCAGGTCGCCAAGCCTATGCGTATCCGCGACACGCAGGGAGTTGTTGCCGTAGAAGATGGCCAGGATATGAAGGCCGTAGGATTCGTTGCCGCGGCGGGAGTACCCGAGGTACGGAGTGTCATCCAGGCAAGTGACCTGGAAACCAAACGAACCACAGTTGCTCGCCGTCGCATACTCCGAGACGACCCCGAATGGCTTCATGATGTTCAGGTCGCCGCATCTGCTACTGGCAGGGCAATCGCCTTGCACGGTGGCGGCCGCCGCTGCTACCAGCACCAGTATCGACGACCACACCCACCAGTCCGGGACACGAAGCTCGGAGCCATGACAATTTAGCAAGGTTTCGAAGAACTCCAAGAGAGAAGAACGGGGAAGCTTCAGACAGTTTCAGTGAAGGAGAAAGGAGTGCTGGGGGGTGGTGTGAGGACAGGCGCAAGAGAATTGCCAGCAGCGTAATGGGATTGATAGAAGAATGATACGGAGAGATGGTGAGGGTGCCCGTACTAGACGGAACCTTTGACTGGAAAATCGGACAGGCAAAGCGACTAGAGTGGTGGGTGACTACTCGTGTGCGGGCGATGTGAACGGCGCCCGGACGCGCGCCATCATCGTCAGCTCCGGCTAAGGCACGTTTCTTCCTGCGACGGCGCGACCTGTCGGCCAACAAAACGCACCGTATCTCTCACTCTCGCTTTAGGGTTTTTGTCAAACACTTTAATGGTATTACCAAACGGCAACAAACGCACACATGTAAACCGCTAAATGCTAAACGGTAAATAGCGACTAGTGAACTTTCCAGGTGGCCCACACGTTTAACGTTTGTAAAAGCTATACTACTAGGCATACTTTGCCTTAAAATTCGAACCTGAATATGTTGGCAAAAGCTATGACAACCCAAGGATTTTTCGCCCCGTTCATTTCGCTGGGCTGGAAAGTCTGCGAGGAGAATAATCCGTTGGGCTGGTTCAATAGTATTATGTGAGGAGAATAATTCGCTGGGCTGGGATGATAAGCCAAAACGAACAGGAGGTTTACTCGGTCATTGTAGTACTAGTAATTGTTGCTACTTTTGCCTTTTTGTTTTTTTTGTGGTCCAGTTTTTTAGCATCTCACTGACTTCTGCGTTGCCGACTCCCGGACGGCATGTGGCGGCGGCGAACACGCCTGCCACGGTTGGGGACGACGACCGGCTTACGCCCTTATCAATCATCAGTGGATAATAAACAAGCTGATGATCGGTGGTTCGGATTGCGGTGTCCGTACTCCGTAGCCTCTATTAAACCTGATGTGGCGGCTCTTGTTCAAGAAAAACAGAGGAATCCTATGACTCTACAAGCTGTCTGGCTGCTCTCCTAGTTTTCTATAGGCCAAAGAGAAAGCATCATCCTACTAAGCTTGCTTTATTAGCTCCAAGAATGAACTTACCTGCTCTCGGTTTCAACGGTGGTGGCTGTGGTTGCGACGGTGGCATTAGCAGCTGCCACGTCAGGAGGAAGCCGTCGCTGATGAGCTGCTTGTAGTTGCTCGCGCTCGCGTTGCCATATCCCCCACGGGCACGACGGTCGCAGTGCAGCCCTCCACAAAGTAGCTGCTGGAGTTGCCCAGCTCGTCGTAACTCCCTCCAACGCGGGCAACAAACGTGCTGCTCCCGCATCTCCTCTCCACAAGCCCCTCGGTGTCGGGCGCCGGCAGCTTGGTGCAGTCGTAGATGATGAGGTTCTGATTGATGGAGCTTATCGAGAACGGGAGGGCGATCTTCGATGAGGTGTTAGCCGTCGGGAATTTGAACCCGCAGTCTCTGTGGCTCATGTTTGCCAGGTCGCCAAACTTCTGCATGTCCGCCACAACCAAAGATCCGTTGCCGTAGAAGATGTCCAGGATCTGGAGCTGGTAGTAGTCCATGTTCTTGTCCTGGCGGTAGTACCCGAGGTACGGAGTGTTGCTCTGGCAAGTGACCTGGTATCCAAGCGAACCGCAGTTGTTCTCCGTTGCTTCATCTGGGACGATCCCGAATGGCTCCGAGATGGTCAGATTGCCGCATCTGCTCGAGCAATAATCTCCTTGCACGTTGGCCGGTGCCACCGCTGCCAGCATCAGTATCAACGACCACACCGCCCAGACGGGGGAGACGAAGCTCGGAGCCATCAGAGCATGGCAACCTAGCAAGGTGTCGACGAACTCCACAAGAGAAGAACAGGGAAGCTTCGACAGTTTCAGTGAGGAAGAAAGGGGTGCTGGGTTTGTGCGAGGAGAGGCGCAAGAGAATTGCGAGCAGCGTATAATTGAGCATGTCCTTTGCACTAGCCGGAACCTTTGACCGCATGATGGGGCCATCATCAATCCAGCACAGGGATTTCCGGGGTGCCCGAATGGACGGGGCAAAGCGACCACTGTCGTGAGTCGTGACTCATGAACCAGCGATGTGAACAGGCCAGGACGCGCGCCCTCATGCTCTTGCTCTCCGGCTATGGCACGCTCCTGTCGGCCAACAACCGCATCGTATGCTCTCAGTGCTCTTTTTGTCAAACAGTTGGACTGCTAGTATTACCAACAGGCAACAGTACACATGTAAACCGCTAAATGCTAAACGGGGACTAGTGAATTTTCCAGTACGTTTGTAAAAGTATACTGTACACACTTTGACTTAAAGTTTCTACCTGATTTGTTGGCAAAAGCTATGTAAGTGTATATAAAGGAATTTTACGGAACTCTATTTCTATTCAGCATTGCTTTTACTCGGTCAATTTAGATATTTCCTCCTGCGTTTGCACATGAAATCTGGGATCTTTGATTGAACATTGGCAATACCGAAAAAGGATTATGTTTGTATTTTCACTTTTCAGAATCTGCGCTCACTAAGGTAGCGATAGTTTTTATTGGATATATATATGTATAGACACAAAACACACTAATCAAAATAACAAAAAAATCTACTGGTTATAATATTTCAAATGAATATGTTAGGACCACTTATTAGAAAAAAATAGCATGCTTAAATGGGGACTACAATCATATTTTTTTTTAAAAAGAATAACTAGAGTCGCTATTTTTCCTCGAGAAAGGGGCCACATGCACCCCCCACACACAAAATGGTTTGAGTAAATCTAGTTAGCAATACTTTAAATTTATGTGAATAATGAAGGTAAAGTTGCTACTTAGCATGAATTTACACTACAAGAGAATGAGCTATCCGCAGCCCCCATAAGCAGCGGCCATTTTTGGACCCGGTGCTACCTTTAGCACCGGGTCCAACAAATAGAGGCCTGATAGTGCTGCGAGGGTTAGATGGAGAGCGCTTTAGCACCGGTTGATGGCAACATCCGGTGCTAAAGTCCACCCATTAGCACGGGTGCAGCCACCAACCAGTGCTAATGTGGCCAAACCCATTTAGCACCGGTTGGAGGCCACCACCGGTGCTAATGGGCACGCACAGGCATGCAGCAGCGCGCGCTGGCCCTCTCCCCCTCTTCCTTTTTTATCTCCCATCCTCTCTTCTTCTACCTTATCTTCTCTTCTTTACTCTTCCTCTTCTCACTCCGTTTCTTTTTCCCATCTCCAGATAAGAGCGGCGAGGCGAGGCAAGCGCCGCCGCGCGGCGGGCGCTGGCGTGGGCGGGGGCACGTGCGTGGCGAGGCGGGCCCGCGGGAGCAGGCGCGCGCGGGCACGCGGCGCGGCGCGCGGGCAGCAGGCGGCGACAGCACGCGGCGTTGGCAGCACGCGGCGCGCGGAGCGGGCCCGGCAGCAGGCGCGCGAGGCGGGCGGCGGACGCACGCGGGGCAGCGCACGCGGTTTTTTTTTCTGTGGATTTGTGTTTGTATGAGTGTATATGAATGTTGAATCTTTGTATATGAATGTTGGATCTTTGTAATTTCATATGTATGTTTTGTTGGATCTAGAGTCTGTATAATCTAAATGGAGTTCTTACTACTCATATCTTTCTTTCTCATCTTATTTTTCTTTCCACCCTTTATCTTCTTTGTTTTTTCTGTTCTTGAAGGAACAAGAAGTTCAGTTCTTGAAGGACGAACAGGAAGAAAAGAGAGGAGAGAGAAATAGATGAGTAGGAGAACATTTATTTTTTTCTGGCGCGTAGAAACCTTTAGCACCGGGTTGTGCTGCCATCCGGTGCTAAAGATTGTCTTTAGCACCGGGTATTTGACCCGGTGCTAAAGGAGAGTTTCCAACCGGTGCTAATAGCACCTTCTCCAGTAGTGTTATGGTCTATATCCTTCTCTTTAACCCTTAAATGAAAAGATAGAGCTCTCTAACTGTTCACATCATCTAGCTTACCTTGCAATATTAGTTCCTCATTATCTTATGGGGCGATGTTGTCAGCGCCAAGGGAATGGGGTCCTCTTAGCGTGACAAGAACCGGGGATCAGGGCCGGTGAAAATGAGGCCTAGTAAAGAACGAGCCCCCATCGATCGTGGGCCAGGCCCACTGGCAGGGAATCCGAACTCGGGACGCACTCAGTGCGCCCAAGACAAGGCACCAAGCCAACCTGGCAAGGCAGGAATCCCTTCGAGACGAAGGAAGGAACCCGAAGCAATAGCCAGCGGGGCGCGCCTTCCTAATAAAACACAATGATTACGGAGGAAGCGTGCTGGCTTACACCCTCGCGACGGGAGCGAGGAGGGCCTCCCCTTAGGCCCCCGTCGCATTGGAACGATGGTGGACACCAAACGCGTTGTCCCTGCGCCGTAGGGTTTTTTTTTTCGCTACAGTACCGGTTTTTTTGGAATAAAAACCGGTCCGGTAAACCGGTCAAACCGGCCGGTTAACCAGTAGGAGCGGTTTGGTAGGGTCGGTTTTGAGCGGTAACCGACCCTATTATGCTACCGGACCGGACCGGTTCCCAACGGTAAAAAAAACCCTGCGTCCACCATCTCGTCAAACTGACGAGCAAAGGACCCCCTCCACGACCGCAATCGACAGGGGCTAGGTAAAGACACCCGGAGGCACCAAAATAGGGCACCTCGGGACACCTGGCCTAGGGCCTGCAAAGCAGGGCACCCCGACCATCTACATAGCTCAAGCAAGGCAGCGGGTGGTGCGTTCGCACCAAAGCCGGTAAACGGCCATCTTTCATAAAGAACATGCCCCCCTCCCCGGCCCGGGGGATATAAATAGATCAAAGGGGCAAATGAAAGAACAGGTCAATCAGTGCGAGTAAGGGCTCTAAGGGCAGTCCCAACCCAAGAAACTACTCATAGTTTCTATAGCCTCCACATCATCAAGAAACTAGTACTAGACACTACACTCCCATTGCAAACACCACAATCTAATGCTTGAATTTAATGCTACTCATCTCATATAATGTCTTGGATGGTGTGTAGAAACTAGGTCTCATGCAAGACCCGGTTTCCTTCTCTTTCATCATTTAATCTATTGCCATATCATCTTTTATCATATGTGGCAGCTCATTTAATTCTATGGAAACTATCCTAGTTATTGGGTTGGGACTGCCCTAAGTAACAACAAACATAGGAAGTAGGGTATTATGTTCCCGAACGGTCCGAGCTTGCTTGAATTTCTCGCGTCCTCACAACTCATGATTTTTTTACGTGGACACTTAATAAATTCATCATCTCCCCTCTTTTTGGTGTTTAAGTGTATACGTTCTCATGTTAAAACTGGATCTTACATGATATCTAGTTTCTTACTCTCTCTTATACTCAATATAATGCCACGTAAGCTAAAAGTCATATACGGCAACCTAATTAATGCTATACAGACCATCCTGCACGATGGGTTAGGACTATCTTGCTGATATTAGTTCCAACGGATGGATCTAAGGAGGCTCAACTAATTCCTAACTAATAACAATTCTTAGCTAGCCATCTCACCCTGCGCGCTAATCCCAGCTAATCGTTAGCTCTGACTGATCAAACATGACCTAATAACACTAGTAGCGAATGGATCACCGCGAAGCACTACCAGCTTAGGCAAGTAATATTTCACCCGTTGAAGTGTCAGCGTGCCAACGAGAACAATCATACGCGAAGAGGACATGAAAAGGCTAATGGCAGGCCCCTGTTACTCCGCGACCCCGGCAGGGAAGAAGACATGGACCGCACACGCGTTTGCCAGGGATTGGGGCTTGGCCGGTGCCAGCGGTGCACCGCAGTCTTGTCAAATCGAATGGGGGGACACGAACACAAGAGACAACCACAGCGAACGGGAACGGATATGAGATGGTCGAGCCATATGGGGGAGAGAAAGGACGGCAGGGGCGGTTCGACCAGTCGTGGTCCGCGCCTCGAAGAGCAGTCTGACTAATCCCCGTGTATTTTTTCTTTTGTGTTCCCGAACTTCATTGACCTCTTTGTTGCCGAGGTCGGGACGGCAAGTGGCGGCGGCGAACTCGCATGTCTCGGTGGTTTGGGCTGCACGGTCCGTACTCTGTAGTCTCTACGCCGATGAGGCTCATGTTCTAGTTCTAGTGGAATACTAGGTGACGTCCGGCGGGTCAAAGTTTTCTACTGTATAGCAAAGCATTATCCTACTTCCTATCACGCTGATTTTATTAGTTCAAAGAGTGAGCTTACCTGCTGGCGGTGGCGGCGGTTCGAATGGTGGCAACGGTGGTGGCGGCGGCGGCTGCTGCCACGTCAGGAGGAATCCGTCGCTGATGAGTTCCATGTAGTTGTTCGCGTTCGCCTTGCCAGACTCCACTAGTGCTGGCGCGACGGTAGCGATGCAGCCCTCCAGGAAGTAATTGCCATAGCTGCTCAGCACGTCCTCGTCGTAACGCCCTCCGGCACGAACATAAGTGTTGTTGCGGCATGCCGTCTCCACAAGGCTGCGGTTCCTTCTCACCTCCTCAGCCAGTGGCTTGGTGCAATTGTAAAATATGAGGTTCTCATTGACTCGGCTGATCGAGAATGGACTGCTGATCTTGGTGGAGCTGTTGAGATATGGGGCTTGGCAGCCGTTGTTGCCCGCGGAGCGATTGAAGCTCACATGGAGCTTGTGGTAATCGGCGACGAGTAAGGAGCGCTCGTCGTACAAGATGTTGAGAATCTGGAAAGTGTGCCCAAGGTAAGGGGTGTCGCTATAGCAACGAACTTGGAATCCGAACACCGCGCAGTTGGTGTCCGTTGCTTCCCTCGAGTCCACTCCAAACGGGTACGAGATGCTGAGGTTGCCGCATGGCACAGGTGCGCAGCGCTTTCCTCCTTGCCCGACTGCTGTTGCCACAAGCATCAGCGACACCAAGGAGACGAGGAAGAGCAGCAAGCACGACGGAGCCGGGAGCCATGGGAGCATATGGGAAGGTTTCGACGATGGCAGCGGCGGGACGAACAGAGGGCCGGGATGGATCAGTTCTGGGAGGACGAAGACAGGCACAAGTGGCTAGCTAAATGGTGAAGAGTCCGCGCGTCTTGTGTGTAATAACTATAGAAGCCGAAGCCTTTGACTGGGCATCAGGCCGTCAACATCCGCGCACGGGAATTTCCGAGGCGCCCCGAAGGACGGGGCAAGGCGACGACTGTCGCGAGCAACGCACTGACGTGACCACCGGATGCGCGGCCTGCAGATCAGCCCCCGGGTAAGCCACGCTCCTGCCGGCCAAACAAGCTCGTCCTCTCGCTTTTTGTCGTCAAACCATGGACTGGTGCTAGCGAATGGCAACAACTGGTTGTACACACATACTACATTCCATTACTAGCAACGGAGACCTTGTTTGCAGCGGTGTCATTAGCAATGTTTTAAATAGCCGGCTAAACCTACAGCTATAGCCGGATATAGCCATTTCGAAAGCATTGCAGCTAAGATATCACACTTTTAGCCACATCCTTAGCTTTAGGGCTAATAGCCGCTATTAGCCGGCTATATCCGCTAAACGGGCCTCCTTTTAGCCGCGGCTAAATCAATCCGCGAGCCAAAATCAAACGCGGGCTCTCCGAATTCCATGTTCTAGTAACTTTGTGTCTTGGACTAGAGCCATGTTCTAATAACTTTGTGTCTTGTATGCTGAGATGTATTCTTGTGTATTGTGTCGTTGTTGGTGGTGGTCTAATGAACTGTGTTGTTGTACCTTGATGGTGGTCTAATGAAGTAATAATCTGTTATTTTATAAATTTATAGCGTATCATTCTTAGCTGCGGCTAAATGGCTTAGCCGCGGCTATAGCTGTCCTTAGCCTTTTTAGATAGCAACAGCTAAGAGACTTAGCCAGCTATTTAGAACATTGGTCATTAGTGACCTGCTAGTGAGGTTGTGCATTAGATATTATGTCAAAAGACGAAGTATCTTTTTTTTATATCAAGTGCGATGTTTTTCTTTGAGTTTAATTCCCTTTTGTCTTTTTTGATAGTATTGTGCATCAAAATTGTTGAATCAAACACTTTCAAGTTATAATTTCATAGTTTGTCTTAGCTGTAGAGACTTTAAAGCATACTTTTGCTAGTGTGAATTGATGATAATGGAAGGGTCAAAATCTGAGTTGTATGATTGAAAGTTCCAATCAAGGCTTTACTGAAAGTTGGCATATGCTAGTTGAAAGTGGTCTTTGTATAGTTGGAAGTCATGGATCATCCCAGTTGAAACATTTGAATTCTCTCCTTTAAAGTTGAGGTCAAGGTCAAGGATATGTAAGTTAATTTTATATATGTTCCGGTAAGAGGAGTATAGCTGCACTCATAGTAGTAAAAAAAGTAGACTTTTTCGCAAAGATAATCATAGTGTGGGCCATGCCCTAGATATTAGTAGGTGAAAAGATTATAACCTTTTGTATCCAATGTTTTATCTTTGAGTTGAATTCCCTTTCACCTTTTTGATAGTAGTATCCAGCTAGCTGTCTTCGCCTGATTAATCTCTGGCTAACTGTTAGCTCTAACTGATCCATGGCCTAATAAATCAAATCAATAACGTGTGGATCACTGCTTAAGTGATATTCTTCCCGTTGAAGCGTCAGCGCCTAACGAGAACAATCATACGCGAAGAGGACATGAAAAGCTAATGGGCATGACTTTAATGATCTCTTCATAATTTAACTAGGCTTTAACTATTTGTAGGCTAATATGTACAGAATTTCAGCCTGATCTATTAAAGCTAATATTGGATATATCACCTCTAGTCGTGGTCCACGGCTCCAATAGTTTCACTTAGTCCCCGTATTTTTGGTGTGTACTGTATATATGTTTTTTTTTTCTTTCGTCTTCCCGAATTTCTTGATTTCAGTTTCAACATCTCACTGACTTCTATGTTGCCGCCGAACCTCGGACAGCAAGTGACGGCGGGGAACAAGCCTATCGTGATTGGGGGCGATGACATGTGTTTCGCTACACGCCTATACTCCCTTATCAAATCAGGATAAATTAATAATCTGATCGGTGGTTTGGGTTGCGAGATTCGTACTTTGTAGTCTCTAGCGCCGATGAGGCTCATGTTAGTGGAATACTAGGTGACGTCTGGCGGTTTGAAGTTTCTATATAGCAAAGCATTATCCTACCATGCTGATTTACTAGTTCAAAGAGTGAGCTTACCTGCTGATGGTGGCGGCTTGAATGGTGACAATGGTGGTGGCGGCGGCTGCTGCCATGTCAGGAGGAATCCGTCGTTAAGGAGTTCCAAGTAGTTGCTTGCGTTCGCCTTTCCAGACTTTATGAATACCGGCACGACGATAGCTTTGCAGCCCTCCAAAAAGTAGTCACCATAGCGGCCTGACAAGTCATCGTAACGCCCTCCGGCCCGAACAAAAGTGTTGTTGCGGCATACCGTCTCCACAAGACCGCTTTTCTGCCTCACCTCCTCCCCCAATGTCTCGGTGCAGTTGTAAAATATGAGGTTCTGATTGGTGGGGCTGATCGAGAATGGGTTGCCGAGCTTGATGGAGCTGTTGAACATTGGGGCATGGCAGCCATCGTACCCGGAGGTATTGAAGTCCTTGCCGAGCTTGTCGGAATCCGCTACGAGTAAGGAGGCCTTGTCGTAGAAGATGTTGAGGATCTGCAGTCTCTGGAGGTAAGGCATGTTGTTGACATAGCAACTAACTTGGAATCCGAGCGACCCGCAGTCGTTGGTCTCCGTTGCTTCCTCCGAGGCTAACCAAAACGGGGGCGAGATGGTAAGGTTGCCGCATACCATAGGTGAGCAACCCTTTCCTCCTTGCCCGTCTGCTGCCGTCACAAGCATCACCGGCACCAAGGAGACGAGGAAGAGCAGCAAGCATGACGGAGCCATTGGAGCATATGGGAAGGCTTCGACGATGGCAGTAGCCGGACGAACAGAGGAGCCGAATCAGTTCTGGGACAAAGACAGAGCACAAGTGCCGGACTAAACGGTGAAGGTACGCGTCCTGTGTCTAACTGTAGAAGCGAAACCTTTGACTGGGTACTCGATCGGGCCGTCGACATCCGGGAACGGGAATTTCCGAGGTGCCCGATTGACGGGGCAAAGCGCTACGACTATCGAAAGCCACGTGACAGGACGCGCGCACCCTGATCAGTGAACAAGGCTCGTCCTCTCACTTTTTGTCAAACCATGAACTGGTGTTAGCGAATGGCAATAAGACAAAACTGTATGTAGACACATATGTCATACATAAGCTCGTCCTCTCACTTTTGCTAATGTGAATCGGTGAAAATGGAAGGGTCAAAATCTGGGTTCTATACTTCTATGATTGAAAGCTCCGATCAAGGCTCCACTGAAAGTTGGTATGCTAGTTGAAAGTTGTCTGTCTACTTGGAAGTCATGGATCGCTTCAATTGAAAATACTTCATCCGTTCCAAAATGTAGTTCGTTATGGCTTTTCTAGGTTCATAGCATTTGTTATGCACCTAGACATACATTATATCTAGATACATTTCAAATTCTATGAATCTAGAAAAGCCAAAACGACCTACATTTTGAAACAGAGGTGGTATGAATTCGCCCCCTTTAAAGTTTTTTTAGCATCAATTCTCCCCTTTAAAGTTGAGGACTTGAGGTCAAGCTCAAGATGTATGTAAGAAAGGGAGTATAGCTGCACTCATAATAGAAAAAAAAGTAGATATTTTTTCTTATTAAGAGGGGGAGTTTTAGTGCACAGTTTTATTGCATGGTTATCAAGATTATCTGTGGTTTGATTAGTCATGGTCCACGATTAAGAGTTTGACTAGTCCCGTGTGTTTTTTTTCTTTTTAAAATCTCATTGACTTATGTGTTGCTGAGCACCCAAACGTAAAGATGGCCATCTCGGTGGCACGACACGGGCATGACACGACGCGGCACGACACGGCGGGTACGAAGGGCACTTCGTGGCACGACATGTTGAACAGAGGGCACAACACGGCACACAGCCTCTTTTACCGTGTCGTGCCGTCACGATGGCACGGCGGTGGCCCAACGTGCCGAGCGTGGCCTTGCCAGCCTGCAGCACGACACCGTCACCATCGCGCGTCGGATCCCGCTCGCCGTCGTTGCTTGCGCGCCGCCTCCTGGCTCGCCATCGCCGCCAGCTCCCGCTCGTCGTCGCCATCGTCGAGTGAAGGAGTGGAGGGAGCGGCGGAGGTGCGGGAGAGAGGCTGGCCGGCATCGATCCGGTGGCTGGAGGTAGGGAGGAGAGGCCAGCCGGCGTCGATTCGACGGCCTGAGGGCCGGAGGTGGGGAAGAGAGGACGACCGGCGTTGATCCGACGACTGGAGGTGGGGAGGATATGGCGGCCAGCATCGGTCTGGCGGACGGAGGGCCGAAGGTGGGGAAGATAGGGCGGCCAGCATCGGTCCAGTGGCCAGGCGTGGGAGGAGAGGCCGGCCGGCGGAGACGGAAATCTGGCGGCCGAAGGGCCGGAGGTGGGAAAGATAGGGCGGCCGGCGTCGGTCCAACGGCCGGGCGTGGGGGGAGGGGGGGAGGAGAGGCCGGCCGGCAGAGATGGGGAGGAGAGGCGGAGGAGGATGGGAATGGGGGAGTGACGACGGGGATAAGGTCAAGGACTCGGGGGATAGGGTTTGTGGGGACTGGGGAGCAGGCGCGGCCGGTCGCCGAGCCGACTAGGCTAGGTGGCCTAATGGGCCGCGTGTCGACCCACCGTGTCGTGTCGGGCCAGCTCATTTCGTGCAGTGCTGGGCCGACACGGTGGGCCGGAGACGGCGCCCAGCCCAGCACATTGAGCGGGCCGTGCCAGCACGGGCCCGAAGCCGGCCATGTTGGGCCCGGGCTCATGTCGGGGCCATCGGCTCGTGCTTTGGGCCAGCTTATGGGCCTCGGTCCAAATGGCCAACTATGCCCAAATGGCAAAGTGGTGGCGGCGAACACGCCTCCGCGGTTCGGGACGACGACAGGCGTTTCGCTACACCCTTATCAGCCAGTGGATAAATGTATATGGTGGGTGATCAGGGGGTTGGTTGCCAGGTCTGTACTCTGGAACGGCTTACACGCTAGCTGATGATGAGGCTCGTGTTCTAGGAGATCGAAGGAACGCTATATATAGGAGACGTCCGGCTGTTCCCAGTTCCTTCTATAGGCCAACAACGCATCATCCTGCTAAGATGCTTTAGTAGTACGACGAAGAGAGTGAAGGTTTACCTGAGTTTGGTAGCGCCTGCCATGTCAAGAGGAAGCCGTTACTGATGAGGTCCTTGTATCTGGTCGCGTTCGCTTTGCCTGGTCCTCCAAGCACCGGCACGACGGTAGCGTTGCAGCCCTCCAGAAAGTAGCTGTCGTAGCTTCCGGACACGTTGTCGTAACTCCCTCCGACCCCAACAAAAGTGTGGCTGCAGCCGCATATCGTCTCCACAAGCCCGCGGCTATGCCTCTCCTTCTCTGCCATTGGCTTTGTGCAGTTGTAGAAGATAAGGTTCTGATTAACAGGGCTGATCGAGAATGGAAGGCCGAGTTTGGTGGAGCTGTTGTTCGTCGGGACGTGGCAAGGTTTGGAAGCAGAGCTATTCAAGTCTTGGAGCTTGTGGGTATCTTCGACGAGCAAGGAGGCCTTGTCGTAGAAGATATCGAGGATCTGGAACTGGTGACTGTATAACCGATTGTACCCGAGGTACGGGATGTTGTTCTGGCAAATAACCTGGAAGCCAATCGCACCGCAGCTGATCTCCGTCGCCTCCTCCGGGACGATCGCGAACGGGAAGGTGATGTTGACTTTGCCGCATGGAACAGGCACGGTCGGGCAGTGCTCTCCTTCTTGCCCGTCTGCTGCTGCCGCAAGCATCAGCGGCGCCGACGAGACGAGGAAGAGCAGCAGCAAGGACGACGACGGAGCCATGGAAGCATGGGTCATGGGAACTATGGGAAGGTTAATTTCGACGATGGCAGAGGAACAGAGGGGTGGATCAGTTCAGTTCTGGGACGAAGACAGCCGCCCACAAGTGGCTAACTAAATGGTGAAGATGAGTCCGGGCGCCCTGTGTCTGTGTGTAACTGTAGAAACCGAAACCTTTGAACGGGCCCTCGGACCGTCGACATCCGCGCGCGGGAATTTCTGAGGTGCCCGATGGACGGTGCAAAGCGACGACGACTGTCGCGAGCCACGCACCGACGTGACCGATGCACGCTCCTGCCGGTCCTCTCGCTTTTTGTCAAACCGTGGACACACATAATGAGCCGCTAGATGCCATGCATTCCTACGGAGACCAGCTTGTAGACTTTGAAGATGGTCGCCCCAGAGCACTGTCGTGCGCTTTTGGCTTAAGTTGGAACGTGACAATATGTTGGCAAAAGCTACGAGAAAGTGTATTAACAACAACCTGAAGTGTTTTTTTTTACAGAAAACTCGATTACCAATGTTTTCTTTTTGGTAAGGTTCATTTAGATTTGCTTTGCCAAGACGAAATCGCACGGTATCATCTCTCTTAAATTAAACCAATGTGTTCAGGTCGATTTCCTAGCAGCAGAATCCGTGGGCAAAGGTAGCAGTAGCTTTTCACTGGATAGGCACGAACATATATACTCTTGCTAGGAAAAATATACAGTGGAATCATGGTCACTGTCAGTGAAAGTAAGAGTTCTAATATTTCCATGAAATCCTTTTTTTTTTTTGCGGGTCATGAAATCCTTACTTGCGCAAACAAATGGCAAAAAGTTCGAAACAGTATATTGTTTTAAAATCTTAGATTAGCGAAAGCACTAATCTATTATTACTTTTGCTTTTACTATTTGACTTCGTAAGAGGAATTTAAGCTTGGATTGTTCTAAGAGAAAAGCACGAGCATTCCTAAATAGAGTGACAATTCAAAGCGAAATAATAATGCACATTCCGTAACCTCGCACCTTACTGACAATTTTATTCGGCATCCTAAGTTGTACTTTTATGTGCACATCGTTCATAGCGGTCCTGGTGACCTAGTGGGATGTGCCTTAGATGTTATGTCAAAAGATTAAGCATCCTTTTTATATCAAGTATGATGTTTTCTTTTATTTGAGTTTAATTCCTCTTTTCTTCTTTTGATAGTGTTGTCCATCAAAATTGTTGAATCAAACAGTTTCAAGTTAGAATTTGATAGTTTGTCTTAGACTTAGAGATTTTGAAGCATATTTTGCTAGTGTGAATTGATGAAAATGGTAGGGTCAAAATCTGAGTTCTATGATTGAAAGTTCCAATCAAGGCTTCATTGAAAGTTGGCATGTTAGTTGAAAGTTTTCTTTGTCTAGTTGGCAGTCATGGATCATCATCGTCCCAGTTGAAACATTTGAATTCTCTCCTTTAAAGTTGAGGTCAAGGTCGAGGTATATGTAAGTTAATTTTATGTTTCAGTGAGACAAGTGAATATCGCTTGGGACCATGGCCTAGATGTTAGGTGAAAAGATTATAACTTTCTTATTGAATGTTTTCTCTTTGAGTTAAATTCCCTTTCACCTTTTTGACAAGAAATTGTCGAATCAATCACTTTAAAGTAAGAACTTGATTGATGTCGAAGTCAAGACTGAAAGCATAGTTTGGCAAGTTTGAATGTATGAATATTGTAAATCAATAATCCAGTTATTTGATTTAGAAGTTTCAATTGACATTATATTATTGTAAGTTGGTATTTGCTAGTTGAAAGTTGTTTCTTGACTAGCTGAAAGTCATGGATCTCTACAATTTAAACATACATATCTTTTTTTTAAAAACAGATTCTTTTTTTAAAAGTTTAGATCAAGAGATGAGAGTAGTTGCATCCATAATGGTAAACAGCAGATTCTTTTCAGAAAGACAGATTAGGTATAATAGTTCAAAATTAGAACATTAGAATGAAACAGGCATGCTAGTGCAAAGTTACCCTACAATGAAAAACATCACTGGAAAAGTCGAGGTTTCATCTTTTCTGTTTTTGGCTAGTATTTGACTAGATTTGTGATTTGTCACAAGCTTCTCTAACATGGTGTGTATTCATATAGGAAAATGTAGGTCTCCTTTGCAAAAGGGGAATAGAATGAATCTAAGATGTTTCGAATCCTACATGAAATTTCTTATGAAATGTTTTGTAACCAAATAATAAAATGGATACTATGTGTAAATTGTTATATTTCGATAAAAATTTGAAGGACCACGAGGCTCGAAGCCACACTGAAAGTTTCATTTCTATCAATCTCTTGCCTCAAACTCATGTGTTTTCCTTATGAATTCCTTCTAAATGGTTATTCATGCAGTTTTTTTTCACGATAAATCTCCGAGCTCTAAGCTTAAGAACACAAATCTATGAAAATTTAGAATTTTTTTCATAATTTATAAAATAGTGACACTGCAAGCTAATATTTGCTTGTAGTCTGGGTTTGGGTCCAATGACTGTAAACTAAGCCTACTTGAGACACTTGTCCACAAAAGGTGCCTACTATATTGACTAGAAAATCAAAAGTGCCGAATTGGTGGGCACTTGCGACCCCAACCTTTACGCACTTCCAAGCTCCAAAAAAAAAAAAACCCTTTACGCACTTCCTGCACCCACTTGCCACAAATGGACACTTAAGCTAGATACAGCAATGCTAATGGCAGCCTAGTAGTGGCAATAAGCTATGGTTAAAACCGAAGCTTCAGGCAAGTGAGATAAGTATATCCCTCCGCTGATGCATGCATGTGTCAGCTAACGCGCTCGTGAGAACAATCATGCGCGAAGAGGACAACGGGAAAGCCAAATTAGATAATGGCAGGCGACAGCGACGCCCAGGCAGGGGGCAGCCGGCAGCAGCCCCCCCTGTTGCTCCACGCCGCGGCGTGCACTCCGTTCTAGCTACTGCGACGGCAGGGAAGACGACATTGACCTCACACGCGTTTACCCGGGATTGCGGCGTGGCCAGTGCGCGCACCACACAGTCTTGTCAACTCGTCAATGTCACTAATGGCCAATTGGGGCGGAACAACTCAAGATAAGCATCGCGCCAATCCACCGGTGGATGAGGGAAAAGCGAGCCAAGGTTACTGAGAGTGAGAGGAGAGCTACTGCAGCGCTCACGTACGTGTACGGATGAGATCGAGTGGGAAAGGGACTAGGACTACTCACCGGAGCATGTCGAACCCACGCGCCTGCCGTCGGGGCAGACGCACCGGAACGCCCCGGCGCCGGCGTCGTCGTACCGGCACTGCCCGCCGCTGGCGTTGCAGGCGGCGCAGTCGCCGACGCCGGCCGCGTCCCACTCCAGGACGAACCCGTCCTTGAGCAGCCGGCTGTAGTTGGCCGCCGTCATGCCCGCCGCCACCTCAGACCCGAGCACCGGGACGTACGAGTACTTGCACCCTCCCGTCGCGATCGCCGGCGGCCTGTCCCAGTAGTACGCCCCGCCGAGGTAGGCGTAGATTGGAGCACTGCAGGTCGAGGTGGCGTTCACGTACTCGTCGCCGTCGCCGGCGTCGGGCCCGCTCGTCGGCACCGGCACCGTGCCGTTGCAATCGTAGAGGAAGCACAGGGCGCGGTTCCGGGGGCTAATCGTGAACGGGCTCAGCGCGATGCTGACCGACATGTTGAAGTCGGTCCGGCACACGCCGTCGGCGCCGGCGGCGACCCTGGAGTGGGAGGCGACGAAGGAGGAGTTGGTGTAGTTGATGGCGAGGACGTGGATGGATGAGCCCTTCAAGGAGGCTACGCTCTGGCTGCCGCTGCCGCTGCACCAGACCTCGAAGGCTGGGTGGCCGCAGGGTGAGGAGGTCTGGTTGCCGCTGCCGAGCCAGAATGGGTATCGGAGTGTGAGGTTCCCGCATACCGGCGCCGGCTCGCACTCGGCGCTGGCATGGTCTTGCTGGAGGAGGAGCAAGGAGGCGACGACAAGAGGGAGGAACAGCAACGTAGGATGCATCGAGCTTGATTGCTACTCTCTATTTACTAGTAGTATCAATGGAGGAGTGTGCAGCAGGCTGAGAAATGGAGGGGGTCGAAGGTCCAAAGGGAGAAATAGCAAATAGCAAATGGCGTTTGGAAATTGTCTGACTAGTCTTTCCGGTTTGTTGGACATTTTTAATCAGCACGAGCAGGAAAGTCACTGTTGTCCTGTCACTGACCTTTTCATAATTATTTTTTTTCTTTTGCAGCTCCTGTACGTTGACTTGCAAGGAGATAAAAGGGGCTAGCTGACCGCTAACACGCTTGCTCAAATGACCGAATTCGCAAGAAGTTACATGAACACATAACATCGGACAGGTTAGGTTTGAACTTCGGGAGGTCTCCGGACTCACAAGGATGATCGGGACGGTGGGTCAACCCGCAGGCAGGCAGCAGCGTGCGTGACGGTGCGACGAGAAGGTCCGCAGTCACACAGGCTGACAGGCAAGCAAAGTGATGGACCAGCATCATCACCATGAATCTGACAGACGACTGGAAGGGCTAAGGCAGGATACAATGCAAGTTAGGAGGGCAGCTGGGGATCTTCATCCAGCGATCAAGGGGCACGCGTCCACTGTAATAGCCGCTCTCAAAGGTGAAATCGCTTAGATTACAGAATCCTAAATTATGGGTTTCAATTTGTCTTGGTTGGACTTACTTGAAATGCGTTTAATTTTGTTAGGCCTCAGCCCATGAGGAACACAATCATATACAAAACATGACGCCATAAATTTTGAAGGACGCGGGTTTAAATTTGACTCGAAAGTTGTACAGGCCGATAACCCCTTATCAGATCTGTATTGCAATGGCTAAGGGTTCTAGTTTGATTCCTCCAAAGTCACTCTAAAATAAAATAACGTTTGGAAAAAATCAAAACACAACCGATATTATATCTAACGTATGGTGGTACTGCATTAGTTGTTTGTTAGGTATCCCAAATTGCCAATTAGTGAGCGAGATTGGTGGAAGAAGTGCATGATAGAAGAAACAGGAGAGAAATTCGACTTTGTAGAGAGCTCAGATTGTCAAAGACAAGAGATCGGAGATGAAGATGGACACATGTCTGAATATTAGACCAGCCCATTTCTTGTTTACTCTACCTGCCGCGCGCCAAGCTAGGATTGAGGGAAATAAAGCGAGCCAAGGTTATTACTGAGCTGGAGTACGTGCAAATCGGGGCAGTGGTCACGACCCAAATCCAATGGGCGTGGGCAGCGCGCCCGCGCCACGACACGCCGCGATCGGCATGATGCAATGCAATGGGGCCAAGAAAGTCTAGCAGCTGGCTAAAAAGCAGCATGTGCCGTGTCCCCCGCCGGCGTCCACACACGCTGACTACTGTAGCCGGCACGTAAACGTGTGCCGGTGTACGGATGAGACTTGTGGAGGACCGGAGGAGGGATCGGATCGGAGTACTCACCGGAGCACCGGAACGCCGCGGCGTCGTTGCTGTACCGGCACTGCCCGCCGCCGGCTTCGCAGGCGGCGCAGTTGCCAACGCCGGCCGCCTCCCACTCAAGCACGAACCCATCCTTCAGAAGCCGGCTGTAGTTGGCCGCCGTCATGCCCGCCGCCGCCACCTCCGACCCGAGCACCGGGATGTACGAGTACTTGCACCCGCCCGTCGCGATCTCCGGCGGCTTGCTCCACGAGTAAGCTCCGCCGAGGTAGGCATAGATGGGGGCGCCGCAGCTGGAGGTGGCGTTGACGTACTCGGGGCCCCTCGGCTCCGTGCCGTTGCAGCTGTAGAGGAAGCACAGGGCACGGTTGGTGCGGCTAATGGTGAAGGGGCTGAGCGCGACGGTGACGGACATGTTCAGGTCGGTGCGGCACACGCCGTCGTCGCCGGTGGCGACCCTGATGTGGGAGGCGATGAAGGAGTTGTTGGTGTAGTTGATGGCGTGGACGTGGAGGGTGGAGCCCTTCAAGGAGGCCACGCTGCTGCCGCCGTCGTCGCGATGCACCAGACCTCGAAGTCCGGGTGGCCGCAGGGAGATGTGGACTCGTTGATACTGCCGAGCCAGAATGGGTATCTGAGTGTGAGGTTGCCGCATCTCGCTGGCTCGCACTCGGCGCTGGCATGGGCTTGGTGGAGGAGCAAGGAGGCGAGCAGCTGGAGGAGGAGTAAGGTCGGATGCATCGAGCTGCTTCCTGCTGGATCAATGGAGGAGGAGCTGGAGGTAGTAGGCGGCGAAATGTGGAAGAGAGGCGAAGGTCCAAATGGAAGAAGGAGCAATGGCATTATACTTGCTTGTCTGACTTAGTCTATCCGGTTTGTTGGACTTTAATTTTAATCAGCAGGACTGCAAGAGCAGGAAAGTCAGCGTTGTCCTCTCAGTTGTCACTGACCTTTCTTATAACTTTTTTTTTTCAACTCGAACTCCAAGGAGATAATAAGGGCTAACACGCTTTGCACAAATGGCCGAATTCGCGAGAAATTTACATGACACAAAACCGTCACATGGGTTAGGTTTCAGAGCTCGGGAGGTCCCGGAGTTAGAAGGATGATCTTTGACGGTAGTCAAACCGAGGGCAGTCAAACGGCATGATGGTGCGACGAGAAGGCAAGGCAAAGCGATGGACTAGCCCGGTAGCACCATCTATCGGGGCAAAAAAGAGCACCGCTGTGTCAATATGGAAGAAGATCATCAGGACGCAGCTGGATGTTTCGCTGTTTAACTTTTTCGTCGCCTATCAAACAGTCGCTGTCAAAGGTAAAACCTTTATCTTAGGTTAGAGGGTTCTAAAGCTTGAGTTTATCTGTAGAATTTATGTCGGCTGTACTTACTTGAAACACGTTGACTTTTTGTTGGGCCCATAGGAACACACCAGCAGAAAACATAACACCACAAATATATGAGGGATGTGTTTAAAATTTCACTAAAAAGATGCCAATAGTACCTTAACACACGTTTGTGTTGTAATTGCTTTTTTATGTATTGCAATTGCTAAGGCACTCTAATTATTATCTGATTCCTCCAAGCTTCAATAATAAAAGTAAGCTTTGAAATATTCAAATGACACAACTAAACATATTTATATCTACCATATAGTACTGTGTTAGTTGTTTGCTAGGTATCTTAATGTGCCAATCACCAATCAGCCAGCGAGATTGGAGGAAGAAACTAAAAGAGCGATGAAGCAAAGAGTACAAGGAGAGAAATTAGACTTCGTGGAGAGAGCAGGCTGTCAAACACAAGAGATCGGAGAATGAGATGAAGATGGACACGTCTGAATATTAGACCAGTCCATTTCTTTGATTTGACTTTTCTACAGATGCCTTGTCATTTTGTGACAGGATTAATTTTCGTCGTCACAATGTAAAAGACGGAACAACGTACCAAAGGAAAATGAAAATCCATCCCAAATCCCAAGTGCGTTTCTTCCCCGAGGAAATGACTAACGAATTGATAAATGGCCGGGTATTGCGTAGATATTTCGTGAGTAGCGACGTATCTTTCTTCCATCAGCATTATGCGCGCGCACTGACATTGCTGGTCAAGAATTCAACATGATGCAACGTGGCACTGTATGTTATTCCGCTTTCAGCATTTCCGAGACTAAGCCCGTGTTTAGTTCGCGAAAACATTTCGTGAAAAGATTTCGGGTTTTAATTTTATCAATTTAGAAGTAGTAAATGTAGACGAAAAAGGTAGAAAGTTATATGGATAGATTGGAAATCTCGAGACGAATCTAACGATGATAATTAGAGGGTAATTAATCCATAATTAGCGGATGATTACTGTAGCACTACTGTTGCGAATCATGGATTAAGTAGACTCATTAGATTCGTCTCGCGATTTACAGTCTATCCATATAACTTTTCACCTTTTTGTTTACATTTAATACTTCATGCATCAAAGATTCTCCTTTGATATGATGGATGAAAATATTTCAGGTGGGAACTAAACATGGCCTAATATCAACGATTCTATAGGCTAGCAAACGTGCACTCAATCATTCAGCATCAATCTTCAATCATCTAAGTCATCTTCTAAAGTTTATTTGTCCCGTCAATGGCGGCTAGGATTATCCCCTTCGGTTCAGTCCTAAACTTCTAATTATACCGCAGGAAAAAGAAGATTGCGCTCGTACGGAGTCATGGGATCAGTAAGTAAAGTAGTAAACTCACCACGCGCGCACGTCGCCGGCTGACTGCTGCCGTCGGGGCAGAGGCACCTGAACGCGTTCTCGCCGGCGTCGAATCGGCACTGCCCTCCTCCGGTCGCCTCGCACGCCGCGCAATCGCCGGGCACCTTCCACTCCAGCAGGAACCCTCTTCTCACGAGCCTCCCGTAGTCTCCCGGCGCCCTCAGCTCCAACCCGGGCATCACCGGCACGGCCGAGAACTGGCACCCCGCCGCCGCGATCTCCCGATCGGCCTCGCCGCCATGCTCGTCGTGGCTAAGGTACACGAACCACGGCACGCCGCCGGCGCCGGCGCCGGAGCCCGCGCTGCAGTTCATCGGAAGCCACTCGGCCGGAAGCCGCCGGGCGCAGTTGCCGCAGAGGAAGAGCTCCCAGTTGGCGGGGCTGATGGTTAGCAGCGACAGCGCGATGGCGGCGGACATGTTGAACTTGTTGCCCGCCGGCAGCCGGTGGGGTCGTCGGCGTCGGCGAGGTTGGTGTGGAACGCCACGAGGGAGCTGTTGCCGTAGTGGATGTCGAGCACGCGGAGGTACGAGTCGTTCAGCAGCGGCGGCGCGCGGCCGGCCGGGTCGCAGTCGATGCCGAAGGATGGGTACCCGCAGGAGGATGGCTGTTGGCCGCGCAGCCAGAATGGGTATCTGATCGACAGGTTCCCGCACGACGCCGGCGGGCAGTCGGCGTCCAGCGCGGCGGCGAGAGCGAGCGGAGGGAGGAGCACTAGCAGGGCTAGCACGGCGGCGGCGTGCATTATTATGGATATTGGAATTCGGAGCAAATGCCGAAATGAGCATGGACGCTTAGGGGTTTTTATTATCGCATTTTTGTGTAGCTTGTGAGGGTGGATGATAGGTGAAGTAGATAGCGGATGGAGAGAGGAGCCGATTTATCTGACATTGAGTGCTTGATTACGAGAGATTCACATGAAAGAGTTCAGTCAACGGAAATTGTCTTACGGTGCTGTTTTAGTAGGAGTAGAACTTTCTAAATTTGACTTTCATGCAGTATAAACCGTGAGGAATGTGTTTTAAAGTACTTTCTTCGATATAAATTAGTAACAACCTAGAACATGTGCAATCGAACTGTATTAACTTAACTAAAAGTCTAAAATGTGTACGTGTTGTCAGTGACTAGATCATACTCATACAGTTTGGTTATGTAAGGTTCTCATCAAAATATTTTTTATTGTACATTTTTTAATATGTGAAGATAATGTTACTGATTGAAGTATGATCCAATAGTGCTTCAGAAGTAAAAAAAAAAACAAAAACAAAGTCATGTAGTATGCAACAGACAGCAAACAAAGGAAAACTCCCCCGTGTGTGGTGAAATTGTCAAGATACTGAAACGGCCGTGGAGGAATTTTAAGCTCAAAATAAGGAACACTTAAGCTACTAGAAATTGTCAACATAGAAACAATTGGCCATATATTCAACAATTGTTTCTTTGAGAATCAGTTGCACAGCATGATCTCTATGTAGAATTAGATAATTGGTGGGATTAAACACTCATTGGCTTTGCGAACTGAGCGTTCAAGTCCTCGATTCGGCACTGGTGCTCGTATTTGCCTGGATCATTATACTTAAAAATAGGATCAGTATACTTTCACCATATTTCTGTTCCGCTCCTCACCATATCTCCCCAATTCAACCCACCATATTTTCCATGAGTGGTCAGTTGACAAATTTTCATAAATTTCAACCAAATTTAGTCATTGACTAGTCAAGCAACTGGATCCATGTCTGAGTTTTCCAAAGTTCACCCATTTTAATGAGAACCGTTTTTTTTTTTTTGCATTTCAAATAAGGGGTTCATATGAGGCACTTCGCAATGCATTTGCTAATCAATGTACCATGAAATTGTGAAAACATCATCAGTCACTACTGAATGCATTTGCCAATGCATTAAGGTCACACTAGGCGAGGATGAGCCAGCACCAAGGCTTGTTGTACCAGTTGCACCAGGCCCAGCTTGGGCCTAGATTTTAGGATTACATCTAACACACTATTAACTAGTTTTCCAATCCATACTAAAAAAAAACTAGTTTTCCAATCAAGGGAGTATATCCTATATGGCTATATCAGGCCCCCCTTAAACATACAGAAATGTCCTATAAGGGAGTAACTATGAGACGCCAAAGTACAAATGAATGTTGGTTATCAGTCTTCAGTATTGATTTTCCTAATTAGGTTGATGAGATTTTGTCGTTGGTCCGATTTTTCACATTTTCTCATATGAGTTCTCCATGAAAAGGCATTTACATTTGCATAATCGTCCACTCTCAGTGACATTAAAGGTCTCTTTAACATTTTAGAGTGTTAGCGCCCTTGCTCAATTGGATTTACAGAAGAGTGAATAAAAAATAGATTTTGCCATATCGGTAGAAGAATGGATGAGATGGAAGACATTGTACAATAGCACGTGACATGGCTTAACCAAAAACTTAGTTGGCGCTCTAGATAAAGAATTGTTTCTTTGACGCATGCTAATATCAGGCCCTTTTTTATGTGTTCTGCTAATAAACTATGTTGGTTCAAGTCGAATATAGAGGCAAAACAGGACGAAAGAAACAGTAAGAAGCATAAAGATACTCACTTTCGCAGATAAACCAGCCGTCGTCGCCGTCGGCGCAGTAGCACATGAACGAATCGTCGGATACATTAACCCGGCACTGGCCGCCGGTATGCGTGCAATCGTTGCAGGCCCCAGGATCCGTGTATTCGAGCAGAAACCCGCCCTTGATTAGCCGCTGGTAGTCTGCCCCCGTCGCTCCCTCGTCGTATCCCAGCACCGGAATCATGGACTCATTGCAATTCATCGGCGGCGGCATCCCAACACCATCTGGTGTGTACTTCTTCCCAAGCAAGGCAAACACTGACGAGTTGTTTCCCGGCGTCGGAGGACAGGGCACGCGCGTCCAAGAACGAGGTGTCTGGGTTTCCCTCAGATCGCAGTCGTAGAGGAACAGCTCCTGGTTCTTGAGGCTAACTTGAACGGCGAGAGGCCGAGATCAGAGGAGACATTGAAGAGCGTGTCGAAGGCGCAACTGTCGTTCGACGGCATCTGGGCGACGTTGGTGATCCTGAACGAGTTGTCGGGGTAGAAGATGTCAAGGATCTGGTACGTCAAGAACGAGTTCGCCAGGGAAACCTTGCCCTGCTGCTTGTCGCATGTGACCTCGAAGGCGTTGTAGCCGCACTCCGGCGGATGCGTGCCTGAGAGCCAGAACGGGTAGGCGATGTTGATGTTCCCGCACAGCGCCGCCGCGCAGGGATTCGACGTGTTCCGTGCGGGGACGGTGAGGTTCCCGCACGACGCCGTCGCGCACGGCGTCGACGTGTTCACGGCGGCGGCGGGACTGGCTAGCAGTAGCAGAGCGAGGAGGAGCATGGCTGGGCAGAGCATCATGACAGCTGGTGGTGCTGGAACACGACACGCAAGCATCTTTGCAACAGGAGATTGCTTGAGCTGCGGGGGACTCGATAGGAGGAGACGATTTGGGAAGAATACGGAGAAGAAGATGATGCAAGTATGTGGGCCAGATTATGTAGTCAGGCTCAGGCCGGAAGGCGCGAAGGATGTTGCCGAATGTGCTGACCGGTCCTCGTCTCCGAGTTTGACCACTCTGTTTTGGAGCCTTTGCAGGGGCACTGATGTGGGCTTCAAAGCTCTGTGGGAGTAGGGTAGGGCCGACACGTGGGACCCCCTTGCAGTGGGCCCTCACCTGTCAGGGACTGGTCGCCGTTTGGTAAAGACTTGGTTCTGAAAACATCTTATTTGTTCTTCTTCTTTAGGATTGTTCTCTGAAAGCATCTTTAACTACCCCCCGATTAAAACAACGTGCCTAGTCCAAGCTGATGACTAAAGGACTGAGGGTATTTGATGGTGTAGCATCGTTCGGAGAATATTAGTGTGTCAAGTGGATCGTTGTGGAGAATGGAGACTGTACGTGTTGCCACTTTGTCAGCGGAAGCGAGTGAAAGCCTCAAGATGAGTGCGTAGAATTTAGGGAACGGAACAAACAGCGCGTCGTCTCTTGGATATGCATGAGAATTCGAGATTGGAAGACGCTTGCATGCTAAGTCATCGTGCGTCGCATCCTGTTTAATTTGAAGACGACGAGCACGTAGAATGGCAGGACAGTACTGGAACAGGGAACGGGTTGTGCCTGCGCGTCGTCCATCTTCTTCCTCGAACGCTCTGTTCGTTTGTTAGGACTGAGCTGAAAAGTCTATTGATTTTGGCTGATTCTAAACTGATTCAGTAGTATTCTGTGAGGAAAATAATTCAAAGGGCTAGGCTGATAAGCCGAACTGAAAAAAAAAAGCTGGGAGGCGCCGAGGACCGGTCGGGGACATATGGTTAACATGTGTTTTAAGTCATTGCTGTGTCGTAGTTAGCATCGCGTCTCGCAACCCCCCACTCTAGTCAAGGTAATACGAGCCAACTGGCCAAGTGGCGAACGAAACGAAGCAGCTGGATCGAAATTTCGGAATGGCGCTTTTCCGGTCTGTTAAACGGGTTTGGAAAAAAAAAATGAGTCGTTACAGTACGTACAAGAAGTAATTAACTGAATCGAGCGCGTGCGTTCACACAGGCTTTATGCCTTTATTGCTTTTGTAACAGCCGTTACTGTTCGTCTAGAGAAAATACTAGTAGCACTGTAGTAGTACGTCTCTATCGCCCATAGATGCATGCACAGACCGAGCGGGGAAGGGAATGAAGCCGTGTTGGGAACTTGGGATCCACCATCGGGTTTCCTAATCCCAGCCGAATAATCTGTCCTCATCGAGCCGAAGAACCACCATGTATGTAACTCAGCCGACGTGCCTGATTTGATCTTCTGTGGTGATGTCCATGGTTACCTACTCCACCTTTATCCAAAACATGTTACGCATGCCGCCGCCACAAAGTTTGAGCCGACGACCACGACGAGGCGGCCTCTGCGCCGCATGCCGTTGTGCTTTTGGTTGCCTCCGAGCTCCTGTATTCTTCAATATTTACAGGTCGTTTTGGCTTTTCTAAGTTCATAGATTTGAATGTAGACATAGCGTTTATCTAGGTGCATAGCAAGACTATGAATCTAATAAAGCCAAAACGACCAATAATTTGAAATGGAGGTAGTATTAAGTATTGGAGGGCCAAAAAGTGTCTCTTATTATTGGGTTGGAGTAGCAGTGTCAGTAAATTTGGCGATATGAGACGCTGCTAACTGAGAATGCTGGAAGGAAGGGGAGGCACAGGAAATGTCAAGGAGCATTTTGTCCAAGATGAGGAAGAAAATTCAAGGTAAGAAAGAAGGCACGGCTTCTGCTCTCTCTCGTGGTGGTGGTGGCGGCGGCCGTCGCCGCCTCGATTGGTGAATCGGTTCGACATTATCATACTTTTACAAAGTGAATACATCATCATTGGTTGCCCTATATATTGAGGGGGTATTTGAGCATATTGAGTGGTGTTTTGACTTGTTAGAGATTTAATACATCTGGATCCCCTTTAACCCTTTCAAACCAAACAAAGACTAAAGCCAAGAAAATCCAAACGTCCAATGGCAACGAGGGAAAATAGTTGAACTGACAGTCACAAAATTGTTAAAGCTGACTCGGTTTCAGCATCTTACCGGCACATATAGAAAAATTGCCATTATTTTCTATAATTTTTTTTAGCAAACTTAACTAACTCAAGATCTTCACCGCACATTGGTAAGACTAAGAAAAATATTAGTATATTTTTCAAGTCTGTGATCTAGTTTGCCGGCAGTGAAATCCAAAAGGCACAAGAGCTGCGATTCTGTGTCAATTTTGCCACCACTGAGGTTCTAGCCAAACAAATAACAAAACTCATCAAACTTGTCTACTGTAAGTACTCCTCAAGCCAAACACGCCTCAAAATTCAAACCTTCAATCCGCTAGCTTTGATATGGGCTGCAGCCCATTATACTTGGGCCAATTTTTTAGTTTGCCTCGCTCTTTTGGCACTAACTAATCGGGCTTTGACAAGGCTAGGCCCGTTATCACCTTTATGTGTGTCGTCAAGCCCATAAGACCTTTGGCGCAGCAAAAATCAAAGAACACGCAACAGGAGGAGGAAGCCAGGAAGGAATGCGTACTTGGAGAATTTGGAGCAATCCACGCAGGCGTCGCCGCAGCCCGGAAGCAGGCGAAGGTCCACGTCCCGTTCCCGTCCCCACGGCGTCGGCGGCCGCAGAGCCCGCCGGCTCTCTCGCACCGGCCGCACTCCCCCTCCGTCTCCGGCCTCCAGCTGAGCTCGAACCCCATGTTGAGCGCCGGCACGACGGCGTCCAGCGGGCTCCTGCTGCTCGTTCCCCCGCCCCCGCCGGCGCCGAGCAGCGACCTCCGCAGCACGGGCATGCCGATGACATCCTGGCACAGGCCCGCGTACCCGGGCGGCGGCGCGAGCTCGTCGCCGTCGCGGAACACGTACGAGTGGTGCCTGCCGTCGCCCTCGAGGCACGCGACGAGGTGCGCCGGGATGCCGACGAAAGAGCAGTGGAGGAAGAAGGTGAGGTTGGCGTCCCGTGGCGTGAGCGACAGCGGCGACCCGGCCGGCAGGGTGAGGTTGCGGCCGACGAGCGGGCACGTGTTGGAGAGCGAGAAGACGCCGAGGTCGAAGAGGGAGACGGTCCGGCCGCCGTAGAGGATGTGGGTCACCGCGTAGTCACCCGACGGGAGACGCAGCACGGGGGTGTCCCGGCGGCATTCCAGGCGGAGAGTTGGGTACCCGCAGTAGTGGGACGAGGATGAGGAGTTGCCGTCGTCGATCCAGAATGGGTACCGGATGTCCACGGCGTGGCCGCACCGGTACGTCGGGCACGGCGGCGGTGGCGGCGTCGTGACGTTCGGGATCCGTTCTGTCGCCACGGCGGCGGCGGCCAGGATGGAGAAGATGAAGAGCATGACGTGCAGAGGAGAACGTTCCAGTGGCATCATTGCATACCGTGAGAGTGGGAGGCACACTGCTGTACGAGAGGTGCTGGAGGTGAGCGTCCCTAGCAGGGAAGTCGGAGATCATGCGCAATTGCCCAAAGGCAACATTGCGCCGGTGATTCACTGCAGCGCTCAATGCGGGCTCATCCAAGATGTGTGAAGGCTGAAGGTATTGTTACTGAAAAAGATCTAAGTAGTCAAATACTGTGTATGTATCAATACTAATAGTCTACTGCTACTGTGTGACTTGGGAAATAGAAATATTCAGGTGAAAATAAAAGGTTGATTGGATTAACTTTGGCGCACAGGAATAAGGTTGTCATGTTTTCGAAGAGTAGGATAGATGATGTCTGTTTTCTGAAACAGATTTTAGTATCTGGATGTCAGCTCAGCAGCCTAAAGGACTGGGAAGTTCGTTGTGCTTTTTGTACAAGTGTGAACATGGAAATGCCCCCTGAAAGATCCCTCCAAACTCCCAAGTATGGGACGGCATTCCATCGTACCTCCGTGCACGTGCAGCAACAGAATGCGAATTATTTCGGTACTACCTACTTCGTTTGGTGCAAAGACGAGAAATGTGAGCCTTTCAACCATTCAGATCTCAGAGCAAGGAAAGTTTGCATAACCTTTTTAACTGCCCGCTGTGACTTTGCAAGAGTGACCTCCCTATACTGTAATAAATGGTTTATCCAAAGATGTGTGAAGGCAGTTACAGGAAACTAATAGAAATAAAGAGTTGCTAACTGCTCCCTCTAATTTGAAATATATAATTTTGAAGAATTTTACAATACTTGAAATAAATAAGGATCGTCCATAAACGATACATATTTGAAAACTAACTGAGTCCACATTTAAATATTTCTTGCACCAAAAGCATTCTCCTTTTTTTTTTACCATTTCTCCCCGAGCTCAAATTAAATATAAAACGTGACATCGGATTCATAAAGTGATACATTCAGGGAAATGTCAAGTTTGGACTACCGAGATCCGAGACACAAGTTTTCTATGTTCTGATTTCGAATGTCCATTTTACTTCCTTCACCTATTTACTTTGATTGGTTCAATCTATCTCCTAATGTATTTCTATGTTTTTGTTTCTCTATGTGCGAGTTGAATTTTAAATTTAAATTTTGTGAGGAGGTATATAACATGATGCCTTATGTTAAAAAACTATTCTAAAAACTTTTCATGGTTATTTTCATATTTTAGGATATTTAATACGAAAATTGATCTTAAATACACAAAATGTGTAAAAATAATCATGAAAAAATTCTGATTTATTTTTCTAACGTAGGGTATCATGTTATAAGTTATCTAATAAAATTTGGAACTAAAACTTAACTTGTACACGATGAAATAAAAAAGAGGAATCTAATTAGAAGGTAGATTGGACTAATTGAAATAGCTTGGGGGAGTAAAGTGAGCCAAAATTTTGTTTGGTGGGTTAAGCGGACAAAACGAATAGATGGAAAGGAGTAAAATTGACCTTTTTCTCTTCTTTTATATCAGCTCAAATCACGGTCAGCAACTAGTACTCTAGTAGGTGTGCAAAGTTCGTTTTGCAATGTGAACACGGAAATGCCGCAAAAAGATTCCTCTGAAGTATGCAGCACGTCATTCCAACATACATACGGGTACAACAACAACAGAATGCGAATCACGTCGATCATCCTAACTGCTTCGCTCGATGCTGGAATTTGAAATTCTGAACCCACTCTTCACCCTCACTCTTCCTGAGTGACAAGAGAAACATTTCTTCACACATACACCCATCATTCTACATCTTGGCACTGCACACATATAGGCCACTTGCTGAAATATTTTCTGAACCGTCCTTAGCTGCTGTTATGGGCAGTGGTGGACGGGCTCTTCCACTGGCACATGACGGAGTCCGGCGATCCATCCCTACTCTTCTTCACCACCAACTCGCCGTCATCCTTGACGACCTTGGCAGCACACCCATCCTTCTCCACCCCCTGCGCCCTTCTCAGCGTCTCTAGGACCTCGCTGATAGGCGGCCTGACATCCTGCTCCGGCTGCAGGCACCGGAACGCGACCTCAGCGACGACATCGACGGTCCTCTTCGTCTCGGCGTCCGCACCGTACCCGATCCTGGGGTCAACCAGCCGTCCGATCTCGCAGCTCTGGATCGTGCTCACGGCCAGGTTGGCCAGGTTCACGTCGGCGCCGGCGCGGCTCATGTCCACGGCCGGCTTGGACGAGATGAGCTCCGACCAGCACGACGCCGAAGCTGTACACGTCGCTCTTGTCCGGTCAGCTGGTAGCACTGGTGGTACATGGGGTCCACGTACCCGGGCGTGCCCTGCGGCGCCGTGGACACGTGCGTCGCGTGCGCCGGGAACAGCCGTGACAGCCCGAAGTCGGCCACCTTCACGTGGAACGCTTCGTCCAGGAGGATGTTGTTGCTCTTCACGTCCCGGTGCACCACCTGCCGTGGCTCCACCGTGTGGAGGTAGTCCAGGGCGCTCGCCGTCTCGACGGCGATGCCGAGGCGGACCGGCCAGGGGAGCGGCGGCGTCGTCTCCGGCGAGGAGCGAGCGCCGTGGAGGTGGTCGGCGAGCGTGCCGTTGGGGACGAACTCGTAGACGAGGAGGAGGTCACGGCTGCTATGCGGCGAGGTGCAGCCGTAGAGCGTGACGAGGTTTGGGTGCCGGAGACGGGACAGGATCTCGACCTCGTTCTGGAACTGCTCCACGCTCTTGTAGCTGTTCTTGTACAGGCGCTTCACCGCTACCGTGCTGCCGTCGCGCATGATCCCTGCAATTGGTGGATCAGTTTTTTTTTTTCCAATAATGAATCCTCGATAGCTGCTTGCTGAAACTGAAATAAAAAAGACACGTGCCTTTGTAGACTGTGCCGAAGCCGCCGACGCCGAGCTCGCGTTCGTCGCTGAAGCCGTCGGTGGCCTGGTCGAGCTCCTCGTAGGTGAAGATGTGCGTGCGCGGCGAGGCGGTCATGCTGAATTCTTTCCTGAGCGACGCCAGTGGCGTCCCGTCGCCGTCACGGATGAGGCCGGCCAGTGACGCGGATCGTTTCCTCTTCCTTCGCTTGTAGTGTAGCGTGATCACAAGGGACAGAGCGGCCAGTATGATCAGTAGCAGAAGAGCTGCTGCAATTCCTGCTTGTCACAAGAGATCGAACTAACGTCATGTGTCAGCAATTCAGTTACAAATGCAACGAAGGTTGCTTTATCGATAAGAAAGTTGTAATTACCTGACCCGATTTTGATTATTCCTCGAGTACCTGCATAGGACAAATCATCTTATTAGTGCAACAATTACAGTAGCATAAAGCATCGTGGAAAGCAAGAACGAAATATGTACTATAATCTACCCAACAATGATCAGATGAAAAAAAGTTACACCCTTGTCTTCGCAGAACAGAGTCAAAATCACTGGTGGAGCTATATTGCAAAATCCATTAACTAGTTACTTCTTGATACTTAGAAATTAAAAAACGAACACATTAAGCAACAAATTAGTACTAATAGTCCCTCTTGATTTGCGTTCTAGCTCTGCCACTCAAAATGTCTTTTCTTTTTTGCTCACTTGTGTAAATTTCAATTATGCTACTTGTCCAGAATACTATTGTATGGTTCCACACTTTTACTGAACGTTAGTTTCTTTAGGGCTCGTTCGCTTTCGTTGGAACGGTTCCACCCGGATTGAGATGAATATAGTACAAACTTTATGATACTTGCAATGAGAGACCGGGATTTAATCCAGGTGAAGAACCAATTTACCCATGATAGGGACAAGAAGAGACCGAGAATTAATCCACTAGTCAAGAGGTGTGGAACCAATCCAGGTCTTTTGTTGTCCATATCATGAGTAAATTGGTTCTTCATCTGGAATAAATCCCGGTCTCTCATTGTAAGTATCATAAAGTTTGTACTATATTGATCTCAATCCGGGTGGAACCATTCCAATGAAACCGAACGAGCCCTTAGTCATACTCTTACTATTAGTAGTCCATGATCCTAATCACCAGAGAACCTTTTTCTAAAGCAGGTGATTTGTCATTGAAGACTAGTGCACCTTTTGATAGGGATCGGTAGGTTGTACTAATATACAACAGTAGGGACAGCAGAGAAAGAACACAAATAAAGACAAAGACCGAACATATACAAATTGGCCAGTGTGAGATTGTAGCCCACAAAATTGCAACAAACTGTAATATTCACTTCCAATGTGATACATCGAGCGTGCAAGCACAGGAAGCAGCCAAGATGTTCGTTTGACAAAATAAAGAACATGACGGCCGTGTTTAGATGCCCTCCGAAAACATTTTTAGAGGCATGAAATGCAAAGAATCTTTTATGCATGAAGCACTAAATGAAGTTTATTTGTAAAACCTTTTCACAGATGGGTGTAACTTTGCGCGACAAATCTAATGAGCATAATTAATCTATGATTTGGTACAGTAACTCTACAGTAATCATCCTCTAATCGTGTGGTCAAAGACCTCATTAGATTCGTATCGAGAATTTACCTAGGGTTGTGGAGATAGTTTTGTAAACTGCCTTTAATTAATACCCATAATTATTGGTCAAAGGTGTATTTATTACCAAAAACTTTTCGCCACCTACCACATCATTGTGCTCCAAGACTTCCAGAGCTCAGAAGACGAGAATATTCCCATGTTGCACGGCAGGTCAATACTGGGGCCTGTTTAACTTTTCGCCACCTACCACATCATTGTGCTCCAAGACTTCCAGAGCTCAGAAGACGAGAATATTCCCATGTTGCACGGCAGGTCAATACTGGGGCCTGTTTAGATGTTTCGCGAAATTTTTTTCGAGTATGTCGGGCACACATTTGAAGTATTAAATATAGACTAATTACAAAACTAATTACAGATTCTGTCACTAAATCGCAAGACGAATCTAATGAGTCTAATTAATTCGTCATTAGCACATGTTTACTGTAGCAATTTATTGTCTAATCACGACCTAACTAGGCTCATTAGATTCGTCTCGCGAAGTACACTCCATCCATATAATGGGTTATTTTTTTCGACTACATTTAATATGTCATGCATGTGAGGGAACATAGTCGAAAAAATTTCACGAAACATCTAAACATGGCCCTGATCTGCCTTGCAGGATATATAATGAAAACGAAGGTAGCCTTTCCAGGGAAGACTTGGGGGAAGACTTGCAGCTTTAGATCTGGGGCGTGTTTAGTTCCCGGGAAAGTTTTCGATGGAAAGTCATATCAAAGGAAATGTACCGTTTAAAGTAGTAAACGTAGACTATTAATAAAACAAATTACAGATCTAGCCAGAAAATTGCGAGACGAATCTAATGACGGTAATTAGTCAATAATTAGCGAATGGTACTGTAGCATTACTGTTGCAGATCATGGATTAGGTAGGCTCGTTAGATTCGTCTCGCGACATACATTCCATTCATGTAATGGATTAATTTTTTCGTCTACATTTAATACTTCATGCATTTTTCTCTTGATGTGACATTTTCGATGGAAAGTTGAGAGGGAACTAAACATGCCCCTTCAGTGTGCGTGGACCTTAGGGTGTGTTTAGACAGTGAAAAAGGGGTGAAAAGTACGGAAAAATACTGTTTCTATGGAAGCGTGCATAGAGATAGAAATAAACTGACACGGTTCTCTAGGTGGATAATTTTTCATGAAAAGGAGACGCTTTTTCTGGATCTAAATAGGGCCTTAGTCAACTCTATAGACTATAGCTGGATCTCATCTATTGTTTAATGGAGCTTCAATTTGATTAGTACATGTGTACAGTGATCAAGTGCCTTCGTACCCCGTTCCCTAATCTGAAAGCTCATCTATTCGTTTCGCTGAGCTGAGCTGAAAAGTCTGAAAGGAGAATAATATACTGAAATGGTTCAATAGTATTTGTGAGAAGTATAATTCGCTGAGCTGGGATGACAAGCCAAGTCAAACGGCCTGACAAAAGGTTGAAGTTGGTCAGTCATTTCAGAAAACGATTTGTGCGTCACAAAAATTGAATACGCAGCTTTATGCAGCAGCATGGCTGTGGCTGGCTGCTCGGCGTTGACCATTGACCGAAAGGATTGGCGCCTACTCCAGTCTCCAACTGGTGGTAGTGGTAGCAGCCACTTGCTAAGGTTTATTAGTGCTAAGAAAGACGTACGAGCAGAACACTCTGCCACTAGTTTAGCAGAGGCGGTTCAAAGTTCCAAGTATAGGAACTGACCATTTCAAGATTCAATTGTCGCTGGCTAGATTAGTCAAAGCGGGGAACAAGTTTCATCCAAGCTCGTGGCTGCATGCGTCTGAAATTTAGCTGCCCTTGTTTTTGAGCACACACACAAAAAAAAGCATCCTTTGATTGTTTTTTCTTTTGCGCCTCAAATGCAACCTCAATAACTTTTGTTTGAAGTTATCCAGGAAATTCTTTGAGCTTGTAATGTGGTACTGGAATAACAAGAATGGGAGAAAGACCAGGCTCTAGCTAGTTAGAAATGAAAATGGAAGCAGGGATTGTTTTTCGGTTCTGTTTTTCTCCATCCTAAGTTGTAAGTTCTTTTTCTTTTCCTCTAATAAAAATTCGGCAAGTTCAAAAAAAGAAAATGGCAGCAGGGTGAGAGCATCTCAGTGTATTGCTTCAGAGTTAAATCAACCCAAACCCAAGGTAACTCATACACTGCTTACCTCGAGAAGTAGCAGAGGAATTGGTGCAGAGGCGGTCGGAGCAGAAGCACTGGAACGAAAACCTTTCGAACAGCCTGCACTCCCCACCGCTTCTTTTGCACGCATCGCAGTCTTCCGTCCGCGGCCACTCCAAGAGGAACCCGTCGCGGATCAATTGCGTATAGTCATGAACTGGCTCCTCCGTCTCTTGGAACTCGCGTACCGGGACGCTCACAAAGCTGCAGTTGGTCGGAACCTGATTCGGGGGGTTCCTGATCTCCCCGTCCCGCCTCTCAGTGAAGTAAGCTCCCATCGTGTGGTTACCACACGGCCGTGGCAGCTCCGCGCGACGAGGAATCACGCAGTTGTAGAAGAAAGTGAGGTTCTTGTTTGAGCGGCTGATGTTGAGCGGGAAGAGTGCGAGGCCGGAGGACACGTTGAAGTCCGGGATGGAGCAAGTCTCGTCGCCGGCGAAGGTGGTCTCGACGGCCACCACCAGCGATCTGTTCTCATAGGTGATGCTGTCGACGCGGTACAGGTTCTCCCGGAACGTCCTGCTGAGGTACGCATGGCGGCCACCGATACATGTCAGCCCGAAGACCGGGAAACCGCAGTAGAGCGGGTGAACGCCGATGAGCGAGAACGGGTAGGTGATGTTCAGGTTCCCGCATCTCGCCGGCGCGCAGCTCGTGTTGCCGCCGGTCCCGTTGGTGTCGGCGGCGGCTATCGCTAAGCGCAGCAAGGAGAAGAGAGGGAGCAGCAGCAGTGCGGCGGGCTGCATCGGACACGAGGAGGAAAGAGCAGGTTGTCCTTGTTTGCGTCTGGGCAGGGATTGTGGAGGTTGTGAAAAGGAGGGGCATCTGACGTATGCCGCTGCGGTCGCGGTCAGATACTTGGACTGGAATATGTTCCCCGGGTTATGGACCCAGCATCCTCTACGGCCCGGATGTAGCTTTCAATCATGGAAGAACTTCGTCAGGGCCCTGTTTAGATGTTTCGCGAATTTTTTTTCGAGTATGTTCCCTCACATGCATGACATATTAAATGTAGTCGAAAAAATAACCTATTATATGGATGGAGTGTACTTCGCGAGACGAATCTAATGAGCCTAGTTAGGTTATGATTAGACAATAAATTGCTACAGTAAACATGTGCTAATGACGGATTGATTAGACTCGTTAGGTTCGTCTTGCGATGAACTGACATAATCTGTAATTAGTTTTGTAATTAGTCTATATTTAATACTTCAAATGTGTGCCCGACATACTGTAAATTTTTTTCGCGAAATATCTAAAAGCGGCCCAGCTCTACCTTGCAGTCGCCATCAGCTCTTGCGTGGAGTCGCCGGCGTCGCGGCATGGCCACGCAAGTTTCTTTTTTCCCCTTACGCGAGTCTGGAGGTGCTCACCGGCTCCAGCTCCGCGCGGCGAAAAGTCTCTTGAGAGTTTGAGACCGCTGTTACGGCCACAATGACTCATATCTGGGCGTTTCTGTCCTCATTTTCTTTTGAAACTAGGTGCCCTTCTAGACCATGATAATGCAATGATAATATATTGATCTTTTTTCTATCCTTCTAGAATTGATCTTTACTTGTCTGTGGAAAAGACTGCGTTCCGGTGAAGACAAAACTGGCATGTGCGGCTCGGATATTAGGCCTTGTTTCCAAAATCCAAAATCTGACCCTCAAAAAAAAAAAATCCAAAATTCAAAATGAATGTTTAGACACATATATGGCGTACTAAATGTAGGTAAAAAACAAATCGCATTATATAGATGGACTGGAATTTGCGAGACGAATCCAATGAGTCTAACTAGGACGTGATTAGACACTAAATTGCTACAGTAATGCTACAATAACATGTGCTAATGACAGATTAATTAGGTTCATTAGGTTCGTCTCGCGAATTTCAAACGTAATCTGTAATTAGTTTTTTAATTAGTCTATGTTTAATACTTCAAATGTGAAAAGATTTCCTTCCAAAATCTTTTCACCGTCGAACTAAACACGGCCTCAGAGTAGAGTAGGTTTCAGATACCGGTGCATCGTTTCTGGGTACTTTTCATCTAATGGTAAGGCGAGAACTCAAATTTCAAACCATGTCCAATCGAACGCTAAAAGTCACCTGTTGTCTGTTGATCCAAACGTTGTTTCAATGGAAAAAAATCAGAATATTAAGAAATTTTCCCGTCCTCTCATACCTTTTCCCTTTTCTTTTATTCTAGCCCAGACATGCATGTTTTTTGGCCCACGTATCCAGTTTACCAAGCCCAGTTACTTTCTTTTCTGTTGCATGTGACCTTGCTGCCTCCCGCGCGCTAGTGTGCCCGAGTAATTTTTTTTTTAAAAAAGGTCTCAGATGGCAGCGGGTCTCGTAAAAGTCTAGAGGTTTTTTTCGTGATTACATGCGGGTTCAGTTTCAGTAAAGCATGAGGTTTTCTTTTGTGAAATTACTGATAAACAATTTGGAAAATGTCTGAGAGGTTTTGTGGATCGCAAGCTGGTTTTAGGAAACTTCAAGCGGTTTATATGAATTTGCATGGTTCCTTTGATGGACTACGGGTTGATATCCATAAAGCACAAGGAAATTTTTTTAGGAGACTTTGAGGGGGATTATGTAAAGTTGCATGCCTCCTTGGTGGACTGCGGTTTGGTTTCAGCAAAATATGTAGGTTTTTCTTGTAAACTCCGAATCTCTTAATTTTTTTGGAAAATGGTGGAGAGGTTTCGTGGATTGCATGTTTATTTTAAGGAACTTGAGAGAGGAAGGGGTGGGGGGGGGGGGGGGGGGGGGGTGTCATGTAAAATAGCTGGATCCCTTTGGTGGAGTGTGGGGGTCATTTTAGTATAGGTTGAGGGTGTTTTGTGAAAATGTTGACATATTAAACAATTCAAAGCATGGCTGAGAGGTTATGTGGATTGTGGGTTAACGATTAGGAAAAATAGTTGAGAGGTTGTGTAGATTGTGGGTTGATTTTAGGCAACCTCGAGGGGTTTACACAAAATTATATGCCCTTTTTGTGGACTGTGTTTTGGTTTTAGTAAATGACTAGAAACACAGGCGCAGCTTTGCTGCACCCTCCATTGAGTGAGGAATACAAATCTGATAGTCCAGCCCAGTTAGTCAGGCCGGCTTGTTGTAGTCATTTCATTTATGGACATATAGACATACTTCCATGGTTGCAGAGAGGGCTCTTGTGCAATGTACATAGCTGATTGGCTTCGTGCATTTTCTCGTGCTTGTTCAATGCTTATGAGGACCGTTGAGATGAATAATCGATGGACTTGACTCACCATACTCACCCTTTGAGATGAACAGGCTTTTAGTAAACTACCGGTGAGGAAAATTATAGTGAAACTATTGCGATTTGCAAGTGGAAAAACTTATTTCTGAGCAACAGAGATGTGGAATGCAAATTATCTATACTATAAGGATCCTAAACAATTGAAAACACTTCTCACCTCAAAAAACCCACCATACTCCTCACAGATGGACCCACTTGGCATATACAAATTTGATTGGACGATTGTTTCTGTAGGGAAAAACAACTGCGGGAGAATGTTTCCGTCGTTTTTTTCTCACGGCGAGGAGCGCATACCCGCCCGCACGTACCCACCCAATCCCGTCCGCCAGTCCTGTGGGGACCATCCTTCGGATGTCCTTTAATCACCTGTATCAGTCATTGGATCAGTGCGCTGATACAGGTTTTACACAGGGTTAGAATCGAAAGCAATAAAAGCGCAGCAAATAAGGAACAACTACCTTCGCCTTAGCGGAGAGTGGCATTATGACCCATTCCACGGAGGGAATGGACCGAGGTGCCCTACTTGTCTATGTACCTGTACAATTGAAAGCAAGGCTGAGTACACCTATGATTGGTACTCAACAAGCCTGGAGCGGAGAATTATAATGCATGCAAGGGAATGAGGTGTAAGGGTTATATTTGGTGGAAAAATGTAAAGTTATGGTTGCAAACAGAGGGTGGGAGAGAAGGATTAAATAGTTGTTTGGCCCTGGAGGGGAATTCTCATCCCTGCCAGTTCCCATATTTTACTTCCATCCCAGAGACCGTCAGGGTCCTTCTGGGCCGGCTTATGCCTTGCTCTCTTCTGGGCCTCTGCCCATCTCACCATCTCATATTTTATAACAGGTGAATTCTAATCAACGGGGGCTTTGACTAGATGGGCTCATGACCGTGAGCCACGGCTATCGGATAAGTTGATTAACTCTGCAGAGCTTGTACCCTATGCCATACGGTCGGTCAGCCCATACCCACGTGGAGGGTGGTACTGACCTACGAGATCCTTACCCGCTGGCGTCTATCTCTAAACAACATTTCCTAGGTCCATCCACAGATAGTACTTGGGGCTAAGAAGGGGCTACTAATCATCCGCCTCGCGGATATCGACCCGGGTATGAGCTCATAAATTAGGGCCGTCGGCCCTCAGGGTTTCTAACCCTGTACTCTGGTCAGCCCGTGCCGCCCAGTCCCAGCCCTCTGTCTGGGGCTGTCTCCAGTACATCTGTTTCCCGACTTGGCAACCGGACACGACCAGGCACCGTTAGCTACTCGGTCTCTGCCTCGGTCGGCCTCTGTACCAATCATGCTGGCTCCTTGGGATGGATTGGCTAGGATCTGCTAGCGGGGTGTGGATCAAGGCCTCACATTACAGGTCATTCCCGAAGGCTATGTCCTTTTTGGCCCATATGGCGGTACTGGTATTAGAAATACTCTCCCGTGAACCGGTCCTTATGCGACCAGAGTAAGCCTTTGCGACAGGATCCTCTGCCGAGGCTGCCTCCCTTACTCGCAAGTCCATCCTTACGGGGTTTCTATTAGTTGGTTCATTTTATATTAAATCCAACATTCACTCTAATCTCTCGGAAGCTCTTCCATGAAAAGTCATAAATGTGAAGAATTCCTAAGAAATCTACTTCTAATAACGCTCGGTCATCGACAGGTCGTGACCGGGGTTATTAATAGGTTATTTGGCTAGAAATGGCTCTAAATCAAGGTTAGGTGGAATGTGGAGGGTTTTCCTTAGAATTTAATAAAATATGCATTCCATATTATTAACTTGGTTGATTTTATTATGCAGGAACTGGGACTGGCATGACCAAGGAGGTGGTTGCCAATCCGAGTCTCCCATAAGAGGGGTTATGGGAGACGCGGATGCTAAAAACGCGTCTCCCATAATGAATTAAAAACAAAAAAAGTAGGCCATGAATACATTATTCATGACCTACTTTTTATGTGCTCCACAGGTATACATGATTCATTATTTATATGCTTACAAATATACAGGTTTTTATCCACCATGTGTAACACATCAATCATTGCTAATAGCTAACTGAACTTCACAATAGTGAAGAATAAGGCATCACCAATGTAAAATAGAAATCGACTACTAGAGCACACAGATTGCTCAAGGATTTGAAGGATTCTTTCCAGTTTGCTACTCATAGTCATCTGCACTTGCTGCTGAAAATTAGAGAGAAAAATGCCAAAGTTTGGCTGATGAGCTGATAAGATGCAAGATAATGTTGCTGAGCAATGAAAGAAAAATTCATATGTTACCCATAAAAGGCGAATCAACTCATATAAGAACACCAAAGATCTGGGCTGATGTGGTAGCATAGCTAACTGTCAAAACATATTTTTGGAACTGTCACCCATATAAGAAGCTTTGACACTTACCAGATGTCCAAAGTACTTGTGCCCAGCACTTGATGTCCAACAAATTATACTAAATAATCAAACAGATAGAAAGAGCACAAAAAATAAAGCAGGAGGACTATAACCTACAGTTTTCATTTAAGCAATACATGGTCGAGCAGCTAACTATTATATGTTGAGCTTGTCTCTTATAGCAAATAATTTGAAATGAAGAGGAACAATACTAGAGTTAAAATTGGTAAATATCAACGAGTCTGAAGTTTGCTCCTATAACAGCATAAGGGCAATTTAGTCAAAGTGCGATGTGATTCTAATTTGTCTAAGTGCCTGGCAGTATGCAAGTGCACACATCAAATTATCAAAGGGAGCACACACTTATGCAACATGATAAGGTAACACTGGAAGATATGAAAGCTTGATAGATGAATCTGCAGTGACAGATCAGTGGCAGAAATCAGAATGAATATAGAAAAAAGGCCTTTACCTGCTAATCATTTCTCAGCTCCAATTTTCCAAGTGTTCTACAGAGAACTACAAGCAACAGAAAATACAATTAAGCATTAAACACAGCTACAGTTCCAAAACATAGCTAGTCAGGTCTCAAAAAATGTGTGAGACCAAACAGAGGACTAGACTGCTTACTTATGACTTGCCACATTGGCTCTACAGCCAACTAAATGTATATCTCGGTATGTATCTGCAGGTGAGAAACATAAATATGATTTAGCAGCAATAAAAAATCAGGACCATTGTTCCTAGGAATATATATTTTTAGGAAAGGCCAAGCACTATAAGTGCTCTATCATTTGGACTAACTCTCTACTTCATATAGATGCTAATGTTTCTTAGTGTAGCTTTGATAGTTTTCCGTTTAATTTTTGAATAACAGCAAGAACACTCTGCCTCTGTAATCTACAACAATGACCTCCACAATCCACAACAAAACCAAAATGAGCCTAGACCTGGAGGTAGACGGCAACGAGGAACAGCGAGACAACAGTTCGTGTTTAGAAAGTTGAAATGTTTTTATTGCCTCTGCAACAGTACATACGTTAATAATTACATGGACTTAGAATGCACAAACAGTAACACATTCAGCATTTTGTTATAACAATCTGCAGTACATGAGCATTGAACTGCTAACAAGTTCCAAGAGCTCTGTCAACTAAGTCAAACTGCACAACTGTTTTGCAAGGATGACATTCCAATTTAAACCACTCTAATTCTACAAACAATACCATGGGTTGCTTGTTCCTGTGTGGCACGTGTACTGGTGGCACTCTAATTTAAACCACTCTAATTCATGGTTTGCTTGTTCCTGTGTGGCACTCTAATTTAAACCACTCTAATTCTACAAACAATAGCATGACATCTAAAAAACCTAATCTAGGATAAATTCATCCTAAAACCGAGATAAGAAGGCATGTTCCTGTGTGGCACGTGTACTGGTGTTCGACCACTGCATCAAAGGCGCGTGAACTGACATGCCTGTGGCTTGCTTGGTCCTTGTTCTTCTGGTGGTGGAGGCCATCGCGATCTTGGTGGCGCAGGGTGTCGCGAGTTGGTGGCGGAGGGCGTCGAGAGAGGGGAGGGAGGAGATGAGACAAACGGGATGGGGCGCTCGCCATCGAGCGTGAGGTGGAGGAGGCCGCCGCCGCCGGCAAGCGCAACGGGGAGGAGACCGCCACCGCCGGCGCGCGACGTGTGGAGGAGGCCGCTGCTGTCGGCGAGCTCGATGGGAAGGTGGGGGCCGCCGTTGCCGCCGTCGAATGCGGCAGGAGGAGGCCGCTACTTCTAGTGAGCTCGACGGGGAGGTGGAGCCCACCGCCACAAGCGAGCGGGACGGGAGGAGGAGAGGGCTGACGCAGGAGAGCGTGAGGTGGAGGGGGCAATGCCGGCGAGCTCGAGGTGGAGGAGGAGCCGCCCTCACGAGATCTGGATCTGGCGTTGACGAGAAAAGGAACCATGGGCTGGCGCGATTCAGATCAGGGAGTGAGGAGGCGGAGGGGAGTAGGGGCGCAGGCGGAGGAGGAGGAGACGAGAGAGAGACGAAGGGAGAGAGAGCAGGGAAGAGAGACGAAGGGATTGGCTACGGAGTGAATGGCGGACGCGAGGGACATGTACAACAATGGATAAAATTTGGGTCCGTTGTTTCTATTACGGGACACGCGGTTTAGTTGCCGCGTCGCTCGTGACTTGGAGACACAACTTTAGCTATCCGCGTCTCGTTTTACGTTGCACCTGGAGGACGCGGATTAACAATCCACGTCTCCCGTAACATAGTTGTGTTATGGGAGACGTGGTTTCTCCATCTGCGTCTCCTTTATGTGGTTACAGGAGACGCGGGTGTTCTGAAAAAAATTATGGGGGACGCGGCTGTTCAACCCGCGTCTCCTTTATGAAAAAGAGACGCAGATTAATTCCGGTCTCCCATAAGTGTATCTCCTTTGTAGCTTTATTACATAGTGATAGGCGTGTGCTCCCAGGTGAGGCGATGACGCTCGACGCACGCTGTGTGACCCGCTGCCAGTCGTCGACGGCGGCGAGAATCTGCTGCGCAGCCTCCGACCGTGACCTCTACATAAAATCGAACCCCGGTGAGCTCCTCTCCAACCCCAAGCCCTTCCCCGACCGAATCAAGCCCTCCCCTAGCCGGAATGGGGCCCTCCATATCGCCGCCCGCCCAAGGGCTTCCCCTGTTAGAATTAGATAGAAGGCAAGGGGGTTCATGTAAAACGTAGGGACCTGTTCGTAAGGCTTTTAAACATTCCAGGGTGTGTTCTGTAAATCCAAATCTGTCAACTTATAAAAACTGTTCCAAATCACATAAACATCCAAAAAATGCAAACTAAATTGTTCTGGAATCCTTGTGAAGAATGAGATCTTTTATAGAAAGCATGTAGATATGCTTGATGCTTAATTTTTAAATTAAAAATCAAATCTCAGTTTGGATAAATTTGTGCACAGTTTGATATCTACAAATTTTTTTGACTTGATCTTTGGATATGTGGTAGCTGATGCCATGTTTAGGCTTCTGTAAAAAGATGGCACAAATTTCCACACTAGGTTTTGAGTTATGAATTAATCTTGCTGTCTGCACACTGTTATATCTAAGATTTATGTAAATTAATATATTAGTGAATACATCCCAACTTTTTCCAGTGGCTTGATAATCACTTTTTATGCTTGAGATAAATAGTGGAGCTTAGATTGACACAGCTAACATGCCCTTTTAAAATTTGTTTTATGTCTTTGTTAAATAGAATATTAGTTTAAAATGTTCTATTGTTGATTTTAGTCTGAAGCTTGCAAAGTAGCAACAAAATGGCTACAAAGATCAAGTATACACTAGATCATCATGATTTGTGTGTCAAAGGGTGAACTAAACACCCTGCAGACAGCCAAATAGACAAGCCATTGGACAAGTTATCTGTTTAAGCTGTCTATTAGTGTAAAAAGACAGCAAGTTGTTGTCACGGTTGTACTTGCCCTAATATATAATCCCTTATTTAAGAAAAGCCTCCGCCACAGGCGGACATAGCATTTAAAAGCCCATCAAAGCTGAGATATTTCACCTTTTAGCGCTAAACTCATTTCCACGCTATTAGCGGGCTAAAATAGCTAAATGACCCTTCATTTAACGTCAGTAGCATACACTCGGGCTGAAAATCAGCACAGGCCGGCCCAATATCACCGTGTGGCCCAATTCTACCCTACCTACCCGACATAAGGCGTGTGTAAGGATGGCAATGGGGCGGTTTCGGGTGGGATATCCGCGGGTTTCGGGTCTAGCGGGTTTGGTTTTGGTTTTAATTTCTCACCCACGGTTTTCGGGTTCGGGGCTCCGAAACCTATCGGGTTCGGTTTCGGGTTTGGTTTTTCACCTGTGGATACCCAATGGATAACCGAAATCAATCATTAGGAATTAAAACTCATGTTTTATAATATACTAATAATATCTTTCAAAAAAATAATATACTAATAATAACTTGTTTACTTATATACTACTCTAAGTTGACTCATGCAATTATTTACTATTTGTTGCCACTTGTTTATACATGTGAATATGTTATATATCGTGCATACGTTTATAAAAAGTCATCATCATTCTTAATACTTTGCCATACAAAACAAGTTTCGGGTATCCAATCGGGTTTCGGGTATCCGCGGGTTTCGGTTTCGGGGAAGGATTTTCACCCGAATCGGTGTTCGGGGCGGTTTCGGGTTTTAAGTTCGGGTTTCGGTTTTGGGTGCCCAGACACTCCACCCGATCCGAACCCGACCCGTTGCCATTCCTAGGCGTGTGTATCTATACTATAAAATTGTCACAATTGAAACGGTTTCTCACCCAAAAGATTACCCTCCTATACCTCACAGAGGACCCACAATTCAGAGCCAAATGGTGGCCCCGGACGACCGGGGAGGGGGGGGGGGTATACGCGTTTGGTCGTCACCCCCCGTTCTTTTGCGCCTCGACGCCATTCCGCCCCCTATTCTTTCTCACCTTGGCATTTTTGTATACCCGCTGCCTTCCGTTCCTTTTGATCGCGTTCTTTGTATGGTAATGCAATCAAGGCGCCGCTTTTCTTTCCTTTATGTTCGTTGTATTCGTATGGAAAAAGATACGCTGGTTTCCTTCCAAAAAAACGCACCTTTCCTTTCCTCTACCTTCCTTTGGAAATTCGCCTGCCTTCCTTTCCTTTTGATCGCGTTCTTTGTATGGTAATGCAATCAAGGCGCCGCTTTCCTTTCCTTTCTATTCGTTGTATTCGTATGCAAAAAGATACGCTGGTTTCCTTCCAAAAAAACACCCCTTTCCTTTCCTCCACCTTCCTTTGTAAATTCGCCTGCCTTCCTTTCCTTTTGATCGCGTTCTTTGTATGGTAATGCAATCAATGCCGCTTTCCTTTCCTTTCTATTCGTTGTATTCGTATGAAAAAGATACGCTGGTTTCCTTCCCAAAAAACACCCCTTTCCTTTTCTCCACCTTCCTTTGCAAATTGCCTGGCTTCCTTTCCTTTTGATCGCGTTCTTTGTATGGTAATGCAATCAAGCTGCCGCTTTCCTTTCCTTTCTATTCGTTGTATTCGTATGCAAAAAGATACGCTGGTTTCCTTCAAAAAACACTCTTTTCCTTTCCTCCACCTTCCTATGCAATCAGGGCGCCTACACCTTCCTTTTGAAATTCGCCGCTTTCCTTTCTTTATATGGCCGTGTGCATCAAGGAATTTGAATTCCCTTCTTTCCTTTTGTAGATGGCTAGCGTCCATATATGTGTTGTGTACCAGTCAAGGTTTCCTTTCAAAAAAGGAATGACATCTACGCAATCGGGTGTCTCCTTCCTTTTAAAACTTGATTACTTATCATAGTTGTGGGAGTCAATCAGGGAATCGATTACTTACCATAGTCGTGGGCGTCCAGGTTCATCTCCTTAGCCCTCCTGCCCCCTATATAAGGCGCCCCTCCTTATTCTCAAACCACACAATCTCTCCCTTCATTCTCATCATCTATTCAGAGTTCATATTTCTTTGCAAGGGCGTCGGCGTCGAGCGCGACGCAAGGGTGGCCACGACGCTCGTCGTGTTCAAGCTTGCCAGGTAGAAGCGGAACGTGCTCCGCGTTGTGACGGTGTCCGGTGCCGTCGAGTGCGTGGCGTCGTTGCTCCACGACACCGGCGACGAGGAGAGCAACCTTCTCGGCCTCCCCGTCATCAAAAAGCTGGCTGCGGTGCCGAGTTGCTCATGGATACATGTATCGTGAATATTTTCTTTTATATATGTTGTTGATTGTTTAAGATTTAATTATACAAAAATTTCCTTCTGTTTCCGCCGGAGGCCCAAGCTTTCGATGTATGAATATATAATTTTTAATATGAGATGCTATTGAATAATTTTAATATGCGATCTAACAAAAGTATGCATTATTTTACATACTTATTTTTAAAAAATTAAGATTTTTTAAATTTATGTTATTTTTATAACACGTGCCTGTGGCACGTGCCAACCTACTAGTCCCGAGAAATAGTTGTGCAGCCCTAACTACGAATCAAACGCCTGATAGACTACGAGATCGTGCAGATGCGGCTACAAACAAATCGTATGTTCTTGCTATATAGCTCTTGATACATCTTGAGGAGAAGAAAAATTTACCAACGTCGATTGTGTGAGAGAAACGAAGCAATGGACGACGACACCACTGTGAGGCTGCAGCTCACGACAAAGACCAGGCAGACGACAAACAACCTCTTTGTCGTGTGCCATTTCCCAAACGCACGGCAAAAAGGTCATTTGCTGTGTGGCGTCCAAATAACACATGACAAATATTTAGCACGTGCCTGCTGCAGCCGGCGGGCGTTAGCGTCAGCGCCGACCATTAGGCTTTGTCGTGTGCCCCTAACGGTACACACAACAAACACTAAACACGTGCGCGACACGTGCTTGCCACGGTCAACGGTCATGATGAACGGCGCGGGCCGTCATTCTTTGCCGTGTGTCCGTTCATTGCTTCTGCCCCCAAATTTTTTTCCACTCCATATTCATTGCTTGGTACACTACTAAAAAAAGCTTTGTAGGGACGGGTTAACAAGCATTTGCAAGGACGGCTCTAAAATCCGCCCTTACTTTTGGCTGCTAAAATACCATATGCAGGGGCGGGGTAGTAGCCAGCCTGCCCCTGCAAATGATTCTCAAGGGCGTGTGATGGCATCATCTGCCCCTGCAAATGCCATTTTCAGGGGCGGATGATGGCATGACCCGCCCTGGAAATAACATTTATAGGGGTGGATGATGTCATCTCCCGCCCCTACAAATGAATTTAAAATAAAAAAAGAAAAAACAACAAAGAAATGTGATTAGCTGAAGATTTATTAATCAGAAACGTGATTAGATGAAGATTAATTACATAGTTAGTTAAATTGAACAAATAAAAATAAAAGAAAAAATGAATTTAAAAAAAAAGACGTCGTCGCTTGCACCGCACTGCTTTTCTACTGGGATTTTACAACATTGGAATTTTATTGTTAGAAAAATCCTACAAATAGTCCAATTAGGAGCTCAGAGCAAGCAAATATGTGGCAATTGACCATTGACGAATGACGAGATATCTTGCATAGACCAAAGTTTGAAATTAATATATATATATAGATGTCCAACTGCAAGATATGTACATTCACAGACCTTTCTTTTCGGCAACATGAAAAAAAAAGCATTCCCTAACTCTTCAACCAGTAAGACTTTGCTTGTATATGATCCGGATAAAGTTTTATTTTCTTCCATATAATGATCTGGAGATTTGTTTACTGTGGCATAAGGAACAAGGTAACTTATTTATGTAGAATGGCGGCCTGCATGTACCGAGGTCCGGGGAGAAGGGGAGCATTCTGCACTTCTGTTGACACAGGGTTCAGACTTTAGAGGCTTCCACCGAATACAGAGAACTGTGGGCAGCTTGAACTTTCTTGGGGACAAGTTGTTAATTACTTGAACTAAGGTGTGACTGATCTGAACTTTGCAGATTAGCTAATGCTCGGAAACATGTCTCTTGCATCATATATGCAAGCTGAAAGTAGTAGAAGACCATCATCAAGCATACTGAGAACTCACTGGAATGGCAACATTACATTTCGTCACTGAACAAGAATCATAAATATGTGTGTGCGCAATGTATGCTCGTGAGAAGATCTATGGAAAGCAACAATTTGTTGATGATTTTATCACTAGCACGTGTTTTTAATATATATATCTATTTTATTTCTAAGCTTTTATGTATCCCTAGCATGCAAATTTCTCTGCGTCCAATGTGAGTGTCTCGCATATAATTCAATCTTATGACCCGTAGCAACGTGTGCGTGACATTTAAGTCTGATGTGCGACATCAGTACATCACACTAGCTTGACAAAAGAGGTAAGCGTGTTAAGGGGAGTTAGGGTCAAATGAAAAAAAAAACTGAAATAAGCAAGACTGCTTCCCTTACATATGTAACAGATCAAGTATCTTGACATAGATTATCTAAGTTCCACAAGAGATCAACTTGATAACATGCATGCATGGAACTAGAGTTGCAGAACGTACTAGACAATAATATATATGATTTGGGGCATACATATATACAAAATCACAGACATTCTAATGACAACCAAATGGAAAATAACAATGGACGTCACAAGAGCACTTCTCCAAATAAAATGAAGTACATACCACTGCCATCTCTGATTTCACATGGTCCTAATAACTTTGGGCCAAACCCACCGGTCCAGCATTTATGAAAAAGAGAAATTAATGAACTGTATAAGTGGGTTGAATTCACACCCGCCCCGATCCAATTCTCTTTCCCACCCTTTTCTTTGGGCGACAGATATGTCGCACGTGTGATGTATAGCCGTCGTGCATGCGTGGGCGAGGGCTTGGGGGCTTTAGGCTCACCCGACTTGGAGACGGTAGCAGTAGCGGGCTCCATCTATGAGCATGAGCGTCCCACAACTAGCTTCTGGGTTTGTTTCTGATCCGATAAAAAGAGCCATATAATTTTTGTGGAGCCTAGTTTTTATATGATACTTAACTTTTATACACAGACTCATAAAGTTTATTTATACTGTATTTGTTTTATCCGCACGCTGCAATTCGACCCAGCATTCGTTTCAAAAAAAAAAAATCGACCCAGCACCTGTGTATTGTTTTTGTGTCAATGTCATCGCCCCTCCCCTGTTTTCTCTTCTCTCATTGGTGACAAAAACCATCTCTTTAAGGTCACCATTTCTTCTGCAACTCTGGTGCTGCCGCACCTCCCAACACTCAACTCTATTTGCCAGAGAAATTCCACGCACATCTAATCTGCATGCTGCACGTTCAGATAAACACCACTACTTGGTGAGGTGCCAACTGCTAACGTGTTTGTTTCCAGAGATTGGACAACTGGGCGACAGGTGCACACAGCGCCCTCTCCTATGGCTGCACTCAAAGCTCTGGAAGTCTGGAGTCAATGCCGGCGAAATGATGCAGTTCTCTGTTTGTTCTGCTGTTCACAACGACAAATAGCTAAGGCTGAAAACCATACACCTGAAAATCCACGGCCTTCCGTCAAACCCCAAAAACTCTTTCGTTGAAACGTCGGCGTCAGGGCGGCACGGCATGCAATTATTTGTTTTCCATGCGCACGCCGTGTCGAAAAATCTATTGAGACGGCAATACGTATACAACGTGCTCCGGTTCCGGCTGGCGAAAAATCTATTGAGATGGTGACCATTGGTGAAGAAAAATTCTGAATGAACGAAATTAGCTATTGAAAGGCGCCAAGAATAGGCTTGGATCGGCCATGGCACGTACATATAATAACAGATATTACTCTGAGTCACCGGTATAAATGATAGACCGAAAATTATCTGGCTTGACACTGATCTGATCTGATCTGTTGCAAACTGCCAATCTAATGCAAGAACCAAAGACTCATGAACCCTATATGAAGCATTGAAAATTGAAATCAAGGCTCAAGCAATTCCATATATGGTAACGTCATTTTTGTCGTATACTAGTACCAAATTTCAATCTGATGAGAAAAGTCGTACCAACCGTCCTAAAAAAACTCCCATCGTCTCAAGATTGAAAGCTTCCACTTCACAAGAAAAATCCAAGGCACACCAATGCATTCCAGGTCGCTAATGCTGTTGGCAATCTTAGCCACCGTGCAGCAGCTGAGCACCGCCGTCAACGCCACCGCCGCAGACTCCGATTGCCCGCCGGTGACATGCGGCAACCTGACCATCACCTACCCGTTCTCGCTCGCCGGCCGGGACACCTCCTGTGGCCCGCCGGCGTTCCAACTCAAGTGCAACAACTCCGCGTCCGACGGCGCGTTCCTGGGCAGGACATCCTACATGAGGGTGCTCGGCATCGACTACGGCAGCCGCTCCCTCGTCGCCGTCCACGTCCTTGTCGCCGCCGACGCCGCGTGCACCGTCATCTTCAACGTGTCCTCTGCCTTCGCCATCACGGACAGGTTCACGATCAGCCCCAGCAACAGGGAGCTCTACGTCATGTCCAAGTGCGGCGGGACGCTGCCGCCGGCGGGCGCTGTCGCCGTGACCAACTGCGCCAACGGCAACAGCAGCCGCACGTTCGCCTACCTTGGGGGAGGTTACGGCACGGGCGCGCCGCCGGCGAACGACGGGCGCTGCGAGCTCGCCGTGTTCCCGGTGCTCGGGTCGGAGGCCGAGGGCGCGACGGCTTCCGATTACAGACGGCTGATAAGGAGCGGGTTCAAGCTGGAGTGGGAACCTGTCGGTGACTGCAACGCCTGCAGAGCCAGCGGCGGCCGGTGCCGGTACGACGCCAACACGGCGGCGTTCGCGTGCCTTTGCTCGGACGGCGGCTTGCAGGCGTCGACTTGCGGTGAGCTAACAATTAAACAGAAATGATCTTGCAAAGTTGTAAGTAAAATCGTATTTCAGAGTCGACTCAAAATCTTATTTCATTCAACACGTGTTCCTTGAATTTTTCATATGCAGATGGTAAGCGCAAGCGCAAGTTAGCTTTGACTGGTGAGCATACTGCTGCATAACATAATCTAATCAAGTAGATATAATCAACTTGCTTCATGCTCAGCTCAGTTACTCAAGTCTTGATGGACCTTTTCTTGATGAATATTTTCAGTGTCTCTGTCTATCATGGCTAGCCTTGCTTTCATCTGTATGGCTTGGCTGATGTACCGTCACAAGCAAAAATTCAGATCAGGTGTCTGGAAAGCTTACTCTACCGACAGATCAAATGAAGAAGAAGTACTAAGAAGGTGTGGATCTTTTGCTCCAAAAAGGTACAGATACTCCAAGCTGAAGAAAATAACCAAATCTTTCAAGGAAAAGCTAGGAGAAGGAGGTTATGGAGTGGTATTCAGGGGAAACCTTCGAGATGGCCGAATGGTTGCTGTGAAGCTCTTGAAAGGATCCAAAGGAAATGGAGAGGATTTTGTAAACGAAGTAATAAGCATCGGTCAGACATCTCATGTTAACATTGTTAGCCTACTTGGTTTTTGTTTGGAAGGATCGAAGCGGGCGCTTGTCTATGAGTACATGCCCAATGGTTCTTTGGAGAAGTATATTTATTCTGAGCAGACTATCGCGTGGGAAATGTTGCTCAAAATTGCAATTGGTATTGCACGAGGATTGGAGTATTTACACCAAGGTTGCAACACTCGCATAATCCATTTCGACATCAAACCTCACAACATACTTCTGGACAGTGAGTTCTGTCCGAAAATTGCGGACTTCGGTTTGGCAAAGCTGTGCCACCTCAATGGAAGCATCCTTTCGACAGCAGAAGCAAGGGGGACTATTGGTTTCATTGCACCAGAAGTGTTCTCTAGGGCTTTTGGGGCCGTCTCGACAAAATCAGACGTTTATAGTTATGGAATGATGCTCCTAGAAATGGTTAGAGGAAAAAACAATCTGAAGGAACTTGCGGACAACTCCAGCGAAACATTTTTCCCACATTATCTTTATGATCATCTAGTGAAGGAAATCCAAAGCTGCCAAGTCGCACATGGAACGGAAGAGATTGAGAGAAAACTGACTTCAGTAGGCTTGTGTTGCATACAGATGGCACCTGAAAGCCGCCCCTCCATGAGCAGAGTCATAGAGATGTTGGAGAGGAGTGCCAACGAATTGGAGATACCATCCAAGCCATTCCTCTACTCCCCATTCCAGTCTACAAATGCTTCATCCACTACGTCAGTCATGGTACCGATGTCTTCGAGATGATATTGGTTGTCATGGCATAAGCATGACAAGAGGATGATGTTAGTTCTGCTCACTTTGTTACCTGGTGGATATATTTAACTTTACAGTCGACAAATGATCCATCCATTACATCAGTCATGGTATCAATATCTTCATGGTGATATGGCTGTCATGGCAAAAGCATGTAAACAGAATGATTTTGTTCTCTTCCCTTTGTTACCTTGTGGATATATTTAACTTTACAGTGTCACAAATGCTAGCTTCTTCATGTTTCGTTTTTCTCCTTTTGTGGTTGTACTGTGAGATGTACATTCAAATGCTGTTATATCTTGTTAAGTTAGGCCTCACCGCCTCACCATGAAGCGAACGATATACTGCAACAAATATAGCTACTGAAACAGCACATATTAGGAAGCAAAGCACTCTCTAGATGTGATATATTGCGCTCTCCTGGGTCGCTAACTTGGGCATCTCACTGTCTTCCTTAGCGTTCCAGGCCACGAGCTGCTGATCAAGACTCTCAGCGCATTGAAAATCTGCTAATTCCGCTCATTCCAGACGTTCAACTAACTAAACGTGTAGGACAGTTCCAGCTTTATGTCCCCATTGCTCCTTCGGCCGCAACACGCTACGGTTTCTTCATACCATTCAGCCGCTGCCACCCATGTACGATTAGTTCGCCGAGTTTGACCCAGGTTTGTTTGTTGTTCAAGACTTGCTTCGCAAATTTGAGCTCCAAATTCAACAGCCGACAACTGGAAAAAGTTGAATAGAAACTTAAAGGACCGGAAAGATCCTGAACCGTGTCCAGCAGGCTGCTTTTGCCGTGTTCTGAACTTCTGATCACTAATGACCATCTCCATCGCAGCAAGAAGTCCTCTGCTAGTTCTTCTCCAAATGTTGTCAAGGATTAGTCAACAAGCCTACTCACCATCTTCTTCGGTGCATGTATTTCACCATCCATAGTCTCACTCACCACCCCCATATATCATTTTTCAGACTTTGCATATCTTCGTGGAACCCATCACCTGCTCAACCCTTTCCCTCTCCATTACAATCATAGAAACCTTGCTATGCTCCAATGGCTCTTCTTCGTCTCGGTTTGGGCAATATGGGGTCTTCACCACTGATGCTTGCGATGACAGCGCTAGCAGCAGCAGACTTGCATCGAGGAAAGACTGCTCGCCCATGCTATGCGGCAACGTGAACATCGAGGAAAAATGTTGGGCCTTGTGGTTGCAGAGCGCATGGCCATGGCTACCCAAATCCTTCCCAGCCATTGCTGTCAAATACATTGCTTGGCTCGATTTACTACGACAGAACCTAATCTGGTCTTCAACCAGCTGTAACTTGATCTTATGGGGTTGACGACCGAGTAGACAGCACAGAAGATTCAGCAGGGTTTAGGAAGAAGTGAAGAACATCCTCATTAAAAAAAAACCTTGACCTACGGAGGGTAAGATAGGCCTCGGGCATTTTTTCTAAGAGAAAACCTTCTCACGCAGGTCGAGAAAACCCTCGAACCTCTGCCCCACCCTTACACATGGGTCCGTAACCCTTTGTGAGACAACCATCGGGCTAGCGACCGCTGCAACTACCCCATGTAGGAGTGGTCCAAACCAACGACAATTACGACCTGGGCCGGACCTATGGCATGTGCTTTGGCGTGGTGACAGACGAGGGGATTTTTTTAACCCCAGCCTGAAATTCGCTCCCATGGGAAGTCAAACCCAGGACCTGAGAAGTGCTACTGAGACCATCTAACCAATCCAGCTAGAGGCCCTTTCGCAACATCCTCATTAAGAATGTGGAGAGTTAGGCTAATCCCAGTGGAGGGTTTCAAGTTGATGTTTCTAAGGTAGCCACATAAGCAACAAAGATATAGAGCACCCGTAATGGTTGTAGCATGATACTCTCTGTACAACTAGATCCACGTAGGATATAGTAAATATTGTAGATTAGCTATCCAATGGTAAGCCTATAACACAGTTTACAAAATTAACATGGGGTCTACATGTTAATAGTTGTTTAATGCTCCTCATGCACATTGCACTACGTACTCGCTCAGCATGGTAATTGGCTAATTGCTTGGATGGGACCCACTTCACATTGATCCTTGTGCTAGCGCATGTCGCTACATGCAGCGACGGTTTCTCTCCTCTCCCATTTCTTTAATCCTAGGAAGCTGACGTGGCCTGCTATAGAGAGTGCTAACGACCCCGTTGCTGGTGGCCTGAAATAGGGCTTGAAAGTCTCTCTCCCAATGCAAAATTTTATGGTGTGGTTTCATAGGCTCTATAGTGCATTTAATTTCAAGACTCATCACAAGTTGATATCCGTGTAGAGATAGTTTCATCTCTCTCTTCTTAATGTGACGCCATGTCATCAGAAAATTCTATATGTGACAACCAATTTTATGCGCATGAAACCTCATGGAACACACGACTGGTCTTAATGGACGAGAGAGAGATATGGGCAGTAATCATAAACAAAACCTACTTTGAAATGCGATGATTTTTAATTTGAATATCTAGGGACCCATGAATCATCCAGGCTGAGAAAATTGCTAATTAAATCAGTATAGCATTGCTAGTGGCCATACCATTTTTTCCCTTTCATTCTATGGATCTTCCAGTCGACTTCCCTGTTCCCTCTACATCCGCCATCTAATCGCCGCTTTTACGAAAGTGAGGTGTGTGTACTGTGTATTAGTTGGTCAAGCTTTGGACACAGTAATAAAAAATAGTGCAGTCACCGTCCGCCATTTCTTCTTAAGAGCACACGAAGGACGAAGCACGCAGCATGGGCAGTGTGCATTGGCCAGAGAAAAAGCAACCTTCTCCGGCAGCCACGCCATGCACAGCCTTCGTATTCTGCTCCTCTTCCTCTGGTGGTCTACCCACCTCATCAGAACCGCTAACGCCGACGACCTCATGTGGCCTCGAATCCCATACTGCTCACAAGACAACACGAACTACACGCACGGAGACGCGTTCCATGCCAACCTGGACGCCCTCCTCTCCTCCCTACCCACCGCCGCCGCCACATCCTCCGGCTTCGCCACGAACACCAGCGTCGCCCACCGCCACGCCCGACCAGCAAGCGTTCGGCCTCGCGCAGTGCCGCGCCGACATCACCCCGTCTGACTGCCTCGCCTGCCTCAACAACACGGCACGCGAGATGGCCGCCGGCGGCGCGTGCCATGGCCGGAAGAACGCCATGCTCGTCCACGAAGGCTGCCTGCTGCGCTACTCCAACGCGAGCTTCTTCGGCGCCCCTGACACGGGTGACCCGATATTCTCGGTGGCCAACGTGCAGAACGACGTGTCGACGCAGCCCGAGAAGTTTGCGTCCCGGCTCAGCGCGCTGGTGGGCAACCTGACATGGAAGGCGGCGTACGGGTCGCCGCGCGAGTTCGCCGTTGGCGAAGTGTACCACGCGGCCTTCGTGACCATCTACGGCATGGCGCGATGCACGGAGGACATGGGTGGCGACGACTGCTACCTCTGCCTGCAGATAGTTGTCAAGACGATCCCCAAGTGCTGCACCGGGAAGGAGGGCGGCCGGGTCTTCGCCCGGAGCTGCTCGGTCCGGTTCGAGGTTTACAGGTTCTACAACGAGGCAGGCCGCCGAGGCAGCCATGTCACCGGCGTCCGGAGGTGACCGAGTCAACGACAGTGACCACACCGGCCCACGAAGCACCGGTTAGTGGTACTAGCTTTTTTCAGACTGAATGTGTTTATATACAGTCACTACGGGAACGCGGCCATTTGTCGTGCCTGCGGCACACGTCAAAGCCCAGTGTAGCACACGGCAAACGTTTTGCCGTGCGCCGTCGACGGTAAATGGCCAACGGCAGCCCTCACGACGGCAAAGCCCGCTTTGCCTTCGGTCGTATCTCAGGCACACGATAAGGCCTTTGCCGTGAGTCTTCTCATGGCATACGACAAAATAAAGTGCATAACGGCGCGCGGCCATGACGGCGGGGCTGACGACGCACAATTTTCAAACTTTGACGTGTGCCCCAGATGTGGGCACACGGCGAAGTCTCAAGCTTTGCCGTGTGCCAGGTGTGACAGCCTAGGGCTTAATAGAATTGATAGAATACTCATACCACTTCTTTTCTGGAAGCTCATCTTGAAAGAATTCCGGGGTTAAACATACTTGGCCCGGAGCAATTTTGGGATGGGTGACCGACCGGAAAGTCCTTCCCGGGTGTGCATGAGAGATGACAAAGTGCGCAGAAAAGAATGTGTTGGTCCTGTGAGGATAGTCTTGAGGTCCTAAAGAGCTGCCAGGATACGCGGGCCTGCCCTCAGGAAGGCGGGACGTTACACCCAGGGCCCTATGGCACACGGCAAAGTTGCACCATAGGTGTACAGAAATGGTCACTTTTCCATGTGCTAGGGCCCTATGACACGCGACAAAGTGATCAATCTGTCACTATTTTTTCGCTTTTAAAGGTCCCGACTCAAACAAACATCATAGATATGATTCATACATCACAACAAGCATCACAGGCAGTTAATATATCACAACAATCATCCATAAGTTGACAAACACAAAGTACGAGTTCACACATCATCACGACAAACATCACAAATGCAAAGCACCACAAGCAGAGTTTAACGAGCAACACAAGTTTACGAATGCGAACTAAGTGAAGTTATGGCTGTGGAGGTGGTGGTGGGAACAAATGCTGCAGAAAGGAGAACATACTTCATGTCAGAAAATAATACATTCTATGTCTCTATTTCTTTCTAAGTTTTTTTTCTTTCTAAGTCTCTACTTCTATAAGTTATAATCTAAAACATTCAAAATTTCATCCAGTCTCTAATTGATTCTAAGTCTCTACGTTCTCTAAGCCTCTAATACTTGAAATGAATCGAAAAGGTAGTCAAGTGGCTCACCATAGGAGTCACCGGACCCTGACCCGGACCCGACCCTGAGTGGACTAGTAACAGTTAAAGCCAATGTCTCTTTCGAAAAAAAGAAAAAGACTTGACCAGGTCATTCTGGCGCACCCTCGCCCCGGCTCCCCCACGGCCACGGCATTTCCTAGCTCAAAGTCAAAAAAGCTCGATCCATCACCTCCTTTCCACTGTTAGGCCTCCTCCCCAAACTCTGAAGCAAATACTCTAATGATCTTGTTATCGCTTCATCTTTGAACAGCCCGTGCAGCAAGGCGTCTGCTAGTAAGAAGAGAGGCAAAACAGCCCAACTTTGAACAAGCGTGTGTTACTCAAAGAAGTGACACCTATGTATGGATCTAACTAAGATGGTACTGACAAATTTGAAAAGAAAATGAACATGATATCTTCGGCTCAAGAAAGTGTTGACAGTAGAATAAACTCTTATCAATTATTCATCGAGGTTAATGTTTCCCAGTCTGGGGGCACCCCCACATTCTATACGCGAGATTAATTGCTAGTCATCTAATTTTTTTCCTGTCCAAGTTCTGATAATTAGCAAACTGATATTTGGGGGTAAATTGGAAAGGTTTGAGGGGAACGAGAGTAGTAGTATTAGAGAAGAGGAGATACAAAGATGGATATGGCGCCAGGGATTACTGAACTGGTGACTGGTGAGGGAGTAGAGGTGCTGAAGAGTGAAGTTGAGCAACCAAGCCTGTTCTTTTCCAACATCGTTATATATTTACTTGTTCACAGGTAATGCATACATAGACCAATTATCCCATCCCTTGCATTGCCTCTGCAGATGGTCTCCAAGCAGGTGCAATTTGTAACTACAATTTGGCATATTGCATTGGGAATACATTTAACATCATTTTCTTCATTGCACTGACGATGATGCTATAGGAGAAAACCTTCATGCCTAATATTTTCTTCTTTCTTTGTACATACATGTACTTTTTCTCTGTCCATATTTAGCATTTCATTCCATGCAACTGTTTTTGAAACATTTGTTAAAACTATGTACAGTTATCTGATACAAATGTTTATTTTTTTAGCAGACAGAAAGCACAAGCACAACAAGAAGTTAATTTTAGTAGGTATGTTTCTTTCCTACAGTTTAATTCACTTGTGGTGCAATTCAGCAAGCTCCCTGCTAACTAATAGGAGGGTTGTGGGATTTTCAGAAGAATATTACCCCTTACTAGCACTATCCTTTCAAGTCTTTTGAAGCTTTACTTTTCAGGAAAAAAGATATATAGATAATTAAATAATAAACATGATGACCTTTCTTTAAGTAGATTAAAAGTATAGTTTATCATCAATATAATTTGGCGTGTAACATATATCTGTTCTGTTTCAGTTTTGCTCTCTGCTTCAACCGTCTTGATCCTTACATGTCTTATCTGGATAATGTACTGTCAGAAGCATAAGCACATGGGCAATGAACCAAATATTGAGGAGATACTAAAAGGATATGACTCTCTCATCCCTAAACAGTACAAACACTCTGAGCTAAAGAAAATAACAGGATCTTTCAAGAACAAACTAGGAGAAGGAGGCTATGGCATGGTATTTAAGGGCAATCTAGAAGATGGGCGTGAGGTTGCTGTGAAACTCTTGAAAGGATCAAAAGGAGATGGAGAAGAGTTCCTGAATGAGGTGATCAGTATCCGTAGCACATCTCATGTAAACATTGTCAACTTACTAGGTTTTTGTTTGCACGGATCTAAGAGAGCACTTATTTACGAGTATATGGCCAATGGTTCACTGGATAAGTACATTTATTCAGAAGAGTCTGAATTGACCATTGGATGGGAAAAGTTGCAGCAAATAGCAATTGGAATTGCGCGAGGCTTGGAATATTTGCATCGAGATTGTAATACTCGCATCATCCATTTTGATATTAAGCCTCATAACATACTTCTAGATGAATTATTTTGTCCTAAAATTGCAGATTTTGGATTGGCTAAACTGTGTCGTCTCAATGATAGTGCCCTCTCAATGGCTGAAGCAAGAGGTACCATTGGTTTCATTGCTCCAGAAGTATTTTATAGAGGTTTTGGAGTTGTGTCCACTAAATCAGATGTTTATAGCTATGGGATGATGTTATTAGAAATGGTAGGAGGCAGGAAGAATGTTAAAGAAAATACAGAGAGTTCTGTTGAAGATTACTTCCCAAACTGGATTTATAATCGTTTACTCAAAGATTTGCACAGCAATGAAGTCACATGCGACATAGAAGAGATTGCAAGACAGATGGCCCTAGTTGGCTTATGGTGCATACAGACTAACCCAGGAAATCGTCCTTCTATGGGTCAGGTCATAGATATGTTAGAAAAGAACATAAATGAACTAGAAATGCCTCCTGAGCCATTCCTTTGGTGTCCCTCGCTGGCATCAAGCTTTGCATCATAACTCATGTATTTAATTTGTGTTGGGTGACCTCAGCTTATGTATGCTATATTCAACTGAAGATCGAGCAAATGATTTAAAATTCATTCTTTTTAGAGATTCCAGTTTACACTTATTCTGTGTCCATAAGTTAACAAAGTATTTCCCTGAAATGGCATGTGCTGAGAGCACTGTAAAATTTTTCAAGCTGAACCAAAATTTATAAAGAACAGGGTGCCCTGTCATTAGTTTTATTCAGATTAGTGCTATGTATCTGAAACTTGGAGAAAAATGATGAGTAGAGAATTTAGGTCGAGGTTACTGAACTAGGCACTGCTGTCTTAATTTTTGGTGCTCTAATGGTATTCCAGTATCCGCAACCCACGTTCGTGACTTTATGCCATCGGCCGGCGCCAGACTGCATGCCGCCCTGATCACCGGCACAGTGGCACTGAGGTGGAGCCTTCAGCCAGGCAGCCACAATCCCGTGGTAGGAAGCGGCCGAGAATAATGGATCGGATGTGACTGCTATTCGCCGCCGGCCGCCGCTACTTCGGCGAGACGGCAACAAGTCAACTCGCGCGCACGGTTTGGCCGGGGCGGGAGCCGGGGCCCAGCCCACCCACTGTATGGGCTGCCAAGCTCATCCAGCCAGATGCGTGACTCGTAGTGCGGGCCTAAGGCCCATGTAGCTTTCACACAGGGCAAACCTGCTCATTTGGCCCATCGGTACGTTGTTGCTATTCGAGCGAGCTCCGTTTCAAACGAGTCAACTGAGAAAATGTTGACCAAGACATTTCCTGTGGACTACACTCTCCAATACGCATCTTCCGTTGTCAAGAGCCAAATTGTCAGACAAATTGGCTCCTCTGTTTCCATCCGCCATCTACCTCAACGATCATCGATTCCCAAGAGCTACACAAAATGCACGCTGACGCCGTGCTAGCCCTGCTAGTGGGAACTCTTCCTCTACGGCAACTTGCACGCGCCGGCCTCCCGCGGAGCGGAGTGGCTTCCGATGAACTGCAGGGGTCGGAGCTGAGGGCGCCGGGAGACTACGAAAAGCTCGCCAGGCGCGGGTTCCTACTGGAGTGGAAGGTGCCCGGGGATTGCGCGGCGTGTGGAGGAGGGTGTTGGAATTGTTTGACCTCGGTCAACAATGACACCGAAGGAAATGAAGGTGCTTATGCGTGTACCGAGGAACGACGTGATCCAACACTCTGTGGGGGACCGCCAAAACGGAGCTCACCTCGAGCCTCTTTGGAGGGCCCGGCGATGCCCTAAGAGCATTCCCCACGAGAAGCGTGGAGCCCATGACGGCGGCTCCGCGGTGGCTAACCCTGTCTTCCTTTCAGGTATCGAAGCCCCAGGACGGCCGCAGCCTGGAGGCGTGGCTCCGACCAAGCCCCCAGCGAAGCCCGGCAAGCGACCGGGACCGCGGGCCACTAACCCTGTCTCTATTTCAGGTATCGAAGCCCCGGACGGCCGCAGCCCGGGAGCGTGGCTCCGACCAGGGCCCCAGCGAAGCCCGGCGAACGGCCGGGACTGCGGGCCTCCGGAAGGAGGCTCCGGGGGGGGGGGGGGGGGGGGGGGGGACCGACCAGGGACCCCAGATCGGGGCTGCGACGGCCGGTCGGAACGAAGGCGAGGCGCCCCGCCGGAGCCGCTCCCAGAGACGTGAGGCGGACGGCATCAGAGGCGGGTTTTCGAGAAGGCGCCTTAGGTGGGCTAACCAGACACGGCAGCGCTGTAGGAATACAAGTCGGATTTGCCGGGGTGGTTGAACCCGGCGGTGAATGTACGAGAATAGGCCTGCGTGCCTATGAAGCTGTAATGTGAACTAGGGGCATAGCGGTCCCTCCAAGGCTGAGCGGTGAGGGTATAAAAGGCGCCCTCTAGCGCGTGTAAGGGGGATTGACATTTTGGTTGAATACAAGGACCTTTATTACCTAGTTTCGTCCATAGCCTTCTACGTCGGGCTTTTAGGGGACCCACCGGACCCTAGACCCAACACACTCTGTCCTCATTTTCACCGTGATCGGCAGTGACTTTAAGAGTATTTTTGGAATCGGCCCCGGCCCCACAGCGTTATAAATAAGGATTAAGGGGTGCAAAACCCTAAGGTTAATCTACTCTCGTGATTAGCCACAACTCCGATCTCTTAAGGGCGCTGGAGGTGCTGGACGCTCGACTTCCACGACTAACTCATCTAAGTTGCGCTGAAGGTGGAGAGGAGGTGCTGCTGTTCATCTTCACGCCAAGATCTACATCGAGTGACAGCCATGGACGTGAACAGGACATGTATAAGAATAAGATCCCACCAAATTCCGCATCAGTTAAGTCTTAGGCGTGATCTTGTGTTAGACTAGAGATCTTGTGGTTCTAAGTGTTGTGATCTAACAGAGGGAAGTGCCGGTTCGGCCGGCGAGAACGCGTTCAGGTGCCTCTGCCCCGATGGCAGCAGTCAGCCGGCGACATGCGCCCACGGTGAGTTACTGATCCCATGACTCCGTACGAACCCTCTATTTCTTTTACTAGCTTAGCTTGATCGAATTAGTGTTAGGTGTTAACCACATCAGGATTGTCTCGTTGAGACTTGAGAGACTGGAATTTTTTTTCTTCGACCGTGTGCCTTAGCACGTATTTTTATTAAAAAGATAACTGGCTTATTTTTGGAGGAGACTAATTCAAGATATTAGACATGATCATCTGGTAACTGGCGTCCACGCTCGAACGAGACTACGAGCAAACTCTTCTTGCTTCTACTAAACTGTTCTTCAGTGGCCGCGTTCACTGGTCTCGTCCACGGCTCCACCACTCTTCCATAATCTGTAGTTGCTCTGCAGTGTCCACGCTATGTCGCCATCACTTCTCCATACCAAGCGAAGAGAAGGGGAGACTAGTCAATGTTAAACGGCCAACACCCCCCCCCCCCCCCCCCCCCCACCCACTGGGATAGTTAGTGTGGTACAAAGTCATCGACTATAGACTGCTCATATACAACGCCATAGTCCTGCTGGCTGCTACCATCCCCATTCTAAGCCAATGCCCACCTCAGTTAACAAACATGCGCCCGACCTTACGGCTTCTCCCGCTCCTTGCCTTCTTGCTCCTCCAGTTCCATCATTGTGCCAGCGCCGACTGCGAGCCGGCGGCATGTGGAGACCTCACTCTCAGATACCCATTCTGGCTCGGCAGTATCAAGGAGTCCACATCTCCCTGCGGCCACCCGGACTTCGAGGTCTGGTGCAGCGGCGACGGCGGCAGCGTGGCATCATTGAAGGGCTCCACCCTCCACGTCCTCGCCATCAACTACACCAGCAACTCCTTCACCGCCTCCCACTCCAGGCTCGCCGCCGGCGCCGACGGCGTGTGCCGGACCGACTTCAACATGTCGGTCACCGTCACGCTGAGCCTCTTCACGATTAGCCGCACCAACCGTGCCCTGTGCTTCCTCTACGATTGCAACGGCACGGAGCCGAGGGGCCTCGAGTACGTGAACGCCACCTCCAGCTGCGGCGCTCCTATCTATGCCTACCTCGGCGGGACGTACTACTGGGACAGGCCGGCGGCGATCGCGACGGGAGGGTGCACGTACTCGTACGTCCCGGTGCTCGGGTCTGAGGCGGCGGCGGGCATGACGGCGGCCAACTACAGCCGGCTGCTCAAGGACGGGTTCGTCCTGGAGTGGGAGGCGGCCGGCGTCGGCGACTGCGCCGCCTGCAGCGCCAGCGGCGGGCAGTGCCTCTACGACAACGCCGCCGCGGAGTTCCGGTGCCTCTGCCCCGACGGCGGGCGGGCGGGGTCGGCATGCGCCGGTGAGTCCCTAGCTCCCCCACCTGTGCGAATTTCAACGGAAAAAAAAAACAACTTTGATATGCAACAAATGGCCACAAGTCCACATGTTGGCTTTGCACGTTTTAAGGCACAACACCGCAGGCGCGGCGTTCTCCTGCCTCTGCCCCGAAGGCAGTAGTCTGCTCGGGTCGACATGCGCCGGCGGTGGTGGTGTGGTGTCACACTCATACTTGCCGTACTCAGCTTGTGTGGCTGTGGACGCGGGCAGCCAAATTATTAGCACATGGGTTTGGTTGGGATCAAAATTTTTTCCACCCATCACATCAAAGAGAATCTTACATGCATAAAGTACTAAATGTAGACGAAAAAAATAATCCATTACATGGATGGAGTGTATGTCGCGAGACGAGTCTAACGAGCCTACTTAATCCATGATTTGCAACAGTAATGCTACAGTAACGTTCCGCTAATTCTTAATTAATTACCCTCTAATTACCTGTCATTTGATTTGTCTCGCGATTTGATGGCTAGATCTGTAATTAGTTTTACCAATAGTTTACGTTTACTACTCCTAAATGATAAATTTCGTTTGATGTGACATCTAAAAAATTTTCACGCTCCCATCCAAACACTGCCTTCCGCTGATCAATCGGTCCAAGATGCGATTAGTTGGGCCCACCAGATGCATAATGCGTTGAATGTCGCACCCTCCCCGGCTCCCCCACGGCCAAGGCATTTGCTAGCTCCAAGCTCCTACAAACGGCAGTATCAGAAGACCAGCGAGCGTCAAGCTTGTGTCCTACTACGCCATTCTTTAGTGCGCCGCCGCCTCCATGGCTCCATATATCATTCTTCAGTCCGATCATTCCCTACAACGCCTTCCTCCGAAGAAATATGTACCCAGCCCCTTTTGGCCTTTCTAATCCTCCCTACCGTTCTACCACAACCATTGGAATAAACCTTCCAATTTTCTAATGGCGCCGAGCTTGCTGCTCTGCTTCTTCTCCCCTGTCTGGGCGTGGTCGTCGATACTGGTGCTGGTAGCAGCGGCGGCGGCCACCGTGCAAGGCGATTGCCCTGCCAGTAGCAGATGCGGCGACCTGAACATCATGAAGCCATTCGGGGTCGTCTCGGAGTATGCGACGGCGAGCAACTGTGGTTCGTTTGGTTTCCAGGTCACTTGCCTGGATGACACTCCGTACCTCGGGTACGCCCGCCGCGGCAACGAATCCTACGGCCTTCATATCCTGGCCATCTTCTACGGCAACAGCTCCCTGCGTGTCGCGGATACGCATAGGCTTGGCGACCTGGCAAACTTGAGCCACAAAGACTGCTACCAATACAAATTCCCTTCGACTAACACCTCAACAAAGATCGCTCTCCCGTTATCGATCAGCCCCATCAATCAGGAACTCATCCTCTACGACTGCGCCAAGCCGCCGGCGCCGGACACCGAGGGGCTTGTGGAGAGGAGATGCGGGAGCAGCACGTTTGTTGCCCGCGTCGGAGGGGGCTATTACGATGACAACGAGCTGGGCAACTCCAGCAGCTACTTTCTGGAGGGCTGCACTGCGCTCGTTTTGCCTGTGCTTAGGGGAGATGGCAACGTGAGTGCCAGCAACTACGAGGAACTCATCAGCGACGGCTTCCTCATGACATGGACGCTGCCGCCGGGTAAGTTCGTTCTTGGAACTAATTATAAGCTCATGCTTTGGCTTTGGGCCATTAAAAAAACTCGAAGCAGCCGGACGTCAGTCATAGGTTCCTCTGTTTTTCTTGAACAAGAGCCGCCGCATCAGGTTTAATAGAGGTTACAGAGTACGGTTATGTAGGCTATACTCTACATGCTTATGTGTGATTCTGGTTGCCAATCCTGGATTACTATTATTCCTAGTTGAATTGAATTAAGAAAAGGGGAAAATGCATCAATATCACTTCTCAGGAATAGGGTTGTTAAAATACCACCCTTAAAGATGAATTGCTATTTAGCGCTCTATCTAGCATTGCAGATTTGCAGTGTTACACGTAGCATGGAGCCATGGACAACCAAATAAGTCTAAGATCATTACCACAGTTAAGTCCCCTCGATCTCTTATGAGAACCTTCAGTCCACAAAAAAGAACAAAAAAGCTATGATTATTTTGGTCTGGCTTTAGTGGTCATAGAAAAAAAAAAGCACCCTCCTCCCAAAAGGGGGAACCCCCTCTCCCTCTCCAATATTACTTATTGGGGGGGGGGGGGGGGCAACTTATTTAGAGATGCAAGCGGGTAGAGAATACATTTTCTCTGGTTTAAGAAATAATTGACCACTCCCAATCGTGTCAATTTTGATCGTCAACATTTTAAATTTATTTCTCCAGCCAAAATTAATTATGTTCCATGCAAATAACGCTGTAGTTCATTTCAATAAAATTTGGGTTAACCCAATGGCTCAAAACAAATTTAACTTCATCCCTAGTCAACTGCTTTCTGCACGTCCGGCCGCCACCAGTCCACCACTGTCCCAACCGCTATGGTTTGAATTTATGTGGAAAAGGGAGCAAACTAAGACTAACCAGTAACCAGTAACCACCACTGGAGAAGACTTGGAACTTTCGTGGTCACTTCGGCGGCAAATCTCATCCGCACACGGCAACCGGACCGGAGTTGCTGCAACCTGGAAATATCTCAGCTCACAAGTCACAACTACGTACGAGACCAGGCTGCATGAAGGATGAAACTACGCTGCATCAGGCACCAGCAAGTTTCGATCTCTTGCTTTCGCGCATGTAAACTTCATTTCTACAAACACTTCACCAAAATCTGCGGGAGTGCCCTTGTTTTTTTTTTTTTTTTTTTTTTTTTTTTTTTTTTTTTGCTATCAGCGCTTCACTTCTCCACACCATAGATTCCTGCTACAGCTATCACTCTATCAATAGCTACGGGCCAAACAACACAGCTTGATTGACCAGCATGCCACGCAACCCCGGAGCTACGGCCTACGGCTGGTCTAAATAAATTCACAAAAGGAAAAAAAAATTATGATTAAAACGCTTGGATGCGTGCGGTCAAATCGCTCCCCCACCGTCATCTCCCTGGTCCCATACATTCCATCCGTTCCACACTTTCCACTCCTTATTGCGTCGACCCAACTACAAAAATCCAAAGAACTCCGCCATTGACGCCCCTTCATCCCCCAATCCGCTATGCACCAGTTCCTGCTGCTGCTACTCGCTTTCTTCCTAGTTCCTCCTCCTACCTGCGGCGCCCAGCACAGCAAGCCGTCAAGCTGCTGGCCGAAGGCATGCAACGGCCTGAACATCACCTACCCGTTCTGGCTGGAGGAGCCCGGCCAGCCGCCGTGCGGGCCGCCAGCATTCCAGATCAAGTGCAACAGCAGCGGCGCGTTCCTGAGAGCAAGTATTGTAGTGCTGAATCAGCATACGAAATCAAGAGACAGATCAGCACTATCTGACGTGGGAGAGAGAAAAGAGCAGAGAGATTAGAGCGAGCGAGTGGCGGTGCGCTGGCGAAAAGCGGGCGCAGCCTCAGTCCCGTGCGTCTGCCATGATGGCCCCTCAGACTGCTATTGGTTCCTGGCTAGCGCATAGCATAAAATGAGTGATGGGACCTACCATTGACGCATTGTAGCTCGAATGACATGGCCATGTTACAGCCCGCAGCGGGCGTATCCCATAAGCCATGCTCTGAGTCGGTCCATCTACCAGGCGTACTCCGTATAAGGGCAAGTACAACAGTGCAGACAACTGCTGTCTTTTTGACACAAATAGACAGCTGAACAGCATTTTGTACAACAATGCAGACAACTGCTATCTGCAAAAAAACTCCTCCACCACAGGTCTGCACCATCGCTGCGCCTAGGACCACGAGCCACAACCGTAGTTGAACCAGGCGCCGGCTCCACGTTGAATGAGGATTGCAAGGGGTCTTTGCAATTTTTTTCTGCATGTCTACGACAAGCAAGCAACAGGACGTTGTACCTTGTACGTGCCCTAAGGTCATCAGCATCTTCTCCAAGAACCAATCCTTACATGTGGTGTAGGGTTTTTTTTCCCGACCGCTACCGGTCCGGATACCACGGTAACCGGTCAAACCGGTCCGGACCGGTAGCGGTACCGGCCGGTTAGAAACCGGCCAAATTTAAAATTTTCAAATTTAAATTTAAAAAATTAAAAATTAAAAAAACTCTTAAAAATACTTTAAGGTGAGTAGATTGTAATGGTGTCAAAATTTTTCAAATATTAGTTCATTTAGTATCTTTTTGTTTGTATTAGAAGTTCAAACATCCTACTAAATCAGCACGTTAAACTTCTAATGCCCGCAAAAAATACTAAATGCATTAATATTTGAAAATTTTTGACACCATTAGATTCTACGCACCTTAAACTACTTTAGGAATTTTTTAGAAATTTTCTTTTATTTTCTATTTTTAATTAAAATTCGAAAATTTGTCAAACCACTCAATCCGGCCGGCTAACCGCTCAAACCGGGCGGCTTATCGCTCAAACCGGTCGGCTAACCGTTCGAAACCGGTTGAACTGCGGATTTAATTTGGTTTTTAAATTTGTCCGGTTTCTACCGGTTTCCGGTCAAACCGGTCCGGCTAACCGCTACCGCCGGCCGACGATTTGGCCTGTACGGTCGGTAAAAAAAAACCCTGACGTGGTGAACCACAATCTCCCGCTCGCCACTGGCTGCCCAGCACCAACGTTCAATGTTTCGCTCGTGCCCCCACCACTCGGCATCAGTAAAGCCAACAAAGAGTTGCTTTTCCTCGGGAAGTGCACGGGGCCCTCGCCGGCTGTTCCAGCTGGGTTCCGCAGCCTGCCCTACGAGGCTGCGACAACCTGTCCTTCATCCGGCTCGGCAACGGACGGGATTTCTCAAGGGACCACATCCAGGGCGGCATCCCACCAGGCTGCCTCTTCTCTTTTGTGCCGACTCTCGGTGAGTTCAGGATTCTCCTATTTGGGTTATTCTTACGAAAAGAAGAATCATGTGAGGATGCACAACGCCCTGATGCTAGCAATTGGCATGCTCTTCGAAATATAGCCAACCCCGTTACACAATTATGCGTGGTGGCCAATCGTGAGACATGTCCTTCTCCCTCAACTTATAGGATTATCCCAAGTCAAACTATCTCAGGTTTGACTAGGTTTATAGAAAAAAAGATTAACATCTATGGCACCAGAAAAATACACTATAAATATATATTTTATGATTGATTTAATCATACTAACTCGGTGCTTTAGATATCTAGCTTGATATATTTTCATAAAAAAGTTCAAACATAAGCTATAGTTTGACTTATGACAAACTTAAAAACAACAATATTTTAGGATACAGGGACCAGTTGGAAGAAACGTATTTCTTCGTTAATTTTATTTGTTCGTTATTTTGCAACTCAAATGCAGCACCATCGTGTTATTATATCATACTATCTTTGGATTCTTATTCAAAGCACCTTCATACATTTGATGTTAATTTCATGGTATAGCTTTAAATACCGCAATGAGTCAGTGATATTAATATCGTCAGTGATATTCACTATCAATGCATCTCCTTTGACAATTGTCGCTTCTAGCTCTAATAAAAAGGAAGTGCAATATTATACATACAAGAACTCAGGAGTGTAGCATATTATTTAAATTTCTAAATTTCACTCATTCCTTCCTTTAAGCAAAATAATGAAGTGCTATTTGTTGATTTTCTAAATTAATATTCTGTGTGCTATTTCAGGTAGCAATAGGACTGACAGGAAGACAATTCTGATAGGTATGCTACATTCGACATATTTCATATCAAGTAACCCAAATTTCAGTAGTTATTTATTGTAACAAGTTAATTTTTAGTTTGAGTCTTTGGAAGACAGAGAAGAGCTATTATAAAATTTATCATAAATGTTTGTGCATAGATTCTAAAATGGAATTAAAGAAGTTATCCACAATCTGTGTCTTCTATTATAAATTGGGCATTTTGGGCAAGATCTACTGTCTTTATTTATGTAGCATTTTCATCTACTTTAATTTCAGTTTTGACTTCAGTAACTGCAAGCTTGCTCCTACCATGTATATATGTGCTTGTATGGTATAGAAAGAGAGGAAAGCTACATTTTTTCCTACGTGAAATGGCTAACAGAAGCACTGAAAGAAACATTGAGGCCCTAATAGTATCACATGGATCCCTAGCTCCAAAAAGATACAAGTACTCAGAAGTAACAAAGATAACTTATTCCTTTAATCATATGCTTGGGGAAGGTGGTTATGGTGCGGTTTTCAAAGGAAGGCTAGATGATGGTCGTCTAGTTGCTGTGAAATTCTTACTCGACTCCAAAGGAGAGGGGGAGGAGTTTGTTAATGAGGTTATGAGCATAGGTAGAACCTCTCATGTTAATATTGTCAGCTTATTTGGGTTTTGTTTGGAAGGCTCAAAGCGGGCCCTAATATATGAGTACATGCCCAATGGCTCTTTGGATAAGTTCATATACTCAGAGAATCCTAAAGCAGTATTAGGGTGGGATAAACTATATACAATAGCAATTGGAATTGCTCGAGGATTGGAATACTTGCATCACGGTTGTAATACACGCATTGTCCACTTTGATATCAAGCCTCAAAACATCCTTCTAGATGAAGATTTTCACCCAAAGATTGCTGATTTTGGTTTGGCCAAATTGTGTCATACCAAGGAGAGCAAGCTTTCTATGACTGGTGCTAGAGGAACAGTTGGTTTTATCGCTCCTGAAGTGCACTCTCGAACCTTTGGAGTTGTTTCAACAAAATCAGATGTTTATAGTTATGGAATGATGTTATTAGAGATGGTTGGAGGCAGAAAAAATGTGAATTCAATTGCTCAAAAGTCAAGTGAAAAGTATTTTCCACATTGGATTTATGACCATTTCGGTCACAATGATGGATTACAAGCATGTGAAGCCTCAAGTGAAAATGAAGGAATAGCCAAAAAGATGAGTGTGATTGGCATGTGGTGCATCCAAATACTACCAATGCATCGCCCAACCATAACAAAGGTTTTGGAAATGTTTGAGCGAGGTTTAGATGAATTGGACATGCCACCAAGGCAAAACTTCAGCCAAATCCTGTAAGAATTCACGATACATATTTCTACAACTGACCAGTACCATTCACTATAATGTTGATGTAGCAACAAATTTTTTTCATTGTTTTGCAGCGAAGATCCAGCTTACAATTTGAATGCAGAAAGCACGAGTACAAGCAGTGGTACTAAAACACAAGTTTTTAGTGAAGTGTTAAACATGAAGGAGATGAGTGTTGTTAATTCAAAAAACTTACAGCGGTTACCAACTCTATGAAAAGGTTATGTAGCATTGAAAATAGGCACTGAAGTTGTGTGTCTATATGAGAGAGGATAGAAATGTTAAGTTACTGAGATACTTCTCAAAAGAAAATACTACATGCCTAGTATAATGTTTTGCATTCAAAGTTATTAAAGCCCCAAGAGGACACGGAAAATTATATTTTGAAAATATGCATACGGTATTTTTTACATAAATCTAATATATCTATATTTTTGTTAGTTAGACCTTCTCATCCTTCTTCACTGACACATCAACACCCCCTATAATCATTCATCACCTAAAATCTCCCAAATGCTAATGACAAATCTGTACTGGAAATCTGGAATCAAGTAGTTGAAAGGTATTTGTGGCAGAACCGCTCAAATTAATCCGGCTTAAGTGCGCTAACCTTCCATTGGTCGTCACACAATTAAATCGGAGTAATTTGACAGTCTGTCGGGTCGAGCCCGATGCAACCACGAACAGTTACCTCGATCGAAACAAGTCGTACAAATACCCACTCGAAGGTGGGTCTCAGAGATTACAACAATCCACAAGTATTAAACCGGTCCCACTTGAGGTAATTTATTACAAACCAAGTTCAATGCATAAAGTAACGGTTATTCAGAGTTTTGGAAGCAGCGGAAAATAACTAATTTATTCGAGTGGAATGACGTCACGTGAAGCCGTCGTGACATCACTCGGAAGCATCCTCGTCCCACACAACAGTCCAGCCAGGAGGAAGGGTGGTTGGCCAGGTAAGACCTGTAACCATCTCCTCGAGAGCGCTACCTGAAAACAATTCCATAAGCAAGGCTGAGTATACTAATACTCAGCAAGACTTAACCGTCGGGTGTTAGCTACAACACCAACTTCTAGACATGCAAGGCTTTTGGCTGGTGGGTTTGTTTTGCCAAATAGCGACTAAGGATGGATCCTTACTTTCAATATTTTAGCATCAAGTTCTAGTTATAGTTAACCATTCTAGGTAAGCAACCTATTCTAACCAAGCAAGTGGAGCAAACAATTAAGCAAGCAGCAAGTTTATCATCATCATGTTCCACTTTTATTACTCGGTGCGGCAAGAGATCAAGTAGTCTCATTAGCTGCGAGAAACAGACAGTTCGAACCGATTTTAACCTTGCAATGTGGATACTAAACACACGGAAAAGCACCAACCCCGAGGGTCGACGCTAACCAGGCCGTTCCCATGTCTTCTGGGTTTGTTAATCCGAGCCCACTCCCCTTGGACACAAGCCTTAGCCGGTCATACTTCGCGGCCGTAGCCGGCCGGCCTCGGTCTTGAGCCACGTGTCAGCGACAGGGGGATAAATCCCAGGGAAAGCAGGACAAGGCCACGCCCCCTTCCGAACAGGTACTAAACTTACCGGTCCCATGCCCAAACAAGTGCTTAGTGCTTTCAAACACTTGACCAACATCGCCGACACACTTCGACCTTAGCAACTTTTCATAAACAGACGGGGCATCTACATGACCAAAAATCCCCGTCCGTCATCCTTATGATTCCAACATAAGTAAAGCAGTTGATTCCTATATCTCGCGAGTGACAGGAAATCACTCGACTTTTACCGTGTCCTTAAAGCATGGCAACTATCGACCTATCATACTAGTATTGCAAAGCATAGGTTCCTGAGATCATGCAACTAAGGTTTCAATCAATGCCTGAAACGTAAATGCACAAGCATAGAGTACAAAACATAGTTGCAAGGTTCGAAACATGGGATATGCTCCGGGGCTTGCCTTAATCCCGAGCTAAGTTAGTATTGACTCTTCCGAACTTGGTTCGGGTCTTGACTTGCTTGCGACGACGTTCGGCTTCTCCTCGTGTCGTCCTTCTTCTTGCGCCGGGATCGGCTTGTGGCTTCTGTCGGCGAGAGTCGTTCCTATACGAGATGCAATGCATAAGAGAATGATGTTATATCGAGCATCATGTTTCACACGATAAACCCGGGGTGTATTGATTGGCACATTCACCTGGACAAACTTTGTCTAACCTTCCCTTTCTTTAACAAAGGAGTAAATACTCACTAAATTATTTGGGGTTTGCTGATGGTGATTGTGTACACATATATTATTTAACTTTGATTTCACCATAAAACAACAAGGGTGTGTGTGTGATGTGTTTAGTTTATTTAACAATTCAAAGAAGTGACTTATTCTTATTTAACCCCTTTTTAGCAATGAAATTTCCATAAATTATTCTGGCAGTTTGGTTCATGATTATAATGTGAGAAAATTACAGCATGCTCTTTGTGGTTTACTTGATTTACTGACCAAAATTTAGGCCAAGATCATGCATACATTTATCACAACAAAATAAACAAGAACTGCACACTAACATCATGAATAAATCCTAATAAATCACACTATCATCAAAAGGTCCTTAGAAGTTTACCAGAGCCTATCCTAGCCTAAACAAGGTTACATGCCAAAGGGTAGCTTAAAAAGATCAAAGGATCTTGCTGTTTGAATTAGCCAACATTAAACTATTATTAATTAAAAGAGCACGTTAGCTAGCTCAAACTAAGCTCTACTTCTTACCAGACATGCATCAAGACATTATAAAACTACTGTAAAAATTTTGGGCTCATTAGTTGAACAGATTAATTATTACAAATTATAGATCCAGACATGAGCTGACAGATTAATTAAATCATAAGTCAAACTCTAGTGTGTAACTTTGTGCCAAAGTTTTACAGCAAGCTAGAAACTACTCAGAGCATAACATATCCAAAAATCAGCACAAACAAAGTAGTATATTTCAAACTATGCACAAATTTAAATTTGAACAGATTTGAATCTATTTCGAAATATAAGAAGAAACCACCTATACAAGCTTCTAGAAAAGGTAGATAACAACACCAGGAGTCCAACAAAGTTGAGTTTGTATTTTTCTGATTTTTCTGTGATTTTTAATCGATTTTAGAAGTTCACACATTAGATCTAAAAACTTAAACTCGCCTATTACGGATAGGCCCCTAGAAACTTGCAGAAACAGCCCTGAAAAGAACTCGAGCCTTGCAATGTGGTCCCTGGGTGGACCGGCGGCGCTCCGGCCTAAATTCTGGCGAGGTGAGGGTCAGACTCGGCCGGGAAAGGGCATGGGAATGCTTAGGGGCTCACCGAGGCTCGGTTTGATGCGGGACTTGGGTCCGGAGATGGTCGGAGGTGGGGTTCCCGTGGAAGGGCGGATCTCCGGCCGGCTCTGCTCTTGCTCCGGCGAGCTTGGTGGCGATGGCGCTCGGCTATGGGCCGAGGAAGCTTGAGTAGCACCGAGGGGGCGCTCTTGGGCTCCTGGACGGCGACGGGAGTGAGCGGACAGGGCGGCACTCCGGCGGCCTTGCGGCGGGATGGCAATGGCGGGGCAAGAGCTCGAGGGAGGGGGTGGCCTTTTATAGGCGGCCAGTGGGAGGCACGGACGGCGGTTCTGGAGGTTCGAAGCTCCACGTGGAGGGGGTGTTCGGTGGGGCGGCTTGGCGTGCACGGTTGCTCGGTCGGGAGGCAGGGTGGCGCGGCGGTGCCGGGCGGCGCTGTCCCCGGCCAGTTGGGGCGCGCTGCGCGGCGGTTGGGCGACAGCCTGGCGCGGGGCTGGCGGCCGCAGCGCTCTGCCGCGTGGCAAGCAGGGGCGCGGTCGGAGGCTGGCGGGGGACAGGGGAGCCGATCGGGCGTGGGGCGTGGGCCAACGTGGACAGCGCGCGGACGTCAAGGCACGTGGAGGGCAAGGCCTGACGGCGGTCGGAACACTCAGGCGCAGAGCGCCGCGTGGAAGAAGCCGCGGTCGGCTGGAACGCGCAGGCGCTCGGGAGTACCGGCATTTCGTCGAGCTGTTGGCGGGCGTCGGTTTGACCCCCAATATCTCCAAAATTTTGAACTGAACTCAAAAATCTCCAAATACGAAAGTTGTGTCCCTCAGTACCCTCTACAACTTTTGTAAAGGGCAACCATAGGAAAACAGCTTGGTTTGGGCTGGAGCATGCGACGAAGACAGCGTGAACTTCTGTGTCGGTCTTGGTGAACTTCTGGAGTTCGACTGGTTTCGACTGAGTTTTTAGGTATGGTGCACTCAAAATCTCATCGAGCTCCAATTGACAAAGTCATGTCCCATGAAAATGTGAACAACTTTTGTATTGGTGCATTCTTGAGTTTTTAAGTGAAAATTCGAATTTGAACCATGCCAACCGAGAAACGTCAAAGTTCACCGAGTTGCCAGGAGTTCATTCGACTTAATCCTCTTCCCAAGCAAATTTAAAATGCTTATGTTGTGAATACTTGATGGAGAACATGACCAAGGGCAAGTCCAAACATGAATGATTCAACTTAGAGAGAAGTTCATGAAAATTTATATATGGAAATCCAAATGGCAAGCCTCAACTTTTGTTAAAAACTGCTGTTGTCCAGACTTAGAAAATTTTCTAAGTGTTGGCTGACAAACAGGTTTGACTGCTGTTTGACCATGATTTAGAGCATCTTCCACTCAAAATTTTGAAAACCACCAATTAACAAAGTTGTTCCTTATAAAATTTGGTTTTTCACTTCAGTAAATTGGACAGGACAATTTCCTAACACTATGGTTCTCCCTATGGCTAAGATTACATCTGATCATGTTCCATGTAAAGTAATGATTGGTACCAGCATTCCAAGGTCAAATATTTTCAGATTTGAAAATTTTTGGCCACAACACCCAGGTTTCTTTGAGGCAGTACAGAGAGGGTGGGACAAGCACATCAGAAACACAAGTAATGCAGCTGCTGCTATAGCTGGGAGGTTAAAGAATGTAAGGTATGTGCTCAAGAGATGGAGTAAAAACTTGTCGAATTTGAGATTGCTGATAGCAAATTGCAACAAAGTAGTCTATTACATTGACTGCTTGGAGGAATGCAGACCACTTTTCACCCATGAATGGAACTTTTGGACTATCATAAAGCAACAGATGGGCAAATTAATGAGATCACAAAATATCTACTGGAGGAAGAGATATACAGTTAATAAGATCAAGTTTGGTGATGAATGCACGAAATTCTTCCATGCTATGGCTACGGTTTCTTTTAGTAAAAATACTATTACACAACTAATGAATGAGAATAATATGGCAGTAACTGATCATGAAGGGAAAGAAGCACTTTTATGGACTGCATACAAGAACAGAATGGGAGTCTCGACACAACCACAGATGGCTTTTGATCTCCAAGGTTTGATAGCAAGAAACACTGATTTAAATGATCTAATACGACCCTTCAGCACTGAGGAAATAGATAGAATTGTCAAAGAGATGCCTCTGGACAAAGCTCCTGGTCCTGATGGATTTAATGGACTTCTTCTGAAGAAGTGCTGGCCAATTATCAAAAATGATTTCTATCTCTTTTGTCAGGAGTTTTTCAATTGTACCCTCAACCTGGAGAGCATCAATAACTCCTTTATCACCCTGGTGCCAAGGATCAATAATCCCGAGACTATTAATGATTTCAGGCCAATATCTCTTTTGAATAGCAGCCTGAAACTCCTGACAAAGATCCTAGCTGACAGACTTCAGTTAATCATTCTCAAACTTCTTCACAGGAACCAGTATGGATTCATTAGATCCAGGACAATTCAGGACTGCTTAGTTTGGAGTTATGAATATATACACCAATGCCATCAGAGTAAGAGAGAAATCATCATTGTCAAGATTGACTTTGCAAAAGCTTTCGACACAATAGAACATGGTGCCATCTTGTCTGTCATGGAGCACATGGGTTTCCCAAACCTTTGGATCAAGTGGATATCTATGATACTTTCAACTGGAACTTCATCAGTCCTCTTGAATGGTGTGCCTGGCAGGCAGTTTAAGTGCAAAAGAGGAGTGAGGCAGGGTGATCCCCTTTCACCTTTGCTCTTTGTACTTGCTGCGGAATTGCTTCAATATGTGATCAATGACGCTTGTTCAAAGGGATTATTGCAGATACCTATTCCCCAGCCAAATAATGATTTTCCAGTCATTCAGTATGCAGATGACACCTTGCTTCTAATGCAAGCAGATGTTAGTCGGTTGTCTCAGCTAAAAAAATTGCTTACTGAATTTGGGATGTCAACAGGATTGAAGGTAAATTTTGATAAGTCACTCATGATACCAATCAATGTGCCCCAGTCTAAAGTGAATGATCTCGCAGAGGCACTTGGATGCCAAATTGGTGCCATGCCTTTTACATATTTGGGTTTGCCAGTGGGAACAACAAAGCCTAGAATGAATGACCTAACGCCCATCTTGGATAGAATTGATAGGAGGCTGACAGCTTGTTCATCGCTCTTATCCTACTCAGGTAGGCTCCAGATGATAAAATCAGTAATTGCTCCAACTACTACGTACCCTATGTGTACAATTAAGCTATCTAGTGGAGTCTTTGATATAATTGAAAGATCAATGAAGCAATGTTTATGGAAAGGGAATAACAGTGAGAAAAAAGGAGGTCATCTAGCTGCCTGGCCAATGGTTCAGAAACCAAAGTCAAAAACTGGTCTTGGGGTTCTGAATCTCAGAGTTCAAAATGATGCCTTGTTAATGAAGCAGTTTCATAAATTCTATTCAAAGGCTGACATCCCATGGGTCGAGCTAATTTGGGAAAAATATTACAAGCAAACGGTACCACATGGTTCTAGAGAAGTAGGGTCGTTCTGGTGGAAAGACATTCTCAGGCTGAGCACATTATTTAGAGGGATAGCGAAATGCTCAATTGGAGATGGGTCTACTGTTCTTTTTTGGGAAGACTTATGGGCAGACAACATCCTCTATTTACAGTACCCTCGACTCTACTCGTTTGCAAGGGATCATAATATTTCAGTTAAAGGAATCATGGAAGCTGAGGATCTAGCGTCGCTCTTTATGTTACCACTGTCACCACATGCTCTGGATGAATATCATACACTGCAAACACAGCTGCAGTCGATAGAATATCATGTGGGACAAAATGATCAATGGAGTTTTGTTTGGGGGAGCTGCAAGTATTCTTCTAGCAAGTTCTACAACCTAGCTTTTCAGCATATGCAGGCACCTCCAACATTTGTATGGCTCTGGAGATCAAAATGCACACCTAGAATTAAGTTCTTTGGATGGCTCATGTTGGTGGACAGGTTAAACACTAAAACCATGCTGAGAAGAAGGAACTTCAATGTACAGAATGGTACTAGCTGTGTCATGTGCAGGGACAACGTCGAGGAAGACATAAATCATCTTTTTTTTCAACTGTCCATTTGCAGTATCTTGCTGGCAAAAGATAGGTTTCCAATTTGCCAATACTTCAAACATCCATGACTGCCTAATGCAAGCCAGGGCGTCCATGTATCAGCCTTTCTTCATGGATATCTTTCTTATAGCTGCTTGGGAACTATGGAAACTACGCAATGGGAAAGTCTTTGAAGGGAAAAGGGTAGGCATTCAGCTTTGGGCCGTGAGGTTCAAAGAACAGGTCATCCTTCAGCTCCATAGGGTCAAGGAGGATGTTAGAATCTTAGTTAGACAATGGCTAAGCACATTTATCTAATTCTGTTTTTGTTCTCTTCCCTGTAAGTATGTTCTGAACATTTGTACATAACCTTTTCTTTTGAATGGAGCGCTGTGGGGATCTCCCCCACAGTTTTAATTCAAAAAAAAAAAATTGAGACAACTCTTTTATTGACAGATTTTCAAGTTTTTAAGCGAAATTTTGAATTCAAATCAATTCAAGCTCTAAAGGTTCGGTGCATGGAATTTTAATCCATTATTTCATGCGTTGACTTTGGTCAAAACCACAAGTTTAATTGTCCGTTAAGCCTTAACGAGGTGATTAGACATCAGAGATGTCACAGCATTCAAGGCATTAGTCATTATAGAAAATCTAGACTTTACAGTTTTGGAGTTATGACCTTAGAGTCGATCAGCACTGAGTTGGATCCTGGATTATCGGCATGTTAAAATATGAGGATGGAGTTAATTGTAGTTGTAGCCTTGACCTTGACTCATGACATGTAACTGAGGCGAAAAGGGGCATAAATTTTGCTTGACTATTTGAGTTAGGTTCCAAATACCGCATCAGTTCTGAAGTTTTCTCAGTTAATCTTCAGGTTCGCACTGAAAGTTGATACCCACATTTGAAAAGCCGTCCAACTGACGCCCAACAAATCTACTTAATCCAAATGCCAAATTGCCAATGGTCTCAATGCAAAATCCGGATCAGTTTCCAAACAAATATAAGCTCCAAATCAAATTGATCCACGCATCTGACAACTAAAGATCGCATCTATGGGTAAATCTGGAAGTAAGGAACAGTAGAAGTGCATGATACATACTAACATGGTTCCTTGAACGCCGCCAGCTGCTTCTCCGATTCTCCTAGGGGTTTACGCCGCTGGTGGCGCGGGATTAGATTAGTGCTGCAGGCTTCTCCATCTGCCGCCCTAATCACCGGCACCGACCGGGTGTGCCTCAGGGCGCAGAGCAGAGCGGGGAGATCTTCACGAGATTTCCTCATGGGACAGCATCAGCTGCGATCGCGCCGTAGGAGATGGCAAATAATAGAGTGGCCGGGGATGGTGTGCAGTTCACCGCCGCTCATCTCGACGGCGAGACGGCAACGGCAGTCTGCAGAAGCTTGGCAGACGACGACGGCGCAGAGCGGATCTCCATCTCCAAGATCGATCCATGTACAGACTAGGCCAGAATGCTCCAGTCCATGCAACCGAGCCCATTCAGCAGCAAGGGCCCACGGTGCCGGTCCGGTAGTAAACTCGTGTGGGCCTGAGGCCCATACATCTTCCATAGCGTTGTTTTGCCTCGGATGGCCCAATACTATCTGTCAACGTTTCGAAAAAGGAGTTCCTAATAAATAATAAATAAATAAATCTAACCGCCGACCAGTCGCGGTCTGGAGTTCGATCCCAAAAAGAACTCACAATTCCTGAAGAGAAATGTGTTCGTTTGGCTTATCATTCCAGCCCAACGGATTCTTCTTCTCAGAGAATACTATTAAACCAGCCCAGTAGATTATTCTTCTCTCGTATTTCCTAGCCCAGCTAAGCGAAACGAATAGGACGTGTTGCGTTGAAATGGTCTGTGCTCCATGCACATTCCTACAAACGTCACTAATATGGCAATTTGGCAAGGTGTTGTTTTCAGGAAGCTGGAGGCATGGCCTGGACGTTAGGTTGTGTGGTGCATAGAGTGCCAGTCCTGTCCTCTGATTGCTATGGGAATGACCGACGATGAGTGTGTGAGACCGCAACGCGTGCACGGTGCACACGCCTCCCGGAGGACTATGAGAAGCCATACATCGACACATGCTGTGTTCCCATACATCGACAGATACGTTGTTTGCCAGTTTACCTCCCCTTATCTGTTGCTGTTGCTTGCTGTACATCCCAAGCGGTTCCTCTGCTCCCAATCGCACGCACGCAACCAACGTTTTGGAGCCATATGGCATGATACACTTCAGATTGGGCGCGCGCCTACTAGTAGCAATAGGTTGTTTTCAATTATCAGTCAGGTGTGTGCATTTAACTTTCCAGGGTTAGTGTTCGGCATAAATGAGGGAAGCTTGCTGGTCAACCGGAGCGTGCATTATTTACCCCGGAGCTGATCAGGTTCAGGGCGCGCATCTGATCACATCAGTGTGTTGGAGGTACGACCATGGGCTCACAGGGACACATGGATTCTCCAATCAGAGTCGTACCAGACGTGAAGAACACGAGTAGAGTACTGCAAGAACTCTTCTCGTTATGGAAACTAGTCATATGACTTGTAAACTACTCGGATTGCCTTGAAAAGCACTCTTCGAGTAGTAATTGGTTAGGATTCTACTCGAAACCGACCTTGTAACCCTACCCGCAGTGTATATAAGGCTGGGCAGGGACCCTCTCCAAAGGACACGAACCGAAGTCTCTTAACAGAGAAGACGGTCTCATCAATACCAATCACCACACAGGACGTAGGGTATTACGCCTTCTAAGCGGCCCGAACCTGTCTAAATCCTGAGTCTCTTTGCCTTTGAGTTCCTGATCTCGGCGAAACCCACCTGAAACTCTACTACCTCGGGATACCCCTCGGTAGGATCGACGGTAGAACACCGACATCTGGCGCGCCAGGTAGGGGTTTTCCTCGAAGATCCCGTGGAGAACGCAATGGTGACCTACATTCAAGCTGAAGCGCCTCAGGAGGGCACAACGTTCCACTTTGGCTCGTGGGTCTACGTCGTCGAAGGCTCGGGTGGCTTCTATAGCTACTACGAGACACCTGTCGAGTTGAAGCAGGAGCAAGCGCCCACCGTGGAAGATTTGGCCGAACAACTCGGCGAGATCACACTCGCGGACCTCATCCGCGGGCAAGAGTCCGTCAAAGACTCGAAGCAGGACGTCCCAGTCCGAGTCATGGCAGGGCACGCCAACTCTCTGAGCCAAGCGGTCCCCGAATGCCACTCGGACTCGGACGAGTCGATCACGACTACGGAGAAGCAAACAACCCTCACACCCCAATTCCCGTTCGGACTCCGTAATTCGACCTACGCATATTGTGAGGTGTTACGGAGCCAGTTCGAGTCCGTCATGGACTCGAAGCGGGACGTCCCAGTCCGAGTCATGGCAGGACACGCCAACTCTCTGAGCCAAGCGGACCCCGAATTCCACTCGGACTCGGACGAGGAGATACTACAAGACGATGGCGGACATGACCTCGTGATCTACGCCACGCCTGAAGGAAGATCAGTCTACCAAAGAGACAGGATCCCACGGGACGTCTACGAGTCCCGCCAGATCTTTGTACTCTTTGGGTCTGACGCTACTGACGACCTGCCGTTCCAGCACGGCACACCACTGCTGCCAGAAGAGGAAAGCTCTACAGAGCTCATCACCCCAAGCTCCAGCGACTCTGTCGAACCCAATCGACAAGTCTTCATGGCTGGCGCAGCAGCAGCTGGTGACGTCGACAATGACCCGCGCTACGCTTTCGAGCTAGAAGGAGATATCTCCGCAAATGAAGACGCACCCGCTGGCGAATCCACTCAAGCGGCCGCGGACAGAGAAATCCAGAACAATAGGAGGGCTCAGTGCCGCCTAAACGCTCGCAATCGCGTCATGGCTGGTCGCAACCTCGCTCAAGAGTTCGCGCGAGTGGCACGCTACGACTCTCCTATGGCTAATGCCATGGAGATCGCCTACCACGTCCGCAGTCTGCCAAGAACTCCAGAGACGGCAGCTGCACTCGAAAGGATCAACGACATGATCCGCACTCTCGACAAGGCCATCGCCGCCGCACCATCGCGCAGCGAAGAAGTCGAAAGCAGCAGACGTCAACATCCCCGCGACAGGAATCGCCCCCAAACCCCAGCCGACTGGGAGAAGCCAACCGCGCATAAGGCGCACGCCCACACCGACCAGAAGATGATCGTCAACGAGGCGGACGCACTCATCGCAACGACGCTACTACATCATCCCACGGGCCGGCACATAGTGTCAACCGCGACGCGCGCTCCATCCTTGAATCCAAGAGGTGTGATGAAGCCCAGCGATACAGGGAAGAAGACGACGAGTACCCAATGTTCTCCAGGGACATCAGGATGGCGGTTTACCCGCAACCATTCAAACCAGTCGGCTTCGAGAAGTACGACGGCAAGACCTCCCCTGAGTCGTGGTTGCGCATCTACTCTACGGCTATCGAGTGCGCGGGTGGCAACACTGCCATCAAGTGCAGATACTTCCCAATGGCACTCGAGCCCGCTCCACTCACATGGTTTAAAACCTACCACGACGCTCCATCGACTCCTGGGGACGCCTGAAGAAGATCTTCGTGTCAAATTTCCAAGGCACATACAGTCGCCCCAAGACTCGACACGACCTCGCCATGTGCAAGCAGCACAACGGAGAAAGCGCGCGCGACTACATGCGCCGCTTCATGGAAATCAAGACTCTGGCGGTGGACGTTTTTGATCGCGACTGCATCGACTTGTTCCAGAACGGCATCACCAACAAGTTCTTTGACAGGCAATTTGGCCTGCATCGACCAAGGACTCTGGACGCCCTGCGTGACCAAGTCGAGACGTGGTCTGAGCAAGAAGACCGCGATCTCGAGAAGTATGGCCCTCCCCAGGGTAGGGAGAGGCACAACAACAAAGGCCAGCAGGGCTCCCAGAACAACAAACGTAAGCCAGACGACACAGTCGCAACTCTGGAGACTGGCATGCGAAGCCAGAAGAAGAACTACCCCGGCAAGAGCGACGTTGAGAAGATCATGGACAGGACGTGCCCAATGCACCCAAAGCATAAGCACACTATGGGCCAATGCTACGATATCCAACGCATATATGCCGAGAAGGATCGAGAGAACAAGGCCAAGAACAAGATGATGACGAGGACCAGACGCCCAAGTTCCAAAAGCCCAAGAATGTACTCCTGGTCATCATGGGGGGGGGGGGGGGGGGGCGACTATGGTTTCCCCACTCGGAGGAGGCATAAGCTTGCTCTATGGCACATAATGGCAATTGAGCCAGCCGTCCCCAGATACCTAAAGTACTCGGAGGTTCCAATTACCTTCTCCAGGGCAGATCAGTGGAACAGCTACGACGAACCAGGGCAATTGCCACTCGTCCTGGACCCCACGGTGGCAGGATCACAACTCACCAAGGTGCTCACCAGGACTGCCAAGGAACCTGATCGAGCACAGCCTTAACGTTGATCCCAAAGCTACACCCAAGAGGCAACGGTTGCGACGATTCGCAACCGACAAGCGAGAGGCGATCAAGAAGGAGCTGGCGAAACTACTCGCCGCAGGATTCATCAAGGAAGTCTTCCACCCGGCTGGTTGGCAAATCCAGTCTTGGTGAGAAAGAAGAACAACAACGAGTGGCGCATGTGCGTCGACTACACTCGTGCAGAAGTTCCGGAGTTCCCTTTGATACTTTTTGATTCAACAAAGTATACATCGGTCAAAATCCGAAGAGTAGCTCACATGACTACTTTCCAGGATCTCTGAGTACTTAGTTATAACTAAGACCAGGCTGAACACCTGTAGAGGCCAGCTAGCCTTATAAAGCAACTACCCACAAGTGGTAATTTCAAATCTCTGAGTACTCATTTGAAAGTACTACAGAGTCTACTCCACAAGACGAGTAGCGATTTCAAATCTCTGAGTACTTATTTGAAAGTACTACAGAGTCTACTCTACAATAAGAGTAGTGATTTCAAATCTCTGAGTACTCATTTGAAAATACTACAGAGTCTACTCCACAAGACGAGTAGTGATTTCAAATCTCTGAGTACTTATTTGAAAGTACTACAGAGTCTACTCGGCAAGACGAGTAGCAATTTCAAATCTTTGAGTACTTATTTGAAAGTACTACAGAGTCTACTCGGCAAGATGAGTAGTAATCTCAAATCTCTAAGTACTCATTTGAAAGTACTACAGAGTCTACTCCACAAGGCGAGTAGTAACTTCAAATCTCTGAGTACTCATTTGAAAGTACTCTTGAGTCTACTCCATAAAAGAGTAGTGTTTTCAAATCTCTGAGTACTTATTTGAAAGTACTCCAGAGTCTACTCTACAGTATGAGTAGTGATCTTCAAGTACCAATTATCAAGTGCTTTGAAGTATAACTCGCCAAATGAGTACAACTTGCCGGGGGCTTTCTGAATACACTGCAAGAGTGGTTTGGATGACTCTACGGGCGCCTCATTGATAATTCATCAATGTGGTGGTCGCCTCAACCCGTTGCAAGTTATCAAGTCAAAGTTCAACTTCAGCTTGTGCCGCGGTACTGCCGCATCAGCAATATGCTCGTGATGAACTCAAACTAGTCGGAATCAACTCTGACTAAGTCTGCTTCATCGACAAACGGCAACAAACAAGCTAAGTTACTTATTTCAATTATTTTTATTTTATTCTAACAAAATTGGCCAAGCGCCGAGTACTTTGTTTGGATGAAAACTTTCTAGGCCGCACAGCGTGCTATCACATCTTCGCCAGCTTCCAGGCTCGGGGGCTGACGCTAAAATTTCAACTCGGTTTGCCATCAGGCTTACCTAGTTGTCTTTCTCCAGCATATTTGAGTCGCCAAGTACCAATGATGGGACCACGACTACATTGGCACCTGACTCCTGATTCTGGGGAGATCGCGGCGTGACAAGTCAACCACGACCTCCTCTGTTTCGCTACTCTATTGATGGTGGCTATTTCGATTATATACTACTCGATGCATCTTCGCTGGCTCCTATGCTCGGGGGCTGGATGCAAGAATACCACTCGGATGATGATCTACAAGATGATTTAATATGACCATTATTTTTGGACGCAAATTACCACTCGGATGATGATCTCCAAGATGATTTGAAGAATCCTAAAGCTCGCTGGACCCTTGAATTGATCATTCTGAATCGTTTCAAGGCTCGGGGGCTGATAGGCGATATACATCGACTGCTGATTTCGTTTTTTCTGAAGACTGAAGACTTAAATCAAGACCCTCGGCTTGATTCTTTGATTCAACCCAAGGCTCGGGGGCTACTTGATATCAAGTGCAATTTTTCCAAAATTACACATTTCAAGAACAAGATGAAGATTCAAGATTCTGTGGACCCTCAACCTGATTCTTCGATTCAACTTAAGGCTCGGGGGCTACCCCATATGGAGTGCGATTTTTATCGCACACCATATAATATTTTGAAGACTACTGATTTAATCAGAATAAATGGGGCTTAAGCACCTCATGGCCTCGTGACAACCAAGACCTGTCCAAGACTGATCAAGCACTCGAAGAACTCGAAAAAGCACTCGATTGGCTTGGCAAGCACTCGGTTGACGATACTCGACGATGAAGCGCTTGGGGGCTTGTTGGAGGTACGACCATGGGCCTACAGGGACACATGGATTCTCCAGTCAGAGTCGTACCAGGCGTGAAGAACACGAGTAGAGTACTGTAAGAACTCTTCTCGTTATGGAAACTAGTCGTATGACTTGTAAACTACTCGGATTGCCTTGAAAAGCACTCTCCGAGTAGTAATTTGTTAGGATTCTACTCAAAACCGACCTTGTAACCCTGCCCGCCGTGTATATAAGGCTGGGCAGGGACCGTCTCCAAAGGACACGAACCGAAGTCTCTCAACAGAGAAGACGATCTCATCAATACCAATCACCAAACAGGATCAATACCAATCACCAAACAGGACGTAGGGTATTACGCCTTCTAAGCGGCCCGAACCTGTCTAAATCCTGAGTCTCTTTGCCTTTGCGTTTCTGATCTCGGCGAAACCCACCTGAAACTCTACTACCTCGGGATACCCCTCGGTAGGATCGACGATAGAACACCGACACAGTGTGTGAAGACAGTCGTTGCTTTGCCCCGGTCGCTCAACATCTTCTACAACAAGGGCTCCACTCGTCGCCGATGTCTACAAGATCCAAATAGACTTCAGCAACCTCGGCAGTCCATTCTCGATCAGCCCCCTCAATCAGAGCATCATATTTTACAACTGCAACAACCCACTCGCGGAAGAGGTGAGGCAGAAAAGCGGTCTTGAGGGCTGTTATGACGACGACGGCGTGTTGGGCGGCTACGGCAATCCTGGAGGGCTGTAATGCTCTAGTCGTGCCGGTGCTTGGGAATTTTGGCGAGGCAAATGGGAGCAGATACAAGGAACTCATCAGTGGCGGCTTTCTCTTACATGGCAGATTCCACAGTTGTCATCAGTATGTTTCACAACTGAAACTATCAAGATAGTTTAAGATCACCTTATAGGGATGAGTGGATGACTCACAACAATGAACAATAATAATGAATAACAATGAACCAGGAGTATTTGTGATTTCTCAGGTGGTGCAAATTCAAGCTCCTATTGTCTCACTGGTTGGAATAATCTTCAAAAAACAACAATAAATCCTTCCCTGAATGCGGTAGTCAAACTCAAAGGCCTTTTCATAGCCCGTAAGTCAAGATAAATTCTACGCGTGGATTTAGAGATAGGCACATCTGTCTGAAATAGTCCTCATTCTGCACAGTGCACATTACAACAAACGTATGAGCCAGGAACGTAATTTCATCCGACGATCCTAGACCATATAAAATGACCAAACGCGCGGTAACTAGGCATAAAAATTCGACGAGTACATCACGCTGCACCATCCCCATATACATATCATTCGCCAGTACAACAAACCATCCTTGTATCACCAGTTCACTAACCTTTTGCTCGTCACTACTACAAGAACCACTGAAATGGCTCCGTCTTCCTTGTTGCTCTTCTACGTCTCTTCAGTGTGGGTGACGCTGTCGTTCCCACTGATTCTTTCGGCAGAAGCAGACGGGCAAGGAGGAGAGCGCTGCTCACAGCCACCGATGCTATGCGGCAACGTGAGCATCTCTTCCCCGTTTGGGGTCATCCCGGATCAGGCGATGGAGACCAGCTGCGGTGGAACCGGGTTCCAGGTTCGTTGCGCTAACAACACACCATACCTCGGATACACTACCAGGCACTGGTTCCAGATCCACGATATCTTCTACGACAACGCCTCCTTGCTCATCGCCGATGTCCACAAACTCGGAGGCTTCAACAGCTCCGGCTCCGATGGCTGCCACATCCCGACAAACAACACCCCCGCCCATCTCGGCCTTCCGTTCTCGGTCAGCCCTGTCAATCACAACTTGATCTTCTACAACTGTACCAAGGCACTGGCGGGCAAGCAGGGGCTTGTGGAGACGAGCTGCGGCAACAACACGTTCGTTCGTGTCGGAGGACGTTACAGCGACGAGTCTAGCAGCTACGGCAGCTACTTTCTGGAGGGCTGCGATGCTGCCGTCGTGCCGGTGCTTGGGAGGTCTGGCAGGATGAACGCGAGCAGGTACCAGGAACTCATCAGCGACGGCTTCCTCGTGACATGGCAGCTGCCCCTGTCGCCACCATCAGCAGGTTAGTTAAGCTCATTCTTGAAACCTGTGGATATGTTATTAAGAATCCAAGATTAGCTAAATAGGAAGATCCGATAGCAGATGCATGCATTTTTTCATTATAGGAATCGAGAAAAGAAAATCGCAAACACTATGGTTCCATTTCTGTTGCCTGGCAAAACACTACTGTTTTGACTGGTCAAAATATTTTTTTCCTCCCGAACGGAGGACTGGTCAGAATTGATTTTTTCCTCCCGACGACGAAGGGATGACTGGCCAGTGGCCACATACTCACATATTGGCATCATAGGGAAAAGGGATCAAACCTAGAGTGACTAGAATTGGAGAGTAGGCCAATGTGGCGCATCCATATCAGCGACCTACCCTTGTTATTAAGCGTGCAACACATTCAGTAAACCTATGCTACATCTAGTCATAATGAGCCAACGAACAACAGCTCCTTACTCGTCGCCGATTACCACAAGCTCCACGTAGACTTCAATCCCTCCGCGGGCTGCCAAGCCCCAGATTTCAATAGTTCCACCAAAATCAGCAAATCCATTCTCGATCAGCCCTGTCAATCAGAACCTCATATTATACAACTGCAACAAGCCACTGACGGATGGGGTGAGGCAGAACCGCGGCCTTGTGGAGACGATATGCCGCAACAACACTTACGTTGGGGTCGGAGGGCGTTACGACGACGTTTCACGCCGCTACGGTGACTATTTTCTCGAGGGCTGCAAAGCTATCGTCGCGCCGGCACTCGTGAGGTCTGGCAAGGCAAACGCGAACAGCTACATGGAACTCATCAGCGATGGATTACTCCTGACGTGGCAGCAGCCGCAGCCGCCGCCATTACCACCATTCGAGCTGCCACCACCAGGCACCAGCAGGTAAGCTCACTCTTTGAACTAATATAAAATCAGCGTGGTAGGATAATGCTTTGCTAAACTTTCCTGTTTATTAAACTATCAAGATTAATTTAAGACCTTCTTATAGGGAGAACTCGTAACAATGCATGCAATGCAACTAGATGTAGATAGTCTCTGGTATATTGTAGTCCGGTTGACTATCATTAGAAAGAGAGCCCCCGCGTCGCTCCGTCTGGGGCGACTCGGGTGGAAGACCCCTGCCGCCCTAGGCCCCTCCCCCTCCGGACTCTAGCGGCCGCCCTTGCCGTCGACACTCGCCAATGGCGACGGTGGCCAGCGGCGACGCCGAAGCCGACCCCCGTGGTCTCTCCCTCTTCCCTTCCCCCACCTCCCCCTGCGTCACCCATAGACCTAACCTAGGACGATTTTGGTCGTAGTCTCCGCAGACAACGCCAGATGCCAGAGGAGCCGGCCTTCGCTAGATCTGTCGTCCTCAAGACCGGATCTCTCCTTTCTGAGTTGAGGGGACCCATCTCCCCCACCAGTGCATGTCCTCGCTGCTTCAGGTCGCCGACGTCGGGTCCTCCCTCATGCCGCCACGTGCCGAGCCGCTGTGGTCACTCCCTCCGCCGCCGCCACAGCCCTACCGTCATTGGGCACCTCCAGGCCGCTGTCTCCCCGTGTGTGTGGCGGCTCCCCCTGTCCCTCGTGGACCGCCACCACCGAATTTGGGCCCCTGGGCCGCCGCCCCCTTCTCGTGGCTGGGCCGCCGCCCTCCTGTGCGTGCGGCGGCTCCCCTCTCCCTCATGGGCCACCACTGCCAGATCTTGGCCACGGCTGCCTGAACTGTCACCCCCTCTCGTGGCCGGGTGCGTGCGACGGCTCCCCTCTCCCTTGCGGGCCGCCGCCACCGGTACCCCCGCCGCACCCTGGGCCACCGTCGGGGCTGCCGCACGCCTTGCTGCGGTGCCCCCGGTTGGGGTAGCCCGTTCTTAGCGCTGGCAACGTGCCCACGTTGTGCGGCGGGAGTGCCTAGAGTTGATGCAGGCCAGCGGCCGCTGCTCGCGTCGGCGTCCCCTCCACGACCCGCCGTCATGCTCAGGAGAGGATCCCTTCGCTGGTGCGGGCCCATTCCGCTGGGCGCCCCGATGTTGTGGCCATTTAATCTCTTCGGGGTCGTCAAGGTCGCTGTTTTCAGTTCCTGCAGGTGCCCCCATCATTTTCGTCGTTATGGATTGCTCGCTGCCAATTCCATCGTTGGTTCTCACCCTAGCATTTGCAGTGTGGAGTTGGATTTGGAGGCCTTTGGCAAAAGCTATGGCCGGTGTTCGCCGGTGCCAACAACGGATGCGTCTTTTGACGTAGTTACCTCGCTGGAGACGTTGGTGTGGCCTTCAAACCCATTCGGTTTCGTCAGGTGAAGACTTGGACTACTCCTTCGTGAACAGTCGGACGATGGCAACGATGACGTCGTTCCTTCCGTGACGACATCATTTTGCATGACCCTTCCGCACTACCTCCTTTAGCTCTGGATTGTTAACTGACCGGTGATGTGCGTGTGTTCTTAGCGTCTATCTCTCCTGCAGGTTTCGGTCATGGTTAGATTGTTTTTTAGATCGAGTTCTCTTTTGTTGGGTGGCATTGTTGTCTTTACTTTCTTGTCTTCTGCTTGTGTTGTAATTATGCGCTTTGGAGGCTCTTTCAAAACTGTTTGGATGTAACTCTCTTCTGCTTAATAAAAAACGTGTCATGCACGTTCTAAAAAAAATGCTGTAGTCAAGTTGAGAAGCCGTTTGTCATACATCTAGCGACCGACTCTCTCACCGTCCAACCAGGACCGGAGGCATTAGTTAATAGTTATTCTTGGTGAGATTACTATGACAGTGTTGGAGGAGACTAGGGCCTCGTTCGGTTCATGTGGAACCGTTCCTGACCGTTATGAATAATAAGATGAATATAACAAGAGACCGGGATTTATTCCGGGCCGGGAACTAATTTGTGCTAATTTAGTCATGATAGATAGAACAAGAGGCCGGATTGATTCACACCTCTTGACTAGTGGATTGATTCCCGGTCTCTTGTTGTATCAATCATGAATAAATTAGTTTTCTACTCGAAATAAATCTCGGCCTCTCATTGTATCGATCCTAAATTCTTGTTATATCCATACAGAACTATTCCTGGCCTCTGACAACTACCGATCGGGCCCTGAGACCTGCCGTATTCTCCAAGGCGCAAGCTCCCCAACAGGCACGGCCTGAAATTTGCCTCAATGATTGAATTCGTTGAACCATCATCATTCACTGACTTACTTTCTTAACTTCCTTTCACAAAAAATAAATCACCCATCAGCATTTCTGGTAAATTCCTGGCTTAACCTTTGCGTCACCTTGTGCCGCCTACTCTAATCGCAGACTTGCAGTAGTAGTACCCCAGTTTGCGTTGCAAAGATGTCCCTCCCTCCTGTAGCGGCCGTGCTCTGCGCAGCCATGCTACTGCTCGCTCTGCTAATTGCCAGCCCCACCACTATCACCGCACAGAACACTTCGACGTCCTGCGCGTTGGCGTCATGCGGGAACATCTCCAGCGCCTACCCGTTTTGGCATTGAAGAGAGAAGGTACCGTGTAACTTTGATTTGTTTGTTTGTCGATAAACACATCTGAATCAACCGTGCGAAAATCATGGCAAATGAGTTGCGTAGTTGTTTTTTGAGATAATACACTTTCATAGCTTTTGCCAACACATAGTCAGGTTTTGAAGCCAGATCAAAAGCGTTAGTAAGTGCTCTGCGGCGACCAACTTCACAGTCTGCTGGTCTCCGTAGCTAGGAATAGAATCCTTTTTAGATTTTTTTTTAGAAACGGGAATATATTTCAATATTTCAGCCTCTGCAACAATCGATGCATATAGCTGTTTAACTCGTTGCTTATTACAATGAAAAGAACAGCACTCACGAACAAAGGTCCCAGATAAAATAAAGTCTTATCCATCATTAACTACTAGAGAGTCTAATAAAAGAGAACCAGCCATGATTGGCGAAAACCTCCATGATCGCTGTCTCAAGCACACGACACCCCCACGAAATCTGGGTTTGTTCCTCCTTTTTCTGCAGCATACCCAGAAACGTATCCAGTATGTCCCTCTGTAGATAACCTGCATAGAAGAAGCAACTTTTGTATTGTTAAAGATCAGATCATTTCGGCTTAACCAAATTGTCCTTTTCAGATTATGTGTATACAAACAGTGGTTGCCATTCGCTAGCACCAGTCCATGGTTTGACAAAAAAGTGAGAGGACGAGCTTGTTGGCCGGCTGGAGCGTGCCTTTTACCCGGAGCTGATCACTGATCTGCAGGATGCGCGCTCATCCGGTCACGTCAGTGCCTTTCGACAGTCGTCGCTTTGCCCCGTCAATCGGGCACCTCGGAAATTCCCGTGCGAGGATGTCGACGGCCCGAGTACCCAGTCAATCCGGCTTCAATATTCTACAGTTACAGACAGCACGCGTGGACTCACCTTCATCACCATTTAGTTAACCACTTGTGCCCTGTCTTCGTCCCAGAACTGATTCAGCTCCTCTGTTCGTCCGGCTACTCCCATCGTCGAAACCTTCCCATATGCTCCCATGGCTCCGTCGCTCTTGCTTCTCTTACTCGTCTCCTTGGCGCCGGTGGTGATGCTTGCGGCGGCGGCAGACGGGCAAGGAGGAAATGTGTGTACATACAGTTGTTGCCATTCGCTAGCACCAGTCCATGGTTTGACAAAAAGTACGAGGACGAGCTTTGTTGGCCGGCTGGAGCGTGCCTTTTACCCGGAGCTGATCACTGATCTGCAGGGTGCGCGCTCATCCGGTCACGTCAGTGCCTTTCGACAGTCGTCGCTTTGCCCCGTCAATCGGGCACCTCGGAAAGTCCCGTGCGCGGATGTCGACGGCCCGAGTACCCAGTCAATACGGCTTCAATATTCTACAGTTACAGACAGCACGCGTGGACTCACCTTCACCATTTAGTTAACCACTTGTGCCCTGTCTTCGTCCCAGAACTGATTCAGCTCCTCTGTTCGTCCGGCTACTCCCATCGTCGAAACCTTCCCATATGCTCCCATGGCTCTGTCGTGCTTGCTGCTCTTCCTCGTCTCCTTGGTGCCGGTGATGCTTGTGGCGGCAGCAGACGGGCAAGGAGGAAAGGGTTGCTCTCCTATGATATGCGGCAACCTTACCATCTCGTACCCGTTTGGGGTAGTCTCGGAGGAAGCAACGGAGACCAACGACTGCGGGTCGCTCGGATTCCAAGTTAGTTGCTATGTCAACAACATGCCTTACCTCCAGAGACTGCAGATCCTCAACATCTTCTACGACAAGGCCTCCTTACTCGTAGCGGATTCCGACAAGCTCGGCAAGGACTTCAATACCTCCGGGTACGATGGCTGCCATGCCCCAGTGTCCAACAGCTCCATCAAGCTCGGCAACCCATTCTCGATCAGCCCCATCAATCAGAACCTCATATTTTACAACTGCACCGAGACATTGGGGGAGGAGGTGAGGCAGAAAAGCGGTCTTGTGGAGACGGTATGCCGCAACAACACTTTTGTTCGGGCCGGAGGGCGTTACGATGACTTGTCAGGCCGCTATGGTGACTACTTTTTGGAGGGCTGCAAAGCTATCGTCGTGCCGGTATTCATTAAGTCTGGAAAGGCGAACGCAAGCAACTACTTGGAACTTATCAGGGACGGATTACTCCTGACATGGCAGCAGCCGCCGCCACCACCAGGTAAGCTCACCCTTTGAACTAATATAAAATCAACGTGGTAGGATAATGCTTTGCTAAACTTTCCTGTTTATTAAACTATCAAGATTAATTTAAGACCATCTTATAGGGAGAACTCGTAACAACGCATGCAACTAACTGTAGACAGTCTCCGCTAGTATGTTGTAGTCTGGTTGAGAAGCCGTTATTTGTCATACGTCCAGCGACCGACTCTCACCGTGTCCAATCAAAAGATCGTCCTCTGATTGTAGCCGTACATTTGTCCGAAGCCGGAGGCATTCAGGCGAGCGGGGGACTAAAGACTTGGACCTAGTCAACTCTGCCGTATTCTCCCAGCTCCCGCACAGCGGCACAGGCACAGGCGTACTGCCACGGAAAAATGATTCAAGTTAGTTCAGAAGACTAACCAGCCAAACTTGGACTGCAGTAGTTGAATTCCTTGGACCATCATCATTCACACCGCAAGTGTACAATAGTTGAATTCCATTACAGAAACGAATAATATCACCCACCAGCAGTTGTGTAGTTTCCTGCTGGCTTCTCTAAATCTAAGGCACCTTGCCGCCTACCACTACGGGAAACCCAATAGTGTTAGGTTGATCTCCACCCAAATGTCAACGGGGCCTTTGACTCGCGTCCTGATCGGGGACGCCCAGCCCAATAGATGGCTGGTGGGCCCCCGTCGCGCAGCCCTATATAGAGGAGGTGGGGGCTATGGCACATGATATGAGGTTCACTGCTGCCGCCATTCCACTCTCCTCAAAGCCTAACCGATCTAGTGGGGGGCTGTCAGCGACGGGATGCTCCACCAAGCCGCCGTCACCGTCGCCCGCTGCATCCTCTACATCACCCGTCGCTGCCCGTGTGCAGCCTCCGTCGAGGTACCAGCGAACCCCTGCAGAAGGTGCAAGGTATGTCGATCAAGGGAACCACCCACTCGATCTACACCTAGTCGATTTTGTACACCTATCAATGGCATCAAGAGCCAGGTCTAGTGATGTAGATCCTGCTGGGGAAAGAAAAGAACACAGAAAAGAAATTTACGATCTCGGATCAAAAGAGAACAAAGAAAACGAGAATCATCTCGATCTTGGATCGGGGCAGGAAAGTTTCGCATGAATCTCAGAGAAGGATACAATATCGAATTGAAAGGGAAAAGGACCGGGTTACCATGCCGCCGGTCACCACCGCTGGGCGTCGCTGCACACCGCGGATGGACATGGCCGGTGCGCGATCTCAGGCATCGGGCTCCAGCTTGAGCACCCTCGCGAGGTCGCTCGACGGTGGCGCGCTCATCCAAGGGCGAGCGCGCGCCGGCGAGAGGCCGCACGGGGCGCCGCCGTCCTCCTCTGGCCGCCAAGGGCCGCCGTCGTCTCTGCACGGACACGGAAAGGGGAGGGGGAAGCAGACCGGGGGGCACGAGGCAGCGCGGCCATGGCGTGACCGGCGTCGTGCGGGAACATCTCCATCGCCTACCCGTTCTGGCTCACCGGCACGCATCCGCCGGAGTGTGGCCACAAGGCATTCCAGGTTACATGCGACAAGGGCATGGTTTCCCTGGCGAACTCGTTCATGATGTACCCGATCATGGACATCTTCTACCCCAATAACTCGTTCAGAGTCATCAACGTCGCCCCGATGCCGTCGAACGACACTTGCAGCTTCGACATATATGCTCTTCAATGTCTCCTCTGATCTCCGCCTCTCGCCGTTCAAGATTAGCCCCAAGAACCAGGAGCTGTTCTTCCTCTACGACTGCGATCCGCGGGAAAGACAGATACCGCGCGTTCTTGGACGCGTGTCCTGTCCGCCGATGCAGTACGACAACTCGTTGGTGTTTGCCTTGCTTGGGAAGGAGTACCCGTCAGGTGGTATTGGGATGCCACCGCCGGCGAATTGCAACATGTCGATGATTCCGGTGCTGGGATACGAGGGAGCGACGGGGCAGACTACCAGAGGCTAATCAAAGGGTGGTTATCTGCTCGAATACACGGATAACGGGGCCTGTAAGGCTTGCACAGAGAGCGGCGGACAGTGCCGTACTAATGTCAGTATGTCACTGACGATGTCTTCGAGTGCCACTGCTATGAAGGTGTCCACTCGGCCACTTGCGGTGAGTTCAAATCCATATGGGCTACCCTACCCTAACGGTTCTTGCTTCTAAGGATTTCAGGGTTCTCTTTTACACAAATTTTCTAGTGGAAGGCTTCTACTTTGTATGTATATTAATTACTGATCATTTCATGTTCTGAGCCCTAGCTACTTGCTCTTTGGAAAACAAACACTGCACTCTTGTGCAACCTTTCCACAAGGTCGGTTCTTAAGTTACAAGGCAAATCATGGGTGACTGCATATTGTTGATGGGAGTGATCACTGACAGTATTATAACCACAAATTGTATTCGGTAGAATTAACAGAGCACTACTGCAGTAACAAATATTTTGCTACAAACAAAAAAAAATCTCCACAAACCCTTGTTTTGAGTAATTTATTTCTTCGATCATCTCTGCTCTTCACAAACCCTTGTTTTGAGTATTTCTTCGATCATCTCTGCTCTTCGATCGTCTCTGCTCTTCACAAACCCTTTCATTGCACTACTGATTAATATTTCCGAGATTATCACATAGGCCTATACATTTATAGACATGGGTGTATTTTACTCTTTTTTAGATATATATTTGAGTAGTTTATTACTCATGTTAATGAAGCTTGTGTGCTTTTCAGGAAGCAAGCGGGGTGAGATGAAGATAATACGAATAGGTAAATAATTAATACATTGGCATTTTTAACACAAAAAATGCCAGCCAGCCACATCTCCTCCGAGATTTGAGATTAATCTGGAGCACAATATGACATGTGTTAGAAAAAACAGATAATATACTTTTTAATATTTTAAGAATATAACATATGTTTTTATCGCAGTTTTGATGGCATCAGCTGCAAGCCTGCTCTTTCCATGTATTTATGTGATGGTATGCCATCGGAAAGGGCAAATGCTAAGGTTACTCTTGGGGAAAAACACTATCAGCAGTACTGAAAGGAACATTGAGGCTCTAATAGTATCTTACGGATCCCTTGCTCCAAAAAGATACAAGTACTCAGAGGTAATAAAGATAACTTCTTCTCTCAATAATAAGCTCGGAGAGGGTGGTTATGGAGTGGTTTACAAAGGAAGGCTACATGATGGACGTCCGGTTGCAGTGAAATTTCTACATGACTGCAAAGGAAATGGTGAGGAGTTTGTGAACGAGGTTATGAGCATTGGCAGGACATCTCATGTGAATATTGTTAGCTTATATGGGTTTTGTTTAGAGCGCTCAAAATGGGTTCTTATCTATGAGTACATGCCTAATGGTTCTCTGGACCGATACATTTATTCTGATAACCCCAAGGAAATGTTAGGATGGCAAAAGCTCTACTTGATAGCTATTGGAATTGCTCGTGGGCTAGAATACTTGCACCATAGTTGTAATACACGCATTGTTCATTTCGATATCAAGCCTCAAAATATTCTTCTAGATCAAGGTTTTTGCCCAAAGGTTGCTGATTTTGGTTTAGCTAAACTGTGTCATGCCAAGGAGAGTAAGCTTTCAATGACTGGTGCTAGAGGAACAATCGGATTCATTGCTCCTGAAGTCCACTCTCGAGCCTTCGGAGTTGTTTCAACAAAATCAGATGTTTATAGTTATGGAATGATGTTGCTGGAGATGGTCGGAGGTAGAAAAAATGTAAAATCTGTGGTCGAAAAGTCGAGTCAAAAGTATTTTCCAGATTGGATTTATGACCATTTTGCCCTTGATGATGGGTTAGAAGCTTGTGAAGTCACTTGTGAAGTTGAGGAAATTGCTAAAAAGATGACTTTAATTGGCTTGTGGTGCGTACAAGTACTGCCCATGCGTCGCCCTACAATAACAAAGGTTTTGGAAATGTTCGAAAGAGGCTTAGACGAATTGGACATGCCACCAAAGCAAAACTTCAATCAGATACCGTAAGATATTTCCTCTACATATTTCTGCAAAGCAGAATTTTAAATGATAATGATATACGACTATTTTCTTCTTTCAGCGAAGATATGGTGTATACTTTCAATACAGAAAGCACAAGCTTCAGTAGTCCTACCAAAACACAAGCTTTTAGTGAAGTTGTAAAGACCAAGAAAATAAGTGCTGCGAATTCAAAAGGTTTGAAACGTCTTCCAACTCTGTGAAAAAGGTCACCTACCAAGGGTAAGCAGTAGCATCAGAACCAGAAACCACCGTTGTCGTGCCTGGTGCTTGGAAGATCTGCCAAGACGGACGCTAGCAACTACAAGGAACTCATCGGAGACGGCTTCCTCGTGACATGGCAGTCGCCGTCAGGTAATTTTACTCTTGAAAGTTGAAAATAGTAAAACCTGTCAGCTTATAGAATGAGCAAATGCATCCGTTTGGTCTAGAAAAGACTTCCAACCACCGGGAGACCGGACGTCGACGTCAGCCAGTACTCCACTAGAACAAAGAGTCTCACTTGGCGGCCAGTCCACCTTTTTTGCTTTCGTCCACTTCTTTTTTTTTTCGAAAGACCCGGAATGATTCCGGCATTAATTAATAAGAAGAGGAGCAGTTTAGGCACCAGAGGCGCCTAGTTTACAACCCACCGTAACGGTGAGCCAGGGCATCGGAATAGCCCTGCAACTAAGAGAAACTATTCGGGATTACTCACTAAAACTAGTTCCAATCCTGATGGCCAAATGCTTAGCCCCTGCCGTCGCCCAAAGCCTAGCAGCATCCTTGATTTCATCAATCAGCTGGTCCACCGATTTCTCCTTGGCATTGAAGATCCTGTTATTCCGTTCGCACCAAATGGTCCATACCAGCTTTCGTCCACTTCGTCTAGCTAGTCTCAATGGGTATTAATTAGATGCCACATATGATTTTTAGATGATGTGGCAATGAATTAATAGGAGAGAGAGCAAAGCTGTATCTTGTGAAAGATAGAGTTTGAGCACAGTTTCTTAGGTATTAGCACGGATTCTAATGTTTGGGTCTACTCTCATAGACACAACACTATATATATAGCAATTAATTATATTTTAAGAGCTCCTAAAAAACAACAACATGGTACAATGCATTGGAAGTGTTGTCTCTACATGATACTTGTATGATGTAGCAGTCTTGGATATAACACCATGGTACAACATGTTGGATCCACCCCTCTTTCTTTTCTGCATGAAATACTCCTCGAAATACTGACTTGGAATAGTCAAATTAGACTTACCAGTGCTGAAGGAGACTAAGACTTGGACCCCCAGCTCCGGCACAGGCGCACAGCCACGGAGATTGCTTCGAGTTTCTATCAGTTCAGGAGACAAACCTGTAGCACATTCGGCAAAACAGCTGACTACATAATCCTTCGCGCATTCGGCAACATCCTTCGCGCCTTCCGACCTGACTACATAATCTGGTCCACAATACTTGCATCATCTTCTTCTCCGTGTTCTTCCCAAATCATCTCCTCCTCCAGTAGCCCCGCAGCTCAATCTCCTGTAGTCCTGTTGCTAATTAAGATGCTTGCGTGTCGTGTTACAGCACCACCAGCTGTCATGATGCTCTGCCCAGCCATGCTCCTCCTCGCTCTGCTAGCCAGTCCCGCCGCCGCCGTGAACACGTCGACGCCGTGCGCGACGGCGTCGTGCGGGAACCTCACCGTCCCCGCACGGAACACTTGGAATCCCTGCGCGGCGGCGCTGTGCGGGAACATCAACATCGCCTACCCGTTCTGGCTCGGCGGCACGCATCCGCCGGAGTGCGGCTACAAGGCCTTCGAGGTCACATGCGACAAGCAGCTGGGCAAGGTTTCCCTGGCGAACTCGTTCTTGACGTACCAGATCCTTGACATCTTCTACCCCCGACAACTCGTTCAGGATCACCAACGTCGGCCCGATGCTGCTGAACGACAGTTGTGCCTTCGACATGCTCTTCAATGTCTCCTCTGATCTCCGCCTCTCGCCGTTCAAGGTTAGCCTCAAGAACCAGGAGCTGTTCCTCTACGACTGCGATCTGAGGGAAACCCAGACACCTCGTTCTTGGACGCGCGTGCCCTGTCTGCCGACGCCGGAAAACAACTCGTCAGTGTTTGCCTTGCTTGGGAAGAAGTACACACCAGATGGTGTTGGGATGCCGCCGCCGATGAATTGCAATGAGTCGATGATTCCGGTGCTGGGATACGACGAGGGAGCGACGGGGGCAGACTACCAGCGGCTAATCAAGGGCGGGTTTCTGCTCGAATACACGGATAACGGGGCCTGTAAGGCTTGCACAGAGAGCGGCGGGCAGTGCCGTACTAATGTCACTGAGGATGTCTTCGAGTGCCACTGCTATGAAGGTGTCCACTCGGCCACTTGCGGTGAGTTCAAATCCATATAGGCTACCCTACCCTAACGGTTCTTGCTTCTAAGGATTTCAGGGTTTTCTTTTACACTAATTTTCTAGTGTTGGAAGGCTTTTATTTTATATCACTCTCTTCGTATCAAAATATTTGTCGTTACTGACCTTTTTACAACTTTTACTATTTATCTTATTTAAAAAATCATGTAAGTACTATCTACTGTATTTGTAATATGCTTTACTACTATGAGTATTTTAAGCATGGCTTAACCTTTTGTATGTTTGCTATAAAATTTTAGATATATAAGACGAATAGTCAAAGTTGTAAGAAAAAATCAACCGCGACAAATATTTTGATACGAAGAGAGTATATTATAATTATTCATTTCACGTTCTGAGCCCTACTTGCTCTTTGGAAAACAAACACTGCACTCTTCTGCAACCTTTATCCACACGGTCGGTTCTTCAGTTACAAGGCAAATCATGGCTAACTACATATTGTTGATGGCAGTGATCGCTGACAATATAACCACTAATTGTGTTCGGTAGAATTAATAGAGCACTGCAGTAACAAAAATTTTGTTACAAAGAGAAAAAATCTCCACAAACCCTTGTTTTGAGTAATTTATTTCTTCGATCATCTCTGCTCTTCACAAACCCTTGTTTTGAGTATTTCTTCGATCATCTCTGCTCTTCGATTGTCTCTGCTCTTCACAAACCCTTTCATTGCACTACTGATTAATATTTCCGAGATTATCACATAGGCCTATACATTTATAGACATGGGTGTATTTTACTCTTTTTTAGATATATATTTGAGTAGTTTATTACTCATGTTAATGAAGCTTGTGTGCTTTTCAGGAAGCAAGCGGGGTGAGATGAAGATAATACGAATAGGTAAATAATTAATACATTGAGATTTGAGATTAATCTGGAGCACAATATGACATGTGTTAGAAAAAACAGATAACATACTTTTTAATATTTCAAGAATATAACATATGTTTTTATCGCAGTTTTGATGGCATCAGCTGCAAGCCTGCTCTTTCCATGTATTTATGTGATGGTATGCCATCGGAAAGGACAAATGCTAAGGTTACTCTTGGGGAAAAACACTATCAGCAGTACTGAAAGGAACATTGAGGCTCTAATAGTATCTTACGGATCCCTTGCTCCAAAAAGATACAAGTACTCAGAGGTAATAAAGATAACTTCTTCTCTCAATAATAAGCTCGGAGAGGGTGGTTATGGAGTGGTTTACAAAGGAAGGCTACATGATGGACGTCCGGTTGCAGTGAAATTTCTACATGACTGCAAAGGAAATGGTGAGGAGTTTGTGAACGAGGTTATGAGCATTGGCAGGACATCTCATGTGAATATTGTTAGCTTATATGGGTTTTGTTTAGAGCGCTCAAAATGGGTTCTTATCTATGAGTACATGCCTAATGGTTCTCTGGACCGATACATTTATTCTGATAACCCCAAGGAAATGTTAGGATGGCAAAAGCTCTACTTGATAGCTATTGGAATTGCTCGTGGGCTAGAATACTTGCACCATAGTTGTAATACACGCATTGTTCATTTCGATATCAAGCCTCAAAATATTCTTCTAGATCAAGGTTTTTGCCCAAAGGTTGCTGATTTTGGTTTAGCTAAACTGTGTCATGCCAAGGAGAGTAAGCTTTCAATGACTGGTGCTAGAGGAACAATCGGATTCATTGCTCCTGAAGTCCACTCTCGAGCCTTCGGAGTTGTTTCAACAAAATCAGATGTTTATAGTTATGGAATGATGTTGCTGGAGATGGTCGGAGGTAGAAAAAATGTAAAATCTGTGGTCGAAAAGTCGAGTCAAAAGTATTTTCCAGATTGGATTTATGACCATTTTGCCCTTGATGATGGGTTAGAAGCTTGTGAAGTCACTTGTGAAGTTGAGGAAATTGCTAAAAAGATGACTTTAATTGGCTTGTGGTGCGTACAAGTACTGCCCATGCGTCGCCCTACAATAACAAAGGTTTTGGAAATGTTCGAAAGAGGCTTAGACGAATTGGACATGCCACCAAAGCAAAACTTCAATCAGATACCGTAAGATATTTCCTCTACATATTTCTGCAGAGCAGAATTTTAAATGATAATGATATACGACTATTTTCTTCTTTCAGCGAAGATGTGGTGTATACTTTCAATACAGAAAGCACAAGCTTCAGTAGTCATACCAAAACACAAGCTTTTAGTGAAGTTGTAAAGACCAAGAAAATAAGTGCTGCGAATTCAAAAAGCTTGAAACGTCTTCCAACTCTGTGAAAAAGGTCACCTACCAAGGGTAAGCAGTAGCATCAGAACCAGAAACAACCTTGTATATATACCTTTTGTTCACAGGTGAGTGAGTTCAAATCTGTTGTTACGGCTGTACTCCCTTCGAAAGACAGGTTACTAGCCTGCGATGGTGTGTGAGATTCTTGAATTGAAGTCTACATATTGAAGCCCCAGATGTGAGGAAGGACATCGTCCAAGTTCCTAAAATTTAATTTAGTGGCTGCATCTGTATTGATGTCAAGTACTACTTGTCAAAACCGTAGTCATGCCATGTAAAATGAAGCGGAAAGGTACGTGAATATTACTTGATCATTTGAGGTACTTTCAGTTTTTTCAGATACACATGCACACATCATTTGTGAAGTCTTATCAGTTAATCTTTCGGTTGCACACCCACATTAAAAAAAAAAAAATCCGTCGAACAACTGAAGCCAAAACACGCATAATCCAAATGTCCATTGTTCCAATGCAAAATCAAATTACGTTTTACCTAAATCAAAGCACCTAATAATCAAGTTGTTCGACCCGTACGACAAGTAGCAAATCGCAGCATTGAGTAAAGCTACGGCATAATCAAACGGCAAGTTACTTACTTGATCGCTTAGATGCCACTGCTGACTGCTAGAGAGTGAATTGTGCTGTCTATTCCTCCAACCCTACGTGAAGTACAGGGCCTCTAGATGAGCCTTTACCCTACATGGGCTATATACACTAACACTGACAAGCGACCCAAGGTTTTTTTTACCCATCGGTGGCGCGAGATTGGATTCTCCATCGGTGATGCGAGATTGGATTAGCACGGCAATCCTCATCTGACGCCGTAACCACCGGCACCGGCCGCAGGGCGAGGGCCGACGGCCGAGGGATATTTCCTCATGGGGATCGCGTAGGTAAGAAAGACGGCTGATAACAGCAGATGCTGCTGCCTTCCCCTTCCCCGTGCATGCCGTGGGGTCGACAGACGGCGACTGCAGCAGTGCGGCAAAGGAAACGCCGGCCGGCCAGGACGGCAGTCGTCGCTTTGCCCCGTCCATCGGGCGGGCACTTGCACCATGGAAGTGGAAAATCCCGTCCGCGGCAGATGACGATATGGGTGTCCAGTCAAAAAGTCACGGCAGCCTACACAAAGGACGCGCACCTTTGCCAGTCAACCACTTGTGGTGGCCTCATGACCTCCATCACCCAATTCATCCCCTCAGTTCGGCCCGCTCACTACGGGAGAAAGGACCTTCCATCCCTTCCCTTAGTGCCGGCTGGGCGGAGCCGGTACTAAAGGGGGCCTTTAGTACCGGCTCCAGTCTACAGTGCCCGCAAAGCCAGGTTAGTACCGGTCGAGGGCACCAGCCGGTACTAACGTGCGTCATTTAGTACCGGCTGGTGTTATTAACCGGTACTAAATGGGCACCCATTTAGTACCGGTTAATAACACCAGCCGGTACTAAATGACGCACGTTAGTACCGGCTGGTGCCCTCGACCGGTACTAACCTGTACTGAAAAGATCAGCGCGCTGCCACAAGTCTTTTTACCCTCTGTCCTTCACCAATCTGCTTATCTCTTCTTTCTCTCCTCTCCTCTCCTCTCCTCCACTCTCTTTCTTCTCTGCATTATCTCTTCTTTCTTTCCTCACAGATGAGATCCCGGTTGACTACGTGGAGCGCGTGGTGCGGCGGGGCAGCCGGCCAGCGGGCGCGGTTGCCTGCGCTGCTCGGCAGTGTGTGGCGCGGCGGCGCGGCCGGCCAGCGAGCGCAGTTGCCTGCGCCGCTGGGGGCCACCTGTGGGCGCGCGGCTGCGGGGCGCGGCAGGGTGCGGCGGGGCGGGCGACGCCGGCGTGACCTCCTGCGCGCTTGGCCGGGTGGCAGGACGCGGTAGCGCGGCAAGCCCTCTGACCACCGGCTGGGCGCGCAGGTGACCAGATTTAGTTTTTTTTACCCGAGATAAATTTGTGATAGATGAATTTTTATCTGAGGTTGTTATTATGACTGAAAAATTGTAAGATGTTTTTGTGATTGTAATGATGTTGTGATTTTGTGTGAATGTGAGATGTATTTATGTGATTGTGTGTGTTTGTTGACTGAGAAAAGAAAAGAATAGAATAGAAAAAAAGGAAAGAATAGAAAAAGGAAAAGGAGGGGGTACGGGAGGAAGCAAGAGGGCTGACGGCAAAACAGTTTAGTAGCCGGTACCAAGCTGTGCACGTTAGTACCGAACCTTTAGTACCGGCCACAGCGACCGGTACTAAGCCGTCCTCTGACCGGTACTAAAGGTCAATTTTCTCGTAGTGGCTGCTGCCATCCTTGTTCCTCTTCTTCTGGTCAGTATGGCTGGCCTTGTCATCAGTAGCACTGATGCCTGTGGGAGCAGCAGATGGGCAAGGCGGAGAGCCCTGCCCGCCCGTGGTATGTGGCGACGTCAGCGTCCGCTTCCCGTTTGGGCTTGTCCCGAAGGATGCGGCTGTGCAGAACATCTGCGGACTCACATCTGCCAGTCAACCACTTGTGGCCTAATGACCTCTATCACTCGATTCATTCCCCTCAGTTAACCCCGCGCTACTGCCATCCTCTAAACCTTCCACTTCTCCCATGGCTCCTGCCTTGTTCCACTTCTCCTGGTTGGTATGGGTGGCCTTATCGTCAGTACTACTGATGCCTACGGCAGCAGCAGATGGGCAAGACGGAGAGCCCTGCCTGCCCGTGCTATGTGGCAACGTGACCATCTCCTTCCCGTTTGGGATTGTCCCGGAGGGTGCAGCCGTGCAGACCGCCTGCGGCAGGACTGGGTTCCAGGTTCGTTGCCGTAACAACACCCCATACCTCGGATATTAGCAGACCGAGGCCTTCATGAAGATCCTCACCATCTTCTACGACAACCCCTCCTTGCTCATCGCCGAGACCGGCAACAACGGTAGCCCCACAGGCTGCCGCATCCCGACGGCCAACAACACCTTCTCCGAATTCGGTCCTCCGTTCTCGATCAGCCCCGTCAATACGAACCTCATCTTCTACAGTTGCACCAAGCCGCTACCGCCGGACTGGGGGGGGGGGGGGGGGGAGGGCTTGTGGAGACGCTATGCCGCAACAACACGCACGTTGGCATCGCCAATGAGCGTTCGGACGATGGGTATGGTAGCTACTTCTTGGAGGGCTGCAACGCCACCGTCGTGCCCGTGCTCGGAAGATCTGGCAAGACGAATAGTAGCAACTACAAGGAACTCATCACAGACGGCTTCCTCGTGACATGGCAGCCGCCGCCGTCAGGTAATATTTTACTCTTGAAAGTTTTTTCCCTCTCCCCTCCCTCCCTCCCCCTCCCACGCCGCCGCCGCCTCAACGGGCGGATCTTGGGTGGAAAATGAGGCACATGGGGTCAGGGGCACGGCAGCCTGCTGGCGGCGAGGGTCACAGAGGAGCAGTTACAGGCGTCGGCGAGGAGCTGCGGAGAACCGGCGACGGCGAGGGCTCACGGGGGAGGTGCGGATGAGGAGAATAGGAATGAGAGTGAGTGGATGAGAACGGATCAGGGCCCACTGATGTGCGGGAGAGGCGGGCGTGAGTAGGAAAGGTTATGCGCAGGGGTAAAATTGAGATCGCGGGAAACACATATGTAATTTGTTTCGATGTGATTGGTGCTAAACTTTAGCACGAGGAAACAAACGAGGCCTATGACTTGGAATAGTCAAATTATACTGACCAGTGCTTAAAGGAGACTAAAGACTTGGACCTAGTCAACTCTGCTATATTCCTTCAGCTCCAGCACACGGGCACAGCCACGGAGATTGCTTCAAGTTTCTATCAGTTCAGAAGACAAACCCGTCAAACGTCGCCTGCAATTGTTCAATTCGTGGAACCATCATCATTCGCTGACTTACCCACTTTCCTAACTTCATGTCAGAAAAAAAAATCATCCACCAACATTTCTGGTAATTCCTGGCTTCTCCTCTGCGGCACCTTTATCGCCTATTCTAATCGCACACTTGCAGTACTCCTGTGATCCTCTCTAGCGTTGCAAAGATGCAACCGTCTCTTGTTCCTGCAGCCGCCGCGCTACTTGTCGCTCTGCTAATCGCTCCCACCGCCACTGTTGCCGTGAACACGTCGGCGCCCTGCACGGCTGCGTCGTGCGGGAACCTCACCGTCCCCGCACGGAACACGTCGAATCCCTGCGCGCCGGCGGCGTGCCGTGCCATCAACATCACCTACCCGTTCTGGCTCTCCGGCACGCATCCGCCGGAGTGTGGCTACCAGGCCTTCCAGGTTACATGCGACAAAGGCATGGTTTCCCTGGCGAACTCGTTCATGAAGTACCAGGTCCTGGACATCTTCTACCCCAACAACTCGTTCAGAGTCATCAACGCCGGCCTGATCTCGTCGAACGACACTTGCGGCCGCGACACGTTCTTCAACGTCTCCTCTGATCTCGGCCTCTCGCCGTTCAAGATTAGCCCCAAGAACCAGGAGCTGTTCCTCTACGACTGCGATCCGCGGGAAACACAGATACCTCGTCCTTGGACGCGCATGCCCTGTTCGACACCGAATGGCTCGTCAGTGTTTGCCTTGCTTGGGAAGAAGTACACACCAGATGGTGTTGGGATGCCGCCGCCGATGAATTGCAATGAGTCGATGATTCCGGTGCTGGGATACGACGAGGGAGCGACGGGGGCAGACTACCAGCGGCTAATCAAGGGCGGGTTTCTGCTCGAATACACGGATCCTGGGGCCTGCAACGATTGCACGCGTACCGGCGGCCAATGCCGGGTTAATGTACCCGACGATTCGTTCATGTGCTACTGCGCCGACGGCGACCACGGCTGGTTTATCTGCGATTACGGTATCTTTATGCTTATGATTTAGTAGGAGTAATTTGATCTGCTGTTTACTGTTTCTGTCCAGTCTAAGTAGATGTGTAGGGACTAGGGGTGCTACTCTGCTCTGACGCCGTGTACCCGTTTATCGAGTAGGACTCGCTCTTCTGTATCATATTTATAGCTTTAACCATCAACATTATACGGCTACATACTCTTTGGTTGCTTGCATCCCGACGGCCAATGCAAGCTGCATGCGACTGGTCTCGTAGACACACACGCACAAGAAAGGCGTTAGTCATCTAGACTTTTCAGGCTTCTTTGCCCCCTTAATTTCATTCGTTTCCTGTAGTTTGCATTTTGCAACTAAAGTATGCCAGTATTATGTTCTAGATTGGAGTAAACTATAAGACCCAAGTTTCGCACTCGTCCGCCTCTGCTTCATGTGCACGCTGAAAAGATCAGTTCCGTGTTTGTTGATGTAATTGCATCCTGTAAAAGTTTGATGCTGTAAAAGTTGTGGTTTCAATTATAATAAAGCTGATAATGATGAATTGTCAGCTTTATTATTGAAACCACAACTTTTACAGCATCAAACTTTTATTTTAATGTTATATATGCTTCACTAAAAGAAATCCACACATCTCATTGAGATCTTCATTAACAATGCATCACCTTTGCCAGTATAAGTTTCAGCTCTAAACAAAAGAAAGGAAATGTATACAACAAGATTGACATATCCTGATAAAAGGTTGTCAAGTAAAAGTATGGTAAATCCCCAAGTGAACTTTAGGAAGTGGCATGTCACATAATATTAACAATTCATCTGAGCAGATCGTACTCTCATTGCTTTCTTACTCTAAATATTATGTGCACTTTCAGGTCGGACGGCCAATAAGAAGAACATAGTACTAATAATAGGTATGCAACTGATCTTGACACCGTTCCATATAAATAATCATAATTTTGGTAATACTAACAAGTTACTTTTAGTTTACCTTTTGAATTAGTGCATAAGAACACATAGAAAATGTATCTATTATATATCTTCAAATATAAAACTGGGTGAGCTTAAGCAAAATCGGTGGAATTTATGTAGCAGTACATCTTCTTCTTATGTTTCCAAACTTGTACGTTGTTTGTTTTTATAAAACAGATAAATATATTTGTTGGTGGCCTCGAAAATGTAAATGCTCATAAACAACGCTTTGCTATTTTAAGAGAAACATAACATCTACTTTAATTTCAGTTTCGGTGTCAGTAGCTGCAAGCTTGCTACTACCATGTGTATATTTGCTGGTAAGGCAACGAAAGAGGGGGAAACTACAGTTTTTCCTATGCAAAAAGACTAACAGAAGCAATGAAAGGAACATTGAGGCCCTAATAGTATCACATGGATCACTAGCTCCAAAAAGATACAAGTACTCAGAAGCAACAAAGATAACGTCTTCCTTTAATAATAAGCTTGGGGAAGGTGGTTATGGAGTTGTTTACAAAGGAAGGTTAGATGATGGTTGTCTAGTTGCTGTGAAATTCTTGCATGATTCCAAAGGACAAGGGGAGGAGTTTGTGAACGAGGTTATGAGCATTGGCAGGACCTCTCATGTTAATATAGTTAGCTTATATGGGTTTTGTTTGGAGGGCTCAAAACGAGCCTTAATATATGAGTACATGCCCAATGGCTCTTTGGACAAGTTTATCTACTCAAAGAATCCTAAGGCAGTCTTAGGATGGGAAAAGCTCTATACAATAGCAATTGGGATTGCTCGAGGGTTGGAATACTTGCACCATGGTTGTAATACACGCATTGTCCATTTTGATATTAAGCCTCAAAATATCCTTCTCGATCAGAATTTTCAGCCAAAGATTGCTGATTTTGGTTTGGCCAAATTGTGTCGCACCAAGGAGAGCAAGCTTTCTATGACTGGTGCTAGAGGGACGGTTGGGTTTATCGCTCCTGAAGTGCACTCTCGAACCTTCGGAGTTGTTTCAACAAAATCAGATGTTTATAGTTATGGAATGATGTTACTAGAGATGGTTGGAGGTAGAAAAAATGTGAATTCAGTGGCTCAGAAGTCTAGTGAAAAGTATTTTCCACATTGGATTTATGACCACTTTGGTCACGATGATGGATTACAAGCATGTGAAGTCTCAAGTGAAAATGAAGGAATAGCCAGAAAGATGAGTGTAATTGGCCTGTGGTGCATCCAAATATTACCCATGCATCGCCCTGCCATAACAAAGGTTTTGGAAATGTTTGAGAGAGGTTTAGATGAATTGAGCATGCCACCAAGGCAAAACTTCAGTCAAATACTGTAAGATATTTGTGATATATATATTTACGCAACTCCCCAGAATCGCTTACTGCAATATTGACGTAGCGATATCTTTGTTCGTTCTTTTGCAGCGAAGGTCCTTCTTACAGTTTGAATGCAGAAAGCACGAGAACATTCAGTGGTTAAAAAGATCAGTTTTTAGTGAAGTGCTAAACCTCATGGAGATAAGCATTGTTACTTCAAAAATCTTACAACAGTTACCAACTCTGTTAAAAAGATTACCTAGCATTCGAATTAGGCATTGAACTTGTGTACCTTAAGAAGTCACTATATTTCTTTTTTCATTCAAAGTCACAAAGATTAAGGCCCCATGTAGTTATCTGTGACCCAAAATCTCTGAAATACTAAGGACACGTATGTATATATGCTCGAATCAAATAATTGAACAAGTATTCTTCAAGGCATTACTCATTCTAGAAAATTGGAGACATTACAGTTTTGGAGGTATATGAACCTAAGTACATCACTTTATCTATTGCCCACTTACAAGGTATATGTATCAGGTTGCCATGACAAAAGAATGTCAATAGCTTACTTTCAGTTATCCATTTACTTCGTTACAAGGTGTGTAAACGCAATTATTCAGGGCTCACAATGTTTGACAAAAGTCCGTCAGTAAGACTTGTTGGCTAACAAGAGGGTGCATTAGCCAGATCTGAAGCTGATCGCCCTGCTGGCCCGGTCACGTTGGCTCACGACAGTGGCCGCTTACCCCATCCGTCGCATGCTGGTAGATGGAGATAGCATACTTTTGCAAATGTGGCGGTCAAGTTAAGCTCAAGACACTCCCATGTGCCCTGACCACAAAGCTCCTCTGCATCTGAACCCGGTCCATACGATAAAACAATGAAATCAGACGAACGATTTCTAGATTGGTATCTGCGTTGAAAGACTGCAAAGGTGTTGCTTTCCGAGAACAGAACGTGGTGCCTGGATATTAACTTAGATGTGTGTGTGGTTCAATCAGTGTTGGTCCCATCTTCCTGGACTCAGGAGCACGGTTATGGGATTCGGGCCGAATCGGCCGAATTTCACCGAAATTCGCCCATTTCGGCCCGGCCTGAGACACGTCCAAACCGGCCAAAAAAATTCGGCCCAATTTGAATTTTCAAACTGGCCCAACAACCAAACCAGCCCACAAATAACTCCTCTATGTATAAAACTTTGAAGCCCACTCTACAACCCTAAATATTTCATTTTTTCCTCATCTTCTCCCCAGCACCGGCGGCGGCGGCGCCGGCGCAGCATCCAAGCCACGCGAGGTGGAAGGGGATACGCGGTCTCCTCATCAGGCGTCCCTGCGTCGGCCCTGCCTCGATCAATCCTCTCCTCTGGTTCCATCGAGCACCACTATCTGCTCGTTCCCTTCTAGTCTTCGATCTAATCTGTTGTCAGTTCGATTTATATTGCTTAGCTTCAATCTGTGTAGGAGAAGGTGAGCCGATAAACTGAGGGTCACGGCCGGCGCCAGCATGCGAGGGTAAAAGCAAGACAAACTTGCTGTTGAGTTAGTAGCCGATCGTATATACATGTAGAGTATTGTATAGATTGACCAGAAAGCTTTTGTTTGATTCTTTTTTCTTCATTCGTTGATTTGGTTGCAAAGTACTTCCTTGTTTCCATTTGGCTTGCTGGATGTCGCAATAATATTTGTGATTCACAAGGATAAAAGAACTTTGATGTATGCCAAATTTTGGTCAGAATTTAGTTAAATTTTGTCAAATTTCAATTGAATCCCGGCCCGAAATTTCCCGAATTTCCGAATTTCGCCCAATTCGGTGGGCTCCGAATTTTTTCATCTTTTGAATCCCAAATCCTTGCTCAGGAGTCAGGATTCTGGAGTCAATAATGCTACCAAAATGCTGCAATTTCCCATTCGTTTTACGAGAAGCTTACACACAGATCATCAAAATGAGGACTAGTCAAACAGTTCAGAGCATGGTTTTACATGGTAAAATATCTTACAGAACCCCAGTTCGTTTCCCTTTTCATCACCTTAAGTACCCGAGATTCACATACATACCCAAGAACCAAACTAACTGAAGGTGTTGGCAACTCCTCCTGCATCCATCAATGGCTCTGCAACTCTTGCCAGTCGCATTAGCTTCCTTTCTACAGTTATCGGCTGCCACCACCGCCACCAATTTGGCCAGCAACACAAGCTGCGCTCCCGCGAGGTGCGGGCACGTGAACATCACGTACCCGTTCTCGCTCAGCGGCGTGCAGCCACTGTACTGTGGCTTCCCGGCCTTCGAGCTAACCTGCGACGCTGGCTACGCCTACCTGAGCAGGACGTTCAGGGAGCGCCTGTATCACGTTCTAGACATATCCTACGGCAGCAACTCTCTGGCACTGGCCGTCAAGACAACCTTCTCCGGCGACGAAGACGGCGAGACCTGCAGCATCCCGGGCTTCAATGTGTCCTCCGGCCTCTCCCTCTTCCCGCTCACCATCAGCAGCAGAAACAAGAACCTCGCCTTCGTCTACAACTGCGAGGTTCCTCCAAGCATACGGCTGCCACGGCCGTGTGCTAACCTCAACATGGGAGCTTATATCTCCGACGCCGCTGAGCCATGGGTGGATCAGAAGGGCTGCAGCTCTGTGAGCGTGCCGGTGCGTGGGTTCAAAGGGATGGACCCGACTCGTGACTACGGGCGAATGATCAGAGACGGGTTCCTCTTGGAGTGGCCAACGCTGGGAGAGTGCGAATTGTGCACGCGGCGCGGCGGGGAGTGCAGATTCCTTGCACTTGCATTCCAGTGCTTCTGCTCTGACGAGTCGATCTGCTCAACAAACCCACCAGGTTAGGAGCACGTTCAAGACATGCTATCAGCCTGTCACTTTGTGCTTTTCCTGACTGACTTGAGGATTAACTTGAAGAACACTTATCAAGGTCAGAAAATTTCCATGTAGACTATGCTATCTAGTACTCACACTGGCTGCATGCGGTTGCAGGGCCGGAAACTATTCTATTTTATCAAAAAAATAGTACTCACAAGTCACAAGTCACAAGGTAGACTCTTCAAAAATGTTTTCTGCAACTCAGACACCCATCCAGTTTTCATTGAAGTTTTGGGATCCCTCTTTGTACAAAAAAATGCAGTATACATCATGATTCGAAAACAACAACAAAAAACCCTCTATCATTAGTAAGGGAAATCAATTGAGGAAAGATAATTCTATAGTTTTTGTTACTGTCAGATGAGATATAAAGCACACAAAAATAGTAATTGTATCTATAAATCCGAGGAAGTGGTACTATCAGTAATAGCAGTATACCTTGAAAGACAAATATATTGTTTTTATGGTATCGTCACTTTTGCATTTCTTTTTGACATTTGGCTTTCTCATCTCGACATTAGTTTGGTTCATTTTGTTCCTAAAAGGAGAAAAGAAAAGAAACTACTATTTTGATATCTTATTATTTTTCTAATGATCTGATACAAAATTATAATTTTGTTATAACAGGTACAAAAAAGAAACAGAACATCAAGTTAGTTCCGATCGGTATGTTCTATTACTGATTAATTTACCTGAGCAGGGTGCATATATTCAACTAGCTGATACATGATATTACATATTAGAAGTCATGTGTTCATTGTTACTAGAGCACTATTCCATAAATCTTCTGATTGTTCATTTAATATGCCATCATAATCAAACAGAACTGATGATAGATGAAGTGTGTATTATGCGCCAAATAGTTGTTGGTGATATTCACTATCAATGCATCTCCCCTTTGTCAATATTATTTAAACTTTAATTACAAATTACTGAATGGCAAATGAACCGATAAGTACTATTTCAGGTAGCAATGGAACTGGAAGGAAGATAATGTTGATAGGTATGCTACATTTGACATAATTTCGTATCAATTAATCCAAATTTCAGTAATTATTTATTGTAACAAGTTACTTGTTAGTTTTAGTCTTTGAAAGACCAAAAAAAAAACTATTATAACATATAGCATGTTTAGAGTGTTTCTGCAAAGTATAACATCATATTATAACATCTATCATAGCATCATATTATAATAGCTACTATCATGTTTCTAGAATTGAACTTTAGAACAAGTTATCCACAATCTGTGTCGTCTTTTATTAAAAATTGATCAGTTTTAAGCTAGATCCGTTGTCTTCATATTTCCTGTCTATGAAATTCTTCTTCTGTTTTTTTTTAATTTTTAAGCAAGACCTGACGTCTTTTAATATTGATTCTTGAATGAATTTTTGATGGCCTTAGAAATCTGAATGATAATAATATGACACCTTGCTATTTCAAGAAAAAATAACATCTATTTTAATTGCAGTTTTTTTGCGTATATTTTAATTGCAGTTTTGATGTCAGTAGCTGCAATTTTGTTCCTAACATGCATATATGTGCTGGGAAGGCATAGAAAGAGGGAACAACTATGTCTTACTATATGCCAAAACACTAGCAGCAACACTGAAAGGAAAATTGAGGCACTAATAGTATCGCATGGATCACTAGTTCCAAAAAGATACAGGTACTCAGAAGTAACAAAGATAACATCTACTATTAATCATAAACTTGGGGAAGGTGGTTGTGGCATGGTTTTGAAAGGAAGGCTAGATGACAGTCGTCTCGTTGCTGTCAAATTATTGCATGATTCCAAAGGAGAAGGAGAGGAGTTTGTAAATGAGGTTATGAGCATCGGCAGGACCTCTCATGTTAATATTGTTAGCTTATTTGGATTTTGTTTGGAAGGCTCAAAACGGGCCCTAATATATGAGTTCATGCCCAACGGTTCTTTGGATAAGTACATATATTCGGAGAATCCTAAAGCAGTTTTAGGATGGGAAAAGCTCTATACAATAGCAATTGGGATTGCTCGAGGGTTGGAATACTTGCACCATAGTTGTAATACACGCATTGTCCATTTTGATATCAAGCCTCAAAATATCCTTCTAGATCAGGATTTCCAGCCAAAGATTGCTGATTTTGGTTTGGCCAAATTGTGTTGTACCAAGGAGAGCAGCCTTTCTTTGACTGGTGCTAGAGGAACGATTGGGTTTATCGCTCCTGAAGTGCATTCTCGAACCTTCGGAGTTGTTTCAACTAAATCAGATGTTTATAGTTATGGAATGATGTTACTAGAGATGGTTGCAGGCAGAAAAAATGTGAATTCAGTCGCTCAAAAATCAAGTGAAAAGTATTTTCCACATTGGATTTATGACCACTTTGGTCACGGTGATGTACTACAAGCATGTGAAGTGTCAAGTGAAAATGAAGGAATAGCTAGAAAGATGAGCGTGATTGGGTTGTGGTGCATCCAAATATTACCAATGCATCGCCCTACCATAACAAAGGTTTTGGAAATGTTTGAGCGAGGTTTAGATGAATTGGACATGCCACCAAGGCAAAACTTCAGTCAAGTACTATAAGATATATTTGTGATATATATTTCTACGACTGCCGAGTTTCACTTACTTACAATATTGATGTAGCAATATCTTCATTCGTTCTTTTGCAGCGAAGATTCATATCTTACAATTTGAATGGAGAAAGCATGAGAACAATCAGTGGTAGAAAAACACTAAGTTTTTAGCAAAGTGCTAAAGATGAAGGAGATATGCGTTGTAAATTCAAAAACCTTACAACGGTTGCAAACTCTATGAAAGGGTTACCGATCATTGAAATTAGGAATTAAACTTATGTTTCTATATGAGAGCGTTTCATAAAATAAAATGCTACGTACCGACTTATATATACTATAACTTTTTCATTCAAAGTCATAAAGATTAAGCCCCCATGAGGGAGAGTTATATTCTCCAAGTATGCACGCGATTTTTTTTTCATAATCCTAACATATCTATATTTTTGTTAGTTATTACAGATTGTCACTGCTGATTCACTCACCGACTTAGGTGCAAGCACCCCCCATGGCCCCATATAGTCATCCATCCCCCAAAATCTCTCAAATACTAATGGACATATCTATATTTTATACTCGAATCAAGTAATTGAACAAGTATTCTTCAAGGCATTGCACATTCTAGAAAATTTGATATATTACACAGTCTTGGAGTTATGAACCTAGTAATCACTTTACATCGCACCCATCACACTCAGCCAACGTTTTGTCAGTATGATATGCATGAGGCTGTCATGATCATGACACCAGAATGTCAATAGGTTACTTTCAGTTATCTTTACATCGTTGCAAGGTGTGTAAACGCTACTATTCAGGCTTTACAGTGTTTTCTGACAAAAGTGCGTAAGAGAAGCTTTGTTGGCCAACAAGAAGGTGTTTAGCCAGAGCTCACGACGACAGTGGAGGCTTGCCCCGTCCATCGCAGAATTGAGCTCAAGAGTCAAGACAGACACCCCTCACCAGGAAGCTCCTCTGAAATCTGAACCCGACCCGTACGATCAAACAATGAAATCACACGAACGATTTCTAGATTGGCGAATGATGTCTGCAATTGCAGTGCTCCCATCGGGACCTGCTACTGCCTACTGGACAGTCTGCCGGCGATCCCGACGGGCCAGTGCACGTTCATATATATACATGCATGCCGTTGTTATGGCCGGATAGGCGGCGGTTATGAGTCACGGTGGTGACGAACGACGACGGCCGGTTCCTGAAGGACGGGTTCCGGCCAGGCCGGGGTTTGTCCTCCGGCGTGAGCGCGATTGCTCAGTCTGCGTGGACGCGGGCGGCAGCCGGCAGACTCGGCATCATGCGGATCGCGACGCCTCCGGTGGCGCATTGGATGCGTCGCGTCAGTGCTCGTGCCTTTTAATCCTCCGGCCGGCCTGATGGAGATCTCGGTGTTCGTTCACTGATCCCATTGTGCGTGGCTCTCGATGGCTTCCCATGATCCTGGCGCGCGTGGCATCCTAGCTAGATTATGGCTGTCGTCTCGTGTATCCAATTGGTGGTGACATCGACGACTTGACAAGATTGTGGTGCACCCACTGAGCATGTGCGCCGGCGAGTCACACAATTAACCTGCCCACCACGTACTGCTTCAATACTAGCCAGCTTGTGTGAACGCATGCAGATGAACAAATTCTTACCACGTACTCCCTCCGGTTTCATTTCTAATGCGCGCATCCATATCAAAGATTTCAAACTTTATAATCTTTTATCAATAATTTTTAAGTTTCATAATGAAAATTTGACATGCCTAGATTTACAATCAAATATTACTCTCTAATGATCGTAAAATTGTAATCATCAATAATATAAAATAAATAAATGGTCAAAGTAAAATTTTAGAGACCGTGGCATGTTTGACCGCGCCTTATAAACAGAAATGGAGGTAGTATATATGAGTTGAGTTGCAAGATATTTTTGATCCGTTGCGCGCTCACTTGTCCTTAGCCCTGTTCATGGTGATTATTCTCAAGGACAGCTTGTTATGGTTGTCCTTCCCAATCAATGTGTCCCATTCAAGACTATTGGGCACACGCGCCTATATCGAGTGGGGAGTATTCTCTGTGCTATGGTTGACCAGATCGTCTTCTTTCTTCACCTTTGGCGGCCCTGCTTGACCGCTGGGCGTTGGCTCAAATTGGACTGGTCACTGACTCACTGATGATCAGTGCTTGCGACGACTAAACCAAGACTTATCTCGTCACTTCAGCGGACCATCCTGCACGGCAACGGAAAGACTTGAAAACTAGGTGCTCCAGGCCTCTATGAAACAGCTGACACTCTTCTCCCAACATCTGTAACTGACGAGACATGATGAACATGACGGCACTGCTCTTGCCATCACTTCTTCTCCACGCAGTAGCCTTCTTGCTACAGCTATCTGTAGTAGCTAGTAGTACATCCCAAACATCCGAACCCGACCAACAAGGCTGCAGCTCGCCCAAGGCATGCGGGGACCTGAACATCTCCTACCCGTTCTGGCTGGAGGAGCCCGGCCGGCCGCCGTGCGGGTCGCCGCCGTTCCAGCTCAAGTGCAACGGCAGCGGCGCGTTCCTGACCCACTCCATGTTCCAGGCCTACCGTGTGGTCAGCATCTTCACCCACAACAACTCCGTCCACGTCGTCGACGAGAACCTCCCGCTCGCCTCCGGCTGCCCGGCTCCCTGCTTCAACATCTCGCTCGTGATGGCAGGGCTGGGCGCGTTCTCCGTCAGCAAAGCCAACAGCGAGCTGCAATTCCTCTCCAAATGCGACGAGACTGTGCCGGAGGTCCTGCCAGGATTCCGGCGCCTGCCCTGCGACAACGGCTCGTTCGTCGGGTTCGGAGGGCACAGGGTGATGCCTCAGGGCTGCCTCGTCTCCGTTGTGCCCACTCTTCCAGTGCCGGCTCGAGATCGGCACGATTACGTCGCGAGCATGAGGACAGGATTTCTCCTGGAGTGGACGGTGGTGTCAGGGGATTGCTCCAAATGCACTGCAAGCGGTGGGGAGTGCATGTACCTTGACAACGGCATGGGTTTCTCCTGCAATTGTCCTGACGGCATCCACTACCCCATGATCTGCGGTGAGTACATGTTAGTTTGGATTTTGGACCTTTACACTCCGTAGGTCACGTTGATGCTATTTTGGGCGATTGTAAGAAGAATCAAATGGCCATTCCTTAAGCTGAAGCTAAAACCCTACATGTTTTCAACAAAAGTAGAGCAATGCAAAAAAAGAAAACTTTTATATAAAGAACATTCCTTAACTTAGAGCAACTTTATAGAGAACCACTATCCAGTTCTATCAGTTATCAGAAGGTTATAGATGCAAAATGGAAAACCATCGGACCTATGGCCTCATGGTGCAAACCCTCTCCGTCTCTTTGACTCCTGATGAGATTCCCACTTCCATGCTATATGCAAACCAGTGGGGCTGCCTCAATGAGCTACCGGTTTCAACATCAGTGTTCATGAATCATGATAATCCTTGTTATTTGCAGTTCACTAAAAATTAACCATTAACATATAGTAGTACTTTTTGGCTACCATACTGAACTTATGCATGGTTTTTGTGACTAATATCATTATATCAAGATTAAATTCAAGAAACATGCCTACATCCAAAGAAATTAAAGTAGGATCGATATGCTTCACCTGCCCTTCACCATCACCAATTTATCTCGTTTCCCTTCTCGTCATCTGCAAAAATATGGGACCTTCAAATATTATACACATTTCCCTCCTTTCGGAACCATCGATACAGTACTACAAATATTGACTTTTCTTAATTAATATTACATGTTTTTTTCAGGTAGCAAGAGGAGTGGCAGAAACATACTACTGATAGGTAATTAATTACGTTCTTCATATCTAACCATATATTTCGATTGTGACAAATAGTTAGTTCTAGATGCTACAAATTTTTTAAAATTCATTTTTCACAAGATCATATAAGAACCACTTAAATTTAGAACAAGCAACATTTATGCCTTCGGATACAATACTGGTCAGTTTGGAGCAACCTCTGAGAGTTTTATCTTGCTTATACTACTTTTGAGACCTTAGATATATGTCCATAATAAAACTTCTTTTTTTAAGTAGAAAATGACACGCCCTTTAATCTCAGTGTTGATGGCAGTAGCTGCAAGCTTGCTCCTTCCATGTACTTATGTGCTGATATGGTATAGCAAGGGGCAAAAACTATGTTCTCTCTTTTGCAAAATGACTATCAGCAACAATGAAAGGAACATTGAGGCCCTAATATCATCGAATGGATCACTAGCTCCAAAAAGGTACAAGTATTCAGAAGCAACAAAAATAACATCTTTGATGAATAATAAGCTTGGAGAAGGTGGTTATGGTGCGGTTTTCAAAGGAAGGCTACATGATGGCCGTCTAGTTGCTGTGAAATTCTTGCATGACTCCAAAGCAAAAGGGGAGGAATTTGTGAACGAGGTTATGAGCATCGGCAGGACCTCGCACGTTAATATTGTTACCTTATATGGGTTTTGTTTGGAGGGGTCAAAACGAGCTCTTATATATGAGTACATGCCCAATGGTTCTTTAGATAAGTACATCTACTCAAAGAATCCCAAGCAAATTTTAGGATGGGAAAGTCTCTATGCAATAGCAGTTGGGATTGCTCGTGGATTAGAATATTTGCACCACAGTTGTAACACACGCATTGTCCATTTCGACATAAAACCTCAAAATATCCTTCTTGATCATAACTTTTGCCCCAAGATTGCTGATTTTGGTTTAGCTAAATTGTGCTGTACCAAGGATAGCAAGCTTTCAGTGACTGGTGCTAGAGGAACAATTGGATTCATAGCCCCTGAAGTGCACTCACGAACATTTGGAGCAGCTTCGACAAAATCTGATGTTTATAGTTATGGAATGTTGTTGCTAGAGATGGTTGGAGGCAGGAAAAATGTGAAATCAGTTGTTGATAAGTCAAGTCAAAGTTATTTTCCAGATTGGATTTATGATCACTATGCTCAAGTTGATGGACTACAGGCTTGTGAAGTTACACAGGAAGTTGAGGAGATTGCAAAAAAGATGAGTTTGATTGGCTTGTGGTGCATACAAATATTACCTATGCATCGCCCTACAATGACCAATGTTTTAGAAATGTTTGAAAGAGGCTTGGACGAATTGGTGATGCCATCTAAGCAAAACTTCAGCCAAGTATTGTAAGATATTATCTGTACTCATTTCTGCACTTGTCCAATATGATTTTCACAAAGTTGATACACGTCACCTCTTTGTTTTTTTCAGTGGAAGTCCAGCTTATAATTTGGATGTAGAAAGTACAAGTTCCAGCAATCCTACAAAAGTACAAGCTTATAGTGACTACAAAAGTACAAGCTTATAGTGACTAATGACATGCTAAAGATCAAGGTAAGGAGGTAACCGGCCACCTATTCTGTGAGAGGGACATCTATTCTAGAACTGACCAAATATGCATTCTCTGCTTCCTTCCAAATCCGGCGTGGCAAACGACGTCCTTGGTGTTGACTAGTACACAACAGCAATTTCATCGCCTACCATACCACACCACACCACACCAGGCAGTTGTTTGACTAGTCTCCGTCAGCATATACATCAAGGCAGTTCGTTGTTTGACTAGTCTCCGTCATCATTCATCAAGCCTGCTTTTGGCCCTGTTGAGATGTTTCGCGAAATTTTTTTCGAGTATGTTCCCTCACATGCATGGCATATTAAATGTAGTCGAAAAAAATAACTCATTATATCGATGGAGTGTACTTCGCGAGACGAATCTAATGAGCCTAGTTAGGTCGTGATTAGACAATAAATTACTACAGTAAACATGTGCTAATGACGGATTAATTAGACTCGTTAGGTTCGTCTTGCGATTTACTGACAGAATCTGTAATTATTTTTGTAATTAGTCTATATTTAACACTTCAAATGTGTGCCTGACATACTCGAAAAAAATTTCGCGTTTCATCTAAACAGGGCCTTTATATGTGAAAATAAAACTACGCCTGCAGGGTTTTAGGAAGATGTCACGAGTCATCAATCAAGACAGTAGAAGCCTATCTTGGAAACGTTGACTTGGTCCAATCCCTGTCAGTACAGCTTTTCTTCTTCAGTGTGTAGAAGTAAGCCGTAACAGTATTCTCGGCTCTTCTAGCGTTGTTTTAGGTGACAGTGCCTTGTGGTTCTGAGTGTCAGTGGTGTTCACTCCAGTGCCGTGACGTATAGTTGTTGGAAGGGCGTGTTTACCAGCTGTTGTTCTTAGTTTGTTTTCTTAGCATTGCTATCTGAAGCGATTTTTATGATTTTTGGGTCCAGTTTTTCTATAAACACATTACGGAAATTTTTTCTTTTCTTTCAAAAAATAGTAATGAGCATACATTATATGAGACCATACTAAACCAAATTGCGCATTATGAGTAGTACATTATAAAATATCAAAACAAAAACTATGCCCGCCATAGTTTAATTTTTTGCAGCTTGCAACATCATTTAATTGCACTCTCTCACTCCTGACTAGTAAGCATGAGGCATGCTATGTTTTCCCATAAGATATCCCTGTAGTAAGCTGTATATGTACCTACTGTTTAAGTGAGCAGATTCAGATCTGAAATAACTATGATTCTTTAATATCCTCTATCTTGCATATACATTTCTGACCCAAGGGAAGTTTCTTTATACAAAATACTTAAACATTTATATGCTTGTCGATTGCCAGCATGTTGCTTTTCCATCAATCATGCACTACTATCCATATATGGTTGGGTAGTATCCAAAATTGCCAAATACAAATGTGAATATTTGTACCAGTATCAAATTAACACAAATCTACTAGAGCTATGGATGGATGCATCTTAGAATGGGCAACCAGCAGCAAGTAAGGTACTAGAGCAGAGGCACACCGGCGTATGAAGATGAAGCTGATCATGGTCATCCATGTAGAATGGGCTGGGAAAGGCCTATCATTTTTGCTCTCAGCAAAGGATATCCTGGAAATTTCGCTATTTCATAAGAACCCGCCGTTTCAAAGATCCTCAGAATTGAATCTCAATAATTCCACCTAATCCAAACACCTAGAGTTTAGTAAATCTTAAACTAAGCATCTAATCAGAATTGATCGACGAGTGTGACAACTGAAACTGGCAAAAGCATGGAAAAGTAAATCAACGGCAGAATGGAAAAGCATGTTACTTGCTTGGTTCCTCGGAAGTCGACGAGCTAGCGCAGGCCGCAGGCGGCGACCCAGTCATCCCTGCGTCTTTGCGCAATCGGCGGCGCGAAGGGAGATTCCGTCAGCCCGCCTGCCGCCCTTGACCACATGCCCCAGTCCCGTCCCGCGGGGTAGCAGCTGTGGGGGCGGAGGTTGTTCCACGATTCCCGCTAATGCGACGGCAGTAGCTGCGATTGTGCGGTAGGAGGTTGTGGCTCCTAGTGATGGTTCGTGCCGGTGTCCACCGCCGCCGCGACTCACGACGGCGAGACGCCGACTGCAGCACCGGCGCCGGCGCAGTAGGGACCCGCCGGCGTCGGCGCCAGGGCGGAATGCTGGAATGTGCAAGGCCTCGGATGCTTAGATTGAACCCAAACATGAGTGGAACTGGTGTGAGGAGGGGCTGAGGATCCATCAGCGCGCAATGTCTCCAGCCCAGCAGCGCGCTGAGTTCGTGAAGAACCTGAGGCCCAGTAAAAGTGCGTTTACGGCCCAGGTACTTCGCTCTGTCTCCTGTGCGGCTGTGCCCGAGCTCTCAACTCGGCGGCGTTTTTTTTCAACCTCGACCCTGATTGGTTCCTTAAAAAAATGGTATGCCATAATTTTGGCAAGTCAAAATGTGGGCAAAAAACTTGCTAACATTTTGGTAGAACAAATGTTAGGTATGGGCACCTTTTGGTAGCAAAACCAAATAGTGACCCAAGAATTGGTATGCCACAATTTTAACATGCCAAAGATTTGGAGCTTGTTTGGTTTGTGCCCAAAGCTGCCCCACTAAAATTTTGTCACGACCAAATTGATGGCTATGCCAAATCATTGGTAAAAATGTTTGGATTGCTACTTTGCCAATTATTGTCAACTTCTTAGTATGACATGTGAAGTCCACATGTCATTATTTTTTACTTGTAATGAAATATAGTCAAGTGAGATATTATTTTGTAGGTTTAATTGTAAGGAACATATATCTGAAATCAGATTATAAATCAGATTCACCATTTGAGAAATATTAGCTTTTGAGTATGATACATCAAAGGATTCGTACTTCGTGCAACCACTAATGAGCTTACACGTCAGCATGCATTGGCATGCAGCGTTTGTTATAGGTGAGGTTAAACAAGTAGTCATTTGGACAGTTGTCCAGATTACCTTTGCATGTCGACAATAAAAAAAATAAGTGTTTGATTGCTTTCATTGCAATTGCAGTAGCTACACTTTTAACTACCTTTTCAGTTTTTCCTCAAAAGATTATCCTTGGTTAGAATGACCTCTTTTGTAGGTATCAAAGGAAAATCTTGAGTTTTTAGGGGAATTTTAAGTTTCCAAATCAATTTATGATGAAAGAAAAAATTTTGGTTGATCAGGTGAAGATACGTAGAGCAAACCGTAAATAGTTCGTTTTTGGTTAACTGCCAACCAAAAGTATCTTTTCTTGAGTCAAATTGAAGTTAGAGACCTAAATTACTAGTCTTAGCCATTCATTTAACTTGTCGCTCACCAACACTCTTCTAAAGAGATGTTCAACGGTCATAACATTCTAGGTGTGGAAAAAATAATATTCCAAGTGATTGTCTTAGAAGTGGGTTGCAGGAATATTGTCCTTCACCTTGGGTAGGAGGGAAGAATCACGTTCCTACTATGGCCCAATACAGGTCATGCTGCAACTTTAGAAGAACTTAAATAAAAAACCTTTCCGGCATTTAATTATGTCATTTGAAGATATACTGATACAATTTTCTTTAAATTTTTTTCAGCAGGTAGACGACGGAAACCCTAAACCCTAAAACCCTAAACCTAATAAACTAAAAACCCTAAACCCTAAACCCTAAAAACCCTAAACCCCTAAACCCTAAACCCTAAACCCTAAACCCTTTTCTATGGAAACATTTTCTTGAGCTGGATGTAATCCAGCTTAGCCGCTTAGCAATATTGGGATTTGGGAGTCCTGCATTCCTTCTTCATACAACACTATTCCATGCTCAAACAATTATCGCAATTGTTAATTTAGCATGTCACCAAAACTAAATAAGATAATCGAACAACAAAATGCATGATATCATGTTTCCAATAGATAAGCGTCTAGTGTTTTGTCATTTGGCCAATAGAATCGATCGTATAACTCATTTTGTTCTATTTCAGTCGTGTTATCTGCTCCAACTAGCTTGATTCTTGCATGTCTTGTTTGGATAATATACCGCAACACATCATTCAACGGAAAGTACAGATGCAATGAATCTAATATAGAGGAGATACTAAAGGAACATGATTCTCTCATCCCAAAAAGGTACAAATACTCAGAGCTAAAGAAAATAACTGGTTCCTTCAAAGATAAACTAGGAGAAGGTGGCTATGGCTCGGTATTCAAGGGAAATTTAGAAGATGGCCGCAACGTAGCCGTGAAACTACTGAAAGGATCGAAAGGAAATGGAGAGGAGTTCCTAAATGAGGTAGTGAGTATCCGCATGACATCTCATGTAAATATTGTCAACTTACTTGGTTTTTGTTTAAATGGAGCTAAGAGAGCACTTATTTATGAATACATGGCCAATGGTTCACTGGAGAAGTATATTTATTCAGAAGAAACTAAAACAGCCATCGGATGGGAGAAGTTGCGAGAAATAGCAATAGGCATTGCGCGAGGCTTGGAATATTTGCACCGGGGCTGTAACACCCGCATCATCCATTTTGATATCAAGCCACATAACATTCTTCTAGATGAAGACTTCTGTCCTAAAATTGCAGATTTTGGGTTGGCAAAACTATGCCACCTTAAGGACAGTGCCTTGTCAATGGCGGAGGCAAGAGGTACCATCGGCTTCATTGCTCCAGAAGTATTTTCCAGGGGTTTTGGAGTTGTATCCACCAAGTCAGAATGTTTACAGCTATGGAATGATGCTATTAGAAATGGTAGGAGGAAGGACGAATGTTCAAGAAAATATTGAGAATTCTAGTGAAGCACATTTTCCAAACTGGGTTTATGAACGTTTGGTGAAAGATTTACAAAGTCATGAAGTTGCATGTGAGATCGAAGAAATTGCAAGACAGATAACCCTAGTTGGTTTGTGGTGCATACAAACGGCTCCAGGAAATCGCCCTTCCATAAGCAGGGTCATAGAAATGTTGGAGAAGAACATAAATGAATTGGAAATGCCACCGAAGCCATTGCTTTCATGTCCAACAGAGCCATATTTTTCATCTTAGCATAGACTTATCTGTCGGGAGAGACTCCCTTTTAAATTCAACCATATGCTACAATCCCCAGGAACCAGCCCTATGGTCCTATGGAATAAGCAGATCGATTTGTTGTATCCCACTTATAAAAGGTTTGTTGGCGTAAAACATGTATGCTCATTCTTCATTAGAAGCCTTCCCACAAGAAAAGTGGTATGTAGTACATTTTCATGACCTCTCCAAACGATAAGATTACTATGTTTTGATATGATATTTTCGTAAAAGCATTTTTTTTTAAAAAAAGTAGGCCAGTGATTGTTTGACTAGTCTCCGTCATCATACATCAAGGCAGTCGTTGTTCGACTAGTCTCCTCATCATTCATCAAGCTTGCTTTTATATATGAAAATAAAACTACGCCTGCAGGGTGCAGGAAGATGTCACGACTCATCAAGATTCAAGACAGTAGAAGCCTATCTTGGAAACGTTGACTTGGTCCAATCCCTGCCAGTGCAGCTTTTCTGCTTCAGTGTGTAGAAGTAAGCCGTAACAGTATTCTCGGCTCTTCTAGCAGTTGTTTTAGGTGACAGTGCCTTGTGGTTCTGAGTGTCAGTGGTGTTCACTCCAGTGCCGTGACGTATAGTTGTTGGAAGGGCGTGTTTACCAGGCTGTTGCTCTTAGTTTGTTTTCTCAAGCGTTGCTATCTGAAGCGATTTTTATGATTTTTGGGTCCAGTTTTTGTATAAATTTAGTTATCCTATTCTTTGATACAGATCAATAGCAGAACGTACTAATCAATTAGTCTCAGCAAAAGATATCCTGGAAATTTCACTATTTCATATGCGGTGTATCATTTCTGAAGTCTGGTCGGTATTCCTAAGAACCCACCGTTTCAATTGAATCTCAATAAGTCCACCTAATCCAAACGCCTATAGTGGTAAATCTTAAACCTTTCCCCCTTCGAATACAGTATACTGGTAACGAACCAATCCAAAATCAGAACACATTATTCATAAAAATAACCATCTAATCAGAATTGATCGACCAGTGTGACAACTAAAACTGGCAAATCGGTAGAAATAGGAAGTGAATCAACGGCAGAATCGAAGAGCATGTTACTTGCTTGGTTCCTCGGGTGTCGCTGCTTGTCCGGCAACGAGCTAGCGCAGGCCGCAGGCGGCGACCCAGTCAACCAAAGGGTTTTGCGTCTTCGCGCCATCGGCGGCGCGAGGCGAGACTGCGCCAGCGCGCCCAGCGCCCCAGCCTGCCTGCCGCCCTGACCACAGGACCTAGTCCCGCGGCGTAGCAGCGGGGACCGAGGTTGTTCCGTGACTCCCGCTAATGCGACGGCAGGTAGCTGCGATTGCGCGGTAGGGGGGTTGTGGCTCCTAGTGGTGGTTCATGTCGGTATCCGCCGCCGCCGCGACTCACAACGGCGAGACGCCGAGACGGCAACTGCAGCGGCCTGAATGTACAAGGCCTCAGTCGGGATGCTTAGATTGAGCCCAAACATATTGAAAAGTGGTGAGGCCCGCTGAGTACGTACGTGAGGGACCTAAGGCCCAGTTACACGCCCATAAGGTATAGAAAAAGGGCGTATTTACCTCCCTCCGTGAAGAATGAGGTGAGTTGTCCCACGACTGAAAAATCGTCCATTCTAGTCCTTCGACTGCTAAAACCGGACATCCAACCTCCCTCGTTTGTTTCTCACTGGTTTTTGGTCGACGTGGCGCTGATAAAGCAACGGTTTTAGGCACAGGTGGAATGGTCCCACATGTCACAGGGGACGACCGTGGCTGGGCCTCCCTCTTTTCCAATCTGCATCAGTACGCGTCGTCCCCCTTCGCCCGCCTCTAGCCGCCGTTGCTTCTCGCCAACGAGTCGAGCCGGCCCTCGCTGTCGCTGCACAGGACAACACCCCTCTCGAGTCTACATTGGCGAGGACCACCACAAGAGCCCGACCTGCGCGAAGAAGAAATCTGCGTAATCCTCTCCAAATCTGAGCACACAGCAGACCGGCAGTTCTAGCATCCGACTTTCTCCCTCTGTTTTCATTCTCTCAAAATTTCCAAGCATCATTCTGCTGTTTTTCATTCTCTCGAAAATTCCCAGCACCACGGGCCCAACGGCTTGCACCTGGGCGCAGCTGCAGGAGGTCCCAATGGTAAAGCGCCCACAGGCCCTCCCTTGCTAATTTGCTATGGGATGCTGAGCTCGTCGGCGGGAGGAATGCAGGCGGAAGCCGAGCGTGACAGTGATGTCTTCCTAACAGTGTTCACTGTACAATGAAATCTTAAGAGCCTGTACAGTGACATTTTAATCCAAGGCCCTGTTTAGATGTTTCGTGAAAATTTTTTTAGTATGTCGGGCACACATTTGAAGTATTAAATATAAACTAATTACAAAACTAATTACAGATTCTGTCAGTAAATCGCAAGACGAACCTAATGAGTCTAATTAATCCGCAATTAGCACATGTTTACTGTAGCAATTTATTGTCTAATCACGACCTAACTAGGCTCATTGGATTCGTCTCGCGAAGTACACTCCATCCATATAATGGGTTATTTTTTCGACTACATTTAATATGTCATGCATGTGAGGGAACGTACTCGAAAAAAATTTGGCGAAACATCTAAACAGGGCCCAAATGTGACGGTCAAGGCTCAAAAGGGTGCCCCCTCGCTGGACGTATATGCTGTATATCCTCTAAAGACTGAAGTCTCAATCAAAGAAATTCCACACGCAAATGTAGAGATCGGTCTGTGACGAACTAGTCAGCACTCTGCAAAACTTGGACCAAGAGACAGCCACGATGTCGGTGTTTAGCCGTCAATCCTACCGAGGGGATACCCGAGGTAGTAAGTTTCAGGTAGGAACCGTAGGGTGTTGCCGAGACCAGAAAATCAATGGTAAACACAGGACACAAAACACAGATTTTTACATATTCAGGCCGCCAGATAAGCGGACCTACGACCTGTTTGGGGTAGTATAACGTGCCTAGCGCTGTCGTGTTTAGCCTCTTGGGCTTCTTAGTTTCTCTCTATGATCTTCTCTATGAGTCTGCCAATCCGTGGACCCCTGCCCTCCTTTATACATCTCAAGGACGGAGAACTAGTCGGTTACAATGTTGGAGTCCTAGTATGATTACAGGGTACAGTCCTAGTAGGAGTCTGACTTCTTCCTTGTAGGTACCCAGGGGTTTCATACCCGACAAGCCCCGATCACTTCATTGCCGAGTTCTTGCCATCAACCGAGTACTTGCCATGTCCGTCGAGTACTTTCTTGAGCTTCTACGAGTACTTTGAGTACTTATTTTGGCAATCTTAGGAAAGTCTTCGGTTGTCACGAGGCTGTGTGAGGTGCTCATGCCCCGTTTTCTTGATCAACTTGAAATCTTCAAACTTCAATGTGCGTCTTGAAAAAGGTCACACTTGATATCAAGTAGCCCCCGAGGCTTAGGTTGAATCCAAGAATCAGGCTAAGTGTCCATAGAATCTTGAATCTTCATCTCGTCTTGAAATGTGCGATTTGCAAAAAATACACTTGATATCAAGTAGTCCTGAGTCTTGGTTTGAATACGTAGAATCAAGCCAAGGGTCTTGATTTGAATCTTCATTCTTCGTCTTGAAAAAATCATCAGTCGTTAATATAGCCTATCAGCCCACGAGCCTTGAAATGATTTAGAATAATCAATTCAAGGGTCCATCGAGCTTAATGTTCATAGAATCATCTTGGAGATCATCATCCGAGTAGTAATTTGCACTTAGAAATAATGCTCACCTCGAATCTTGTTCTTAGAAAAATCAGAAAACATGCTTATCCCGAGACACTTCTCAGAATAATGGTTAAGCCGGTATTCTTTTTCCAAAATACCTAAGGCCTCTTAATTTGGGTTGCAAATAAATCCTTCTTCAACTCTTGTCAATCGAGTGGTTTTCTTATGCCTAGCCCCTGAGCATAGGAGTCCGTGTGGAGATGCGTTGAGTGATAAGTAGTCGAAATAGACACCATCAGTAGAGCAGCAAACAGAGGAGGTCGTGGTTGACTCGTCACGCCGAGATCTCCCTAGAAACAGGAGTCGATGGAGATGCATTGAGTGGTAAGTAGTCAAAATAGCCACCATCAGTAGAGCAGCAAACAGAGAAGGTTGTGGTTGACTCGTCACACAGAGATCCCCTCAAAAATAGGAATCAAGTATCAATATGGCCGTAGCCCCACCATTGGTACTTGGCGACCCGAAGATGTCGATGAAGAAACAACTAGGTAAGCCTGATGGCGTACCGAGTTGTAATTAGCGTCCAAACCCCGAGCATGAAAGTTGACGAAGATGTGGTGGCATGTTGTGTGGCCTAGAGAATTGTCACCTGAAAAAAGACAATGAAAACATTATGCAGTACATAATGTGGAATGTTCAATATACCGAAATTGTATTCAGTAAGAGAATAAAATACCAATTCTGGGCGTGCTGAGCTCTTGTTAGGTCATGTATTCTCCCGAGTAGTTCGTCTGTTATGTTTAATCACCCGGGTCTCGTACTAGCCTTCACTCATAATTCTGTATGAGTTGCTTAGGTCATGACTGAAGACTCAAGGTTTCATGGATTATAACATTTGCTACTTCGAGGAGATTAGCGATCGTCAAGAGAAATCAACGAAATAAGTAGTCGACTGCGCGACAAAGTGAAACCAGCCGAGCGACACGGGCGGAACCAGCCGCCGCCGCCACTGACCCCCCTCCCTCCTCTCCCTGGACATGTTGGGGGCCAAGCTGGGCGCCCCCTGCCTTGCAAAAGCTTCAGAAGAAGCAGTCTGTTCATGTTTATTGTATAGCTAATTCATCCATAAAACATCAACAACTCAATACATGCGCTAAAATCTGGCAAATTGCCCCTTTGTATCTTCCTCCACGCTCTGCCAGTGCGGCCACGTCGCTGCCAAAGCTAACAGCTAGAGGCTCGTGTGGCAGTGAGGACAGCAGCGACGACGTGGCAATCCCGTCCTCTTTCCTTCTCTCCCCTACTCCGCACCCCATATAACTTAGGTCGCCCATCGTCATAACCCTAGGTCATGGCCTCCCCTACCGTTGGTCGTTGGAGCAGTTGATTTCGAACCAGATCCATGACTGTCTTGTCCAGATCTCCTTCTCCCCAGGATCATGGGCCCCCTCCTATCACCGCTGACCCTCCATCTGTCGGTCACGCGCCATCACCCCTGGGCTTGCGGTGGTGGCGGCCCTCTCCTGCTCACCGTTGTGCTGGCCGCCCAAGGTTCTCTATGTCACCACCATCGGCGTGCGTGTGGTGGCGGCGGCCCTCTACTTCTCTCACACCAGGGTCGCAACCTCCCATCGGGCCACATGGCTTGGGCCTGTCGCTCCGCCACCACGGCCTCCCTGGCACCTCAAGCTGTCGTGCCGGCCAGGACGGGTCCTCTCGCGTCGCCAGGGCCTCCCGGGGCTCAGGGTCCCAAGCCACTGCCTTGGTCGCCAACCTCCATGTGGGCGTGCGGTCCCGGCGTCGACCCCCGCGCTCGCCGTAGCTCCGACGCCGGTTGTCACGCATGGCAGGAGGTGGTGCCAGCTGTCCCTCCCCCCTCATGGGTTGTCGCTGTCACCCTGGGCATGCGATGGTGGCGGTACTCCCCTCTCCCTTAGCGTGTGGGTTGTTGCCGCTAGATATGGGCCCAGGCCACTGGCCGTCACCCCTGTGCGTGTGGCGGCGACGACCTGGTCTATGTAGGCTGCCGTAGCTAGATCTGGGCCGTTGGGCACCGCCGCAGTGCCCACCGCCAATCCCAGGATTTGAGGGCTTGGCGCCCCAGCGCTGCCGCCATGGGATTTGAGCACCCCTCGTCGTAGCGCAGTCCTTCCTTTCCAGGCCGCCGTCGGGGCCTGGGGCACTCCGGCATCACTTCCCTGCGTCACGTGTTGTGGCCCGTGTTGCCCAATGTCAGAAAGGCGGCTCCTTGGCGGACACTCATTCAGCCTACATAAGTCAAGTTTGCAAGCATTCGGGTTTCACTGAGTGAAAACTCAATTTGTTCAGTGATATTTTGGCGTCGTTTTCTTTTTGAAGGAAGGTTGTCTTGCATGTCCCGATGCACCTTCCTTCGTCATCCTCCTATTGTTCTAGTCAGGGCCGGCTCTAGAATTTCAAGGGCCCTTGGGCAAGCTAGAAGATAAAGGCCCGTTGAAATACCTTGCCGGTCGCCATCTCGCCGCCTCCGTTTCGCCGATCGTCATCGCCGAGTGAGAAGCTAGGAGGAAGATGAAACGTCAAACGTCGCTACTGGCGGCGGTCGGCCGGTCGTAGGGATTCGGGATTAGGAAACTAAACGTCGTTTACTCGGCTGTTTACTCGGCTGTACGTACTTATGGGCATGGGCTATCGTTTCCTCTCCTGTACGATTCATGGGCTGATTTGTTGATTTGCTAGTGGGCTGATTTGTCAAGGTTATGTTTACATGTAGTATTAACTATTCCTAACTATTAAACACCTATGCTATGATGGCCCCCGGACTCCATGGGCCCCAGGCCGTCGCCCCTGCTGCCCTCCCCCTAGAGCCGGCCCTGGTTCTAGTAGTTGGTGGTTTTTGGCCCTCTTAACTTGTTCTCTTTGCAGGTTGTTTGGTTAGGTGTGGAGTTTGAGTGGGTGTCTTTCTTTTTTTTTACTTCCTCCGTCTCATAAAGAGTGCAATTCTAACTCTTTTAGGACAGATTAGTGATGGCGTGAAAAGACTTTGATACTTTTTTTTGCCATATTGAATTAGCTTTGACTTGCAAAACAAATCTGACCACTTAATTAGGAAGGTAGTTGTCCAATCTGTAGAATTGAACTCTTTGTGAATTTTTTTTTTTTTTTCAAACGCTCGGAATGCGCTTTCACGGGGGTAGGTCGTTTGTACGCTTCGTCGTTATCCTGTAACTTCTGTCTGAACGTCGCTACTCGCTATTCTTCCAGCGACCGCACGCTGTAAACATGAATACCAGTCAAACATGCATTGCTCAATTTGGAGATGCACATGGTGGACAATTTGCCAGGCCAGTCCCGTCCCGCGAGGTAGCAGCTGCGGGCCCAGAGGTTGTTCCGCGACTCCAGCTAATGCGACGGCAGTAGCTGCGATTGCGTGGTAGGGGTTGTGGCTCTAATGATGGTTCGTGCCGGTGTCCGCCGCCGCCGCGACTCACAACGGCGAGACGCCGAGACGGCAACTGCAGCGGCGCTGCGGTAGGGACCCATCGCCGTCGGGGCCAGGGCAATGTGCGAAGGCCTCGGGATGCTCAAACATGAGTGGAAGTGGTGCGACTGTGAGGAGCCCGCTGAGAGTTCGTGAAGGACCTGTGAGGCCCAGTAAGAAGTGCGTTTACGGCCCAGGTACTTCGCTCCGTCTCCTGTGCCCGAAGACACAGCGTCGTATTCTGTTTTGAACTGCTGATGAAGCTCGCTGCCTCTCCAAGCCGGGTAATTTCTTTTTTTTTCCAAACCATCACGAGATTGTGTCAATTTCATTGATAGAGAGGAGAGTTTAAATATTTACAGCCGGCGAGCCTGGCGAAACAAGAAACAAATTATTCTCGCGCTACTCGCTAATCCCTTCGGCCTGCTGTGGCCCAAGCCGCCGCTTCCGATTTGATTTTGGCAATTGTAGTCGTGGCAGAAAACTCCCGATGATTGAAAGTTCTCGCGTTCTTTTCTATCCAGATCTCCCAGATGATGAGCAGCAGGAGGCTCCATAGAGCTTTTTGGGACGTGGACCGTCTTGCTGTTGTCATGGCGCACTAATCATCAACTATATCAGTATTAGTATTTGTCCTGGAACTAGGTTGGAGCTCAGGTTGGGCTACCATGTTGCCACCGCCATCTAAATTCTCTTGGTGAACCTGCTTTCGACGAAGAGATGATGCGCTGATTCCGTTCTACAGAGCTAGCAGATCAGTGTGTGTGGCCATCCTTGTTTCGCCAATCGGTCTGTTGTCCATACTGTGTTCTGTGTGACTAGCCAGCGAAGAACTTGCATTTCGACGGCGCACAAGTTCGCCAAAGTTTGACATTTCATGGCTTTGACGTCGATCTGACAAATTGCGCTTTATAGGCAGATGCAGTCGTGTATTCGCCATTGAGCGTTAGTTTCCAGGTTATAGTGTCGCACGTTTGCGGTTGTAGTTGGACGTCTCTCACGAGGCGCCATAGTTCCACAAACTCTCAAGGGTGAGCTTGTGTGATTCCATCGGAGAGGTTGAGGTCTCGCACCCAAGAGCTGTGTGGAATTGTTTCAGCTACCTTTTTGTTTCTTGTGTTTGGAGATGGCGTAGATTAACGGTGCAATGTCTCTCAGACGCCGACCATGCAGCCATGACGAGTTCCAGAAGGAAGTGTCATCCCTCAACGTGATTTTTGTACAAGCCGAAAAAGGAGGTGGTCTGTTTCATCACAGGGCGGCTCAGTGCCAACCCATGCCTTTTTCGGTGCTCTCCATTCGTGCCATAGCCAACGTATGCGTAGGGATCTCGCAAATTTGTCGAGCTTGAGCACCCCAAGGCCTCCGTTTTGTTTGGGCATGCAGCTTTTAGTCCGACCATTTCTGACTAGCTGGGTTTGAGGAAATGGCAAAAGGGATTACCATTGCTGGACAAATGGCAGACAACTATAGATAATACTGCAAGATAAGGTGCCTTGAAGTTGTAAACGTAATGTCAAGACAGATATTTTAAAGATAGATCTGCAGAGCTTTCCATCTAAAGTCGTCATCCATAGGTCATTTAGGATTATGAAAAATTCTCATGTAAAACTAAAGAAAGGTTATGCAAACTTCCACATGTGTATATCCCATAGACGATATATTATGACTCCAGTTACTTAAGGGCTTCTCTAGTGACGCATGCAAAGCTAATCGTTGTCCTACATGGCTCATTCATGCACCGGTTCATCTACTAGAGAAATAGAGTTCAACAGAATCTTTTCATGAACCGAATAAAAAGTATGCACCGACTCATGCTGGTTAAATAAATCTACATGGCCCACATGCAAGAGGATTGGTAGACACATAAGATGAGAGAAGGTGGATGTGGCAGTTTTATCTATCTTTTCATTATCTTTAGTGGGTCCCATGCACCTCATAAACTAAACTTTACTGCTGGAGGAACAATTAAAAAAATATTTAGGCTTGTGACATGACGATGTATGTGTCAGATGAATCGGATCACTACTACGGATGCCCTAAGAATCAGGTCAAACTGTAAAGGGTTAATACCATAGCAGTATTGTGTGATACTTCCGTTGATCAAATGCTCCCCGTGTTTGGAATTCTCGTGCACCTGCCAGGACGTGCACGGCAGCTGACTCTAAACCTCCCTGCCATCACAATTCTGCGACTGACTGTCAGGGTACTCTTAAGTCTTTAAGTAATGCACTGACCGGCCGTCAACAACTCAGCATCTTCTGGAATTGGCTTGTACAGACCCAGAGTCAGAGCAACCAGGTGCAGCGAACAAAGGACTAGAAGCTCATGACAGTGACTGGACTAAAGCTGGCCAATATGACCATGGCGTTGTGATCAAGAAGCATGGTTGATCAGTCACAGTGCGGTGGTTCAGAGTTCAGTCATATCAACTCCATGGTCAAGACTTGCCCTTCGGGCACTCCACTGCTCAATGATCGGCCAGGCAACAAGCCCTTCATATCCACCCCATTCTTACCTCCTTGTGTGTGTCTCCGAACGCTGCCTCCATGCTATTCATCATCTCTGCTCCGATGCCCTCTGTCAGCTTGCTCTTGCTGTTGTTGTGCATAACTCTTTCCCAGATAGCAGCCGTGGATCCAGTTGGTAACTGCCTGCCCAAGACATGTGGCAACCTGACTATCTCGGACCCATTCGGATTCGTCCCCGAGCAGGCAACCGATACGAGATGTGGTCGGCTGGGCTTTGAGGTCCATTGCAACAACAGCATTCCTTACCTTGGGTACTACCGTCGCAAGTACAGGTTTCGGATCCTTGACATCTTCTACCACAATAGCTCCTTGATTGTTGCTGACATCCACAAGCTTGGGGACTTCAGTGGATCCGACTCCAAGGGCTGCCATGTTCTGGCTGCTAACACCTCCACCAAGGTTGGCCTTCCATTCTCGATTAGCCCTGTCAATCTGAACCTCATCTTCTACAACTGCACCAAGATACCAGAGGCGGAAAGGGGGCTTGTGGAGACGAAATGTAGCAGCAGCTCGTTTGTTCGTGTTGGAGTTGGAGGGCATTACAATTACTCGAGCAACTACACGCAGTACTCAGTGGAGGGCTGCAGCACTACCTTTGTGCCGGTGATGGGGACATTCGGCAAGGTGAATGCAAGCAAATATGAGCAACTCATCAGCGACGGCTTCCTCTTGACGTGGCAGCTGACATCTAGTAAGTTCATTTGTGAGATTTTTAAAATAAAATCAATTAATGAGAAGAGAAGCAGAGCTTTGATGTACAGAAGTTCAGGTTCTTCTACTCCATTTGAAATTTAAAAAAAAATGTTTTCATGTCAGTAGACTATTATGGCATATTAAATATGCTCACCTACTTATTAATGTTAAGGAACTTACAACGGAGTAGAATTAACCCCCTAAATTGGTAAAGAAAACTTGAATGTAACTTTTTTGGAGGAAAATGGAAGCAATAGTTTTAGAAAGTAAATGTCATCCAAAAAAAACAAAATATTGAGAAAATTAAATAGTACCATGATGTCCTAGTAAAGCACAATGGGTCAGCCTTAATCCACCATCACGGGTAACATCACATATGTTTTCTAGTTTTCTCCAATAACACTATGATTCTCATTCTTGGAAATTTTCTTTTTACCATTGTGATTGAAATTTTGTTAAATCAATTAGTATCTATTGCAGATGGGAGGCGCAACATCAAATTAATTTTAATAGGTATGTCTTGTTTTCGCCTGTTCAGCTATGCAAGCATGTAGTGTCCAAAGTGTCAACTAACACTGGCAGGTTCGCCTCATGCTTTTACGTGATAACAGAATATGCTTACTTATTTTTCTTTCAGTCTGCATATATCTATATCTGATATTTCAAAAACACTCTAGGAAAAAGACCAATTAATAATATTGCATTATAATGTTCACAAAAAAATTATAGTTATGAATGGAAATTTCATATGCTACAAGTGTATTTCCTTTGAGGTTTGTACTCTTTCTTTTGAAATTATAGGTTCCTTGTCGGCTACAGCTGGTGTGTTTTTCACATGTCTTGTTTGGGTCATATACCGTCAGAAACAAAAGTTCAATCTGTTCATTCTCCCAAAGCATGCTCAGAGTAAATCAAACACAGAAGAGATACTAAGGAGATATCAATCACTGACCCCAAAGAGGTACAGTTACTCTGATGTGAAGAAAATAACAAGATGTTTCAATGAAAAATTAGGAGAGGGAGGTTATGGTACAGTATTCAAGGGTAATCTACCAGATGGCCGTATGGTTGCTGTGAAGCTGTTAAAAGGATCCAAAGGCAACGGAGAGGAATTTCTAAATGAAGTCACCAGTATTGGTAGGACTTCTCATGTTAATATTGTCAGTTTACTTGGTTTTTGTTTACAGGGATCTAAGAGAGCCCTTGTTTATGAGTACATGGCCAATGGCTCTTTAGAGAAGTATATTTATTCAGAGAGTTTAAAGTCAGCACTTGGATGGGAAAATTTGAGGAAAATAGCTGTTGGCATTGCTCAAGGTCTGGCATATTTGCATCAGGGCTGCAGCACCCGCATCATCCATTTTGATATTAAGCCCAACAACATCCTTCTTGATGAAAACTTCTGCCCCAAAATTGCTGATTTTGGATTGGCAAAGCTGTGTCACCTCAAGGATAGTGCTCTCTCGATGGCTGATGCCAGAGGCACCATTGGTTTCATTGCTCCTGAAGTGTTTTATAGAGGATTTGGAGTTGTGTCTACAAAGTCAGACGTTTACAGCTACGGAATGATGATGCTACAGATGGTAAGAGGAAAGACAGACACTAAAGAAAATACTGATAATTCTGGAGAAGATTATTTTACCAACTGGATTTATGACTTCTTAGTGAAGGATTTGCAAAGCCAGGAAATCTCATGCGAGCTGGATGAGGCTGCAAAGCAAATGGCTCTAGTTGGTCTATGGTGCATACAAATGGCCCCGGGAAATCGCCCTGCCATGAGCACAGTCACAGAAATGTTGGAGAAGAACATCAACGAATTGGAAATCCCACCCAAGCCATTCATTTCCTGTCCCTCACCCCGATCACATTTCTCATCTTAATCCTTAACCAAGACGCATCCTATTGGGATTTGGGACAACTCATTTTATTCATGCTTCGTAATGGTAAGTCTAAAGCAAAATAAAGAAAATATATTATTGTATAACCTTTGAATTATGCCTATGTTCTTTCAATAAAAAGATGAACATTTGTTAAGAAAAGAAGCAAATCAGTGTGTGGTTTTAGTCCTAATTTCACATGATCTTAGTCCTAGCACACACTGTTGTCTAACTAACAGCTTTCACTTTTCCATCACTCAAGTGCCACTCTCTGCGCAGAGGCAGCACGTCGTCCGTCCAAATATATAGTACTGTGCAAAATTCAGCAAGGGATGGTCTGCCGCAGTGCTGCCGCTACTGACTGCGGCGGCGTGTCTCTCTACAGCTCCATTAGTTTTGCCTGTATCTTTCTGAACCAAAATCATCACTTGATTGAATTTCCATATCTCAAAAAAGAAGAAGAAAAGAACTTGATTCACTTTCCTGGCTGCTTGTGCTTCATTAACAACCTATATAATGTTGATTGCACAGTATCTAAATCTACGTAAGTCACTGGACTGCACATTACATTGCTGTTACATAATGTTCATGCTCGTATTGCCCCTCTACCCCCAAACTACACGAAACAACTTGTGTACCCAACTTATCCCCAAGTATACTATCCGCCCCTCTAATTTCTGTTACATAATGTTCATGCTTGTATTTGCCCCTCTAACTAAACTGTACGAAAGAATCTGTTGTCAACTTATCTTGATTCTTCATTCTCTCCAAGTATATCTACGTGTCAATAACAAAAAATAATATCTAATTCAACTTGGTCTTCTGCTACTCCAATCCTCCCGTTACGCTGTGCTCTCTGGTGTAAGCAATCTTGAGCTCCTGAAAAGATCGGGACAATTCCGTCAGTGACCAACGTAAAACACAACAAGCAATCGACACTGCACAAAGTAGAATCAGAATGCAGATAAAACGCACCGTAGAGTGAAATCCGAGGTAGAAGACGGGTAGCTCGACGGGTGCGACAGCGACGGCGAGTTGGACGGGGACGCGTGGTACGGCCGCGGCGGCATGGGCAGCTCGTGGATGCTCCTCTCCAGCATCTCCAGCACCCTGCTCATCGACGGCCTGCTCGCCGGCACGGTCTGGATGCACCAGAGCCCGATCAGCGCCATCTTCCTCGCGATCTCCTCTCCCGCTCCGGCGCCCCCGCCGCCGCTCTGCATCTGCAGCACGCCGCCATCCTCGAGGAGGTGATCGTACACCCAGAGCGGGAAGAAGAGCTCGCCGCCGTCGCCGGACTTCTCGGCGGCGTAGGCCCTCACGTTGCTCCCCCCGGCGACCATCTCCAGCAGCAGCATCCCGTAGCTGTACACGTCGGACTTGGCCGACACGACCCCGAACCCGCGGGAGAACACCTCCGGCGCGATGAACCCGATGGTTCCCCGCGCGTCCGCCATGGACAGGATGCTCTCCTTGGTGTCGCACAGCTTCGCCATCCCGAAGTCGGCGATCTTGGGCCGGAGTCCCGCGTCCAGGAGCACGTTCTGTGGCTTTATGTCGAAGTGGATGATCCGCGTGTTGCATCCCTCGTGCAGGTACTCGAGCCCCCGAGCGATTCCTCCGGCGATCTCCTGCAGCGCCTCCCACCCCAGCGCCGCCGCCGGCGGGTCGCCGGCGGCGGCGGAGGAGGAGGAGTAGATGTACCTGTCGAGAGAGCCGTTGGGCATGTACTCGTAGACGAGGGCGCGCCTGGTGGAGCCCTCGAGGCAGAAGCCGAGGAGGGTCACGATGTTGACGTGGGAGGTGCGGCCGATGCTGATCACCTCGTTCAGGAACTCCTCCCCGTTGGGTCTCGAGTGGTGGAGGACCTTGACGGCGACCTCGCGTGGAGCTCCACCGCCGGCGCTGGGAAGGACGCCGCGGAACACGGCGCCGTAGCCGCCCTCGCCGAGCTTGTGCTTGAAGGAGTCGGTGATTTTCTTGAGCTCCGAGTACCTGTACCTTTTTGGTGCCAGGGCGCCGTACTTTTGCAGGAGCTTCTCGACGTTTGCGGTGTCGCTACTGGCGCGTCGTCTGTCCATGATGCTGGGCAAACTGAAGCTGTGATTAATTCGTCGACGGAATTTGATGAGGATGAGGAGTGCTGCCAACAGCAGGCCGAATGTGATCGACAGAGATACTGAAACATATTGAACATGAGTTGGTATCAGCGAGTGGATTTGCAGTTTGTGACAGTACAGTAATCATGATTTGTAACATTTTTTTTCTGCAACTGATCATGACGTGTATCTGAAAGATTGAAATAACATGCAAATTAAGCATGCATGCACTTTGATATGCATACCTATCAGAATGACCTTGCCGGACTTCTTTGCATCTGCAAGGACAAAAAGTCGTTTGAGTTTGGTTTCAGTCTACGAACATTTTCGCCAAACAATTAAGCAACTGACCAAAGCATTTCTCTGACTAATTACTGAAGAATCCAAGAGATACATGATGAAAAAGAATAGTTAAACATGATAGTGATACAATTGGTGTACCCTTATGCAACAGGATGACCAAATGGCAATTGCTACTTGCGTCATTGATTTCGCAATAGCAGTTGATACGACTAATACTCGTCTGGGCTCCTAATACCCAACTAACACTCCAAAACAGTAATTGCCTGATTAATCACTGAAAGAATCCAAGAAAAGCGTGTGGTTAAACGTGATCCAATACAGTTTGTGTTTACTCAGAATAATCCATGGGATAGAGAAATGACAATAATTGTCATCAATCAAGCAAACGACCGAAACATTTTCTCTGACTAATCACTCTGAAGAATCCAAGCATTACCTTACAGAGACTAGTTAAACACGACGGTGTGATACAGCATACAATTGGTGCACGCCTTATGCAACTGGACGAGAAAATAACAATTGCTACTACTTGCGTCATTGAATTCGTCTCGCAACTACAACACACAGTTGGTGCGACTAATACGCATCTGGACTCCTAATCTTCAACAAACACTCCAAGACAGTGACACAAAGGCAAAATACAGGTCTGGCTAAACATAAAACATATATTCATGTTCTATTCAATCTGAGTATGAACTTAACTGATCGATAGTCGACCTACCTGCATACATTGCATCGAATGAACGTGTAGATGAACAAGAATTAGTTCAAAGGCCACGACTGCCGTTGCCCCCGTCCAATTCACACGATGTACGCATGCTGGAAATGGCCACTAATCAAACGAGCAGAAAGCCATTTCCGGAGACACGTAGTTTGTTGGACTGGATCTTTGTTCTCACGCGTGTGGTTTGTAAAAGTCAAGGATAAGAAGGTGGGCATCCACATTTCGCCGCCAATTCTCTTGTGGCTTTCATTTGCTGCTGCGCCGTCGACGTCGGCAATGGCGAGAGGAGGACCATGGCCGATGCTTCCGGCTGCTGGCGTCTCTGCTTAAATTTTTGCGAGTCGAATGGACCTGTTGGGAATCCATTCTGAATCGGGATAGAACTAGTCGACGCGATGAGGTCATGCCTCAGAATTGCTGACCTTAATTTAGGTGGGAGTAGTACTAAAACAGGTCAATGCTATGTGTACTCGATCGTTTTTGAGAAAGAACTATTGGTAGTAATCATCTGATGATGAATTACCTCGTCCTAAAAGGTAAAAGCTAAAAGGTAAATAGCTCTGAAAGTGACTAAAAGCTATTTCTTTCCACAGTGGTGTAAGTCACAAGCTAAAAATTACGAGTTTGTTAGGAACTTAGCATATGGAAGCAGTCCCAAAATAATTCAGAATATATGTATTTGAAACTAATAACAGCCTAGACGTATAGCATTTCAGGTTTCAGATTGCGCCACCGTTGATCTGAACAAGAAGAACTGAAGAAGGATAATAAAAATTTAAGTTCAGTAACAAAGGAAGAATATGCATACCGCATCTTGCCGGACGTGTCGACCCGTCGGAGCAAATGCAGGCGAACGCGTCGGCGTCGGCGTCGTACCCGCACCGGCCGCCGCTGGCATTGCACGCCGCGCAGTCGCCGGGCGCCGCCCGCCACTCCAGCAGGTACCCGCCCCTCAGCAGCTTGGGGTAGTCCCTCGCGCTCGCGCCGGCGAACCCCGGCTGCAGCACCGGCACGACGGAGTAGCCGCAGCTCCCGGCGACCGCCCTGGCGGCGGAGGTGTTGTACCTCGCGTCGAGCCGCACCACGGCCTGATCCCCCGGGCACGTCACGTTGACGAACCCGGCCGCCGGCGGCGCGCTTCCGCCGCCGCCGGTGCCGGTGCAGTTGAAGAGGAAGAGGAGCTGGGCGTTGGCGGCGCTGGCGGAGAAGGGCGCGAGGCTGAGGCTGGCGGAGACGTCGATGCGCGGCGCCGGGCAGCCGGCGGCGTCGGTCTGGACGTTGCCGTTGGAGACCACGAGGGTGCGGTTCGAGTAGGAGACGCGGAGGATCTTGTACCCGCCCTGGAAGGACCGCGCCAGCGACGCAACGCCGCCGCTGCAGTTCACCTGGAACGCCGACGGGCCGCACGGCGGCGGCGCCGCCGCTGGGGAGGAGGAGGAGGTGGATGCCTGGTTGTCCGGGAGCCAGAACGGGTAGGCGATGGTCAGGTTGCCGCACACCCTCGGCTCGCAGCTCGTCGCGACTGCCGCAGCCGGCGCCGGCGCGTGCAGTAGGACTAGGAGGGTGGAGAGGAGCAGCAGAAGCAGCCGGGCGTGGGCGTGGACGGCCATGGCGGCGATGGAGCAATGGAGGAGGCTGGTGGCCGCGGCGAGGACAGGAGGAAGGGCGAGTACAAGAACAGCTGGACAGGGGGGCCGTTTGACTTGTTTGAGCGAGGTTAGGTTAGGGTTGAAAATAATTTTTTATGTGCTTGCACGGTCTTCTTTTTGGACCTTTTCGGTGAATGAACGTGTGAACTTGGATTTGGCTTTCCGTCGGCTTATTGGCGAGATGCCTAGATGCGCATGTTGCCAGTGACATTGGTAGGTGAGCGCGCACTGAACCTTGTTCGTGTGCTCAATCTCAAAATTAGAGCAACTCCAGTAAGGCCCCTACTCAAGCCCCTACTCAAAAAGTAGGGGCCGAAGGCAAAAAATCGAGCTCAAGCAGGGCCTCTACTCGAGTCCCTACTTTAGGGAGGCACCCAAATTCCCCCTCCCAGCCCCATCTCCCAGGGGTGGAGAGAGAAGGCCCCTACTCTGTCGTCTCTACCGTTCCTCCTTCGCGCGCTCGCGGGGAGCCATCCCGCCACCGTCTGTGCACGAGCTCGCCGGCCCACACGCCCTCTTCCCTCCTGTGCACGCCGCCTCGCAAGCCAGTCGCCGCCGCAGATTTTCTTGGACCTCGCAAGCCGCCGCCGCGCCTGGCTGGAGGTCGAGATCCCCTGCGCCGCCGCCGCGCCCGGCTGGAGGTCGAGATCCCCTCCTCCGCCCCGCGCTTGGCCCCTGGCCAGCCGGCTCCGCCGCCCCCGGCCCCTCCCGGACCACAGCCGCCGCCGCCCTTCGATTGGCTTGAGGAGCGCTGCCGCAGCTTTGGATCGGGATGAATCGAGAGAAAGGAAGAAGCAATACAGAGGAGAGAGGGCCCACATGTCATTACAGGGGAAAAAATGAGAGACTGACTTCTGGGTCCCATCTGTCATAATAGAAGTAGGGGCTGTAAGTTGGGGCTGTTGCTGGAGTTCAACACAAAACCCAGAGCCCCGAAAAGTTGGGGCCGGCCCCTACTCAACAAAGTAGGGACTCTAAATAGGGGCCATTGCTGGAGATGCTCTTACAGCCGGCCGCTCGGTCCGTACGCTCGCGCACCGCACGTCAGTCCGCCGACTCCGGTTAGCGTGGGCTAACTCCCCTCACGTGGATGGGGCAAGCAAAAGTTTGTTGATAAAGTATTGGTGCAAAAATTTTGGCGTTAGAGAATTTGTCACAAGCAAGCAAAAAATTGTTGACAAAATTTTGTTGTAAATATGCAAGCAAAGTTTGTTGCAAAAATTTTAGCCCTGAAAAATTTTGTCGCAAGCAATCAAAAGTGTGCTCGCTCAAGATTTTTATTACAAAATATTTTTTCGTAAAATTTTATAAACATATTTTTTTCTGTTGTACAGTTTTTTTATTGTATTACAAAACTTTTGTTTGTATATGAGCCAGAGCAATGCACAGGAGCCGGATCATTAACATTTGTTTGTACAGGAGCCAGAGCAAAGCATGCGGAAAGCAGTGTACAGGAGCCGAATCAGTGCATGCATGTGCGCAGGAGCCATGCGAGGTGGAAGCGCCGGTTTTTGTCCTGTAGCGTGGGCGCACGGCGCTCTCCCTGCGGTCGCCTAGACACGTCCCTCTTCTGTCACACGAGTTTAAAAGGAAGAAGAGAAATATGCAACGCCAGTTGTTTATGGGCCGTCTAAGTCAGAGTGAAGCATCGTGTGGGCTGTCGAAGTTCCTGGACTTACCCCCTCAGGCAGGCCCAGAACCACACGAGTCGGAGAAAGTGGGCCACTCGAGGGCACACTTACTTACTGTCTTGGCAATTGGGCTCGATATGGACGTAAATGAGAGCCCATAAGTTGTGCGTTCCGCTGCCGACAGTCCGACTCAAAATGCTTCGGCCCAGCCAGCCCAAAACCTGCAAAAGTCAGCCCATGCCGCCTCTCCTCTGTCCTCTCCCTGCTGGCCCAGCCCATGCCGCCTCTTTCATTTTTCTACGAAAAACACCGTCGTATTTGATTAGAGAGGATCCAAAATTGCTGAAAAGACTTCGTCGAATCGTTCGTACATACAATGATAGATTATCCCTTGTCTAATCATGCATCAGCAAAATGGCAATGGCACATGAATTAGGTTCTTGTGGCGCATGAACGCCATCCCCATGTGCCTTTTCATTTTCCAAACTAATCTATGGAGTAGTGGAGTCATATTCAAATTCAAGGGCAACCGCCCAACGCATTCTGTGATCAGAAATCGAGGTGATGATCCAGACAAAAGTGCTGACTGCTTGCTGACCAGTGGGCCCGGCGTCGGGTTCCCCGCATAAACTAGAGCCCACGGACTCGCGGAGCACGCCGCCCATGGCCGGCCTGCTCCACCGCCCAGATTCAGGCCGGTCCACGTCCACTCCCTCCCGTCCCGCGCTGCCAGCCAACCCCATCCACGCCGTCCACGTGGCCCCGCCCTTGACACGCGTCGCCATCTCGCGCTTCCCGCGGGTTAAATTCTTTTGCGCTGCTTGCTCCAGCGCGCACGCGCCACTTTTGGAAGCCACTGGCCTTATTAATAGCAAAAGGTTAGCTGTGTTCAGCTCGTAATCGAACTGCTCGCTCCGAAAACCACCCTGTAACACCAATACACCACCATCACCGGGAGGAAGAGGAGGAGAAGAACCCACTTCCAAGGCTTCGATTCCGTGCGCGCTAGGCTAGCAGAGGAGAGGACGAAGGAGATGGCTTGCGGCAGAAAGTTCGCCGGCGGCGATGCTCCGGCGAGGCGGTGTAACCTTGAGCGGTTCCTCGAGGCCACCACGCCTGTTGTCACGCCGAGCTGCTCATCCAAGGTAATGGCGGATTCAGCTTCCCATTTCTTGTATTTGGCTTTCCTTGGTTTGACGAGGATTTGTAGCATCGTCTTTGCTTTCCTCCTGTCGAAACAATCGTGCAACCGTTAGTTTTAAGCTTTCAAGAGCTGGAAAATGTGTCGATAGAACCATAAAAGGAACATTTCGTATTAGTTGTCTTACAGTTCACGGAATTTTTAACCGAAGTTTCAGTTGTTTAGAAGCATTTTGTTCTAGGGTTATTGTCCTGGAGACGATTATGTTGATAGGTTCATTCAATTTTTAGGACGAACAGACACTGAACAAAACTGCTGTTTCAGTTCATACCCCTTCTTTTTCCCGCGTCGCTTCTGACGTGGCGACGCGGCCTCCTCCACCGAGCCCCTCTCCCTCCTTCACCGTGCCCCGGCCGGCCGCCGCCGTCATCCCCGGCCGGCGGCGAGCGACAGCCCCAAGCGGCGCCCCCCCCCCCCCCCCCCCCCCTCCTCTTCCACTCCGCCCGCCCTCTTTCCCCCTCGCCCCCATCTTCTTCTCTTGCTACGGCGGCAAATCTGCTTCGTGGTTGGCAGGATCCGTGTGGTTGACCGCCGGATTCGCCATGGGACTAGTGGCGAGCAGGGAGGACCCCGGCGGCCGGTCTCGCGGCGTGGCCCCTGTTTCCGGGGGGTGGGGATACTCCCCTGGACGGCGGCGGGGGTCTCCTTGCGGGCTGGTTCTCCGGTGACCTCCGGATCTCTCGATCCGGCGTCTGGCCGGCCTCTCGGCGTTGCTGCGGTCGGGCTTCCTCCCTCCCTTCAGAATGTTCGGTTCAATCTGTATTGTAGCATTTCAGATTTTCGAGTTTGCCTGTTAGAATGGCAGCCCTCCCAATGCAGAGAACACGTGATTCATTCTGTATTGTAGCATTTCTGATGTTCGGTTGCCTGTTACTAGATAACTAGATTGGCCCTCCCAAATCCCAATACAGAGAACACGTGATTCAACCTGTACTGTAGCATTTCAGATGTTCATCACCTGCTTCTCTTCTGCATTGCATTCAGATTGGTCTGTAGGCACAACATTGAAGTTATGTTGTCTTTACAGGAGGGCATGAACGGTTGGAGGCAATCAGATGCAGATGATTCGTGGCCGTTCTTCACTCTGGGAGACCTCTGGGAAGCATTCAGGGAGTGCAGCGCATATGGCACTTCTGTACCTCTTGTACCCAACGGCTGCAGCGATGGCGTTGTTCAGTACTACGTTCCTTACCTATCTGCAATCCAGCTCTACGGCGGGTTCAGGAGGCATGTTGGCCCTTCCAGGTAATACACCATTATCCTTGTGAAGTCACCACTCTCCTTCATGATGAACATTGCATTACCTGTTGCATATTAGTACAAGTGTTCTGAGGGACAATGCTACCAATTGCTTCTTCTGAACACTTGTTTGCTTCAAGCTGAAGCAATTGGTAGCACTCTTTTCACATTAAGTTCATGTTCAGTGAGAATTCATAGGTTGAGTGATGCTTCAAGTTACAGTGTAGATTAAGGTTACCGAAAACTCGCACATGACCAACACCACAAGTGCTGTATAAGTATATTTGGCAGCACGCTGCTTCAGAGAACATGATGTTCTTCCTAAAAGGGAACAATAACATGTGGTAGTTTTCCTGTTTAAGTGACCTATGTCTCAAGAAAAGGGAACACAAAGACAAGCCAGTCTTGAAGGCTCAATCTAGCGAGTAAAATAGTGATTTCTGAACATTGACCTAGATTTTGTGTGCAAATAGTACGCGCTAGCTAATTTATCAAGCTTCACAGCAAAAACATGTTGTGACTCATCAGTAAAGTTGAACTGTCTTCATAAACAATTTGGGCTGCTCAAACGTAGAGGTTCTGTTTCCTGAATGTGTCAGCATGCTCAGGAAACTTCTTTGACACATAGTGTTTCTCTTTTCTTTTCTTTTTTTGAAACATATCAATACTCTTCGGTAGCCAAACCTACGACACCTACAGTACTATATCATAATACAATTGTATGCATAGAAAGAACGGTCAGGAAATAAGGATGATGTGCCTTTTGTGGTCACGGAGTCATGGTACCCAACTAACCCTGCTGATGGATGTTGCTGGAATCGATGTCCAACGCAGGACGGGTGCAGAGGAGAGCGACAGCGACATGGAGCACGAGACAAGCTCCAGCATGAACGCGTTCTCAGCCCATGAAACCAGCGAGAGCTCCAGTGGCAGCGAAGCTTCCAGCGACGAAGGCGAATCCGGAAGCTGCCACGAGCAGCTGCTCTTCGAGTTCCTCGAGTCCGAGTCTCCCTACCAACGCGAGCCGCTGGCTGACAAGGCATGTCTGACAGAGACACTCATCAGTCATCATACATCATGTTCAGACCTGCTTGTCTGAAACTCTGAATAATGTCTGACGAAGCAAACTTCTTTGCTTGGTGCAGATTTGTAGCCTCGCCAAGCGGTTTCCGGAGCTGCAGACTCTCAAGAGCTGTGATCTGTCGCCTGCGAGCTGGATCTCCGTTGCATGGTATGGCGCTAGATCGTTCCAGACTTTTGCCATTTTGTTGTGTTTTCATAAACGGACTTGCTGACAACAGCTTCTGCACACCTTTTTCAGGTACCCGATATACCGGATCCCGACGGTGCCAACGCAGCGCGACCTGGACGCCTGCTTCCTCACCTACCACTCCCTCTCCACGCAGTTCGCAGGTGCGTGACCCTTTCAAAGCAGACCCTGATGCACCGTTCCAGGCTTCCAGCTACCAGCTTTGCCTGCGAAACACGATCGATCAGGAATACTCATCTGGTTGCCTTTGTTCTGGCCATCGTTTTCAGGTGCCAGCAGCCACGGCCCCAAACCGACGGCGACAACCGCCACCGCGTGCGCGGCGCCCGTGACGGCGATGTGCCTCCCGACGTTCGCGATGGCTTCGTACAAGCTCAAGAGCGCGGCGTGGACGCCGGGCTGGCGCGACCGGCAGCTGGCGGCGTCCCTCGCGCAGGCCGCCGACGCATGGCTCAGGCTCCTGCGCGTGGATCACCCGGATCACCGGTTCTTCGCCGCGCGGCGCGTGCCAAGCAGGAGATGGTGATCGTTTCAGAGCGTGAACGTGCAGAGTTGGATACTTGGATTCGAGATCAATTGTTCAGTCGTGTGCACAATTCTGTACAATGCAGCCAAGAACATTCTACTATATGTCTATATATGCCTCTTTCTGTAGTTAGTGTTCAGTGAGGCCCGGGATCACCAAGTGTTCATGAGTTCAACTAGTCGTCGTTCTGACGTTTTTTGTATCCTTCAAGTTTTCAGGAGAAAAATGCATGAGAAAAATGTAGAGATGGTAGTACATAATAAAAAAATTATGGCATGTTCAAGAATGAAAAGAGCTTTTTTTAAACGATCCTTAGAGGTCCAAGAGGTACCATGAAATAGGAGTACGATGAAGTGGCGTATGAAGTGCAATCCAAAGTAATGATTTTGCTACCGCTACCTCTAATTGCAAGCTAACTCGTAACTATGGCCCTGTTTGGATACTCTCATTTTTGCTAGAGGTTAGAGTTAGTTTTTAGCTCATGACTCTGACCAAGAGGTGTTTTGGATGACAGGGTTAGATTGATATTAAATGCACTTCTCAATCATTTGTTTCATTCAGACCATCTTTCTGGCAGGATTTGGTGTGGTCGGCTCTTTTGTAGACCAGTAAAGTATAATCAGGAGAGTTCCTTCAAAAAATATGATTAGGAGATTAAGTTGATGGGAAAACCAGTAAAATATAATCAGGAGAGATACTACATGTTAAAATGCAAGCTAACTTGTTGGTCCATCATTAGTTTATTCATGTGAACCTAATTAAGATTCTCAAAGTCAGAATCATATACATGATGGTTCCCCATATGTTACACGCTGATTATTCCTTTCAAGTTGCAAAAAAAGATACATGTTGCATCTTTCATGCCCACATAATAGAAAAAAAGAAAGTTGAAAGTTAAAAGAAAATAGATAAGAGTTAACTGCTTTGCAATGCACCATCATTCCACAACACGAGTGATCCGAACAACAAAGCATGTTTTGTCCATACAAATGAGATGTCCGGCGGAGGGCACACGCTCTAGGGACGACGGCGCAGGTTGTCACCTGGGGGCCGGCGGCGTAGGGAGCTCTGCTGGGCGGTGGGTGAGCAGTGGAGTCACGGCTAGGGGAGGCGGCGCACCGAGGCTAGGGGCGGCGGGCGCATCGCGAGCAGATGCGGAGGGACCTATCTTTTCTTTTTTTTCGGAAACGAGACCGGTGCATCGAGGCTAGGGGATGCGGATAGATGGGAGGAAAAAGTGAGTTTTCAGCGGGTCCCATCTTAAATTAGCTCCAATGAACACCTCTTGGTTGGGATAGTTTTTTGGGTGGGTTAGATGCAACTAACTCCACTCTAACCCTCCTGTTTGGATCCTTTAGGGCTAGTTGAGCTCCAACTAGCTCAAACTAGCTCTAACCCATGGATCCAAACAGGGCCTATCTCCACTTAACTTTTCATAGATGGGTTTCGCAATCAAAAAGGAAAAAATATATGATAAAACTGCATAAAAAAAACTAGGACATATAAAACTTCTTTTAAACGATCCTTACGGATTCGAGATGTACCCAAAAAACATATAATTTAAGTGGTGCGTGAAGTTCCGATCTCAAGTTATGGTTTTGGCAAGTCGTAATGCACATCCGCCTAACTCTCCATGGATGGTTTCACAAAAAAAAAACATAATAAGGCTGTTCAATAAAAGCTAGGACATGTACACATGGAAAACAAGAGCTTTTTTTTTAAAAATCCTTGGAGATTCAGAGAGGTACTGTGAAATATAATTTAAGTCACGCGTCAAGCTCCAAATTATGTTTTTTTTTGCCACGCCTACCTTTAATAGCAATATAATAAAAACTAGGACATATACAAGAAAAGCAGATTTTTTTAAACGATCCTTAGGAGATTGAAGAGGTACCATGCATGAAAGTTAATTCAAGTGGTGCGTGAAGTACAAATCTCCATGGATCGTTTCACATAATCAGAAAACTATACAATAAAAAAAAACTTGGACATATATACAGGAAAAAAAGATATCATTAGGTATTCAAGACGTACCATGAAATATAATTTAAAGGCATGTACAGCCCGTCGATTTGGCCCGTCGGTATGCCGACATGTTGCAAAAAAACCCCACGCAGGGCTACCGACGGGCTCCGCGTCGTCTTGCGAGACGACGGGTACGTCCCGTTCTCCCAGGCGGAGCAGACGGGCGGAGCTCTGTTGTACGACCTCGTCTCTTAACAGCGACGGCGACACGGATCCCGCGCGGCTACGTGAGTATTTGCACGCGAAATCCACAACACAGTGTGACAGGAGAGGGTGGATGCAGGGGAGGACGGCGAGCCGTGACGGAGAAGCGCGCAGAGCCGCGACGGAGAGCCGACCGACCATGAACCGCCTGCACACCCCTCCAGCGGAGGTCGAGGCTGGATCACGCATTGGGAGAAGCAAGTTGCCAAGGAAGGGAGCAGGAGGAAGCCGCCAGGAAGGGGAGCAGGAGGAAGCGGCCACGCTCGCACCTCCGGCGAGGGAGGTCGTCACCAGCCTCGCGCCGGGAGCTCGTGAGGGAGTTGCCCACCTGTGTTCCGTGCCGCTCCCCGGCGAGGGTGAGAGGAAGGTCGCACGCCGCGTCCTGTCCTTCCTTGTGCCCTTCTCTCTCTACTGCTGCTCCCTCTCCTTTCTTCTCATCGATTCGCTCTCCACGACGACAAGCGAACTAAAAGAAGGCCTTGATATTTTCCTTCCGTGCGTGGATAGCAAATGGCCACGTAGCTTCCGGGAGAAAGAAGAAGGCGTGTTTTTTTTTAAGAATAAAGAAGGCGTGGAGCATGTGGACAGATCGTTTGTCACGTTATCGTCTGGAACTTTCACCTCGCATCAGATGGCCGGTTACTAGCATTTCGAAGAAAAAAGCAAAGGGAAAATGTGAGAGGAATTCAAAATACTAAGGAAGAAAATAAATATTGTAACAAAAAAGAAAAATATATTTTACAAATGACAACCATAATCCAAGCTTTGCAGTGACATCTTTGTAGAAATTCAACAACTCAAGGAGGATCTAATCAAACATATATGACAATGCTATAGAAACAAAGAAAATTAAAAAAAAATTATTGTAATCATGTCCCTATTATTTATGCTTAAATATTATTCAATCAAATAACCACACAATGGTATACACAAATGCATTTGTAGTTGATCTTAAACAACATGCAAAACATTAAACTAACTTATAGACACCTCTCTGTCTGTGGGCTGTATGGACTATCTGTACATCCGTCTGTATGCTAAATTCGAGGTTCAGTAGACGGTCCGCCGTCTGTGGGCTGTACATGCCGAAGTGGCACGTCGAGTACCAATATCGAGAGATATGGTTTTGCTACTCCTACCTTTAATGGTGAGTCATAGGTACGTTCACCTAACTCTTCATTCACGCAGAGGCCAGAAATATGGTTCAAAGAATTTATATCAATTCGATGTAAAAACTTTAGACTCGTTATAAAATTCTCTTATTGGAAACGGCCTAACTCTTTATTTTTAGATTAAGGATCATCCGGCCTCATACCTAACTCTTTATGGATGATGAAATGAGGCACCAAAAATTTCTTCGCACCAAAATTTCTCTCTGTTTGCTTGTGTTTATTTTTTCGCGCCAGTGCATGACTAGTTAGATTATGTTTAAAAGACGGAAACGTAAAGGAAAAAGATTGTACAAGAATTTTGTTTTGTTTTCTGAAGAGAAGACCGGTAGATTTATCAAACTAAGTGTCTCTCCAGCAATATACACTCTGTACCTGTATGTTACTAGCACAAGACAGAAGGTTCAAATGAATGAAAGGAAATTCGATCTGGAAATTCATCAGCACACTTGTGAGCGGATAGTTTATCCCAGTGGAAGTGCAGAGCTCATGATGATGTATTCTTCCTGGGCTGTATTGCGCAGACGCAATCACGCGAGCCCGGCTGCCCGAGAGGCTGAAAGGCCATTTGCAGCTGCAAGGCGCCGATCGTCACAGGTGACGCCATTGCTCAACGAACAGACAGCCTAGCAGCTAGTACTGCGCACGGGCACGGGCCGCACGTGCACGCACCAGTGCACGGGTTCGCCGCGCCTACCCGTCGCTCTGCTCACCTCAGCAACCAGTGCACACAAGTCGCTGTACGTTATTTCCTCACTTTCTTTGAACAAGGACTTGTCACGTTTTTCATGTAAACATTGTACGAATCGACATGACATTTGTATTGCTAACCATCTCTACAATTTTCTCATGCATTTTTCTCCTGAAAACTGAAGGATACAAAAAAACGTCAGAACGACGACTAGTTGAACTCATGAACACTTGGTGATCCCGGGCCTCACTGAACACTAACTACAGAAAGAGGCATATATATAGACATATAGTAGTATGTTCTTGGCTGCATTGTACAGAATTGTGCACACGACTGAACAATTGATCTCCAATCCAAGTATCCAACTCTGCACGTTCACGCTCTGAAACGATCACCATCTCCTGCTTGGCACGCGCCGCGCGGCGAAGAACGGTGATCCGGGTGATCCACGCGCAGGAGCCTGAGCCATGCGTCGGCGGCCTGCGCGAGGGACGCCGCCAGCTGCCGGTCGCGCCAGCCCGGCGTCCACGCCGCGCTCTTGAGCTTGTACGAAGCCATCGCGAACGTCGGGAGGCACATCGCCGTCACGGGCGCCGCGCACGCGGTGGCGGTTGTCGCCGTCGGTTTGGGGCCGTGGCTGCTGGCACCTGAAAACGATGGCCAGAACAAAGGCAACCAGATGAGTATCAGGGTCTGCTTGGAAGCCTGGAACGGTGCATCAGGGTCTGCTTTGAAAGGGTCACGCACCTGCGAACTGCGTGGAGAGGGAGTGGTAGGTGAGGAAGCAGGCGTCCAGGTCGCGCTGCGTTGGCACCGTCGGGATCCGGTATATCGGGTACCTGAAAACGGTGTGCAGAAGCTGTTGTCAGCAAGTCCGTTTCTGAAACACAACAAAATGGCAAAAGTCTGGAACGATCTAGCGCCATACCATGCAACGGAGATCCAGCTCGCAGGCGACAGATCACAGCTCTTGAGAGTCTGCAGCTCCGGATACCGCTTGGTGAGGCTACAAATCTGCACCAAGCAAAGAAGTTTGCTTCGTCAGACATTATTCAGAGTTTCAGACAAGCAGGTCTGAACATGATGTATGATGACTGATGAGTGTCTCTGTCAGACATGCCTTGTCAGCCAGCGGCTCGCGTTGGTAGGGAGACTCGGACTCGAGGAACTCGAAGAGCAGCTGCTCGTGGCAGCTTCCGGATTCGCCTTCGTCGCTGGAAGCTTCGCTGCCACTGGAGCTCTCGCTGGTTTCATGGGCTGAGAAGGCGTTCATGCTGGAGCTTGTCTCGTGCTCCATGTCGCTGTCGCTCTCCTCTGCACCCGTCCTGCGTTGGACATCGATTTCAGCAACATCCATCAGCAGGGTTAGTTGGGTACCATGACTCTGTGACCACAAAAGGCACATCATCCTTATTTCCTGACCGTTCTTTCTATGCATACAATTGTATTATGATATAGTACTGTAGGTGTCGTAGGTTTTGCTACCGAAGAGTATTGATATGTTTCAAAAAAAAGAAAAGAAAAGAGAAACGCTATGTGTCAAAGAAGTTTCCTGAGCATGCTGACACATTCAGGAAACAGAACCTCTACGTTTGAGCAGCCCAAATTGTTTATGAAGACAGTTCAACTTTACTGATGAGTCACAACATGTTTTTGCTGTGAAGCTTGATAAAATAGCTGGCGCGTACTATTTGCACATAAAATCTAGGTCAATGTTCAGAAATCACTATTTTACTCGCTAGATTGAGCCTTCAAGACTGGCTTGTCTTTGTGTTCCCTTTTCTTGAGACATAGGTCACTTAAACAGGAAAACTACCACATGTTATTGTTCCCATTTAGGAGGAACATCATGTTCTCTGAAGCAGCGTGCTGCCAAATATACTTATACAGCACTTGTGGTGTTGGTCATGTGCGAGTTTTCGGTAACCTTAATCTACACTGTAACTTGAAGCATCACTCAACCTATGAATTCTCACTGAACATGAACTTAATGTGAAAAGAGTGCTACCAATTGCTTCAGCTTGAAGCAAACAAGTGTTCAGAAGAAGCAATTGGTAGCATTGTCCTTCAGAACACTTGTACTAATATGCAACAGGTAATGCAATGTTCATCATGAAGGAGAGTGGTGACTTCACAAGGATAATGGTGTATTACCTGGAAGGGCCAACATGCCTCCTGAACCCGCCGTAGAGCTGGATTGCAGATAGGTAAGGAACGTAGTACTGAACAACGCCATCGCTGCAGCCGTTGGGTACAAGAGGTACAGCAGTGCCATATGCGCTGCACTCCCTGAATGCTTCCCAGAGGTCTCCCAGAGTGAAGAACGGCCACGAATCATCTGCATCTGATTGCCTCCAACCGTTCATGCCCTCCTGTAAAGACAACATAACTTCAATGTTGTGCCTACAGACCAATCTGAATGCAATGCAGAAGAGAAGCAGGTGATGAACATCTGAAATGCTACAGTACAGGTTGAATCACGTGTTCTCTGTATTGGGATTTGGGAGGGCCAATCTAGTTATCTAGTAACAGGCAACCGAACATCAGAAATGCTACAATACAGAATGAATCACGTGTTCTCTGCATTGGGAGGGCCATTCTAACAGGCAAACTCGAAAATCTGAAATGCTACAATACAGATTGAACCGAACATTCTGAAGGGAGGGAGGAAGCCCGACCGCAGCAACGCCGAGAGGCCGGCCAGACGCCGGATCGAGAGATCCGGAGGTCACCGGAGAACCAGCCCGCAAGGAGACCCCCGCCGCCGTCCAGGGGAGTATCCCCACCCCCCGGAAACAGGGGCCACGCCGCGAGACCGGCCGCCGGGGTCCTCCCTGCTCGCCACTAGTCCCATGGCGAATCCGGCGGTCAACCACACGGATCCTGCCAACCACGAAGCAGATTTGCCGCCGTAGCAAGAGAAGAAGATGGGGGCGAGGGGGAAAGAGGGCGGGCGGAGTGGAAGAGGAGGGGGGGGGGGGGGGGGGGGGCGCTTGGGGCTGTCGCTCGCCGCCGGCCGGGGGTGACGGCGGCGGCCGGCCGGGGCACGGTGAAGGAGGGAGAGGGGCTCGGTGGAGGAGGCCGCGTCGCTACGTCAGAAGCGACGCGGGGAAAAGAAGGGGTATGAACTGAAACAGCAGTTTTGTTCAGTGTCTGTTCGTCCTAAAAATTGAATGAACCTATCAACATAATCGTCTCCAGGACAATAACCCTAGAACAAAATGCTTCTAAACAACTGAAACTTCGGTTAAAAATTCCGTGAACTGTAAGACAACTAATACGAAATGTTCCTTTTATGGTTCTATCGACACATTTTCCAGCTCTTGAAAGCTTAAAACTAACGGTTGCACGATTGTTTCGACAGGAGGAAAGCAAAGACGATGCTACAAATCCTCGTCAAACCAAGGAAAGCCAAATACAAGAAATGGGAAGCTGAATCCGCCATTACCTTGGATGAGCAGCTCGGCGTGACAACAGGCGTGGTGGCCTCGAGGAACCGCTCAAGGTTACACCGCCTCGCCGGAGCATCGCCGCCGGCGAACTTTCTGCCGCAAGCCATCTCCTTCGTCCTCTCCTCTGCTAGCCTAGCGCGCACGGAATCGAAGCCTTGGAAGTGGGTTCTTCTCCTCCTCTTCCTCCCGGTGATGGTGGTGTATTGGTGTTACAGGGTGGTTTTCGGAGCGAGCAGTTCGATTACGAGCTGAACACAGCTAACCTTTTGCTATTAATAAGGCCAGTGGGTTCCAAAAGTGGCGCGTGCGCGCTGGAGCAAGCAGCGCAAAAGAATTTAACCCGCGGGAAGCGCGAGATGGCGACGCGTGTCGAGGGCGGGGGCCACGTGGACGGCGTGGATGGGGTTGGCTGGCAGCGCGGGACGGGAGGGAGTGGACGTGGACCGGCCTGAATCTGGGCGGTGGAGCAGGCCGGCCATGGGCGGCGTGCTCCGTGAGTCCGTGGGCTCTAGTTTATGCGGGGAACCCGACGCCGGGCCCACTGGTCAGCAAGCAGTCAGCACTTTTGTCTGGATCATCACCTCGATTTCTGATCACAGAATGCATTGGGCGGTTGCCCTTGAATTTGAATATGACTCCACTACTCCATAGATTAGTTTGTAAAATGAAAAAGGCACATGGGAAGTGGCGTTCATGCGCCACAAGAACCGAATTCATGTGCCATTGCCATTTTGCTGATGCATGATTAGACAAGGGATAATCTATCATTGTATGTACGAACGATTCGACGAAGTCTTTTCAGCAATTTTGGATCCTCTCTAATCAAATACGACGGTGTTTTTCGTAGAAAAATGAAAGAGGCGGCATGGGCTGGGCCAGCAGGGAGAGGACAGAGGAGAGGCGGCATGGGCTGACTTTTGCAGGTTTTGGGCTGGCTGGGCCGAAGCATTTTGAGTCGGACTGTCGGCAGCGGAACGCACAACTTATGGGCTCTCATTTACGTCCATATCGAGCCCAATTGCCAAGACAGTAAGTAAGTGTGCCCTCGAGTGGCCCACTTTCTCCGACTCGTGTGGTTCTGGGCCTGCCTGAGGGGGTAAGTCCAGGAACTTCGACAGCCCACACGATGCTTCACTCTGACTTAGACGGCCCATAAACAACTGGCGTTGCATATTTCTGAATTTTTTTATTTTTATTTTTTTTTACGATTTTTCAAAAATAAATTGTTGGCTCAAAATTTAGCAGATCTGGTCTTATATCGCCGGTTGAAACGGCTATCGCCGTTTGATCCGGCGAAAAGGGCCTCCCCTGGCGATGGTGGGCCCTTTCGCCGTTTCATACGCCTATAGCCGTTTCAACAGGCTATCGCCGATTGAAACGGCGAAAGGTGCCCCCCGCCGTGGGAACCGCTTTCGCCGGGGGGAGCCGTTTGAACTGGCTATATTTGTTTAAAAGTTTTTTATGAAAAAGGTGAATAATTTAATTTATGTTGATTAATAGTTGATATATTTTTTCCGCTCGATTTGGTTCCATAATATGAATTGACGTAGTTTTTGACGCATAAATATTTTTCGGTTATATTTGCTACCGTTTAAATTTTCTACCATTTAATGTCGTAGATTTGTTTATGATACTTTGTACGTTTCCGGTTAACCATTTTTACCGTAACGCAATAGTTAAATATTGAGTTTTATGTATGGGATTTTTTTATATGTAAAGAGAACGACTTAACTAGTAGAACAAATAACATTTTTTGAAACATTAGAATTGCATAACCCGGCTTGAATGCATAGATGCATTTTAGCGAAATGAAATGATCAGGAGGTAAAGGTGTCGAGCACCTCCTCTGATCTAAACATCTACTACTAGGTGCAATGGCATGTGTACCACATTGATAACGGTATCATGTGCTACTGCTAGTCCTAACATGCCTTTGGGTAATTTAAATCGCCGGGTGTGAAGCCTATGATTTACTGGGTACAACGGGGATATTTTCCCTTCCTAATGGCTTCAGGGCCAGCTGCTTTTGCACGACGTGCCCTCTCTCTCTTTCTCTCCCTTTCAGCTTCACGTTCCTGTGCCTCTTGACGCTCGACCTCCTCGAACCTCTTGCGGATCTCCTCTTGGTCCTTCTTGCGCTTCTTTTCCTGCTCCTCCTCGTGCATCATTCGTTGCCACCTTGCTCTTGCTGAGGCTGCTTCATGCTCAACATGAGCCTTGTCCTCATCGGACTGCTCTGTATCTAGCCATTGCAAGAAATCACAGAGAGGTGGGGGAGTCTTTAACTCCCCAAAGTAAGAATACGAAACATGAAATGGTTAGAAAAACATGGTAGGGTTAGTGAATACCTTGACTCTCATGCTTGCAGACACCTTGGGTGGATCATACTCGAAGTTGTCACACATGAAAAATCTCATGCCATAGTAGTCACCCAAGATTTTTGACTGCACAAGCTTGCAAAGGTCACCACAGAAGCACATTGGCACATGCACCCCTTGTGGAACGGCAACTCTCACCTTCCTCCACTTGAGGAGCTCTGGATCTGAACAAGCCATGGTTTGTAACTGAGACACTGCACAAGTTCAATAGCAATGGCATGCCATATATAGTGAATGATTGGGTTGGTCCATAGACCGAGTCCATGATGTTTTGGATGTGTGGTACATAAAAAGAGATCGAATCCAATGCAAGCGGATAAGTTCGCCACGCCGTCTTCAGTGCATGCTCTGCGCGAGACACTGTATCACAGAAAAAGCGGCATTGGATGCCTTGCTTCCCCACAGTGGATGCCCTAGCCTTGGATGCTATGGTTCATCAGAGTAGTCTGAAAAGCGACACTGGATTCCCCACATTGGATGCCCTGGCCTGGGATGGTACGGTTAATAAAAGAAGTCTGATAAATAGTAGAGTCTTTGGATACAAAGGTACATGACTTCATTAAATTAAAACGAATTTGGAATACATGACAAAGAAAGTCATGGTGCATGTAGCAATGTTGCATACACTACGGTACATTTTAATGCAACGTGCTTGCGCCATTCACCTTCAAACTACACAAGTGGCAGTGGCACGTGCGACACATGTATGATGTGCCGACCTAATCCTAACATGCCTTAGGTAATTAAACGGAATAATTAGGACAACTCCATTGAATGGTCCTATTAATCTCCCCACATAGCAAACTGTGTTGCACCTTCTCCATAATATCCTCCCATCGGCGGCGGCGGAGGGGGCGAAGGCGGCGGTGGCGGCGACGCAGGCTTCTTTTGGTGACAGGGGCAGCTGCAATATGGGTCATTGCATGGCGCCTCCTGTGACACAGCTTCATTCTTGTTGTATTCCTCTTCTTCATAGTGCTGAACTTTGGTTTCTAGATCTTGGATTTGGTTCTGCAGATATTCGATGAACTCATGATGGGGAAGAAGAGGAGGAGGATCGACCCACCTAACGAACCCACAGTTTTCTTCGGCTTCAGAAGCCTAAATCAAATAACTCGAGTAAGATGGTGAAACTAAGACAAGCATAATTAACTGAGGATTATTAGTAACATTTACCCATGCTCTTGGGCATTTGAAGAAACGACGACCTCCATTCAGATCGGAGGTATTCATCTGCACTAAGCAATCTTCACCATGCATGCATTTTGGCCAGTCTTCTTTACTCTTAGTGTATCCTCTAAGAGGCTTATCCTTTGTGAAATCATGCTTGCTTTGAACTGGAAACTCATACACTGCTTCCCCAAAGTAATCAGGACCAAGAGACCCGACATCGTCCCACACAATGGGAGGTCCCTTCCTTCCCCCCTTTGCACTCCCAAAGCTCAAACCCTTGCCACTACCTGACCCTCTAGACATTGTTGCTGAGCTGAATGATCTTGTTTCTTGCAATTGCTGGGCGGCAATGCCCCCACAGATGTGTGTACATATAGGCTGGCGAAGGAAACTTGGTCGTTGCCCATACTGTGGTGACACAAATGCACCTGAAAAGCCTACGTCTATAGGACTGAAAAGCCTATTACGAAGAGCACTGAAAAGCCTAGGACTAAGAAAAGTGAAATGCCTGTTGCGGCACATGCATGACACGGTCTGAGAAAGAAGTAAATGGCATAGTCTGAGCACGTCATAATTGAAATCGAGATTGATGATCTGAAAAGCCTAGATAGATGCCTGAAAAGGCTACTCGCATGCATACTGCCAAGGCTAGTTGATATTGTGTAGCCTTTTCAGAAAGTGTGTACGCTTTTCAGTGAAATGTCATATCAAAGGCAATGATGTCAATGCTTTTCAGTGAGCCATTGTATCATAGGATGCGTAGGCCTTTCAGTGATCCATCAGTTCACCATCTACTACATGACATAGTGTGAGCAGGGCATAAATGACATAGTCTGGTCGCGTCACAAATCACATAGTTAATAGTCTACTACATGCATCACATAGTACGAGTAAGAAATAAAACACATAGTCTGAGCACAACATAAAACACATACATAGATAAGAAGGTACTAAATGCGCCCTCGCTTGTGACGCTGTGCACCCCTCGCACGACGCTCTGCCGCCTGCGCCGCTCGGGTGTGGTGCTGTGAATACGTGAGCGGGTCTGGTGCTGCAACCTGGCGTGTGGGACGTCGCGCCTCATCTGCAACCGGTGTCTGGACGTCCTCCTGTGAGCCCTGTGTGGGAAACAGCGGCGCACCTACCAAGCTGCGAAGTGCCGATCTCGTCCGGGTAAGGGTTCGTGCTGAAATGGGATCCTACCCACGGTCCATCTGGCTGACTGCCATCTTCCGCAGTCTCCACGTCTTCCTCGATCCCTCTGTACCCTGTGTATCCTAAACAATAATAGGATAATAGACAATTAGTTGTATGGAAGTAATAAAATTGCATGAATAAATTTTTTTAATACGTACCGAAGTCGTGAAACAGCGGACCACCAGAAGAGGGCCCTGTAGCAGCAGGGTTGGGTGGGGCGAACCGTGGTACTATGTTGCAAAAATAAAGATAATTCAATATGAAACCATTTCATACATGTAGAAGTAAATTAACAAAATTTTAGTGTGCATACCAGCCGGCCGTGGAGTGTAGCTGGGAGGGCGTGCTGGTGTAGCAGAAGACGACCCGGGGTACTCCGGTCGTGCAGGTGTACCAGAAGACGACCCGGGGTACTGTGGTCGTGCAACTGTACCAGAAGACGACCCGGGGTACTGTGCCCGTGTGGGTAAAGCAGAAGTCGAACCAGGGTGCTGTGCCCGTGTGGGTAAAGCAGAAGTCGAACCAGGGTGCTGTGGCCGTGGTGGGAGGTAGACGTCTGCGTGTCCACCTCGACAAGTGATGGCCCGTCTGAACCTGACACAGTACTCCTTGATCTTCTTATATGCAGCCCCGTGGTCCTGCGGCGCCATGTACATGTACCTCTGCAAGTCCTGGTCCACCTCGGCCTCGACCAACGCTAGAGCCTCGGTCTACCAAAAACATAGTTATCAAGGTTATGATTTAATATAAAATCATATGAAATGAATGATACCATGATTAAATTTGACAAACATACCGCGATGGCGAAGTTCTGGTCCCTCGAAACAGGGTACGTGTCAGTAACTCTGGCTGGCGCTCCGTGAGGGTCCTGTGGAACAACGACCACCCGTGACCGTGTCCTGGGTAAGTACCACGCCAGATAGGCCGCGAAAGCCTCATCCGAGTGTGGCCGCTCCTCGACCACCACGTCGTCAAGGGCCTGGGCCCACTGCTGAGCAAAGGGTAGTACCCTTGGAGCCCACAGCATGGCTCGAGATTGACCCTGACGGGTCCAGCTGAAGAAATCATATTGCATTAGAATTTGGAAGTTGGTTATGGAAAAAAATTAACGCCTCGGTAGATGTCAAGTACCTGTGCACGCTCTGGGGCACGGTGTGAGTAACCGGCAGCGGGGATTCCTGGTACCTGTTGAACTGTCGAAGTACTCTGTGGACCGCGTACTCCTCGACGTGAATGTCGTACACCAGTGGCTTCCTCGTCATCCAAAAGGCCTGGTCGCGAAAGCACAAAGACGACAACCCTTGAGGGGCTCGATCACTGATGTCTGCAGCGCTGTAAGGGGTCCACCTCACGTCAGCGTCAACAAGAGCGTCAAACATGCCGACAAAGTCTGGGTACGACTTCTTCGTCTGAACTCCCACCCACGAAGGCTGAAAATAATATTCAAATTCGTAAATAATTAAAACCAAAATAATGCAGCAACATATTCGTGTGTTGTCGTACCTTTCTGAGGCACCACATGGACCCCATGGTCGGCCTGTCTCTGGGGTCGTGCTCCGGAGGAAGGGGCTCGTAGGGGCCCACATCAATGCGTGGACGACCGATCGAGAAGCGCTCGTACGACCAAAGCTGAACAAGCAACGGGCAGCCAAGAAAGATGGGCTCCAAGGAGGCCACCTTATAGCAACCCGCGCAAAGACCCCTGTACGTGGCCGCCAGCACAGCACTACCCCAGCTAAACTGGGGCACGTCCTCCAGTGGAGCCTCCGCGATCGCTCTGGCGTAGGGTATGAGTGTCTTCGGCGCCGAGGTCCCGTGGGACGAGCAGAACAAGACCCAGCCGAATAACCACAGCAGGTAGGCCTCTAGGTGCCTAGCCACTGTAGGCTCGTCTGCATCAGCTCTCAAGTAATCCGCCTGCACAATGAAAAGAGTTATTATCGATATGCATCAATTATTCTGTCAATGCAAATGAAACATAGAAAACGCAACACTCACACTAAACTGCATGAGCCACTTCTTTGTGGGCCCATATGTGTTGCTGAAGGTGCGGTACGGAGGCGCGTGATTGATCCGGTGAACGTCGGCAAAGCGGCCCAACAACTCGTCCCGCCACCCTGGTCCGACGTCCAGGGCCGCGACGGGGTCGCCATCACAAGGCAGACCCAAAAGGAGGGAAACGTCCTGTAGTGTAGGTGCCATCTCACTGACTGGTAGGTGGAACGTGTGAGTCTCTGGGCGCCACCGGTCCAGCAAAGCTGCTAGGAGAGACATGTCGAAGTGGAAACGTGTCGCCTTGTCCCCTCCCCTGACCTCTGCATCCATCATGTCACCCTCGACCAACCTCGCCATGGGTAAAAGGCCCGCAGCTCTTAACCTGCAGAAATAGATACAAATTTAGATTAGTGCTACAAAAGGAGATACAAAATCGATATTAATTCTAAATAAGATTATATCGTTACAAAGTTAACCATACATACGTACCTCGGAAGCCAACGGTCGTCAAGGGGCATCGTCGACAACGGCACTCGTGCGCGAAACGTGTGCTGGGGCAAACCACGCACGGCAGACATGAACGACCGGTGCTTCGCGTCAATCACCCTGTCTAGCAACTCTGGAGTCTCGTAGGGCTGCGGAGGCCCTTCGGCCAAAGCTGAAAGAATTGAAATCTTTGTCAATACGACAGTAGTCGCAGCTTGATAAATTAAATTAAACAATAAGGTAAATGAAACAATTATAAATACAACAATATTTTAATAGTCCACATTAACCATATAATGTTCAATGCACACGAATTACATATTCCAAACTAGATGAATTACATAATACATACTACATGAATTACGTTGTCCAAAGTGCACAAATTACATAGTCCGAAATAGACAAATGACCTAGTTCAAAGTACACAAATTACATAGTTTATAAATAAATACTACATTATTCAGTGGTCACAGGAGACCATCATTGTTAGCACGACCACGGCGGCCACGAGCACGTGAAGTGGAAACTGGAGCGACGGTAGATGGCCCCGCTTGGGTTGCCATACGTCATTGCTGGACAATTCTTGTAGCTGTGACCGGTTTCATGGCACTTGGAGCAGAGGCGCACTTCTGCACCAGCTTCAGATTGATCCATGTTGTTTCGAATCCGTCTGTTCTTCCGTCTGCCAACTCCTTGGAACATTTCTGGATCAGGATCAGGAATGTAAAGTGCGTGCTCTCCAGGATTAGAAATGAAGTTTCCTACGATACGATGCCCATAAACCTCATTCTTCCAAGTGGCCCAAATTGTTTCTTTGAAATAATAGTTGGACACAAACATACGAGGCTGAAGCCCTCCCGCCTCAAGACATGCAGTAATGACATGGGTGCAGAGACGATGATGCAGCTTTGGCTTGTGGCAGGAACAAACACATCCAAGATTGGTAATAATGCATTCTTGTGCGTGTCTCTCCCGCCGCCCTCCCAATCGACCTTTGTCCCTGCAGAGGACCTCAAATCGTCGTTCAGCGGCACCGTTGGCGGTCACACGGTGTCTACGAGCCTTTTTCATTGCCTTTTCCATGTACTCAGTCATTTTGTATCCATACACCTTCTGGTTGTCAGACATTGATTTGTTTGCCACTGCAAAACGGTCCCTGAAATACTTGATTGTCCGATATAAGAAGAACTCCACAATTCCAACTAGGGGGAGTCCCCTTACACCCCGGAGCACCCAATTATACACCTCAGCAAAGTTTGTAGTCATTATGCCATATCGAGCACCACCCTCGTCAAACAATAAAGCCCATTTCTCTTTGGACTCATGCTCAATCCACTGAGAGAATGTCTTAATGGCCCGACCGGGTTTGCGCACGACGTGTGGACCATCAAGGCCAACGTCATCAAGCGAAACGGGATGTTGGTCCTCACTATTAACCGGTCTCTTTGCAAGCTCTTCTGCTTGTTTCTTTGTAAGTTCATCAAGTTTCTTCCAAATAAGGTTGAATTTTCTCTCTTGATTCTGGATGCATAGCCGCTTAAATAGTTTCATCAGGGTCTTGTTTTTGAATTGGCTATGAAAGTTGGCACCCATATGCCTCATACACCACCTACTCTTCAAGTTAGGCCACTGCACAGCCCTCTCACGTTCAATGCTGCCATTCTGCATGTCCTCGACTGCTTGTAAAATGCCTTTGTGCCGGTCATGAATAACACAGACATTCGGTACATCCTTAACAATCATCTGCTTCACTCTCTCAAGAAACCAATACCAGCTATCTCCTGACTCTTTCTCCACAAAGGCGATCGCCAACGGCAACACCTGATTGTTACCATCGGACCCAATAGCAGTCAAGATGGTTCCTTTGTACCTACCAGTCAAAAATGTGCCATCAATACAAATGACTGGTCGGCAATGCTGAAAAGCCTCAATGCAAGCACCCAAGGCTAGGAATGAACGCTGCAACACCTGCTTGCCTGGTTTCTCAGCACAGGGATAGGTTTTCAAGTCATAGTAACTGCCTTGATTTCTCAAACATATGTTGTGCAGCAAGGCTGGAAGATTGTTATACGACGCTTCATACGTCCCCCATTTCATCTCCATTGCCTTCTGCTTTGCTCTATATGCTTTGTTGTAGCTGATTTTGTAATGAAATTTTTCTTCCACGGCACAAATAATTGATTTTGGCTCGAAGCTGGGATTGTCGACGATCTGAGCATACATGAATTGAGCCACAAAATCTGCTGTAAGGTTGCGGTGATGTGGGTTTAACTCCTCAAGTTGGCATTCATGCTCCACCAATTTCGACACCTCCCAGTAATCAGTCCACTTGCCTTTAAATGCATGAACTCTAAAAGGGCAGTTGCTTTGCACGCAACACACATCATATACCATTGGGCTGCTCTTCACCACTCGGAACTGCCTTTGCAAAGATAGTGTAGACCACCGCTTTATGGCTTCCTTAACTTCATCCCCACTTGCATACATTGCACCGACAGAAACCTCATTCTCTCTGTACTCCCAATCCACCGCTTCACCTTCATTGACAGTTAGAGCTGAATAGTCATAGCTTGCCCAGTTGCGTGGCACGGGATAACAATCCTCCTCATCTGAAGTGTCTCCCTCCATGGCATCAAACTGCTCTTGCCCCTCCCTCTCAACCTGCTCGACTAACTCAGGGATGTGTTCCCCCTCATCAGCCTCGCCGGTTGGTTCATGGGGTGCGTCTTCACCATCTATCTCCTCGTGTTCTCCATCTACCTCCTCTTGTTCAGTATCTTCTTGGGCAGGATCTGCTGTAATTGCATTGTCGTCATCTTGATGCTGACTGCTAGACCCAATCTTCTGATAAACTTGAACAAACAAGACTAGTGGTAAGCCACGCTCGGTAGCTATATTGACATACTCTCTCCAGTTTTGGGTTCCAACAAGGGGCATCAACTCCCAAAACAGGGGTGTGTCCATTCGAAACCTTACTACAGCCATGACTGACAGCTCAAATTGCTCCCTGTCAAGTCCAAATGTCTTGAATAGCCAGTTGCAAACTGAGGTCCAGTTCCTCTCTCTTGCTCGAACTACTTGTTTGGTGAATGACTTAAATTCAGACAAGTCTACCCCTTCAGGACCATACCTAACCTCCCCAGGCCCATAAAACACTTGGAAAAATAAACTCTCTGACATGCCTGCCATGATACGTAAGAGCACTAATAATTGTGAGTAACTACTTTTTCATTTCAACTATAAATGTCACTAAAAAAATTGAGTGACCACTGACTACGAAAATATTTTATATACCTCATATGTTAAGAACTAAATAACAAATGTAATGTAAAAGTCAGGGCTAACTATTTTTTCTATGACATATAACTAGCATTTCTATAAAAAAATAAAATTACTAATTAGTTTTTCTATAAAATAGTTATATCTAAAAATTACTGAGATAGCTAGTAGCGGTTCACATCTAATAACTAAAAAAACCGTTCACATTTATTCGAATCACATAGTTCATATAAAAAACTATACTACTAATTTTTCTAGATTACAAATCCAAACTAACAATATTACTACCTACCATGCAAACTAAAAATATAATACCACTAGTTCTAACTAGCATCTACATATAGGTATAAAAAATTAAATTTACTAAGCAAAAGCAGTCTAGATCTAGTAACTAAACTTTTCTATGACCAAGTTCATATCTAATAAAAATAAACTAAACAGTCTTGTAACTAAACTTTTCGATGACCTAGTTCATATCTAAAAGCTAGCATCTACAACTAGCTATCTAAAAACATAAATGAAATTGACTGCAAGGTAAATAAAATTTTACCTGATGCGAAGTGTAGATCTGGCAGAGCTTCGCTGCCCTCTCCTTCCCTTCCCTCCCCTCCCCTCCCCTCCCCTTCCCTTCCCTCCCCTCCCTCCCCTCTCCTCTCCTCTCCTCTCCTCTTCCTTCTCTGGGTGGGCGCGCAGCAGCTAAACTGGCTGAGAGCGAGCTCTCTCAGCCGCGCGCGGGGGTAATATGGGCGGGGGGCCTTTCGCCGGCCGAAATGGCGAGGCCTCGGGCCTTTCGCCGACCGTTACGGCGAAAGCGCCTTTCGCCGGATGGGGTGGCGAAAGGGCCGTGGGCCCCTGGCGCCGACAGCTTATCGCCGGATGGGCCGGCGGTTTTTGTTTTGACCGCGGTAAAAGGGCTTTGACCGCACCGACGGTCCTTATCGCCGTCCCATACGGCGATAGCCCTCCCTGTCGCCGTTTCATCTGGCGACATAAGACCAAAACTGCAATTTTTTTAGCCAACATTTTATTTTTGAAAAATCATAAAAAAAATAAAAATAAAAAAATTCCATATTTCTCTTCTTCCTTTTAAACTCGTGTGACAGAAGAGGGGGCACACGAAGGGGCGTGTCTAATTTGCAGGCGACGCCAGGGAGAGCACCGTGCGCCCATGCTACAGGGAAAAAACTGGCGCTCCCACCTCGCATGGCTCCTGCGCACATGCATGCACTGATCCAGCTCCTGTGCACTGCTTTCCGCATGCTTTGCTCTGGCTCATGTACAAACAAATGTCAATGATCCGGCTCCTGTGCATTGCTCTGGCTCCTATACAAACAAAAGTTTTGTAATACAATAAAAAAATTGTAAGCAGAAAAATTTATGTTTATAAAATTTTACGAAAAATATTTTGTAATAAAAATCTTGAACGAGCAAACTTTTGATTGGTTGCGACAAAATTTTTCAGGGCTAAAATTTTTCAACAAACTTTGCTTGCATATTTGCAACAAAATTTTGTCAACAATTTTTTGCTTGCTTGTGACAAATTCTCCAGCGCCAAAATTTTTGCAACAAAACTTTATCAACAAACTTTTGCTTGCTTACGACAAAATTTTTCAGTGTCAACAAAATTTTGTCAAAGTATTTTTGAAGAGAGGATAAAGAGTTGGTAGAAGAGAGAGATACACAGACGCGTGAGCCGTACGGCATGGTCCCATTCACGTGAGGGGAGTTAGCACACGCTAACAGGAGTCGGCGGACTGACGTGCGGTGCGCGAGCGTACGGACCGCAGGAAGCGGCCGGCTTTAATTTTGAGATTGCGCACACGAAGAAGGTTCAGTGCGCGGCTCACCTACCAATCTCACTGGCAACATGCGCATCTAGGCATCTCGCCAATAAGCCGACGGAAAGCCAAATCCAAGTTCACACGTTCATTCACCGAAAAGGTCCAAAAAGAAGACCGTGCAAGCACATAAAAATTTATTTTCAACCCTAACCTCGCTCAAACAAGTCAAACGGCCCCCCCTGTCCAGCTGTTCTTGTACTCGCCCTTCCTCCTGTCCTCGCCGCGGCCACCAGCCTCCTCCATTGCTCCATCGCCGCCATGGCCGTCCACGCCCACGCCCGGCTGCTTCTGCTGCTCCTCTCCACCCTCCTAGTCCTACTGCACGCGCCGGCGCCGGCTGCGGCAGTCGCGACGAGCTGCGAGCCGAGGGTGTGCGGCAACCTGACCATCGCCTACCCGTTCTGGCTCCCGGACAACCAGGCATCCACCTCCTCCTCCTCCCCGGCGGCGGCGCCGCCGCCGTGCGGCCCGTCGGCGTTCCAGGTGAACTGCAGCGGCGGCGTTGCGTCGCTGGCGCGGTCCTTCCAGGGCGGGTACAAGATCCTCCGCGTCTCCTACTCGAACCGCACCCTCGTGGTCTCCAACGGCAACGTCCAGACGGACGCCGCCGGCTGCCCGGCGCCGCGCATCGACGTCTCCGCCAGCCTCAGCCTCGCGCCCTTCTCCGCCAGCGCCGCCAACGCCCAGCTCCTCTTCCTCTTCAACTGCACCGCCGCCAACGGCGGCGGCGGCGGCGAGTTCGTGAACGTGACGTGCCCGGGGGATCAGGCCGTGGTGCGGCTCGACGCGAGGTACAACACCTCCGCCGCCAGGGCGGTCGCCGGGAGCTGCGGCTACTCCGTCGTGCCGGTGCTGCAGCCGGGGTTCGCCGGCGCGAGCGCGAGGGACTACCCCAAGCTGCTGAGGGGCGGGTACCTGCTGGAGTGGCGGGCGGCGCCCGGCGACTGCGCGGCGTGCAATGCCAGCGGCGGCCGGTGCGGGTACGACGCCGACGCCGACGCGTTCGCCTGCATTTGCTCCGACGGGTCGACACGTCCGGCAAGATGCGGTATGCGTATTCTTCCTTTGTTACTGAACTTAAATTTTTATTATCCTTCTTCAGTTCTTCTTGTTCAGATCAACGGTGGCGCAATCTGAAACCTGAAATGCTATACGTCTAGGCTGATATTAGTTTCAAATACATGTATTCTGAATTATTTTGGGATTGCTTCCATGCTAAGTTCCTAACAAACTCGTAATTTTTAGCTTGTGATCTACACCACACTCTGGAAAGAAATAGCTTTAAGTCACTTTCAGAACCATTTACCTTTTAGCTTTTACCTTTTAGGACGAGGTAATTCATCATCAGACGACTACTACCAATAGTTCTTTCTCAAAAACGATCGAGTACACATAGCATTGACCTGTTTTAGTACTACTCCCACCTAAATTAAGGTCAGCAATTCTGAGGCATGACCTCATCGCGTCGACTAGTTCTATCCCGATTCAGAATGGATTCCCAACAGGTCCATTCGACTCGCAAAAATTTAAGCAGAGACGCCAGCAGCCGGAAGCATCGGCCATGGTCCTCTTGCTATCGCCGACGTCGACGGCGCAGCAGCAAATGAAAGCCACAAGAGAATTGGCGGCGAAATGTGGATGCCCACCTTCTTATCCTTGACTTTTACAAACCACACGCGTGAGAACAAAGATCCAATCCAACAAACTACGTGTCTCCGGAAATGGCTTTTCTGCTAGTTTGATTAGTGGCCATTTCCCGCATGCGTACATCGTGTGAATTGGACGGGGGCAACGGCAGTCGTGGCCTTTGAACTAATTCTTGTTCGTCTACATGTTCATTCGATGCAATGTATGCAGGTAGGTGTAGGTCGACTATCGATCAGTTAAGTTCATACTCAGATTGAATAGAACATGAATGTTTTATGTTTAGCCAGACCTGTATTTTGCCTTTGTGTCACTGTCTTGGAGTGCTTGTTGAAGATTAGGAGTCCAGATGCGTATTAGTCGCACCAACTGTGTTGTAGTTGCGAGACGAATTCAATGACGCAAGTAGTAGCAATTGTTATTTTCTCGTCCAATTGCAAAAGGCGGACGTCAACTGTATATGCTGTATCACCGTCGTGTTTAACTAGTCTCTGGTAGGTAATGCTTGGATTCTTCAGCGTGATTAGTCAGAGAAATGTTTCGGTCATTTGCTTGATTGATGACAATTGCCATTTGTCTACCCCATATGGATTATTCTGAGTAAACACAAACTGTATCGGATCACGTTTAACTACACGTTTTGCTTGGATTCTTTCAGTAATTAATCAGGCAATTACTGTTTTGGAGTGTAGTAGGGTATTAGGAGCCCAGACGAGTATTAGTCGTACCAACTGCTATTGCGAAATCAATGACGCAAGTAGCAATTGCCATTTGGTCATCCTGTTGCATAAGGGGTACACCAATTGTATCACTATCATGTTTAACTATTCTTTGTCATCATGTATCTCTTGGATTCTTCAGTAATTAGCCACAGAAATGCTTCGGTCAGTTGCTTAATTGATTGACGAAAATGTTCGTAGACTGAAACCAAACTCAAATGACTTTTTGTCCTTGCAGATGCAAAGAAGTCCGGCAAGGTCACTCTGATAGGTATGCATTTCAAAGTGCATGCATGCTTTGCATGTTATTTCAATCTTTCAGATACACGTCATGATCAGTTGCAGGAAAAAAAAAGTTACAAATCATGATTACTGTACTGTCACAAACTGCAGCAAATCCACTCGCTGATACCAACTCATGTTCAATATGTTTCAGTATCTCTGTCGATCACATTCGGCCTGCTGTTGGCAGCACTCCTCATCCTCATCAAATTCCGTCGACGAATTAATCACAGCTTCAGTTTACCCAGCATCATGGACAGACGACGCGCCAGTAGCGACACCGCAAACGTCGAAAAGCTCCTGCAAAAGTACGGCGCCCTGGCACCAAAAAGGTACAGGTATTCGGAGCTCAAGAAGATCACCGACTCCTTCAAGCACAAGCTCGGCGAGGGCGGTTACGGCGCGGTGTTCCGCGGCGTCCTTCCCGGCGCCGGCGGTGGAGCTCCTCGCGAGGTCGCCGTGAAGGTCCTCCACCACTCGAGACCCAACGGCGAGGAGTTCCTGAACGAGGTGATCAGCATCGGCCGCACCTCCCACGTCAACATCGTGACCCTCCTCGGCTTCTGCCTCGAGGGTCCCACCAGGCGCGCCCTCGTCTACGAGTACATGCCCAACGGCTCTCTCGACAGGTACATCTACTCCTCCTCCGCCGCCGCCGCCGGCGACCCGCCGGCGGCGGCGCTGGGGTGGGAGGCGCTGCAGGAGATCGCCGGAGGAATCGCTCGGGGGCTCGAGTACCTGCACGAGGGATGCAACACGCGGATCATCCACTTCGACATAAAGCCACAGAACGTGCTACTGGACGGGGATCTCCGGCCAAAGATCGCCGACTTCGGGATGGCGAAGCTGTGCGACACCAAGGAGAGCATCCTGTCCATGGCGGACGCGAGGGGAACCATCGGGTTCATCGCGCCGGAGGTGTTCTCGCGAGGGTTCGGGGTCGTGTCGGCCAAGTCCGACGTGTACAGCTACGGGATGCTGCTGCTGGAGATGGTCGCCGGGGGGAGCAACGTGAGGGCCTACGCCGCCGAGAAGTCCGGCGACGGCGGCGAGCTCTTCTTCCCGCTCTGGGTGTACGATCACCTCCTCGAGGATGGCGGCGTGCTGCAGATGCAGAGCGGCGGCGGGGGCGCCGGAGCGGGAGAGGAGATCGCGAGGAAGATGGCGCTGATCGGGCTCTGGTGCATCCAGACCGTGCCGGCGAGCAGGCCGTCGATGAGCAGGGTGCTGGAGATGCTGGAGAGGAGCATCCACGAGCTGCCCATGCCGCCGCGGCCGTACCACGCGTCCCCGTCCAACTCGCCGTCGCCGTCGCACCCGTCGAGCTACCCGTCTTCTACCTCGGATTTCACTCTACGGTGCGTTTTATCTGCATTCTGATTCTACTTTGTGCAGTGTCGATTGCTTGTTGTGTTTTACGTTGGTCACTGACGGAATTGTCCCGATCTTTTCAGGAGCTCAAGATTGCTTACACCAGAGAGCACAGCGTAACGGGAGGATTGGAGTAGCAGAAGACCAAGTTGAATTAGATATTATTTTTTGTTATTGACACGTAGATATACTTGGAGAGAATGAAGAATCAAGATAAGTTGACAACAGATTCTTTCGTACAGTTTAGTTAGAGGGGCAAATACAAGCATGAACATTATGTAACAGAAATTAGAGGGGCGGATAGTATACTTGGGGATAAGTTGGGAACACAAGTTGTTTCGTGTAGTTTGGGGGTAGAGGGGCAATACGAGCATGAACATTATGTAACAGCAATGTAATGTGCAGTCCAGTGACTTACGTAGATTTAGATACTGTGCAATCAACATTATATAGGTTGTTAATGAAGCACAAGCAGCACTACTACAGAAACGATTTGTAGGTGTTGGCCATTTTCTTTCCAGGCGCGGACGGAAAGTCACACCGCACCTACAAATATGGGAACGCACTGTAGCGATGGTCCGTTGCTAGAGATAAATATGTAGGTGCGGACCATGAGGAGGGACGTTCCTACAAATGCTTCTTATTTTCAGGTGCGGGTGTTACTACCGACCGTTGCTGAAAATTACCATTTCCAAGCGCTGCCGATGCTGACGCCCGGCGCTGTTGATGTCCACATTTTTAGGTGCGGACGGCACAACCATCCGGTGCTAGAAATACACATTTTCAAGCGCTGGCCTTCGGTTCGTCTGTGCCTGCTAATGGTAACATTTGCAAGAACGGATCAAAAGAGCACCCGAACTCATAGAAAACATTCTAGCAACGGCTGATGTAACCAGCCGCGCCTGCAAATAGTTCCTACAAATGGCGCGAACGCCTCTGTTGCAACAGACAGGCAAGCTGCAGCGCGCGCGAAACGGAGGAGGTGCTGCTGGTTTTCCCAAAAATAAAAGTAGATGAGAGGAGAATGATTTCTGGAGTCATTGGGTATAAAGAGGTACGTATATGTGAATCTACAGTTGTGTGTGGAATTTGCTCAAGGATCTCTCAATTACGTTTTTGTTGCGCATAGCAAATCCGTGGTGGTTTAGCTTTTCAGAACATAATTTAGTTCTTTTTTATGGATGGAGTTACCCTAGAGAACAAGATTCACCCTTAATTTTACGTCAATTTCAATGTCTAGTCTCATTCATCAACAGAGGATGAGAACTTTGTTACTATACATGATGTTTCTGTGCACACGTGCCTTTGACATTAATGAATTTATTTTGTTTAGGTGAAGTGATGGATAGGTCATGGATGTACCATTCACCAAGGACGGGGGACTATTTCCGCGAAGAACTGGACAAATTTATTGAAGCTGTAGAGAACAACGCCTTAATAGAGAAGACAAAGGACATACGTTGTCCATGTAGAATCTGTAAGAACATGAGAGTATTCAATGAGACAACTTCAATCAGATCCCATGTAATGGTTTATGGTTTCGTTGCCGACTACACAATCTGGCGATTCCATGGAGACAAAGCACCCCCATCCGTCGAGACCAGTGTGGATCCTCTTCAATCGATTATGCAAGACCAGAATTTCATTGCAATGAACGATGCTTATGATGAGTATGTTGATAGCGGAGATGATGGTGGTGGTGATGGTGGTGGTGATTTTGATGTTGGTGGTGGCAGTGATGCCATTGACGGTGGTAGCGGTGATGGTAGAAGTGATGATGAATTAGATGATAGTGATTTTTTGGGCCAGTTATTGCAACAAACAAAAGCAGAAATATTAATTGGTAGTGCAAAACACTCTGCAAACTTTGAGATGGTTAAAAAGGCTGCATCAGAAAATGTGTACGACTGTTCAAAGGGGTGTCCGAAACACTGGACCGTACTTCGATTCATACTTGAGTTGTTGATTCTAAAGGCTAAATATGGCTGGTCTGACACTAGTTTCAATGATCTTCTACGAATCTTGGCTTGGTTGCTTCCAAAGCCTAACAGAGTGCCCACCGACACATATCGTGCAAAGAAGGTCATTAGTCCATTCACAATGGGTGTGGAAAGAATTCATGCATGTCGAAACCATTGTATCTTGTATCGTGGAGATGCATTCAAAGACTTGGTCAAATGCCCGGTATGTCAAGCTAATCGGTACAAAAACAATATGAGTTATTGTGGGGAGGATGAGCATGGTCCAAGTGACAGGAATAAAAGGCTAAGGAAGGGTGCAAGGAAAGGTGTGGCCCCTAATGAGCATGCAGAAGCTCCTTTAGGCGGTGATGATCCTAAACAAAGAAAAATTCCAGCCTTGGTCATGTGGTACCTCCCAGTTGTTGATCGCCTTAGGCGTTTCATCTCAAACCCTAAGGACGCTGAACTCATGCGCTGGTGGGATTCGGATAAGCGCAAGAAGGGGGACGGAAAGCTTCGCCATCCATCTGATGCTCGCCAATGGAAAAAGTTCGATGAAAAGCATAAAGATTTTGCACAAGATCCAAGAAATGTTCGGTTTGCATTGAGTACAGATGGAATGAATCCATTTGGTGAAAGAAAAAGTGTACACAGCACATGGCCAGTGATGTTGACAATGTATAACTTGCCTACATGGTTGTGCCAAAAGCGAAAGTACATTTTGCTATGTATCCTAATACAAGGTCCAAAGCATCCTGGCATAGATATAGATGTGTTTCTTGAGCCTTTGATGCAAGAGATGGAAACTTTATGGAAGGTGGGTATCGACATGATTGATGGCTTTACAAAGTTGCCCTTCAAGCTAAGAGCCATGATATTCGTAACCATCAATGATTACCAGGCGTTGTTTGTCTTGTCTGGACAGGTAAAAGGTAAGGCGGGATGTGCAGTATGCATGGATAATGACGACGGATGGTATTTCCTAGAAGGGTTTAGAAAGGGAGTTCACCTTAGGTACAGACGGTTCTTAGTGGAAGGACACAAGTATCGAAGTAAAAAGTTCTATAAATTCTTTGGTGGCTTGGCAGAGTTAGATTATGCTCCAGAGAAACACGATGGGCACTATGTTCTCCATATGGTCAAGAACATCAAGGTACCTTATGGAAAGATGACAAAAGATGGGAAGAACAGAAACAGAGATAAACTACCTATCGACGGTGTTCCATTCAAGAAGCACTCAATCTTCTTTAAGTATTTGCCATATTGGGAGGACCTAGAAGTACGCCATGCCATCGATGGCATGCATATGAAGAAAAATGTATTCGGTAACATAATTGGGCTATTGTTGGATGCACCTGGCAAGATAAGGGATACCTTGAAGTCACGTCAAGACCTAGTACACATGAATATCAGGACTGATCTTCACCCTATTGACATAGGGAATGGAAGATATGAACTTCCCCAGGCTAGCTACAACTTGACAATAGATGAGAAGAGGGCGATATGTGAGTGTTTACGAGGCATCAGAGTGCCGAGTCGCTTCTCATCCAACATCAAGAAACTAGTTTCGATGACAGACCTATCGTTATCTGGATATAATTGTCACGATAGCCATATGATGCTTACAGTGTTTCTTGCAATTGCAATCAGGGCAGTCAAGCCAACATATATAAAGATGGTGATCACTCGGTTGTGTTACTTCTTCAACAAAATTTCTCAGAAGGTGATTGATGAAGACGAATTGGATGATCTACAGGTATTTATTGCTGAGACTATGGTGCAGCTGGAGATGTGCTTCCCTCCATCCTTTTTTGATGTTACTGAACACCTGATGATTCACATGGTTGATCAGATACGTGCATTGGGTCCTATTTACTTACATGAAATGTGGACGTATGAGCGCTTCATATCAATTCTAAACCGATACGTGCATAATCGTGCTTGCCCTGAGGGATCCATGGTGGAGGGATACAGTACTGAAGAAGTGATCGAGTGTTGCCTAGCTTACCTAAAGGATATGGGAGGGCTTGGTTTACCTGTTCCACACCATACGGGGAGGTTGGACGGGAAAGGCACAGTGGGGAGGAAAACTTTCAACGATAAGGATTTGAAAGCAGTGGAACAAGCACATTACAGCATCCTACAACACCTATCCATAATGGAACCATTTTTCGAGCAACACTTGGGTATAGTTACTGCAGAAAGTAATGGCCGCTCCCAAGATTGGATCATGAGGGAGCACAAACATCGATTCATGGCATGGTTGAAGGATCTCAACCTTCCATATGGGGAAACAATGGAAGAACAAACGATTAAAAGATTAGCATCAGGCCCATCTAGCCAGGTTACATCATGGCAAGGATATGATATTAACGGATACACATTTTATACGGCTACAAAGGACAAGAAAAGTGTCTCTCAAAATAGTGGTGTACGTATTGAGGCACTAGACGACCAGACTGGGCAAAATATCACATATTATGGCATCATAGATGATATATGGGAACTAGACTATGGCCCAAATATGCAGATCCCCGTTTTTCGGTGTCGATGGGTAAAACACCTACAGGGTGTCACGGTGGACAACTATGGTCTCACAATTGTGGACCTAGAAAATGTTGGTTACAAAGGTGACCCTTGGGTACTTGCTTCACGAGTTGCACAAGTTTTGTACGTTATTGATCCTTCGAAAAAGCAGAAGCACATAGTTGTCTCTGGAAAACAATCTATTATAGGAGTCGATGGCATCGAGGACGTTGAAGAATACAATCACTACGCCGAGATGAGTTTATTTACAGACCTTCCACAGAAGATGAACATTGTAGAAGCAAGCATCAAGAAAGATGAAATACCCTGGGCACGAAAGGATGGACATCCGAGAATTGTTTCTAGCTAATACAACTAGTAATATGAATTTTAATTTAATTTGTATTCATATATATTGTTCTATGCGTTGTTGTAATTCACGGATGAAGTGTTTGATCCGACGCATAAAAAATCTAGCTGAACGGATGATGTCTTTGATTTGTTAACTCATAGGACGATTCAGAATTTGTAGGCACAAGGCTTAGTTTGAAGCGTCGTATAATACTGTATAAGATGCTTGCACGCAAAAACACCCTCAGTTTCATCCGACGCTCTGGACTTTACTGCATTGGAATGACGTGCACCTCTGATTATGTCCGCCGTTCATTTGCTATTTATCCGCCACGGGCTATTTCGAAGGCGACGTATAATACTGTGAGATAAGCTTACAGACCCTTTACAGCACCATTTCATCCGATGATTTGAGTATTACTATGTCTGATAGAACGGTGCACTCTCCTACCAAGTTGATGACCCCATCATTGACATATAAGTCCGATCTAAGTTTTTATCCAAGCATCGGATAATACTGTGGAGTAAGGTTGTATGCACTATCTATGCCACCCTTTCATCCGACGCTTTTCTTTGACGGATGGAATGGCTCGCTCTGTTGCGGCGTCGCTGCCCACCGTACAATTCGCTATTTGTCCGTCTAGAGCGTTTTTCTTAGCGTCGGATCATCCTGTGCACTAAGCTTGTTTGCCCACCCGAAATGCTTTACTGTCGCTGCCCACCGTACAATTCGCTATTTGTCCGTCTAGAGCGTTTTGCTTAGCGTCGGATCATCCTGTGCAGTAAGCTTGTTTGCCCACCCGAACTGCTTTACTGTCGCTGCCCACCGTACAATTCGGTATTTGTCCGTCTAGAGCGTTTTGCTTAGCGTCGGATCATCCTGTGCAGTAAGCTTGTTTGCCCACCCGAAGGGCTTTACTTTCTTTATGCAGTAAGTTATATTGTGCACGCATAAATATCAACCTTTTATTTAAACCTGAATTTAACATACTCATACATCAAAAGCCACCGAGACGTGCAATTTAACATGTCCATATATAAAAAAATATAAAAGACATCAAATTTAACATATCCATGCATCCAAATAATCATACGTGCTTGCATTAGCACAAAATGACATGTGCACACATAAAAAGCGAACAAGATCCATACAAAACACCCTGGTAGCACAAAATAACATGTCCGTACATGATGATTAAAAAAAGTTCTGAATAAACGCCCTCACAGAGGCTGCTGACGACACGGGAAGGGCTGGCCAGGAGGTGGAGATGAATGCTGGGCAGCTGGTGGTGAGGAAGGCTGCGCAACTGGTGGTGAAAGCTCTGTCAATGTGGAAGGTTGTATCACAAATCTGGACGCGTCGTCATCGTCGTCGTCGGATCCGGTCGTTGAGTCATGATGCTGGAGGTCACATGTAGTACCTGGGGCAACGGCCAAATCTGAAGTCGCAGAAACATCAAGAGAGACCATCCCCGCTATCTCTGGCCTACTGCCACCCTGAGTGCTCAACATCTCTAAGCCTGCACCATCATCTCCCATCCCAGCATCAATGTGTTTAGCAAACTCTCGTAGAGTAGAATCAGTGTCGCCAAGGTGCCCAACGTCGTGTGGAACTGAAGGAACGATAGAGGTGAAGACAGGGCTTGCACTAAACTGATGTGGTGCCATATCTGAGCTGAGAGCACTTGTGGTGAATGGAGTGGCCTGTGTCTGCGGCTGCTGCTGGTCCCTGAGCTGTCCCGGAGTAGGTGGTAGCTGAGTAATTGCAGAAGTAACACCAAACTGAGGAAGAGTGAACTGCTGTGCCATCGGGAGCTGAGGCTGAGCCACGCCGGTGTGCTGAAACAACGATCCAAGGCAACTACCCAAGTAACCAAGCATCTGAGCCGTGATCTGCTGCTGCTGGAGGTTATGCATCCTCATTGTCTCCTGCTGTTACGTGAGAGCCTCAAGCGCAATCTTATGCTGCTCCTGCTGACGGAGGATCATAGCCTCAAACCTATCTTGTCGATCGTCAGCCCTGCGCTGGTGCTCTGTCATGGCAGCGAGAATGTCAGGGTTGCTGTCTAGCTGCGTGACCCGAACGGGACTCTCAACTGCTGGAGAAGGTGGTGCATCATTTTCCAATGGATGCTGAGAAGTGCCAGCCTCATCATCGTGCGAACGGAGGACACGGTAAGTAGGTGCATATTCCTCGTCTGCATCACTAACATCAGAGTCCGTGGCTAGGTAAGCTGGTAACCGTGCCTCTGCTAGAGCAAGAACCTCATCCTCAGCTGCAAATGTGTCCTGCTCTACTAGAGCTCGATGTTGTGCCTGGCGCTCGAGCTCAACCTGTGCTTGCTTCATCCCTTTGCTGGCCCTCCTCTTGTCACCAGGTGCGGTAGGTTTGTACTCCTGGAACTCAAACCGTGATGACTCGAGCTCGAATATGTGACATCGATGACCCAGACTACCAAGGATTAGGCTGATCCAGTGTGCATAGGCCTGCTGCCGACCAACTCCCATGCCATCAAAGATGGCGTCCTCAAGCTCACATAAGAAAAAATCAACAATGTCAAACTGTATGTTATTCATGATCGCCAATAGGAGCCACTGCTGGAGCCCTGTCATTGCCTCAGCATTGCCGACACGGTAAAGAAGTGACCTCCTGAGAGCATGGTGAACGACATATGCTTCATCTGTCAGGTTACTCGGAACGCGAGGTGTGCCGGGTAAAAAGGGCTGACGAAAAAGGTGACCAATCTGCTCATCTGTCGGAACGCAGCTTGGTGACTTTGAGCGTCTTGGAGGGTCAACATCCCCGTAACACTTATAGTGAAGGGACATATCAGTCATCTCAACACCAAGATATTCTGTGATGCACTTCCTCTCGAGCCTCCACTGCTCACCCTTGAACATGAACCTAATGTAAAGTTGGTTGTAATCTATCCAAAGTGTAGAGTAGAACACCCGAACCCAAACAGGGACGAAGCGAGAGTGCTCACTGAGTAGAGGGACGAGCCCTGGAAACTTTGAGAAATGGGCTAGTATATCCGCTCCACCTGCTGCAACTGCCAGCCGATCCCAATTAAGCATCCTATGTTGACTCAGCCGAACACCACTGCGGCGATAGGCGTTGTAAAAGCTTTCCTGAAGTAGTGTCCAGAACCTAGGGTCGACGTTGTCGTCTCGGTGAGGGGGAAACCACTCGTCAATAGTAACATCCCTGAGCTTCTTCACATTCGGCCCACGCATATTTCTCAAATCTCGAAGTAAAACTGTGGTACCCTGAGGAGGAGCAGTTCCTCGCACTCGCTGCCCACTGCTAGAACTGCTGCTGCTTCCTTTTTCTGATTCAGACTCCCTGTCACATCCTTGCGTGACTACTGGTGATCGGGCACTTGGCCTCTGAACTTTACCACCCCGTGTGACTACTGGTGATCGGGCACTTGGCCTCTGAACTTTACCACCCCGTGTGCGAGCCCGAACTGGTGCTGTCCGTGCCTGAGTCTGACTCTGGGAAGGTGTCTGACGAGTACGCACTGACCGCCGTAGTGCTGTAGCACCCCCTTCCCCTTCTTGTAACTCACCCTCACCTGCTCCTGCTGAACCAGGGATCACAATACCCCTCTGCGGCTGCCCCTCTGTGTCGGGAACTCGCAGAACCTTCTCTCTCTCACGCTCTTCACGAGTCCGCTTTTTCCTCGATTGTTGAACCACCTTTTCCTTTCCCTTCTTCTTACCAGCCATCTGCATAAAAATAAGCCAAAAAGATGGTTTCAACATATAAAATAATGGGACTGAGCATGGATGTACAACAACAAAAGATGATATAGCTACCTACCTCAACACAATCACTACATCATTACATAAAATTCCAAATGAGATCTAATTTGAATAAAATTCGAATTTGAGATGCGTCATGAATTTAACTCAAATTTCTATAATATGGACATACATTAGTTGACATTTGTACTGAATATCTTCAATTAGGATCATGATAAGGTACCAGCTGAAGGAACCTGTGTCGTGCATTCTCAATCATCAAGTTCCCTATTGCAGAGAGCATTTGTAGCCAACAATTTCAGAGGTTAAACTAAACTTTAGAAGAACCTTTTCTGAGAGGCTACTCAATAGTTGGTATGAGTTAGTAGGAATAGTGACTGCGGTGAGCTATGATGGAGAGGTTGACTCACTGGTGTGGCAATATACTAGTAATGGTACTTATACCTCTCGGTCTCTAAAAACAATTTGTAGCCAACAAAAAAAAATTAAGGAGCTAATCTGGCAGTCTAGATTTCAAGAAATCAACCGAATAAAAATGCAGCTATGGTAGTAACTCAAGCCGTATATTGTGTATATATAAACACAAGCGTTCAACAAACTAGCAATTTGTCAAGACATTGAAATAAGTGTAGATCGATTATTGTGCTCACCACTGGAAAAAGATTGGAGACAAGAGGCAGCAGCCGTAGCAGATCGGGGTGACGCTGGGGTCGTCGGGCGAGGGCCGGCACCCGCGGTGTTGGAGCCCGCGGCGGCGGCCACTGGCCGGGACCCTAAGGTGTGGGTACACCGGCCTGGGCGGCCGTTTCCAGCGCGGGGTAGGGAAGATTTGGCGGCGGTGGCAAATGCGAGGCGGTTGAGATGCACGCCCAGCGAGTTGGAGACCGGAGGCGGCAAGGGGGAGAAGGGCGTGGGGGTGGCCGGATGCGGGAAGGGAGAAGGGCGTGGGGCGGCCAGATGCGGCAAATAGGGAGGAGAGCGTGGTGGCGGCAGGCTTGGAGGAGCAACTGAACGGCAACGGAGGCGTGGGCTGATGGAGCGGCCCAAACGAAGGGATAAGAATCGGTTAGGTCAGCACAGTTTTATCCGACGCTCCAAGATTTCATCGCTTCAGATGAAATTGGCAACTGCGGGTGCAACGGTTTAATCTGACGCAAGTAATTTATCAGGCGTCGGATTAAACGGCTAGCCAAATAAAAAACGACATTAATACATAATATAATCCGATACAGGGCAACTGTGGGTGAATGTTTCATCCGACGCAAGTAATTTATATGTCGTCGGATTAAACTGCAGAGCCAAATAGAAAACTACATTAATACATAGTATAATCTGATGCAGGTTATGTTTCACAGGTCGGATGAATTAAGTCAATTTGAGATCATCCGGCGACAGTCAATTTGAGATCATCGGTTAAAACCTCAGAACAAAATTAACTAACAAAAGTAACAAAGCATAATCCGGCACTGGTTCACGTTAAAACTTCGGATGAATAATGTACACAAGGGGAGCCAGGCCCCTTTACTCACTTTCTTGGGCACTCTCACACACATCAAGTGGAAACACGATCTCGAAACCTCATGGTGGATGTAGCGCTTCTGGCTTAAGAAGTATGACTCCTTGTGTGTTGAGTGCTACCCATCGATCACGAGAGCAGCGCGGCGCAAAATTCAGAAGCCGGTTCGAGAAACACCGAGAGATGACTATAAGGCTTAGGATTAATTGGATCTATCCCTTCATATTTTCCAGTGTTTTGACCCAAACCACTACTGTTTGCGCTGCATCTATCATCATATGATGCGCAAGAGAACACAGGCGTGGCGTGAGTGGACTCTCTTTTGGGTCTCCTCGCTACCGGCAGGTCTCGAGCACTCACAATTGTCTTTACGACCGGTTGGATCTCTTCTTTCTCGCTTTGCCCAGTGTACATAAGGGGAGCCAGGCCTCTTTATTCACTTTCCTTCGCATTCTCACACACATCAAGTGGAAAGACGATCTCGAAACCCCAGGGTGCATGTAGCGCTTCTGCCTTAAGAAGTATGATTCCTTGTGTGTTGAGTGCTACCCATCGATCACGAGAGCAGCGCGGTGCAAAATTCAGAAGCCGGTTCGAGAAACACCGAGAGATGACTATAAGGCTTAGGGTTAATTGGATCTATCCCTTCATATTTTCCAGTGTTTTAACCCAAACCACTACTGTTTGCATTGCATCTATCATCATATGATGCGCAAGAGGAACACGGGCGTGGCGTGAGTGGACTCTCTTTTGGGTCTCCTCGCTATCGGCAGGTCTCGAGCACTCACAATTGTCTTTACGACCGGTTGGATCTCTTCTTTCTCGCTTCGCCCAGTGTACATAAGGGGAGCCAGGCCTCTTTATTCACTTTCCTTCGCATTCTCACACACATCAAGTGGAAAGACGATCTCGAAACCCCAGGGTGCATGTAGCGCTTCTGCCTTAAGAAGTATGATTCCTTGTGTGTTGAGTGCTACCCATCGATCACGAGAGCAGCGCGGTGCAAAATTCAGAAGCCGGTTCGAGAAACACCGAGAGATGACTATAAGGCTTAGGATTAATTGGATCTATCCCTTCATATTTTCCAGTGTTTTGACCCAAACCACTACTGTTTGCGCTGCATCTATCATCATATGATGCGCAAGAGAACACGGGCGTGGCGTGAGTGGACTCTCTTTTGGGTCTCCTCGCTACCGGCAGGTCTCGAGCACTCACAATTGTCTTTACGACCGGTTGGATCTCTTCTTTCTCGCTTCGCCCAGTGTACATAAGGGGAGCCAGGCCTCTTTAGTCACTTTCCTTCGCATTCTCACACACATCAAGTGGAAAGACGATCTCGAAACCCCAGGGTGCATGTAGCGCTTCTGTCTTCAGAAGTATGATTCCTTGTGTGTTGAGTGCTACCCATCGATCACGAGAGCAGCACGGCGCAAAATTCAGAAGCCGGTTCGAGAAACACCGAGAGATGACTATATGGATTAGGGTTAACTGGATCTATCCCTTCATATTTTCTAGTGTTTTGACCCACTATTGTTTGCGTTGCATCTATCAACATATGATGCGCAAGAGGAACACGGGTGTGGTGTGAGTGGACTCTCTTTTGGGTCTTCTCGCTACCGGCAGGTCTCGAGCACTCACAATTGTCTTTACGACCGGTTGGATCTCTTCTTTCTTGCTTCGCCCGGCCAGTGCACGTAAGGGTTGGATCCTTGCTTCTCTCTGAGTAACACTTGATATTTAGAAGTGCATAATTCACTTGATCCTTGCTTCTCTCTGAGTAACACTTGATATTTAGAAGTGCCTAATTCACCCCTCCCCTCTTAGGCTAATACCAACTCTAATTTAACACGACAATTTCTCACTCACACAATTCTTACTGAATGAAACACTAATAAATGACACGTATCAAGCCTAGCACGACATATTCTCACTCACCACGAGCATTAGCCACTCTAGACACGAACATGCCAACCGAGTCACCTAAAACCACAAGCAAAACAGCTGCAATGGAACGCCAGCTGCATCCTCCGGCGTAGCACGAGCGGTGGCGTGGCAGATCTACACAAGTTGGCGGCGGACCAGGCTGGCGCACTGGTGTAAGCTGTACAAAAGGGTGCTCGACCTGCTGCGGCATAGCACGAGCTACAGGGTGCTCCGTGCTCGAGCTGCTGCGGCGTAGCACGAGCGGCGACGCGGCAGATCTACACTAGTCGGCGGCGGAGCAGGCCGACGCACTGGTGTATGCTGTACAAAAGGGGGTGCTCGGGTAGGTTTATCAAGACAAGAGTAATGTATGTGGGCCAAGATGTCTAAATTGGCGACCGACGCTCACAGTTTCATCCGGCGCAGGAAGAATTGTGCACGACAGCTGAACCCCTATTTATCCGGAGCTACTATGATACGTTGTGTTATACAACGTCGTGACTGTCGGATGATACTCTGCATCAGTTCTGAACCAGGCCATGATGTACAGTTTTATCCGACGTTACCACATTTGACCGGCCTGAAACTTAGACGCGTCATACTATCTGATGCATTCGTTCATGTAGCACCGTCCAGCACCGTCCGTAAATCTTGGTAACTCAACAGTGTCTCACAGTTTCATCCGATGCTCTCTAATATGCATGTGTAGTATGATCAGCGTTTCATACAACGGTGCCGTGGCCTGGCAAACATTTGCAAGGGCGGGCATCCTTGCTACCCGCGCTTGGAAATGGAGTTGTAGGTGCGGCTGTTCTTATTGCCCGCACCTGGAAATGTCTCGAGTATATATATGCCCACATCTTGGTTGGATGAGGTAAAAAATTTCACTTGAGCACGGTGAGGCGAAGCCCTGCCAAAATTTTTGGTGAACTCCCGCCGTCGGCCCCTGCCCAAGTCGCCGGCGGCCGTGCCCCCTCCGCCCATCCGGTCGGCGCCCCTTGGATCTGGTCGGCCACTCCGTCGTCCCCGTGGCCTTTTTTGGTGAACTCCCGCCGTCAGCCCCCGCCCAAGTCGCCGGTCGTGCCCCCTCCGCCCATCCGGTCGGCCCCTCCACCGTCCCCTTGCCCCCTCTGCCGTATCTCTGTTGGTACGGTCCACCCGCATCTCGATCCTCTCTGGGTCTTGTTCTTTGTTCAATTGCAGTAGTAAAAAGTTCTTTCCCTCACTTACTCGGGCATCCCTCTCAAAATTGTTTCATGTAGGCCTAGAGAATGGACTCCGAGTCCGACGAGGCATCCCACCCTGGAGACGATTGTTACAATATTGCAGAACTTGCTACGCAAATGGCTGCGTCCCAACATGATTGGGATGGCAGTCAATGTAGTACGGAAGATGCGTCCGAGGAAAGCAGTGATGAAGAAGGAAGCCTAGGAGTTGGTGGTGGTGGCAGGTTTGTGGATGGAGTATGGCAAGATCCAGAAGATCCACACCCTGTTCCAGCTAAGGAGCGTCGTTTGGAAATCGATCCGGATTACAATCCAATTAACGAGGTATTGCTGAACCTCAATGCAATATATTTGTATGCTTGATACATTTTGAATTGTTACATGCTAATAGTCTCACTTGCATCTTATTTTCTCACCAGATGCCTACGGCCAAGAGAAGTAAGCGTCGCCGACGTCGGCCAGCACACCTAGAGCCAGAACAAGAACAACAGGACATCGATACCTCGTCGGCACCACAACCTACATGTAGTACCTCTGTCAGTCAAATTAAAAAGAAAAGGGGGCAGCGAGGCAGGAACAAGTACCCTGAAGGCTCTTGGCAAGTAGATGAGGTTAACGCAGTAGGGGTGCCATTGCTGCCACTAGAGGTTGTTGCCAAGTTTTGCAATGCTGTAGGAGCAATAATCAGAACAAAAGTGTCAGTGGACCCTACAATCTCTTCCTGGAAAAAAGTGCCTAGTGGGAAAAAAGATAAAATGTGGAAGCTCCTGTCCAAAACATTTACCTTTCCCAAAGGCCTAGTGAAGAAAGTACAGAAGTACACTATGAAGCAACTAGGTGAGAGTTTTCGCCGTTGGAAGTATGAGCTAAATAAGAACTATGTCAAGGAAGGGCGAACACCCTTTGATGAGTATGGTGGTATAACACATGCACAGTGGGATGAGTTTGTTCGGCAAAGGACCACCGAGGAAGCTTTAGCCAAAAGTAAGGAGAATACAGAAAAATGTCTTTTGAACATACATCCAGTTCGCCTTGGTCCCGCTGGGTACAATGGGAAGATTCATAAATGGCGAGCAAAGCGTGCTGCAGCATTAGCTGCAGGGGAACCGGACCCATGGGAAGGCTTGAATGAGCGGGCATATAATTGGCGTGAAGCAAGGAAGATGGTTGAAAATGGTCAAGTTAAATTCTCACAGCCAGAGACTCAGGCAGTGGCAACCAGGATGGCAGAAATTGTTGAACTCCAGAGACAAGGCAAGTTCACAGCAAGTAGGGATAGAGATGTGTTGAGTGCTGCTCTTGGCTCGAGGGAGCATGGAGGCCGCGTTAGAGGCTTGTGCTCAAAGATGAGCATCAAGGAAGGCTTCCCAAATGATAGACATTGCTACAAGCGTCATGATCGCTACAAGGAGGAAATAAAAGAACTAGCTGAGAAAGCATTGCAAGAGAAGTTCAAGGATTATTTCATAGCTACACTTGCAGAGCAGCAGCAGCAAGGGCTAATGTTGAACCACCAACAACCAACGATTCCGATAGAGCAAAATCAACTAGTGCTCGTCCCTCAAGTTTGTCCAGTAGTAAGGACACAAGAAAATACACTGCAGGCTCGAAGCAGTGTTGGCTCTACCACAATGTCATCATATCCAGTAGATGATATAACCCTCAGTACTCCTTGCTCGTTGCATATTCCAATCGGCAGAGCCGGAAAGACAAAGGAGGTTGCAAAGGGGATGGCCAACCCATGCGAGAACAATTTGTTCGAAGGACGGCCCATTGAACCCCTATATGCATGCGTGCAAGTGGTTTCAATTGAACCGGATCAAGCTGAATTTGAGATAGACTTCTCCACTGCAGATGGGATCCAACTCCTTGGGCAAGCCGTTGGAAAAGAGATATTATGGCATAAACGAGAGATCATATTGGATCAAACACCACCATCTCCTCAGGATCCTACCTCAGCCACACCTTGTTCCAATGAAACAATTCATGATGATCAACATGCACATGAGGAACCAGAGTCCTTACAACCAACAGTCGAGGAGCACCATCAAGTAGAGGATCGTCCTTTCCCACAAGAAAATGAGGCCACACCTGAACCTACACTTGCGGCTCCAACTGTACAGCCCTCGCCGGCACAACTAAAGGTGACCAGGTCTGAGGCTACACTAGCGGCTCCAACTCTACAACCCTCGCCACCACAAGTAAAGGAGACCACACGTAAGCTTCCACTAGCCCCTAGAACGCTACAATTTGACGCAAGCCTAGTGGCCCCGACAACTCAATGTGACACTGCACCATGTGCTAAGGTGGTGGAAATGGAGGACAAGCATAGCAAAAAGAAGCAAAAAATCATTCCAGATCGTTCAAGCGAGGGTGATAAGGATAGAGTCCTCAAAACCAGCATTGGGGTTGGTGATATAATGGATTTGCCTGATTGTCCGGTTGACTTTGAGTATGGTAAACAGTTCCTGCCTGATTGGGCACTTGCAGTTATTCCATATGAGATGAGGAAGTTCCATAGTTGGTACCTTAAGGCACACAGATTAGGGCTACAATCAATATGGGCACGATACCCGCCACATATTTTTGGTCCCAAAGTTGAGAAACATGCTGACATCATCTTTGATTTCAAGTCCATCCATGCTATGTACCGCCTGAGGTCATTGGAGATAGACCTCATGAGGCTATGGTGCATGTAAGTGTTGCATTTCCATACTAACCCATATGCAATTTTTCGATACTCACCATATACCTCATGACTTGTGTATTCATTATGCATAGGATGCAAAGCCAATTATCAGATGTGTATAATGCAAAGGTGGGGTTCCTTGATCCTTATGCTATTTGCCAAGCAAGGCATTCTGAACCCACCAAGTGGAAAGATGATGACGACTATCTAGCTAAGTGTAAGACGCCTGAGGAGAGACAAATTGTTCGAGACAAAGCTCACAAAGAGGCAAGGTTTGTTGTATCGGCCTACATAACACATATGATGCAGCAATGGCAAGACAAGGACATCATCTGGGCCCCATACAACTTTGAGTATGTCAATTTGCATATCTTCTATTTTTATATATGTGTTTGTGTGCATATTTTGCTACTTATTAATAACTAGATATTACAATCATGCAGCAATCACTGGATCGCTTTAATGATTGCTCCAAAGGATGGTACAATTGTGGTCTTTGACTCATTGGATTACTCAAGAAGATCATACCATGAGTTCATATCCATCATACAAAAGTAAGATAATCCTTAACTTATTCATATATCATGATTAGATGATAATTTTTCCCTTGCTTTCAATAGTGCTTACAGGTTCTATGTAGCAAATGGAGGGATACATAATCCTGAAAAGAAAGAATTAATGACTGTACGCACAAACTTCCCGTGCCACAAGCAAGGATTTGGGACCCTACACTGTGGGTATTATGTTTGCGAGTACCTTAGGGTCAGCGGGGTCTATAGAACAAATCCTGAGGATGTAAGCAAATATTACATCAACTCATTAAATATTGCATATGTATTCGCATTACAATCTCTCTAACTCTTTTCCATGTTTTCTGGGCAGGTGCCACTGAAGCCATGTTACTCTAGGCAACTCGAAGAGAGACATCTCCTACAAGTGGTTGCTGATCTTTCCCGTTTCATAATGCACCAAGTGGTCAACCCCAAAGGCAAATTCTTCCACACTTCAAGGGACTTAGCGAAGATTGAAAAGTACCGTTCTCTTCGTGAGTGGGATGTTCACAACAGTGGTTGAAAAATAGTAGTTTGCAATGTACTTTGATCTGATATTCTGGTAGTACTTTGTTGTGGGGTACGTTGATGTGTGTAGTACTTTAATGTAGTGGATTGTACTACTTATAATGTTTAATATATCATTTGATCGCATATTATCCTTTTGATTTGGGCGATAAAAAGAATTTTGTAAATTTGGCGGGAATCAAAAATATAAATTTGGATTTGGCGGGCAGCCTGATGTATTACCAGGCACTGGCTGTAGGAACGCCCGTTGCTGCAAAGCATTTTCCAGGCGCGTGTGGTAAGAATGACCGTAGCTACAAATGCATTTGAAGGTGCGGGTGGTAGGATGGGCAGTTGCTGCAAATATATTTCCAGGCGCTGGTGGTAAGACAACCCGTTGCTACAAATGTATTTTCAAACGCGGGTGGTAATACAATCCGTTGCTGCAAATGGATTTTCAGCAACGGACTTTCACACCGTCCGACCCTGGAAATTGGTTTCTTGCAACGGACAACGCGATCGTACGACTCTGCAAACTAATTTCTAGCAACGGACCGACGCCCGTTGCTGCTAATGCGCTATTTTTAGCTGCAAAAAGCAGCAACGGGCGCGGCGCCCGCGCTAGGAAACCCCAAAACGCCCGCGCCTACAAACGGTATCTGTAGTAGTGCAGCCAGGAAAGTGAATCAAGTTCTTTTCTTCTTCTTTTTTGAGATATGGAAATTCAATCAAGTGATGATTTTGGTTCAGAAAGATACAGGCAAAACTAATGGAGCTGTAGAGAGACACGCCGCCGCAGTCAGTAGCGGCAGCACTGCGGCAGACCATCCCTTGCTGAATTTTGCACAGTACTATATATTTGGACGGACGACGTGCTGCCTCTGCGCAGAGAGTGGCACTTGAGTGATGGAAAAGTGAAAGCTGTTAGTTAGACAACAGTGTGTGCTAGGACTAAGATCATGTGAAATTAGGACTAAAACCACACACTGATTTGCTTCTTTTCTTAACAAATGTTCATCTTTTTATTGAAAGAACATAGGCATAATTCAAAGGTTATACAATAATATATTTTCTTTATTTTGCTTTAGACTTACCATTACGAAGCATGAATAAAATGAGTTGTCCCAAATCCCAATAGGATGCGTCTTGGTTAAGGATTAAGATGAGAAATGTGATCGGGGTGAGGGACAGGAAATGAATGGCTTGGGTGGGATTTCCAATTCGTTGATGTTCTTCTCCAACATTTCTGTGACTGTGCTCATGGCAGGGCGATTTCCCGGGGCCATTTGTATGCACCATAGACCAACTAGAGCCATTTGCTTTGCAGCCTCATCCAGCTCGCATGAGATTTCCTGGCTTTGCAAATCCTTCACTAAGAAGTCATAAATCCAGTTGGTAAAATAATCTTCTCCAGAATTATCAGTATTTTCTTTAGTGTCTGTCTTTCCTCTTACCATCTGTAGCATCATCATTCCGTAGCTGTAAACGTCTGACTTTGTAGACACAACTCCAAATCCTCTATAAAACACTTCAGGAGCAATGAAACCAATGGTGCCTCTGGCATCAGCCATCGAGAGAGCACTATCCTTGAGGTGACACAGCTTTGCCAATCCAAAATCAGCAATTTTGGGGCAGAAGTTTTCATCAAGAAGGATGTTGTTGGGCTTAATATCAAAATGGATGATGCGGGTGCTGCAGCCCTGATGCAAATATGCCAGACCTTGAGCAATGCCAACAGCTATTTTCCTCAAATTTTCCCATCCAAGTGCTGACTTTAAACTCTCTGAATAAATATACTTCTCTAAAGAGCCATTGGCCATGTACTCATAAACAAGGGCTCTCTTAGATCCCTGTAAACAAAAACCAAGTAAACTGACAATATTAACATGAGAAGTCCTACCAATACTGGTGACTTCATTTAGAAATTCCTCTCCGTTGCCTTTGGATCCTTTTAACAGCTTCACAGCAACCATACGGCCATCTGGTAGATTACCCTTGAATACTGTACCATAACCTCCCTCTCCTAATTTTTCATTGAAACATCTTGTTATTTTCTTCACATCAGAGTAACTGTACCTCTTTGGGGTCAGTGATTGATATCTCCTTAGTATCTCTTCTGTGTTTGATTTACTCTGAGCATGCTTTGGGAGAATGAACAGATTGAACTTTTGTTTCTGACGGTATATGACCCAAACAAGACATGTGAAAAACACACCAGCTGTAGCCGACAAGGAACCTATAATTTCAAAAGAAAGAGTACAAACCTCAAAGGAAATACACTTGTAGCATATGAAATTTCCATTCATAACTATAATTTTTTTGTGAACATTATAATGCAATATTATTAATTGGTCTTTTTCCTAGAGTGTTTTTGAAATATCAGATATAGATATATGCAGACTGAAAGAAAAATAAGTAAGCATATTCTGTTATCACGTAAAAGCATGAGGCGAACCTGCCAGTGTTAGTTGACACTTTGGACACTACATGCTTGCATAGCTGAACAGGCGAAAACAAGACATACCTATTAAAATTAATTTGATGTTGCGCCTCCCATCTGCAATAGATACTAATTGATTTAACAAAATTTCAATCACAATGGTAAAAAGAAAATTTCCAAGAATGAGAATCATAGTGTTATTGGAGAAAACTAGAAAACATATGTGATGTTACCCGTGATGGTGGATTAAGGCTGACCCATTGTGCTTTACTAGGACATCATGGTACTATTTAATTTTCTCAATATTTTGTTTTTTTATGGATGACATTTACTTTCTAAAATTATTGCTTCCATTTTCCTCCAAAAAAGTTACATTCAAGTTTTCTTTACCAATTTAGGGGGCTAATTCTACTCCGTTGTAAGTTCCTTAACATTAATAAGTAGGTGAGCATATTTAATATGCCATAATAGTCTACTGACATGAAAACATTTTTTTTTTAAATTTCAAATGGAGTAGAAGAACCTGAACTTCTGTACATCAAAGCTCTGCTTCTGTTCTCATTAATTGATTTTATTTTAAAAATCTCACAAATGAACTTACTAGATGTCAGCTGCCACGTCAAGAGGAAGCCGTCGCTGATGAGTTGCTCATATTTGCTTGCATTCACCTTGCCGAATGTCCCCATCACCGGCACAAGGGTAGTGCTGCAGCCCTCCACTGAGTACTGCGTGTAGTTGCTCGAGTAATTGTAATGCCCTCCAACTCCAACACGAACAAACGAGCTGCTGCTGCATTTCGTCTCCACAAGCCCCCTTTCCGCCTCTGGTATCTTGGTGCAGTTGTAGAAGATGAGGTTCAGATTGACAGGGCTAATCGAGAATGGAAGGCCAACCTTGGTGGAGGTGTTAGCAGTCAGAACATGGCAGCCCTTGGAGTCGGATCCACTGAAGTCCCCAAGCTTGTGGATGTCAGCAACAATCAAGGAGCTATTGTGGTAGAAGATGTCAAGGATCCGAAACCTGTACTTGCGACGGTAGTACCCAAGGTAAGGAATGCTGTTGTCGCAATGGACCTCAAAGCCCAGCCGACCACATCTCGTATCGGTTGCCTGCTCAGGGACGAATCCGAATGGGTCCGAGATAGTCAGGTTGCCACATGTCTTGGGCAGGCAGTTACCAACTGAATCCACGGCTGCTATCTGGGAAAGAGTTATGCACAACAACAGCAAGAGCAAGCTGACAGAGGGCATCGGAGCAGAGATGATGAATAGCATGGAGGCAGCGTTCGGAGACACACACAAGGAGGTAAGAATGGGGTGGATATGAAGGGCTTGTTGCCTGGCCGATCATTGAGCAGTGGAGTGCCCGAAGGGCAAGTCTTGACCATGGAGTTGATATGACTGAACTCTGAACCACCGCACTGTGACTGATCGACCATGCTTCTTGATCATAACGCCATGGTCATATTGGCCAGCTTTAGTCCAGTCACTGTCATGAGCTTCTAGTCCTTTGTTCGCTGCACCTGGTTGCTCTGACTCTGGGTCTGTACAAGCCAATTCCAGAAGATGCTGAGTTGCTGACGGCCGGTCAGTGCATTACTTAAAGACTTAAGAGTACCCTGACAGTCAGTCGCAGAATTGTGATGGCAGGGAGGTTTAGAGTCAGCTGCCGTGCACGTCCTGGCAGGTGCACGAGAATTCCAAACACGGGGAGCATTTGATCAACGGAAGTATCACACAATACTGCTATGGTATTAACCCTCTACAGTTTGACCTGATTCTTAAGTAACTGGAGTCATAATATATCGTCTATGGGATATACACATGTGGAAGTTTGCATAACCTTTCTTTAGTTTTACATGAGAATTTTTCATAATCCTAAATGACCTATGGATGACGACTTTAGATGGAAAGCTCTGCAGATCTATCTTTAAAATCTCTGTCTTGACATTACGTTTACAACTTCAAGGCACCTTATCCTGCAGTATTATCTAAAGTTGTCTGCCATTTGTCCAGCAATGTTAATCCTTTTTGCCATTTCCTCAAACCCAGCTAGTCAGAAATGGTCGGACTAAAAGCTGCATGCCCAAACAAAACGGAGGCCTTGGGGTGCTCAATCTCGACAAATTTGCGAGATCCCTACGCATACGTTGGCTATGGCACGAATGGAGAGCACCGAAAAAGGCATGGGTTGGCACTGAGCCGCCTTGTGATGAAACAGACCACCTCCTTTTTTTCGGCTTGTACAAAAATCACGTTGGGGGATGACACCTCCTTCTGGAACTCATCGTGGCTGCATGGTCGGCGTCTGAGAGACATTGCACCGTTAATCTACGCCATCTCCAAACACAAGAAACAAAAGGTAGCTGAAACAATTCCACACAGCTCTTGGGTGCGAGACCTCAACCTCTCCGATGGAATCACACAAGCTCACCTTCGAGAGTTCGTGGAACTATGGCGCCTCGTGAGAGACGTCCAACTACAACCGCAAACGTGCGACACTATAACCTGGAAACTAACGCTCAATGGCGAATACACGGCTGCATCTGCCTATAAAGCGCAATTTGTCGGATCGACGTCAAAGCCATGAAATGTCAAACTTTGGCGAACCTGGGCGCCGTCGAAATGCAAGTTCTTCACTGGCTAGTCACACAGAACAGAGTATGGACAACATACTGATTGGCGAAACAAGGATGGCCACACACACTGATCTGCTAGCTCTGTAGGACAACAACGGAATCAGCGCATCATATGCAGGTTCACCAGGAGAATTTAGATGGCGGTGGCAACATGGCTAGCCTAACCTGAGCTCCAACCTAGTTCCAGGACAAATACTGATACTGATATAGTTGATGATTAGTGCGCCATGACAACAACAAGACGGTCCACGTCCCAAAAAGCTCTGTGGAGCCTCCTGCTGCTCATCATCTGGGAGATCTGGCTAGAAAAGAACGCGAGAGCTTTCAATCGTCGAGAGTTTTCTGCCACGACTACAATTGCCAAAATCAAATCGGAAGCGGCGGCTTGGGCCAGAGCAGGCCGAAGGGATTAGCGAGTAGCGCGAGAATAATCTGTTTCTTGTTTTGCCTGGTTCGCCGGCTGTAAATATTTAAACTCTCCTCTCTATCAATAAAATTGACACAATCTCGTGATGGTTTGGAAAAAAAAAAGAAATTACCCGGCTGGGAGAGGCAGCGAGCTTCATCAGCAGTTCAAGGCTGGGAGAGGCAGCGAGCTTCATCAGCAGTTCAAAACAGTATGCGACGCCGTGTCTTCGGGCACAGGAGACGGAGCGAAGTACCTGGGCCGTAAACGCACTTCTTACTGGGCCTCACAGGTCCTTCACGAACTCTCAGCGGGCCAGGGCGAGCTGATGGGATCCTCAGGCCGGCCCTCCTCACACAGTCGCACCACTTCCACTCATGTTTGAGCATCCCGAGGCCTTCGCACATTGCCTTGGCCCCGACGGCGGCGGGTTCCCTACCGCAGCGCCGCTGCAGTTGCCGTCTCGACGTCTCGCCGTTGTGAGTCGCGGCGGCGGCGGACACCGGCACGAACCATCATTAGAGCCACAACCCCCTACCACGCAATCGCAGCTACTGCCGTCGCATTAGCTGGAGTTGCGGAACAACCTCCGGGCCCGCAGCTGCTACCCCGCGGGATGGGACTGGGGCCTATGGTCAAGGGCGGCAGGCGGGCTGACGCAATATCGCTTCGCGCCGCCGATGGCGCAAAGACGGAAAACCTCTGGATGACTGGGTCGCCGCCTGCGGCCTGCGCTAGCTTGTTGACTTCTACTCCCTCCGTCCCGTTTTAAGTGCACCTGAACGGTTTGAAATTTTTCCCAAATTAACCGAACCATACCGCTGAACATCAGTCCCAGTGTGCCAGCTTTTATTGTTGCACCTGTGCATGCGGGGCCCTGGTAGATAAACAAATGAAGCACCAAGCGCAAGCGGTCATCCTGGACTCTGGATGCTTCTCAACCCCTCCGTCCATCATCAACCCGTGTTAAAAAAAAAATAGATGATGCTTCTAGAAATCCTTCCTCCTCTGCATGGAGCTAGTACGACACAAGGCAGTGCGGTCACCGCAACCAGCGTCAGACGCATTTCTTACAGGGGCAACAGTGTCATTTTAACATTGCCTTGGTTTTCACGCTCAACCCTATAAATGCAGATATTATGGGACGGAGGGAGTACCGGACAAGCAGCGACACCCGAGCCCCGAGGAACCAAGCAAGTAACATGCTCTTCTATTCTGCCGTTGATTTACTTATTTCCATGCTTTTGCCAGTTCCAGTTGTCACACTCGTCGATCGATCAATTCTGATTAGATGCTTAGTTTAAGATTTACCAAACTATAGGCGTTTGGATTTGGTGGAATTATCGAGATTCAATTCTGAGGATCTTTGAAATGGTGGGTTCGTAGGAATACTGACCAGACTTCAGAAATGATACACCACATATGAAATAGCGAAGTTTCCAGGATATCCTTTGCTGAGAGTAATTGGGTTAGTTCTGCTATCTATGATCTATCTCTGTATGTCTCTAAGGAAGCATCGGTCATTTGGAGTAATGGAACTCAAATAGTTAAGCAAAAATGATAGGCCTTTCCTAGCCCATTCTACATGGATGACCATGATCGCCTTCATCTTCATACACCGGTGTGCCTCTGCTCTAGTATCTTACTTGTTGCTGCTTGCCCATTCTAAGACGCATCAATCCATAGCTCTAATATGGAGAAATATGTGTACGTGAGCTAAAAAAATAGATTTGTGTACCTAATTTGATACTGGTACAAATATTAACATTTGTATTTGGCAATTTTGGATACTACCCAACCATATATGGACAGTAGTGCATGATTGAAGGAAAAACAACATGCTGGCAATTGACAAGGATATAAATGTGTAAGTATTTAGTATTTTGTCTAAAGAAACTCCCCTTGTGTCATACAATGTATATGCAAGATAATTAAAGAATAATAGTAATTTCAGATCTGAACCTCCGCACTTAAACAGTAGGTACATATACAACTTACTACACGGATTTCTTGTGAGCAAAAATAACATGCCTCATGCTTGCTCTAGAGTAAGTGTTCGTTTTACAGCTGTCATAGGGTTTTTGAATTCACAAGGTTTATGTCCTTCCCTGTTAGCTCTTCAGAAGAACCTTGTGTTTTGGTAGAACTGCTGGGATTCATACTTTCTGTATACAAATCGTAAACTGAAGCTTCGCTGGAGAAAAAAAGAAAGTAATTGTATATATCCACTTATTAAAAAAAATGACACTTGCAGAAATGTCTAGGGAGAATACTTACAGTATTTCGCTGAAGTTTTGTTTCGGGGGCATGTCCAAACTGTCTAATCCTCTTTCAAACATTTCTAAAACCTTGGTTATTGTAGGGCGATGCATAGGTAGTACTTGTATGCACCAAAAACCAATTAAAGTCATCTTTTTGGCAATTTCCTCAACCTCACTTGTGACTTCACAAGCCTGTAATCCATCGTTGTTGGCAAAATGGTCATAAATCCAGTGTGGAAAATACTTTTCACTTGACTTTTGTGCCAGGGCTTTCACATTTTTTCTGCCTCCAACCATCTCTAGCAGCATCATTCCATAACTATAAACATCTGATTTTGTTGAAACAACTCCAAATGTTCGAGAATGAACTTCAGGAGCAATGAATCCAATTGTTCCTCTAGCACCAGTCATTGAAACTTTACTCTCCTTGGTATGACACAATTTAGCTAAACCAAAATCAGCAATTTTTGGGCAAAAGTCCTGATCTAGAAGGATGTTTTGAGGCTTGATATCGAAGTGAACTATCCGTGTATTGCAACTATGGTGCAAGTATTCTAGGCCACGAGCAATCCCGATTGCTATTGTATAGAGCTTTTGCCAGCCTAAAGTTTCTTTGGGGTTCTCAGAGTAAATATACTGATCCAGAGAACCATTAGGCATGTACTCATATATAAGAGCTCTTTTTGTGCGTTCCAAGCAAAACCCAAATAAGCTGACAATATTAACATGAGATGTCCTACCGATGCTCATAACCTCATTCACGAATTCCTCCCCATTTCCTTTGCACTCATGCAAGAATTTCACAGCAACCAGGCGGCCATCATGGAGCTTTCCTTTGAAAACTGTTCCATAACCACCTTCTCCAAGCTTATTATTGAGAGAAGAAGTTATATTCACTACCTCTGTGTACTTATATCTTTTTGGAGCTAGTGATCCATATGATACTATTAGAGCTTCAGTGTTCCTTTCACTTGTGCTCCTAGTCTTTGTTCCAAGGAGAAACCATATCAGCACACAAATACATAGAACGAGTAAGCTTGCAGCAGCTGCTGTTGAACCTGAGATTAAATTATAATGTTATTTACTTTGCAAATCAAAATGAATACATTATTTGTTATTCTTTTGTAGGGAATGCATGCTCAATGGAACGGTTAGAATGCATGCTCCATCTGTCCGAACCACCACAAACTGCCTTTTCCACATTAGCCGGCAACTGGCATACCTGATATTAGCATCGATTGAGTACTTAAGAGTTTTCTTCTGGAAGTGATAAATACTTGGTAGAGAGAACCCTGGTGGATAAAATGTCTTAGTATGAGTACATCCAGTTCAGGGCGGTCATGTAGGACCGTGGGTTCGTCATCAAGTCGTGGGCATCGCAGGTGGACATTCTTGTGTTTGGGACCTAACAGAAGTTCTTTCTGAATCCCTCAATAGTGCTTCTGATCAGTAGGAGGGCTAGGATTAAAAGATTAGTGAGCCAGCTAACAAGTTGGTTCATGTAAGTTTCCATGATAGTGGGGATCAAATACTAGAACATGCACTCAAATTTTCCTAGATCTCAATGGCTCCAACAGAAAAGAGCCATTGCCCCTGCCAGCTAGCTAAATTGATGTTTCTGTTTGCTTGTTTTAGCCGCAATTGAGAATCTTTCCTGATGAGGGAGTAGCATGTATATCATAATTAGACGATGGAACAAAATATTATCACCTTGATTTGAATGGGGGTTGTTTTAGCATGGGAGATGTGGTATGTGGGTGAAGCTCGGTCAACATCACCTTTTGTCAGTGGTTGGGATGGGTTTTAGATGATTCAAGAGTTGCATACAAGGAAAAGATATACTTTTTCCCTTTTCTGTTTCTCACATAACCAGTCATGCTCCAGATGCACTATTCCTTTACGAGATGATAGCCTTCTTAAATATATTTATATTATTAAAATCAAATGTGCGCTGTATTTACCTATTATTGTTATCTTCCCTTTCCCGTCAGCCCTCTTGGTTTCTGCAGGAGCCATGCATAAGTTTAATTGATATTAGAAAAATTGAAATCAATACACATGGCTATAGCTCAAGTTTAAAAATATCTTTATAATTTAATGTCTGGGAGAACATCTGTACCTGCAAAAAGAAAACATATTCTATTGAAACCAGAGCACCGTATTTCTCGGCTCTTTTGATTGAAGAAGTAAATAACTTAAAACAATATGGACATGCATAAAAAGCATAGGTCTGTATGTGCTGATGTCGATGGAGATCGATATCTGTGGGAAATTGCCCATTTAGTTTTACTGGTCTGCATATCAAACTTCATTTTTTACCATTAACGGGAGCTAAAGACACTACCTGTACTTGCCGTGATCTCTGCCATCAGCAATATGCAATAAATGATGATTTGTGTTGTTTTACGAAACAACCAATCTCGTACAAAGGTTGGACAAATCGCGCATATGTAATACTCCTAAGCTTTGCCCTTTTTGTATCTACACCAACAGTCTTTTTGTTCCTTTTCTGTGCCCTTCCAACTCAACATGTACAGACTAATCTTGGGCATCCAAACAGGTACACCTACTTTTCAATTTCCCAAAATTTGATTGTTTTTCCCTTGAAACGTCCCCGACTTATTTTGATAGTTTAAATGTTTGTTAGGCTGGATGGAAAGTACATGCGCGCTGTGTTTCTGAAAAAAGCAGTTTTTACCATGTAATTGTTCTCATAGATTTCCTCAAAGAGTAGTATTGCAATAATAATGAAACCTGAGTGTTTAGGCTATATTAACACGCTGATGCTTAACGAAATGAATTATTTACAATGAAAACAGGAGTGCTAGCTTCCCTGAAAAATGAAAGCCTATATAGAATTGAACTCACCGCAGGTCACACCAGAGCAGTAGTGGCAATCTTCGCAGCTATCAGCCAAGTACTCAAGCATAAACCCTCCCTCCATGAGCCGCTGGTAGTCTGCCCCGGTCGCCCCGTCGTATGCCATCACCGGTATCATCGACACGCTGCAGTTCCCCGGCAGTGGCATCGATTCGTCGTTGTTCCTGTACTGCCCAGAAAGCCAGGCGAACGAGCCATTGGCACAGCTAACGGACGCCCAAGACGGAGGCAGCTGCTGTGCCCGCAGGTTGCAGCCGTAGAGGAAGAACAGCTCCTGGTTTAGCTGGCTACTAACATAGAACGGCTTGTGGATGGAGGAGGCGTTGGCGAACTTCTCGGCGTTGCAAGCCGCAGTGCCATCCAACAGGTCGACGTTAGTGACTCTAAAGATTTTGAATGAATAGAAGATGGCCTGGATTCTGTACGTCCAGAACGAGTTCTTGACGTACGCATTATTGGTGTTGTCACATGTAACCTGGAAGCTTTGGTTGCCACACTCCGGCGGATGCGTGCCGGCGAGCCAGAACGGGTAGGAGATGCTCAAGTCCCCACACCACGCTGGCGCGCAGGGCGCCGCCGTGGTCGGAGGAGAGCTTGTGGTTGGGGGAATGAGCAGTAGCAGGGCCAGGCAAAGCGAGGTAGCTTTTGGAGCAGAAGAAGGGTGCTGCATCTTTGCAACGCATTTGGGGGGAAGGAGATGAGTATTGCAGCTGTACGATTATTATTGTTCAGTCGAGTAGGCGACAACATACTAGTCAGGAGCGAGAGAGTGCAATTAAATGATGTTGCAAGTTGCAAAAAATTCAACTATGGCGGGCATGTAGTTTTTGTTTTGATATTTTATAATGTACTATCTCATGGTTGGATTTTCTAAGGCGCGATTTGGCTTAGTATGGTCTCATACAATGTATGCTCATTGCTATTTTTCTCAAAGAAAAAAACTTTTGCGTAATACTATCTCTGTTCTTATATACTTGACGTCGATGGTGGGAAAGTTAAGCCAATTAATACTAATTGCTGGTCGGAAACGTCATCTATAAAAACGGAGGTAGTATTATTAAAGAAATAGGATAACTAAATTTATAGAGTGGACCCAAAAATCAGAGAAATCGGTTCAGATAGCAATGCTGAGGAAACTAAGAACAGCAACTTGTAAACGCGCCCTTCCAACAAACTATACGACGCGGCACTGGAGTGAACACCACTGACACTCAAAAACCACAAGGCACTGGCACCTAAAACAACAACGTAGAAGAACCGAGAACGCTATTCCGGCTTACTAATACATGTACTCATGAGTCATAGGCACCCATACACACTGAAGCATAAAAGCTTTATTGACAGGGATTGGACCAAGTCAGTTTCCAAGATATGGAGGCTTCTACTGCCTTGATGACTCGTGACATCTTCCTGCACCCTGAAGGCGTACGTAGTTCGACGGAGACTAGTCAAACAACTGCCTTGATGGCTTGATGACTCGTGACCTGTGTGATGTGGTAGCCGGTAGTATGAATTATGAAATTGCTATTGTGTACTACTAGTCAACACCAAGGACGTCGTTGCCACGCCAGACTTTTTACCAACGTCTGACCTTTTCGACACAACTCCAAATCCTCTATAAAATACTTCAGGAGAAATGAAACCTCTATACTAATTGTTGTGACGAGGCATGCCCCTATACACTTGTATGTGACGGAATGAGTTGAGTTGACCAATATAAGTAGAAAGTATGAAAGGTGAGATCAAGAGGGAGAATGTTAGGTCAATCTCCACAGGGCCGGGCCTTGACTCGCCCTGATCGGGGACTTCCAACCCAAATATGGTTGGTGGGCCCCATTGCGTAGCACCATAAAGGGGGGGGGGGGGGGGGCACGCATGCCAAGAATCACCGTGCTCCATCTCCCCACTGACAACTCTAGGTGGGAAGCCCACCAAAACCCATCGTTCCACCGCGGCTCATGCACAGCGCCTTTGACTCCATCACCCCGTTGCCGGCGCCATGGACGAAACAGGGGCAATACACAAGGTACATCATCAAGTTCATGAAGTTTACCGACTGATCTACACCTAGATGATCCTATATTTCTATCAATGTGGAGCATATTTCTTAACTAAAATGCTACCAGTTTTGAGGTAGCGGTGCATGAGAGAAATAAAAACATTGTGAGGAAATTTGCACGGTGTCAAAGGATAATTTGCCAGTATGGAAAACTTTTGATGAAAGATACCATTTGTAGATTCGTACACCCTTCTGGCAAGGGATTTTAAATATGTAGAAAATGAGACAAATGTAGGAGGAACTACATGTTTAGTTAATCAATAATAACAAAGCGAAAATAGGCATCATATCGAAATTTGCATCAAATGGCATTCTGAACTTGGGTGGCTTTGTTGTACATCATCGGCACCCTCCACTGTACCACAACTGGAGGATTATGTCACGACTATTATACAACAATGCCAAATTGGCAAATTGCTTCTGCATCGCTCAAATTTACAAGTACCAAGGCACATAATTTTCGTTTTTATAGTACACTACTCTAGCATGTACATACCCTCTCAGAGCGTTGTTTCTATTTTCTCAAGCCACCAGGCTATCCTAACTTGAAACACTCACTCAGCACCTGTGCGCTTTCTGCACTCAAGTTGGTTGAACAATCTTCGCTGCAAAGAGACAAACAAGTGCAGATCAATACTTTTTTTTTTTGGAAATGTTACGAAAAAACTAGCATAAATGTTCTTTTCAGTATCTTACATTATTTGACCGAAGTTTTGCTTCGGTGGCATCTCTAGCTCATCTAGCCTCGTATCGAACATATCCAAAACGTTGGTTATTGTAGGGCGATGCACAGGTAATACTTGTATGCACCATAAACCAATTAATGCCATCCTTTTTGCCATTTCCTCAAATTCACTTGTGATTTCAGAGGTTTGTAATCCATCACCCTTAGCAAAGTGGTCATAAATCCAATCTGTAAAATACTTTTCACTGGACTTCTCGACTATTGTTTTGACATTTTTCTGGCCTCCGGTCATCTCTAGCAACATCATTCCATAACCATAGACATCTGACTTTGTGGAGACAACTCCAAAGGTTGGATAGAGAACTTCAGGGGCAATGAAACCAATTGTTCCTCTAGCGCAGGTTACTGAGAGCTTACTCTCTTTTGAATGGGATAATTTGGCCAAACCAAAGTCTGCAATCTTTGGGCAGAAATCTTTGTCCAGAAGAATATTCTGAGGCTTGATATCAAAATGGACAATTCGTGTATTGCAACTATGGTGCAGGTATTCTAGCCCACGGGCTATTCCAATTGCAATTTTATACAACTTTTCCCATCCTAAAATTTCTTTTGGCTTCTCGGAATAAATATACTTGTCCAATGAACCATTTGGCATGTACTCGTATATAAGAGCTCGTTTTGAACCCTCCAAACAAAATCCAAGCAAGCTAACAATGTTAACATGAGATGTTTTGCTAATGCTCATGACCTCATTCACGAAGTCTTCCCCCCTTCCTTTAGAAATATGCAATAATTTGACAGCAACAAGACGACCATCGTCCAACCTTCCACTGAAAACTGTACCATAACCACCTTGTCCAAGCTTATTACAAAAGGAAGAAGTTATCCTTATGACCTCTGAGAATTCATAACTTCTCGGAGTCAGGGATCCATGCAATGTTATCAAGTGCTCAATATTTCTCTCCATGCTGTTGCTACTGAGAACCCTTAGTTTGTTATCCTTCCCATACCATATGAGCGTATAAGCAGAAGCGGCACATGCAAAAATCAAGAATGTAGCTGCTAACATGAACCCTGAGAATGAAAAGAGCTATTTCAGATTTCCAAGAACATCAATGCCATAAAAAAGTTCCGCAACACAGTGTCAGTCCTAATAATATTGCATAGCAAGTCTAGTAAAGTTAATTGCAGAATATAAAACCAGGACTTGTAATAAAGATACAAAGTGCTCAAATATAAAGAGGAGGGAATGGCATGAGGTACCAAAGAGTCGGCACTCTTAAGTCCATGTTGAATCCTCACAAGAATTAAGGTGCTCTATGTGGCTAGCCCATTCTCCACTCTAGTAGATCGGTAAACTCTAAAGCCTAAACTGTAAGCACTTCTAAGAAAGATCCTTAGAGAATCACCACCAAACCATTTAATTGATGTCCGTCATGAAGAGCAACAAGTAAAAGACCTCATTTAATAACCTAATCTAACAACAATAGAATCTCCTTTGTATACACTAACAATATTCTTAATCTTCAATAACAATAACCTGCAAAATCACTCTAATGCTTCTTTTTTTACTCGGACACTCCAAAGTACTCCCTCTATTTGTTTACATGTCACATTTCCTTTGTACTAAGTCAAACTCGTTCAATTTTAACTAAGTTATAGAAAAATATAATAACATCTATAGTCAACTTTCTAGTAACTCCTCATTAAGAGCAGTGGATAAATGGACTTGGATCAAGGTTTGAAGCAGAACCAGAAGATCTGACGACAAAAATAAGAAGGCAGGCGGACGAAGACCGGACAAAGCCTTAGTGATGATGTAAATCAAGATGAGGCATTTTTAATAGCACCGCAAGACCCGACAACATGAAGTAGGAGGCGTCGGAGTTTTAGCTGAATAAATATCAGAGACGGTGCAGGGCGAAAAGGAGAAGTTTCTTAAGCAGCAAATTATCCGACGACCCACCAGATAAAGCGTCAGAGAAATGGGCAAAGATATACAACAACTATATTGTGCAAAGGGAGGCGCCAGATGATCCGGCACATACCAAAATGTGACCATCAGACCATCCAGTGCTCAATAGTAGCTTTTTTAGCCGTTGGATCAACGACTTCTCGAATTGCTTGGACTATTTATATCCCATCTAGTCACCTGTTTGGAGTTGCTGGAGTGTGGTAAGAACCAAAGACCAAGACACATCAAGAACACATTCAAGCCACCAAAAATGCTAAATGATCATTCAAGGCAATTAGCCTTGCTTAATGGCCATATTCAGGTAGGCTAATGACTATTGCAGAGATCCTTAAAAAACACACATTAAGGGCTGGCTGCTTGCTTAACGCTTATGGCTAAGAGTCGACGCTTATATTGATAGATTTTGGTATGACTCTTTTACGGTGCCTTATACTATTATTTATTATTTAGTGGTATATAGTATAGAGAAGACCTCACCGCTCATTAGCAAGGGAAACTTAGTATTATTTGACCGAATAATTATCTCATTTCCTCAGAGATATGTACACATCTAACTTGTGCTAGTGCCGTTTGTGTTATTTTCTCCACTTATACTAACTATATTATTCATGTATATCCATATACCACATATGGAGTATTCAGTGGTATATAATGAATTTTAACCATCGGATTTTTTTTACGCTAGTTCTTTTCAAACAGTACTATATAGCCTAAATAGCTCTTTTGGCATACCTATGATTATCTTCCTGGCAGTACTTCCGATTTCTGCATTATAGCAATAAGTTTGATTAGGCAAATGAAATATCTGACGGCATGCCTTAATGTTTTGAAAGAAACCTCTCAAACACATGCTGACTTTCTCATTCTAGATGAGTTCCGGTGGCCGGGACCCGGGAGCGTTGGAAGAAAAAAAAACACACCAATTTAAGGTAACGGAACTCTCTTCTTACCTTGAGGCGTGGTCGTGCAGAGCAACTCGTCGTGGCAGAAGCACTGGAACGAGAGCTGGACGAACCTGCACTCCCCTCCTTTCCGTTTGCACGCAGCGCAGTCTCCCGCGGCCGCCCACTCCAAGAGGAACCCATCTCTGATCAACCCCTCGTAGCGATCCTTCGCCGGCAGCTCCATTCCGTCATGGAACCCGCGCACCGGCAAGCTCACAGCGCTGCAGTTCGTCGGAACACCCCAGTTCTCGTTTCTCCCGGTGATGTAAGCTCCCATCGTGCGGTTAGCACATGGCCGTGGCAGCCTTACGCTAGGAGGAACCGCGCAGTTGTAGACGAAGACGAGGTTCCTGTTCGCGCCGCTGATGTCGAGTGGGAGGAGGGAGAGAGCAGAGGACACGTTGAAGTCCGGCACATGGCAGGCGGCGTCGCCGGCGAAGGCGGCCTCGACGGCCACCACCATGGAGTTGTTGTCGTACGATATGTCGCCGACGCGGTAGACGTGCTGCCTGGACGCCCTGCTGAGGTATGCCCGGCCTGCCGCGTCGCATGCCAGCTCCAAAGCCGGGTAGCCGCAGTACGGCGGCTGCACGCCGGTGAGCGAGAACGGGTACGTGATGCTCAGGTTCCCGCATCTCACCGGTGCGCAGCTGATGTTGTTGTTGTCTATTGCTGTTGCTGCGTGGAGTAGTAAGGAAGCTAATAATCCGAGTGTTAGCAATTCCATGGCCATGGACGGAAAGGATGCAACAGGAGCCGGGAGCTGGGTATGCCTTGGAGATGGTTGTTTCTTGGCTCTCTGTATGTCGACTATTCACTATTGGGTACGGTGATGGAAAATGGGGTACTACCGGTCCTGGCAAATTGTCCACCATGTGCATCTCCAAATTGAGCAATGCATGTTTGAGTGTTTGACTGGTATTCATGTTTACAGCGTGCGGTCGCTGGAAGAATAGCGAGTAGCGACGTTCAGACAGAAGTTACAGGATAACGACGAAGCGTACAAACGACCTACCCCCGTGAAAGCGCATTCCGAGCGTTTGAAAAAAAAAAATCACAAAGAGTTCAATTCTACAGATTGGACCACTACCTTCCTAATTAAGTGGTCAGATTTGTTTTGCAAGTCAAAGCTAATTCAATATGGCAAAAAAAAGTATCAAAGTCTTTTCACGCCATCACTAATATGTCCTAAAAGAGTTAGAATTGCACTCTTTAGGAGACGGAGGAAGTAAAAAAAAAAGAAAGACACCCACTCAAACTCCACACCTAACCAAACAACCTGCAAAGAGAACAAGTTAAGAGGGCCAAAAACCACCAACTACTATAACAACAGGAGGATGACGAAGGAAGGTGCATCGGGACATGCAAGACAACCTTCCTTCGAAAAGAAAACGACGCCAAAATATCACTGAACAAATTGAGTTTTCACTCAGTGAAACCCAAATGCTGGCAAACTTGACTTATGTAGACTGAATGAGTGTCCGCCAAGGAGCCGCCTTTCTGACATTGGGCAACACGGGCCACAACACGTGACGCAGGGAAGTGATGCCGGAGTGCCCCAGGCCCTGACGGCGGCCTGGAAAGGAAGGAGTGCGCTACGACGAGGGGTGCTCAAATCCCATGGCGGCAGCACTGGGGCGCCAAGCCCCCAAATCCTGGGATTGGCGGTGGGCACTGCGGCGGTGCCCAACGGCCCAGATCTAGCTACGGCAGCCCACATAGACCAGGTCGTCGCCGCCACACGCACAGGGGTGACGGCCAGTGGCCTGGGCCCATATCTAGCGGCAACAACCCACACGCTAAGGGAGAGGGGAGTACCGCCACCATCGCATGCCCAGGGTGACAGCGACAACCCATGAGGGGGGGAGGGACAGCTGGCACCACCTCCTGCCATGCGTGACAACCGGCGTAGGAGCTACGGCGAGCGCGGGGGTCGACGCCGGGACCGCACGCCCACACGGAGGTTGGCGACCAAGGCAGTGGCTTGGGACCCTGAGCCCCGGGAGGCCCTGGCGATGCGAGAGGACCCGTCCTGGCCGGCACGACAGCGTGAGGTGCCAGGGAGGCCGTGGTGGCGGAGCGACGGGCCCAAGCCACGTGGCCCGATGGGAGGTTGCGACCCTGGTGTGAGAGAAGTAGAGGGCCGCCGCCACCACACGCACGCCGATGGTGGTGACATAGAGAACCTTGGGCGGCCAGCACAGCGGTGAGCAGGTGAGGGCCGCCACCACCGCAAGCCCAGGGGTGATGGCACGTGTCCGACAGATGGAGGGTCAGCGGTGATAGGAGGGGGCCCATGATCCTGGGGAGAAGGGGATCTGGACAAGACAGTCATGGATCCGGTTCGAAATCAACTGCTCCAACGACCAACGGCAGGGGCGGCCGTGACCTAGGGCTACGACGATGGGCAACCTAAGTTATATGGGGTGCGGAGTAGGGGAGAGAAGGAAAGAGGACGGGATTGCCATGCCGCCGCGCTGTCCTGACTGCCGCACGGACCTCTAGCTGTTATCTTTGGCAGCGACGTGGCCGCACTGGCAGAGCGTGGAGGAAGATACAAAGGGGCAATTTGCCAGATTTTAGGGCATGTATAGAGTTGTTGATGTTTTATGGATGAATTAGCTATACGAGTGAACAAACTGCTTTTTCTGAAGTTTTTGCAAGGCAGGGGGGCGCCCAGCTTGGCCCCAACGTGGCCGGGGAGAGGAGGGAGGGGGGTCGGTGGCGGTGGCAGCTGGTTCCGCCCCGTGTCGTTCGGCTAGTTTCTCTTTGTCGCAGTCGACTACTTATTTCGTTGAAGTAGCAAATGCCATAATCCTTGAAACCTCGAGTCTTCAGTCATGACCTAAGCGACTCATACAGAACTATGAGTGAAGGATAGTACGAGACCAGGTGATGAAACGTAACAGACGAACTACTCAGGAGAATACATGACCTAACAAGAGCTCAGCACACCCAGAATTGGTATTTTATTCTCTTACTGAATACAATTTCGGTATATTGAACATTCCACATTATGCACTACATAATGTTTTCATTGTCTTTTTTCAGGTGACAATTCTCCAGGCCGCGCAACATGCCATCACATCTTCGGCAACTTTCATGCTCGGGGTTTGGACGCTAATTACAACTCGGTACGCCATCAAGCTTACCTAGCTATTTCTTCTCCGACATCTTCAGGTCACCAAGTACCAATGGTGGGGCTACGGCCACATTGACACTTGACTCCTATTTTTGAGGGGATCTCGGCGTGACGAGTCAACCACGACCTTCTCTGTTTGCTGCTTTACTGATGGTGGTTATTTCGACTACTTACCACTCAATGCATCTCCACCGACTCTTGTTTCTAGGGAGACCTCGGCATGATGAGTCAACCACGACCTCCTCTGTTTGCTGCTCTACTGATGGTGTCTATTTCGACTACTTACCACTCAACGCATCTCCACTAACTCCTATGCTCAGGGGCTAGGCATAAGAAAACCACTCGATTGACAAGAGTTGAAGGAGGATTTGCAACCCGAATCAAGAGGCCTTAGTTATTTTGGGGAAAAAATACCGGCTTAACCATTGTTCTGAGAAGCGTCTCAGGATAAGCATGTTTTTTAATTTTTCTAAGAACAAGATTCGAGGTGACCACTATTTCTAAGTGCAAATTACTACTCGGATAATGATCTCCAAGATGATTCTATGAACATTAAGCTCGATGGACCCTTGAATTGATTATTCTAAATCATTTCAAGGCTCGGGGGCTGATAGGCTATATATAACGACTGATGATTTTTCAAGACGAAGAATGAAGATTCAAATTAAGACCCTTGGCTCGATTCTACGTATTCAAACCAAGACTCTAGGGCGACTTGATATCAAGTGTAATTTTTTCAAATCGCACATTTCAAGACGAGATGAAGATTCAAGATTCTATGGACCCTGAGCCTGATTCTTGGATTCAACCTAAGGCTCGGGGGCTACTTGATATCAAGTGCGATTTTTTCAAGCCGCACATTGAAGTTTGAAGATTTCAAGTTGATCATGAAATCGGGGCATGAGCACCTCATAGCCTCGTGACAACATAAGACTTTCCAAGATTGCCAAAATAAGTACTCAAAGGACTCATAGAAGCTCAAGAAAGTACTCGATAGACATAGCAACTAGCAAGTACTTGGTTGATGGCAAGAACTCGGCAATGAAGTGTTCGGGGGCTTGTCGGGTATGAAATCCCTGGGTACCTACAAGGAAGAAGTTAGACTCCTACTCTGACTCTACTCTGTAATCATACTAGGACGCCAGCATTGTAACTGACTAGTTCCCCGCCCCCTGAGATATATAAAGGAGGGCAGGGGTCCACGGATCGGCAGACTCATAGAGAAGATCATAGAGAGAAACTAAGAAGCCCAAGAGGCTAAACATGATAGCACTGGGCGCATTATACTACCCCAAACAGGCCGTAGGTCCACTTATCTGGCAGCTTGAACCTGTAAAAATCTGTGTTTTGTGTCCTGCGTTTACCATTTGATTTTCTGGTCTCGGCAACACCCTACGGTCCCTACCTGAAACTTACTAGCTCGGGTATCCCCTCGATAGGATTGACGGCTAAACACCGACGTCGTGGCTGTCTCTTAGGTCCAAGTTTTGCAGAGTGCTGACTAGTTCGTCACAGACCGATCTCTACATTTGCGTGTGGAATTTCTTTGATTGAGACTGCAGTCTTTAGAGGATATACAACATATACGTCCAGCGAGGGGGCACCCTTTTGAGCCTAGGAAGACATTAGTGATACAACAACATAAAAAGACATACAGTCATACAGAGAATACGTAGCAACGATGCCGGTCTACTGTGTGCTCAGATTTGGAGAGGATTATGCAGATTTCTTCTTCGCGCAGGTCGGGCTCTTGTGGTGGTCCTCGCCAATGGAGACTCTAGAGACCGGGTGTTGTCCTGTGCGCACCCGTTGGCTGTAGCAGCGACAGCGAGGGCCGGCTCGACTCGTTGGCAAGAAGCAACGGCAGCAAGAGGCGGGCGAAGGGGGACGACGCGTACTGATGCAGACTGGAAAAGAGGGAGGCCGCGCCCAGCCACGGTCGTCCCCTGTGACATGTGGAACCATTCCACCTGTGCCTAAAACCGTTGCTTTATCAGCGCCACGTCGACCAAAAACCAGTGAGAAACAAACGAGGGAGGTTGAATGTCCGGTTTTAGCAATCGAAGGACTATAACGGACGATTTTTCAGTCGTGGGACAAAACATAGACTCGACTCATTCTTCAGGAGGTAAATAGGACCTTTTTCTATACTTATGGGCCGCAAACACACCTTTTCCGTAAACACACCACTTTTCAATATGTTTGGGCTCAATCTAAGCATCCCGACCGAGGCCTTGCACATTCCCAGGCCGCTGCAGTTGCCGTCTCGCCGTCGTGAGTCACGGCGGCGGCACATACCGACAGGAACCACCACTAGGAGCCACAACCCCCCTACCGCTATAGTATTCTAAATGGGCGGCCCGTCACTAGCCCGATCTGGCCCGACCCGATGCGGCCCGGCCCTATCGAGGCCCGATGGCTTTTAGTGCCGTGCCGGGCCAGGCCGCCGTGCCGACCTGTCGGCCCAGGCCTGACACGACGGCCTCTTTTTCGGGCCGGGCCGGCACGGTGGACCGACGGGCTACGACCGGGCCGGCGGGCCTGGCCAGCTCGAAGTTAACTCTGGGGGAGGCGGCGGCGGAGCGTGGCGCGGCCGCCGGCCGGATCTGGGGGCCACCGCGGCGGTGGAGAAGGCCGCCAGAGCAGGGGCCGTCGCGGCAGCGGAGGAGCCCCCCGGCGCTCGGCCTCGCGTCCCCGTCCGGCTAATGCCTGAAGGAGTGATTGAGGGAGCGAGTGAGCAGGGGAGGGCGACGGCCCCCGACGGAGGAGACCGTCGCGGATCGAGGCCGGCACGACGTCCTGGGCGCGGAGAAGAGCGGCGACCGACGGTGGGGGCTTGATTCTCCCGGCGGCGGCGCCCTCGCGGTGGAGGCCGGCACAGCCGCGCAGCTCCCGACGCGGCTCCGTCCTGCCCCCGACGGTCGCGTCCTGAAGAGCCTAGAGATGGAGGCGGCGTGGCTGGAGCTTAGCGGTGAGAGAGGCGCCGGCCGGTGAGGGAGGGAAGGGGCGGCGACGCGGCTAGAAGGAGAGAGGGGCGCGGGGTGAAGGGACGGGCATAGGGTTGGGGGTGAGGGGATAGGGTTGGGGGAATGGGGGGTGTGCCCGAGTGGGCCGGTGGGGAGGGGAGGGAAGTTAGAGTGGGCTGCTACGTAGGCTTTTAACAGGCTTTTGTTGGTATATCGGGCTTTTTTCGTGCTTGAGGGCGTGCCGCCATCAGGCCAGCCCAAATCGTGCCGTGCCTCTGGCCGGCACTACGGGCCGAGATGGCGGCCCAGGCACTAAAGGGTCATCGTGCCGGGCCGGCACTAGGCACTATTGATCGTGCCTAGGGCCAGGCTAGTGCCGTGCTTTTTAGGGTCGTGCCTCGTGCCGTCAATCGTGCCCGGCCCATTTGGAAATCTATACCTACCGCGCAATCGCAGCTACTGCCGTCGCATTAGCGGGAGTCGCGGAACAACCTCTGCCCCGTTGCTACGCCGCGGGACTGGGTCCTGTGGTCAGGGCGGCAGGCAGGCTGGGCGCTGGCGCAGTCTCGCCTCGCGCCTCGCGCCGCCGATGGCGCGAAGACGCAAAACCCTTTGGTTGACTGGGTCGCCGCCTGCGGCCTGCGCTAGTTCGTTGCCGGACAAGCAGCGACACCCGAGGAACCAAGCAAGTAACATGCTCTTCGATTCTGCCGTTGATTCATTTCTATTTCTACCGATTTGCCAGTTTTAGTTGTCACACTGGTCGATCAATTCTGATTAGATGGTTATTTTTATGAATAATGTGTTCTGATTTTGGATTGGTTCGTTACCGGTATACTGTATTCGAAGGGGGAAAGGTTTAAGATTTACCACTATAGGCGTTTGGATTAGGTGGACTTATTGAGATTCAATTGAAACGGTGGGTTCTTAGGAATACCGACCAGACTTCAGAAATGATACACCGCATATGAAATAGTGAAATTTCCAGGATATCTTTTGCTGAGACCAATTGGATTAGTACGTTCTGCTATTGATCTGTATCAAAGAACAGGATAACTAAATTTATACAAAAACTGGACCCAAAAATCATAAAAATCGCTTCAGATAGCAACGTTGAGAAAACAAACTAAGAACAACAGCTGGTAAACATGCCCTTCCAACAACTATACGTCGCGGCACTGGAGTGAACACCACTGACACTCAGAACCACAAGGCACTGTCACCTAAAACAATGCTAGAAGAGCCGAGAATACTGTTACGGCTTACTTCTACACACTGAAGCAGAAAAGCTGCACTGGCAGGGATTGGACCAAGTCAACGTTTCCAAGATACTCCCTCCGTCCCTAAAAGAGTGTCTTTCTCACTTCCCGAGAAATTACTTTGATTAATTTTATATTAAAAAATATTAATATTTATGATACATAATTAGTACCATTGGGAAGATCTTTTAGTCTAGTTTTTTAACAAATTTATTTGAAGATACAAATGTTGTACGTATTTTCTACAAATCGAGTCAAACTTGTGACACGCACACCCAAAACGACACTCTTTTAGGGACGGAGGGAGTAGGCTTCTACTGTCTTGAATCTTGATGAGTCGTGACATCTTCCTGCACCCTGCAGGCGTAGTTTTATTTTCATATATAAAAGCAAGCTTGATGAATGATGGAGACTAGTCGAACAACGACTGCCTTGATGTATGATGACGGAGACTAGTCAAACAATCACTGGCCTACTTTTTTTTAAAAAAAATGCTTTTACGAAAATATCATATCAAAACATAGTAATCTTATCCTTTGGAGAGGTCATGAAAATGTACTACATACCACTTTTCTTGTGGGAAGGCTTCTAATGAAGAATGAGCATACATGTTTTACGCCAACAAACCTTTTATAAGTGGGATACAACAAATCGATCTGCTTATTCCATAGGACCATAGGGCTGGTTCCTGGGGATTGTAGCATATGGTTGAATTTAAAAGGGAGTCTCTCCCGACAGATAAGTCTATGCTAAGATGAAAAATATGGCTCTGTTGGACATGAAAGCAATGGCTTCGGTGGCATTTCCAATTCATTTATGTTCTTCTCCAACATTTCTATGACCCTGCTTATGGAAGGGCGATTTCCTGGAGCCGTTTGTATGCACCACAAACCAACTAGGGTCATCTGTCTTGCAATTTCTTCGATCTCACATGCAACTTCATGACTTTGTAAATCTTTCACCAAACGTTCATAAACCCAGTTTGGAAAATGTGCTTCACTAGAATTCTCAATATTTTCTTGAACATTTGTCCTTCCTCCTACGAGTTCCCCGCCGTGGCGTTGACATTCCAGAACCGCCTTGTGGAGTAACGGAGGTAGCACCCGGCGAAGAGCGCGCGTCCCTCCGTCACCGGCACGCAGGACGCCACCGCGCCCGCCGCGTCGCGGAGACACTGTGTGCACGCGGTGCCGTCGAGGTTCTCCCAGCACTGCGCGAGCGCGAACGCAGTGGCACCGCCGCCCGCCGCAGATCCAACAACCCCGAACCCCTTGCTCCCGGGCGCCGCCGCCGTCACAGTGACGTTCGCCAGCGCGGCGCGCACCGCGTCCCCGAACCCGTGCGGGTCGGCGGCGGTGTAGTTCACCTTGCCGCCACCGCACACGGCGGCATCGTTGGCGCTGTCGACGGCCTCTCCGAAGAAGGGGTAGTTGCCGTACCTTCCGAAGCATCCGTCGAGGTAGATCCTGCCTCCGACCCGCGGGTAGCACTTGGGGAGCAACGACCTGACTTTGGCGAAGCAGATCGCGCAGTCGGCGGGGGAGAGATCGCGAAAGCACTGACCGAGGCCGAAGACGGTGTTGGAGTCCCCCCGCCCGATGCCGTACGCGCCGAAGCCGTACGCGATGACTATAGTGCTGAGGCTGTTTATGGCAGGGACGAAGTTGTCGGCTAGTGCAGAGCCGGAGGCGGCTGCACCCGGCGCGCACACCTGCCGCACCACGGATGAGCGCGGGTCGCACGCGGCTTTGCCGCAGAGCGCCAGGAGGAAGGCGATAACGAGGCGCCCCCGGGAGGGCGGCACCATGCTTTCAAGACGGAACAATTGCGTGGTAATGGCGGACGAGAGGAAGTGATAAAAGGTGCAAGAACGAAGGGACTGGTTTTGTCAGATTGTTTCCCACTCGATCCATGACCTCAAGCTGCGCGTGGAATTTCTGTAACTTCACAAAATAAATACAGTAGGATGTAAACATACTCCCTCCGTTCTGGAATTTCGGTAAAGGAAGTCGTTTTGGACAAGATTTGAGTCAAACATTGGGAATATAAATCGTGAATAACTTTTAAGTCGTTGAGTTTGGAAATGTGAAAACTACCTGAATAGATTTGTCTTGCAAAATACTTTCATAAAAATATACATATGTTAGTTTTTAATAAATATCTTTATAAAAATAGAATATCTTTATAAAAATAGGAAGTCAAAGTTGTACTTTGGAGACCATGTCGCTGTCCTAAACGACTTTTTTTACTAAACCGGAGGGAGTACATGGCAGCGTACCAGACAAATTTTCCGAGTTTGAAAAGTTGCAGCATGACCTGTATTGGGCCATAGTAGGAACGTGATTCTTACCTCCTACCCAAGGTGAAGGACAATATTCCTGCAACCCACTTCTAAGACAATCACAACAGAACATGTTATTTACACACTTGGAATATTATTTTTTCCACACCTAGAATGTTATGACCGTTGAACATCTCTTTAGAAGAGTGTTGGTGAGCGACAAGTTAAATGAATGGCTAAGACTAGTAATTCAGGTCTCTAACTTCAATTTGTCTCAAGGAAAAGATACTTTTGGTTGGTAGTTAACCAAAAACGAACAATTTACGGTTTGCTCTACGTATCTTCACCTCATCAACCAAAATTTTTTCTTTCATCATAAATTGATTTGAAAACTTAAAATTCCCCTAAAAACTCAAGATTTTCCTTTGATACCTACAAAAGAGGTCATTCTAACCAAGGATAATCTTTTGAGGAAAAACTGAAAAGATAGTTAAAAGTGTAGCTACTGCAATTGCAATAAAGCAATCAACCACTTATTTTTTTTATTGTCGACATGCAAAGTTAATCTGGACAACTGTCCAAATGACTACTTGTTTTACCTCACCTATAACAAACGCTGCATGCCAATGCATGCTGACGTGTAAGCTCATTAGTGGTTGCACGAAGTACGAAATCCTTTGATGTATCATACTCAAAAGCTAATATTTCTCAAATGGTGAATCTGATTTATAATATGATTTCAGATATATGTTCCTTACAATTAAACCTACAAAATAATATCTCACTTGACTATATTTCATTACAAATAAAAAATAATGACATGTGGACTTCACATGTCATACTAAGAAGTTGACAATAATTGGCAAAGTAGCAATCCAAACATTTTTTACCAACGATTTGGCATAGCCATCAATTTGGTCGTGACAAAATTTTAGTGGGGCAGCTTTGGGCACAAACCAAACAAGCCCCAAATCTTTGGCATGCTAAAATTGTGGCATACCAATTCTTGGGTCACTATTTGGTTTTGCTACCAAAAGGTGCCCATACCTAACATTTATTCTACCAAAATGTTAGCAAGTTTTTTGCCCACATTTTGACTTACCAAAATTATGGCATACCAATTTTTTTTAAGGAACCAATCAGGGTCGAGGTTAAAAAAAAAACGCCGCCGAGTTGAGAGCTCGGGCACAGCCGCGCAGGAGACAGAGCGAAGTACCTGGGTCGTAAACGCACTTTTTACTGGGCCTCAGGTTCTTCACGAACTCAACGCGCTGCTGGGCTGGAGACATTGCGCGCTGATGGATCCTCAGCCCCTCCTCACACCACTTCCACTCATGTTTCTGCTCAATCTAAGCATCTGAGGCCTTGCACATTCCAGCATTCCGGCCTGGCGCCGACGCCGGCGGGTCCCTACCGCGCCGGCGCCGGCGCTGCAGTCGGCGTCTCGCCGTCGTGAGTCGCGGCGGCGGTGGACACCGGCACGAACCATCACTAGGAGCCACAACCTTCTACCGCGCAATCGCAGCTACTGCCGTCGCATTAGCGGGAATCGTGGAACAACCTCCGCCCCCACAGCTGCTACCCCGCGGGACGGGACTGGGGCCTGTGGTCAAGGGCGGCAGGCGGGCTGACGCAATCTCCCTTCGCGCCGCCGATTGCGCAAAGACGCAGGGATGACTGGGTCGCCGCCTGCGGCCTGCGCTAGCTCGTCGACTTCCGAGGAACCAAGCAAGTAACATGCTTTTCCATTCTGCCGTTGATTTACTTTTCCATGCTTTTGCCAGTTTCAGTTGTCACACTCGTCGATCAATTCTGATTAGATGCTTAGTTTAAGATTTGCTAAACTCTAGGCGTTTGGATTAGGTGGAATTATTGAGATTCAATTCTGAGGATCTTTGAAACGGCGGGTTCTTATGAAATAGCGAAATTTCCAGGATATCCTTTGCTGAGAGCAAAAATGATAGGCCTTTCCCAGCCCATTCTACATGGATGACCATGATCAGCTTCATCTTCATACGCCGGTGTGCCTCTGCTCTAGTACCTTACTTGCTGCTGGTTGCCCATTCTAAGATGCATCCATCCATAGCTCTAGTAGATTTGTGTTAATTTGATACTGGTACAAATATTCACATTTGTATTTGGCAATTTTGGATACTACCCAACCATATATGGATAGTAGTGCATGATTGATGGAAAAGCAACATGCTGGCAATCGACAAGCATATAAATGTTTAAGTATTTTGTATAAAGAAACTTCCCTTGGGTCAGAAATGTATATGCAAGATAGAGGATATTAAAGAATCATAGTTATTTCAGATCTGAATCTCCTCACTTAAACAGTAGGTACATATACAGCTTACTACAGGGATATCTTATGGGAAAACATAGCATGCCTCATGCTTACTAGTCAGGAGTGAGAGAGTGCAATTAAATGATGTTGCAAGTTGCAAAAAATTCAACTATGGCGGGCATAGTTTTTGTTTTGATATTTTATAATGTACTACTCATAATGGTCTCATATAATGTATGCTCATTACTATTTTTTGAAAGAAAAGAAAAAATTTCCGTAATGTATTTATAGAAAATCTGGACCCAAAAATCATAAAAATCGCTTCAGATAGCAATGCTGAGAAAACAAACTAAGAGCAACAGCTGGTAAACACGCCCTTCCAACAACTATACGTCACGGCACTGGAGTGAACACCACTGACACTCAGAACCACAAGGCACTGTCACCTAAAACAAAGCCAGAAGAGCCGAGAATACTGTTACGGCTTTCTTCTACACACTGAAGAAGAAAAGCTGTACTGACAGGGATTGGACCAAGTCAACGTTTCCAAGATAGGCTTCTACTGTCTTGATTGATGACTCGTGACATCTTCCTAAAACCCTGCAGGCGTAGTTTTATTTTCACATATAAAAGCAGGCTTGATGAATGATGACGGAGACTAGTCAAACAACGAACTTCCTTGATGTATATGATGATGGAGACTAGTCAAACAACTGCCTGGTGTGGTGTGGTGTGGTATGGTAGGCGATGAAATTGCTGTTGTGTACTAGTCAACACCAAGGACGTCGTTGCCACGCCGGATTTGGAAGGAAGCAGAGAATGCATATTTGGTCAGTTCTAGAATAGATGTCCCTCTCACAGAATAGGTGGCCGGTTACCTCCTTACCTTTATCTTTAGCATGTCATTAGTCACTATAAGCTTGTACTTTTGTAGTCACTATAAGCTTGTACTTTTGTAGGATTGCTGGAACTTGTACTTTCTACATCCAAATTATAAGCTGGACTTCCACTGAAAAAAACAAAGAACGTGTATCAACTTTGTGAAAATCATATTGGACAAGTGCAGAAATGAGTACAGATAATATCTTACAATACTTGGCTGAAGTTTTGCTTAGATGGCATCACCAATTCGTCCAAGCCTCTTTCAAACATTTCTAAAACATTGGTCATTGTAGGGCGATGCACAGGTAATATTTGTATGCACCACAAGCCAATCAAACTCATCTTTTTTGCAATCTCCTCAACTTCCTGTGTAACTTCACAAGCCTGTAGTCCATCAACTTGAGCATAGTGATCATAAATCCAATCTGGAAAATAACTTTGACTTGACTTATCAACAACTGATTTCACATTTTTCCTGCCTCCAACCATCTCTAGCAACAACATTCCATAACTATAAACATCAGATTTTGTCGAAGCCGCTCCAAATGTTCGTGAGTGCACTTCAGGGGCTATGAATCCAATTGTTCCTCTAGCACCAGTCACTGAAAGCTTGCTATCCTTGGTACAGCACAATTTAGCTAAACCAAAATCAGCAATCTTGGGGCAAAAGTTGTGATCAAGAAGGATATTTTGAGGTTTTATGTCGAAATGGACAATGCGTGTGTTACAACTGTGGTGCAAATATTCTAATCCACGAGCAATCCCAACTGCTATTGCATAGAGACTTTCCCATCCTAAAATTTGCTTGGGATTCTTTGAGTAGATGTACTTATCTAAAGAACCATTGGGCATGTACTCATATATAAGAGCTCGTTTTGACCCCTCCAAACAAAACCCATATAAGGTAACAATATTAACGTGCGAGGTCCTGCCGATGCTCATAACCTCGTTCACAAATTCCTCCCCTTTTGCTTTGGAGTCATGCAAGAATTTCACAGCAACTAGACGGCCATCATGTAGCCTTCCTTTGAAAACCGCACCATAACCACCTTCTCCAAGCTTATTATTCATCAAAGATGTTATTTTTGTTGCTTCTGAATACTTGTACCTTTTTGGAGCTAGTGATCCATTCGATGATATTAGGGCCTCAATGTTCCTTTCATTGTTGCTGATAGTCATTTTGCAAAAGAGAGAACATAGTTTTTGCCCCTTGCTATACCATATCAGCACATAAGTACATGGAAGGAGCAAGCTTGCAGCTACTGCCATCAACACTGAGATTAAAGGGCGTGTCATTTTCTACTTAAAAAAAGAAGTTTTATTATGGTTAGATACGAAGAACATAATTAATTACCTATCAGTATTATGTTTCTGCCACTCCTCTTGCTACCTGAAAAAACATGTAATATTAATTAAGAAAAGGCAATATTTGTAGTACATACTGTATCGATGGTTCCGAAAGGAGGGAAATGTGTATAATATTTGAAGCTTCCATATTTTTGCAGATGACAAGAGGGGAAGTGAGATAAATTGGTGATGGTGAAGGGCAGGTGAAGCATATCCTACTTTAATTTCTTTGGATGTAGGCATGTTTCTTGAATTTAATCTTGATACAATGATATTAGTCACAAAAACCATGCATAAGTTCAGTATGGTAGCCAAAAAGTACTACTATATGTTAATGGTTAATTTTTAGTGAACTGCAAATAACAAGGATTATCATGATTCATGAACACTGATGTTGAAACCGGTAGCTCATTGAGGCAGCCCCACTGGTTTGCATATAGCATGGAAGTGGGAATCTCATCAGGCGTCAAAGAGACGGAGAGGGTTTGCACCATGTGACCATGAGGCCATAGGTCCGATGGTTTTCCATTTTGCATCTATAACCTTCTGATAACTGATAGAACTGGATAGTGGTTCTCTATAAAGTTGCTCTAAGTTAAGGAATGTTCTTTATATAAAAGTTTTCTTTTTTTGCATTGCTCTACTTTTGTTGAAAACATGTAGGGTTTTAGCTTCAGCTTAAGGAATGGCCATTTGATTCTTCTTACAATCGCCCAAAATAGCATCAACGTGACCTACAGAGTGTAAAGGTCCAAAATCCAAACTAACATGTACTCACCGCAGATCATGGGGTAGTGGATGCCGTCAGGACAATTGCAGGAGAAACCCAAGCCGTTGTCAAGGTACATGCACTCCCCGCCGCTTGCAGTGCATTTGGAGCAATCCCCTGACACCACCGTCCACTCCAGGAGAAATCCTGTCCTCATGCTCGCGACGTAATCGTGCCGATCTCGAGCCGGCACTGGAAGAGTGGGCACAACGGAGACGAGGCAGCCCTGAGGCATCACCCTGTGCCCTCCGAACCCGACGAACGAGCCGTTGTCGCAGGGCAGGCGCCGGAATCCTGGCAGGACCTCCGGCACAGTCTCGTCGCATTTGGAGAGGAATTGCAGCTCGCTGTTGGCTTTGCTGACGGCGAACGCGCCCAGCCCTGCCATCACGAGCGAGATGTTGAAGCAGGGAGCCGGGCAGCCGGTGGCGAGCGGGAGGTTCTCGTCGACGACGTGGACGGAGTTGTTGTGGGTGAAGATGCTGACCACACGGTAGGCCTGGAACATGGAGTGGGTCAGGAACGCGCCGCTGCCGTTGCACTTGAGCTGGAACGGCGGCGACCCGCACGGCGGCCGGCCGGGCTCCTCCAGCCAGAACGGGTAGGAGATGTTCAGGTCCCCGCATGCCTTGGGCGAGCTGCAGCCTTGTTGGGACGTAGCTACTGATAGCTGTAGCAGAGTGGCTACAGCGTGGAGAAGAAGCGGTGGCAAGAGCACAGCTGCATTCATGTCTCGTCTGTTGCAGATATTAGGAGGAGAGTCAGAAATCAGAAGTGCTCACGGAATGCAGTGATCAGGCTGTGTTTCATGGAGGCCAATGCTGCATTGTAGTTTTCAAGTCTTGCCGTTGTCATGCAGGATGGTCCACTGAAGTGACAAGTCTTAGCTTAGTCGTCGCCGGTCGCCACCGCTGGTCAGCAATGGCGAGTCCAATTTGATCCTTTAATTAGTCCACAACATGAATGAATTATATGCAGTGGTGCACCACTAATGTCTGATATAGTGGCCAATCCACTAGAAGAAGCCAATTTTGCGGAGGTGGGACAGTGAGGCGACACAACAGACCAGACGTTAGTGGACAGAGGCATTGCGGCGAGACCCATCACCGGCCGCCTGCGAAGAAAAAGGGTCGCGCGGCGAGCATTGGATACGCCTAACTAAGTAACCAGCGGTCAAGCTCAAGCGGAGCCAAAAATGAGGAAGACGACGACACCGCACGAATTCCCCACTCCAGTTAGCCGCATGTGCCCAAAAGTCTTGAATGGGACACACTGATTGGGAAGGAATTATTGCCACCTAAAAAACTCAATCCTTCATATGCCATCGATGTGTTTATGGCACATGGGAGTATGGGACCCATCACAGTCACTGACAATGGCATATGAGGGATTATGAGTTTAAGCGGCAGCAAATAAGGAATTATTCCAATTAAAAAGCGCAGCGGATAAAAATGTCTTGCAACTGAATCCATGAGCTAATATAATTTGTTCATCCGCGCTCACACAAGCTGACTATTCGAAGCAGAAGCTACGTATGTGGCCAGATGTGACTCGCCGGCGCACGCGGTCAGTGGGCGCACCACAATCCTGTCAAGTCGTCGATGTCACCACCAATTGGGCATGAATATAGGTGCCACTGCCAACTATAATCCAGCAGGCTACCCGCCAGGATGATATGGGAACTGGGAAGCCATTGAGAACTACGCACAAGCAATCACAATTGCAACTAGAAGCAGTAAACGTACTCTCTCTATATAGAAAATAGAAGTCGTTTTGGACAATGACACGGTCTCCAAAACATAACGTTAACTTCTTATTTTTACAAAAATATTTATTAAAAAATATTATATGTTACGTAACTTTGACTTCTTATAAAAATACTCCACTTTTCATGACAAATCTATTCATACGTTTTTCACATTTCCAAACTCAGTGACTTAAAAGTTATTTGTGATTTATATTCTCAATGTTTGACTAAAATCTTGTACAAAATGAATTCTATTTCCTATATGGAGGGAGTGCACCGAAATCTCCAATGGGCTACGGAGGCGTCTCAATTCTCATGATGTAGTGGATAAGAAATTAACTCATGCAGCTAAAACTATGTGCCACTTCAATAACTATATCAGGTTTTAGTTGCCGATACAGCCACAGGCCTACCATTTTTAAAAAAATACTTTTACGAAAATATCATATCAAAACATAGTAATCGATCTTATTCTTTGGAGAGGTCATGAAAATGTACCACATAGATCTCAAAAAAAAATGTACCACATACCACTTTTCTTGTGGGAAGGCTTCTAATGAAGAATGAGCGTACATGTTTTACGCCAACAAACCTTTTATACGTGGGATACAACAAATCGATCTGCATATTCCATAGGACCATAGGGCTGGTTCATGGGGATTGTAGCATATGCTAAGATGAAAAATATGATGGCTCTGTTGGACATGAAAGCAATGGCTTAGGGGGCATTTCCAATTCATTTATGTTCTTCTCCAACATTTCTATGACCCTGCTTATGGAAGGGCGATTTCCTGGAGCCGTTTGTATGCACCACAAACCAACTAGGGTCATCTGTCTTGCAATTTCTTCCGTCTCACATGTAACTTCATGACTTTGTAAATCTTTCACCAGACGTTCATAAACCCAGTTTGGAAAATATGCTTCACTAGAATGCTCAATATTTTCTCTAACATTCGTCCTTCCTCCTACCATTTCTAATAGCATCATTCCATAGCTGTAAACATCTGACTTGGTGGATACAACCCCAAAACCCCTAGAAAATACTTCCGGAGCAATGAAGCCAATGGTACCTCTTGCTTCCGCCATTGATAAGGCACTGTCCTTAAGGTGGCACAGTTTAGCCAACCCAAAATCTGCAATTTTAGGACAAAAGTCTTCATCTAAAAGAATGTTATGTGGCTTGATATCAAAATGGATGATGCGGGTATTACAGCCTCGATGCAAATATTCCAAGCCTCGTGCAATGCCTATTGCTATTTCTTGCAGCTTTTCCCATCCAATGGCCCTTCTAGTTTCTTCTGAACAAATATACTTATCCAGTGAACCATTGACCATGCATTCGTAAATAAGTGCTCTTTTGGATCCATGCAAACAAAAACCGATTAGGTTTACAATATTTACATGGGATGTCCTACGAATACTCACAACTTCATTCAGGAACTGTTCTCCATTTCCTTTAGACCCTTTCAGTAGTTTTACAGCAACCTTGCGGCCATCTTCTAACTTACCCTTAAATACCGTGCCGTAGCCACCTTCTCCTAGTTTATCTTTGAAGGATCCAGTTATTTTCTTAAGCTCTGAGTATTTGTACCTTTTTGGGACAAGAGAATCATATCCTTTTAGTATTTCCTCTATATTTGATTCATTGCCAGTGAACTTCTGGTTGAATGAAACATGTCTTTTCCTCTGGCGGTTTATCCAAACAAGGCATGTAAGAATCAAGACGGCTGCAGCAAACAACACAACTGAAACAGAACATAATAATGAGTTGCACACTCCAGTTTCTTTGGCAAATTAAAATGTTTTTTTTATCAGCACTATAAAGGACCATGCAATTTTCTGTTTGATTATATTATTTGATTTCAGCAGCATATTAAATTGTAATAAAGAGATTTATGGAACAATGCTTTAGCAAGAATGAACGCAAGACTCCTAAAATTATGTAGCAGCTAGGTGAACTGAAATATGCTTCAGTAAATTGATCTATAAAGAAACATACCTATTAAAATTATCATGATCTTCTGTTTCTTCCTTCCATCTGCTAATGAATTTATAAAACTGTATCAGATCATCGGACAGAATGATCTATAATAAAAAATACCTGTTAAAATTATCGTGACCTTCTGTTGCTTCCTTCCATCAACATTAAATGGCTTTTCTTTCTTATAGGAATAAAATTGATGGAATAATTTATTTTGGTTTTTTTTAGCTTGAATTTATTTTTGGTTTTGTATAAATGTAGTGTGAAGAAGAGTTTCAACAATCTATTATCTTATTAAAAGAGAAGCAAAAGGAGCCACCAGATTCGCCGAGAGGGCCTAAAAAATCCCACGTTAATCTAAAAAAGAGAAGAATATACACCGTCGGATTTAATGAAGATCCGACGGCCCATACTAACTTAAAACTTTCACATCAAATAGGAATAATAAATATATAAATTTGAAGTCAACCGTGTAAGTGTAGAATCCAATGTGTACACTACACGCACAATGTATAGAAAGAAATATTTGATTCGGACACGTATACTACATGCAACCATAGATTTCAATGGCCCTAGCAACTTGATTTTCCATTGTTAAAATAAAGAAAAACAATGCAATATGTATGGCAGTCAAATCACACATAAGTCACCATGTGGTAAAACAAAAAAGCTTCGAACTTTCTTTCTTTTTATGAGGCTGGAGTTTCTTTCTTACTGGGCCTCCTCCAATGGTTGAGCTAGCACACTAGCTCTAAGCATTTTAAGAGACAACTCTTCCAATGATCCAGCTTTTAGCACATAGCTCATAATATGAATGACCCTACATGTCATACTCACGTAGTCTCAAAATGCGTGCATGAGACTATCTCTTGATTAAGAGATAGCTATTCTCTCTCTTCTATTAAAATAAGAAAGAAAATTCTATGAGCTAGCTAAGAGCTAACCATTGGAGGAGGCCTAACACGCACAAAGGAAGATTTAGAGACGGACACATAAACTACACGTCTGTATATAAACAAAACCAGGTTTCAAAGACGTAGCAACTCGATTTCCATGGTAAAAAAAAAGGAAAACATTGCAACATGTATGATAGCCAATTCACACATGAGCCATCCCATGTGGTAAGACAAAAAAGAATCCAGCTTCCTTTCTTCCTAAAACCACTAGCACAAGGATGATCATACGTATGTCGGCGTCTCCAACTTTTCTGTGGTGGCGGTCAGAATAAAAAGCTGGTGCCGACGGTTGCAGGTTGCCAACACAAATGGTTTGTGATTAAGCTGGTCGCTAATATAAATCAATTTGACTGACTGTCGACATAAGCAACCATTTTTTAAAAATATAAACAACCCATTTTGAAAGTCATTACATATGAATTTAGGGAAATCTGTATATATTTTTGTGTGCCTCAATAATAACCGTGTGTTAAATGAGATTACCAAAGATAGATAAATCTATTACGTCCAAGAACTATCAACTTCGCAATCCAATTAAATATAGAAAAGTTCGTTTCCTTTGGAGTCCATTACACGGACTACTACTGCCATTGGTCAAAAACAAATTCCCTCCCACAAATAAAAGAATAATCATACGCAGCAGCCGTATATAGCTTTTTTAATCATTAAAAACTAATTACAGCAAGCTCTTTAATGCTCCATGTCACGTTGTGGACTGCAGTATGGAGAGATGGGTAATTTGGTATTAACATTTAATCGAATTGAAGCATTATTTTTCTCTTCTATTCATGCCACTTCCTTCCGATTCGTCGCAGCTTCCTCCCTTTTTCATTTTTTCCGGCTGTCGCCGTTTGTTCTCAGCCGTGCGACGCCTCATTCATATTTTTTTTTCATAATATCCCTATACCACTATACTACTTAACATATAACACATTATACTACATGTGAAATTCCAGTGGTATACAATAATTTAGACCGTCAAACCCTTTTATACAAGTCCTTTTCAAACACCCGTATAAGGTCGTATGGAGCACCATAAAAGACCTCAACGCGTAACAATAAACTACCCCACGAGAGCTCGAGCATATTGACAACTTGACAGATCGAATAGTTATATAGCGCCGCATGTCCTATGGAAGAGGGCTGAAAGTGATGAGCAGTGAAACCTCACGATTACTCCCACAACAAGCTATCCCTCCCTTTAGGTTGTTTTGGTGTTTTTAGATTCATAGTTTTTATTTGGCATCTATATATACAATATGTCTAGATTCATAGCAAAAACTATGAACCTAGAATGCCAAAGCGATCTATAATTTAGAATAGATGGAGTAGTATATAATATCTATACATATTATGAAGTAAAATAGCTAAATAAAAAGTAAAATGCAACAAATAAATACATAAATTTGAAATAAAAATAATAATAAAAAATACTTTTTGATTTTAATGTTATTCCTTCAATAATAACTCTTTTGAAGTATATTTATTTAGTAGCTATTTTAAAATGATACCTATATAGATTCAAACAAAGAGTAAAATTAATATTAGTAAAATACAAATAAAATTGAAATAGTGGTACGAACAATATGTACATATCACAACGAATGGATTTAACCAAATAAAAATATTACATCCTTTGTCCATTTGCAATTCTGATGGGGAGAAAACAAATAGAACGGCTTCACCAAAAGACTAAACAAGTGTGTCGTATCTTTTTTTTTTCAAAACACAGATGCTCACATAAACACAAGCACACTGGCACACTCAATTCTATGAATACATGCGCACAACCCTACCCCTATGAGTACCTTCGAGAGACTAAGCCGGCATATCCCAAGATTGTCCAAGCTCCTCCAAACAAGATCATGGGCAACAGTGGAGCTATTATACATCAAAACGAGGTTCGATAGATGAGGCAACCATTTGGGTAAGATTTTGCTCTATTTGTCCATTTGATCGATAGAAAAGAAGAGCTTGCGGGGAAAGAGACATGATATAATGAAATAACATTTGAGGACTAAAAAATATATATTGTTGTCTTGGTCCGTTATGCATAAACAAGCAACCAAGCTAACTATAGTGGGGCAACAAGGAAGCAAGTAGCTATGGTAACAACAAGCATGGGCTCACCATGCTTCTAGCAAGGTTTATACTTTGCCCTAATATGGTTTCAATTTGGCGGCGTATTATGATGTAGTGTTCTGATTTGTATAGCCATGTAATTATTTTGTGGAAGGTTTCTACTTTGTTTCAATGATGTAATTTTGCTCCTCTTTCCTATGAAGCAAGATCTTAAGAAGGCTTAGTTCAATTTTACCATGTTTTTCTTTCTTTTGTTTTTTTATTTTCCTTCTATTGATTGTCACATTGACTTTCTGATCTCTCTCACTTCAAAGAATAGCAAACATGCAAATGTTGTCATCCCTTAAAATTATATGATCTGAAATCTCATCAGGAGATGTGATTCCATGATCAAAATATATATAGTTGATAACAATAGTACCTAATGCACATAAAGGAAAACAAAAAAACCAAGGGAGATATATGATCTATGTGTAGGCTCATTTGGGGAAAACATAAACAAGATATTTGTAAAAAATAGATTTAGAGCAAAATAAAATTGGGAGAAAAAATGAACTTCAAGTGTTGCCTCATAAATGAATTCTAAAAAATAGCAAATTCAAACCACGTAGCATACAGTAGTTTCATCCAAACATCATATGAAAAGTAAAAAAATAAAATTAGAAAACTAGCTACCCGCGCAATTTGTGCGGGCCATCTTGCCAGTTAATAAGATAAAAACAAGCGTGTTTTCTTTTAGAGTAAATTTCATTGTGAGTCCGTAAACTTTTTTCAAAGTCCTATCTAGGTCCATCAACCTAAAAAAGTGGCCATCTAGGTCAACGATCTATTAAAGAAAGGGGTTGAAGATTCATGAGCGTCCACGGAGGCACCTATTGCCTACGTGGCGATGCCAGCGTGGTAACAAACGGTAAAAACACCCCTCTTTTCTCTCCTTTCTCACCATCTCATATCATTAATCTGAGACAGAGAGCTTGTATCATTAATCTGAGAACCAAATGATAGCTAGTTAGAAGCTTCTCAAGTTAGAAGCAAAAGGCATAAAAAGCAAAACGTTCAAGTGATAGCACGTCACGATTTATGGCTCCTATAGAACACACATTAAAAGGCAAGAAATTAGTGTTCCTTACCTGGTGAACAGAGCAACCCATCAGGGCAGAAGCACTGGAACGCAAGGTTAACAAATCTGCACTCCCCGCCGCGCCCCCTGCACTGAGCGCACTCTGTCTTCCGCGGCCACTCCACTCTGAATCCATCGCTGATCAATCGCTCGTAGTCACGAGTTGGCTCCATCCCAGGGAGCTCATCACGCGCCGGCACGGTCACATAGCTGCAGTTCTCCGGAAGCCACTGCGGCGGTTTACCCACCTCCTCCGGCCTTTCATCAGAGAGGTTGTAGTAGGCTCCCAAGGTGTGGTTCACGCATGGCGGTGTCAGTGGTCTGCCGCGACGAAGAGCGCAGTTGTAGAGGAAGACGAGGTTCTTGTTCGTGCGGCTGATGTTGAAGAGGGCGAGGCTGGAGAACACGTTGAAGTCGGGGATGTGGCATGTCTCGTTGCCAGCAGGGAAGGTGGTCTCCACGGCCACCACCAGCGAGTAGTTGTCGTAGGCGATGCTGCGGACGCTGTACAAGTTCTCCCGGAACGTCCCTCTGAGGTAGGCACGGCCACCGTCGCATGTCAGAGCGAAGGCAGGCAAGCCGCAGTACTTGGGCTGCACACCGGCGATCGAGAACGGGTAGGTTATGTTCAGGTCACCGCATCTCGCCGGCGCGCAGGTCCCGTTGCCGTTGGTGTCGGCGTCGGCGGCGGCGGCTATCGCTAAGCGGAGCAAGGAGAAGAGAGGGAGAAGCGGCAGCAACAACAGCACGGCGGGCTGCATCGGACAAGAGGAGGAAAGAGTAGGTTGTCCTTGTTTGCGTCTGGGCAGGGGATTGTGGAGGTTGTGAAAAGGAGGGGCATCTGACGTATGCCGCTGCGGTCGCGGTCAGATACTTGGACTGGAATATGTTCCCCGGGTTATGGACCCAGCATCCTCTACGGCCGGGCAAGACTTCAACGGCCCGGATGTAGCTTTCAATCATGGAAGAACTTCATCAGCTCTACCTTGCAGTCGCCATCAGCTCTTCCGTGGAGTCGCCGGCGTCGCGGCATGGCCACGCAAGTTTCTTTTTTCCCCTTACGCGAGTCTAGTCTGCACTCTGCAGGTGCTCACCGGCTCCAGCTCCGCGCGGCGAAAAATCTCTTGACAGTTTGAGACCGCTGTTACGGCCACAATGACTCATATCTGGGCGTTTCTGTCCTCATTTCCTTTTGAAACTGGGTGTCCTTCTAGACCATGATGATAATGCAATGATAGTATTGTTGTAAAACAACCGGAGTTTCCAAGAAGGAAAGTAGGACTAGAAGTCCTAGTCCTTATCCGGTTGCTTGTGGGCTCTTACCATAATCTCTAGCCTTAGTTCGGACTATATAATCGGAGGAGCACCCCCTATTGTAATACATCGATTTGAGGAATAAAGAGAAGCTCCACCTATATATTGTCTCTTGTCTACTTTATACTTGTTCTTGTGTGCTTGTCGTGAGAGGCGTGAGAGGGAGAAGATCCAACCGTTGACGACGTGTTTTACAACACGTTATCAGCACGACCGCTCTTCGTCGACTACGCCGGAGGAGTCGCCATCAAGCTCGACGCCGGCGATCTCACCGTCGCCCTCGCCGACGACTACTTCGACGACGTCGACTACATCAACGTCGCCAGCGAACGGATCTGCACCGACTCGCCATCAAGCAGGCATGTCTACGACAATGCCTAAAGCCCTACGCGGTACGTATCTACTGATAACTGCCCTACGCGGCAAGTGGAGTAGATCAATTGGCATCATATAAACACAAGGTACGAATCGATGAAACGTTTATAGTAGATTGGTTTCGTGTGTGCCGGCCGTCGAGTCGGAAAAACGTTTTCAATCTATTATTTTGATCGGCCATGAAGGCTATTACTCCATCACGGTCATGTGTGTGTTCCTGTTGAACACGTAATCTACCGCATACTGATTATGGCATGCAAGCAAACAAAGTACACGTATCACGACAAATACATCAGGCATAATGATTATAACTCTTGGCTTGAACGCCAAAACAAGAGGAGCGAACAGATCCATTATTATAGTTTTTTTTCTTTTCTCTGTTTCGCTTTTACTGAAAATCATCGCCGGAGTACATGGCTCGACATATGTTTCCCGAGGAAACACGCACTAGCTAAGTCAATTCGCGTGAATCCTGAACGGTCACGCAACTGTGTTCCGCTCGAAGCCGAATCTCGCCTGTATGTAGACGAACTCGTCGGCCCAACCGTGCTCGTAGCACCATCCACGTAGCAGCCGCATGTCACCGTCGAGGCATGACGAGATGATACGTTTCCCACGTACGATCCAATCTGCCATGAAGTTGCAGCCTTGCCTGTTGCCCTCTTGACATCGTTGCCATGCAGGCTAGGCCTGAAGTCCACCGTCGCATCTCCATGAGTGTGTCCCCCCAGTAGAGGGCCCGTTGTCACTTCGGTGATGGCTGAACCGAATTCCACTCATGGTGGAGGTGGAGTCCAACCCGACGTTGGATTCATCATATGTGTAATCTTGATCATACTCGAAGTTCAAGATCATGAACCAAACTCTAAGAACAAGTGGTACGGTGTTTGTAGTTTTAGCCACAATCTACTCAGCGGTGTCCCGCAACTCGAGTTGAACTCGCCTGTTGCAACTCAGCGCCAACAACACTCGCTCTCGCCTGCATGCAAAAACTGGCACCAACCAGCTCGTGTGCACATAATGGTCTACCCGCCCGCCCGCCCGCCGCATGCCCGTAGGTAGCACCGTCCGCAGCTCGGAGCTCGAAGCCATGAGCTATCACCCGTCGACCGATGGGCTCACCCAAAGACTAGCCGCACCTGCAGATGTTTCGTGCAGATGTGATGTGAAATTTGCAGCTTTTGAATATTTTCTAGGAGAAAATACCTCTGGTTTTTAGTCGTTGCGGATGTTAAGAAATTCAATTTTTTCATGAAATTTATTTACAGTTTATGGCATAGTGGTTCTTTTTGCTCATAAATTTAGTACAGTAATGCCTTTAATCATAGAAACATGGTTTTAGGTATATCAGCTCTCCAAGATTTGAAACCCCCTTTGAGGCTCATATTTGAACCTTTTCCACCATGGTTAAAGGGTAAATAATTCTGAAAATCATAAATTTTGAATCATTAATCCCTGAAGTGGCTAAAATTTTACCTTTTATCATAGAAAATGGTTTTAGGTTTATGACCTCTCTCAATCTTGAAGAACCTTAGACATGTTACACCCCTGAGAGTGTCATATTTATTAATTTTTTTCCTAGCAGTGATAAATGTGGCATAATTTTTGCTAATTCTGGGAAAATAACAAATATATTGAATAGATTAACCAACCTTAATTAATTTTGCACTTGTTTCATGCATTTAAACACATGAAGTGTGCTTGTAGCAATTGCATGAATAATGTAGGAAGTGACATGAAGTCCACTATTTCTAGAAAAAAAATTTATCATTGGTTTAAAGTATAGTAATGTATAATTTCAAGAAAAAATGCTATATAACTTTGAAAGTTATTTTGTCCATGTGAAACAACGTATTTTTCTTCCAACATGGCATTATGATTTTACAATAGCAGTAAATTCGTAAGTTGTATGCCAACTATTTGAGTTTATAAATAACATGAAGTTATACAAAATTTATGTGTTTTATTGAAGAATCACATTATTTGCCACGTAGGTATTTTTGCAATTCAAGAAGAATACGCATAAACTCAATATAGAAAATATTTTTATGTGATGCATAAATTATAGAATTGGAAGGAAAATAAGATACATTCTTGAAGTGATGTTAGGATCAGGGGGAGATGCATTGGAACAAAGAAGTTTCATACTCACCCCTTAACCATACATAAATAGAATTTTCTACATAAGGTGCATTATTAATTATATTCATGAAGAATTTGGTTATGCTCACGAAGAGAGAACAATTACTTTTTCTTCATACTAGAAGTTTAGCAAAATTTTAAGAATATTTCCCAGAATAGAAGGGAAAATTGAATATATTAGTGTTTCTTACCTCTGTATAGGTTTTTCTCACCTTATCTTATGCCCACTTGCTTGTAGCAATTTTTACCTGAAGTAATAACTTTAATATCATGAAATAAATAAAGAATTACATGCTGAATATTGTAAATAATTGCTTTGAATTGCCTATTTGATAATTATTTAAAACGGATTTTCCACTAAAAGTCTCAAATAACCATGAAGGTTACGGTTATTGTGCATTTCTACCATGAAGGTAGAACGAAAACTGCATTAACTAGTAATGTACATGCTTTTTAATTGAACTCAGAAGACTCAATCTAGTCTAGAAATTGTATATTACTCAATTATGTACTAAAATACATAAGCCCTGTAACTTGAAGTTTATTCAACCCAAGCCATATTATTGTACATTGAATAGTACAACTATGTGGATTTCAATCATTCTCTATATATACTAGCAGTATAATTTAATTCTATGGTATATTTGAAATAACTCATAGATGATGCTTGAAGCATAACATCCCTGAAGTGCATCTATGATATGAAAAAGGGTAGAAAATAGGGTATTAGAGGCATGGATAAACTTGAAAAATCTAATAGGCATATCCCTAATCTTGTAGTATTGTTGGTTTAGAGCTGCATCCTGTTAGATTGATGGACAAACCAACGCGCAAGTTGGCCTGTAGCTGTGGTCATTATAATGACTAAGTCTGTAGCTCTGCGCATAGTCTTCGTAATCCATATATACCACTTGTCACTAAGAATGACCAGTTAATAGCTTTTTCACACTAATGTGGGAACCTGCATGTTACTACATTATTTATTAGCCTTTGCATGGGTATTATACTAAAAATCCGCTTTATGTTGGCTAGAAGCCACAATACTGTTGTTTTCTTGTATCAGCTCGCATGCTATACATATACTCAAGCTACTCCTATTGAGTAGTAGCTCTCACCGTCGAGATGATCAGCAAGTCATCACAACACACTATCACAATCGGCTTGCATGCTGATTCAGTTTGTGCATTTCATGCAGATGTATAATGTGACTAGTAGTCATCATATTATCTCTAATCAAGTAGGTTGAGATCAGGGGGAGCAAACCAATTTGAAATCGGGACAATAGTGATTTTATTCAATCAATTAGAAATTGATTAACTCAATTAGAATGAGTTTGCGAACAAATAAAAGATGGACCTGCTAGTCCATTTTGTGGAAAACTATTTCGTATTTATGGGTTCAAAATCTTAAGGCATATGGGGAATTCTTGAATGAATAAGCAATTAAAAGAAATTTCGTGTAGATTTAATGTTGCAAACTATAAACATGTAATACCGGCATTAGGGGGAGAGAAAGCCTATATAAATGCCTTGTACTGAATGGAATAATGATCTTCATAAAATATTCTTGAAAGCTTGAAGCACGAATAAAAACACGCACTAAATCATACTCGCATGAAGCTGAGTATAATGCCAGAATATTTAAATGTGAGGAAGCTCATGAAGGGCACCACCTGATATGGAAACACACTTGAAGTGAAAGTATTTGAAGGATTTTATCCCAGTGAGAATGTGCACATAATGAATACTCACAAATGGGAAACTCGAGATTAGGAGAAACAACATGAAGTTATTAAACAGAAGTTAAGTTTACTTGTAGTAAACATAATGCTATGTGTGGTATATCCCGGGTATTTAATAATATACTCACCATGGCAAATGACTTGATCATTATTTTAAATTCTACAGGGACGCCTGTTGGTTTTGGATTAAATGAACTTGTCATACAAATTTTACTGAAACCTCCATAGAACTCCGGAAAGAAGACCATCATGGTCAAATACCTCACAAATTAAGAATGGTCATCATGAAGATGAAAGCCTAACACTACAAAGCGCGCGCACTATTTTTGTTGGGATAGCAGATATTATTTGACTATATCATAGTCTTATCCTGAAGATATGGGAGAAATAGAATGAATGTCGACAATATTACCTCTATCATTGCAATGTTTCCCTAAACGAGAACAGGGATCCACAAATAAAGTCCATGGCAGAGTCGCATGAAGCGCTCATATCGGGTCAATGAAAAAATACAATTGAGGTTAAATCATTAAGAATATACTTGAACCTGCAAGTTCAAGTTACATAAGTTATTATGGAATAATGATATGGTGAAATGAAATGGTTTATAGGTCTTTCAAAAGACTAACAAACTCCCAGTATGTATGAATGAATATTCTGCTGCTTATCTGGCAAATGGAAAGAATAAATTAAATATTATGCAGTTAATTGATGGATTCGGAAAATCCATAGGTGATCCTTGAAAGAATCATCATTCCTCTAAGGAATAAAAATTAAATATCATACTAAGTATTAAATGTCTAAGGTAGATAATATTTCTGAATGAATATTAAAATCTCTAGAAGAGTTAAATCCTGGAAGGAAATAAAGTCATAGAATGACTTATTGTGAATAACACTTTTAAAATGGTTCATTGAAGAACTCAAGTTAAAAGGATCATATAAATCACTTCTCTCTTGCATGAGAGGATTTCTCACATAAGAGAAATACTATTCTTGAAGAATTACAAAATCCTTAAAGGATATAGTCAATGAATGACTTATCAGTCATTTCCTGAATGAACACCAATAATCTTGAAGATATGAATTAACTTTATACAGACCCAAATAAATTAAGAATGAAGTGAGCATCATATGGTCCTGAATGTACCATTTAAGCACTTGTGCATAGCTATCTAGTATTGATAGTAAGTATTCTCACATACCACAGAAGGTATATTGGTGATTGGCGATTTTGAATTATCCCCTCAAATGCCAAAGTGAAGACTGATTTATCTATAGTGGAATAAGCTATCTTTGAAGATCTAGTGAATAGATCATTGGTTATAAACTAGAATCCACTTAGATAGAGTTGCTATTATTTCAAATTTGAATTTTGAAGTTTGGAATCAAATATCTAGAAGATATGTGAATTGAAACTTATTAGCCCCATATTCCTCTGAAAGGATAAAATTTATTTTGTGTTGCACAATTAATAAGTGGTTATTAATGCTTGAAGCATTGCTCTTTATCATAGTTAAGCCTTTGAAGGACTAATTATTGTACTCATACACATTTATGTAGAATGTAACTAAGACATTATTGAACACTGAAGTTTAAAGGATGTCGACATGAGGGGGAGCATATTTTTTTATCATGTTGTTACTCAGAAGGAATCAACTTGATGATTAATTTTTGAATTTACCATAAAGGTATACCACTTGATTATTTAAGATCATTAATGCAAGAATCATGAAGTTCATGCATTAATCTTGAAGATTTATCACTATTTACGAAGAATAGTAAATATAGAATTGTGTATAACCAGAAGGTTTAATGTTGTACTCTTTTTCTCTTTGTGAGTTTTTACTTGAAGGTTTTCACATAAGGTTTTTGATGAGGCAACATGTGCAATACAATTGCGGTTGATATGTACTCTTTTCTTCAAGAACCGTTTTTCCCACTGGGTTTTCGAATGAAGTTTTTGATGAGGCATATGCATTCGCGGTAATCGCCCAAGGGGGAGTGTTGTAAAACAACCGGAGTTTCCAAGAAGGAAAGGAGGACTAGAAGTCCTAGTCCTTATCCGGTTGCTTGTGGGCTCTTACCATAATCTCTAGCCTTAGTTCGGACTATATAATCGGAGGAGCACCCCCTATTGTAATACATCGATTTGAGAAATAAAGAGAAGCTCCACCTATATATTGTCTCTTGTCTACTTTATACTTGTTCTTGTGTGCTTGTCGTGAGAGGCGTGAGAGGGAGAAGATCCAACCGTTGACGACGTGTTTTACAACAAGTATATTGATCTTTTTCTTTTCTTTCTAGAATTGATCTTTGCTTCCTTTCTCATCACCGGGTGCATCCTGGCCCGTCCAGGTGCATCCCCCTTCCTCCGCCAGCAAAATATAATCTCCTTCCTTTCTCATCCTGGGGTTACCTAAGAAACACACCCTCTGCTGCGCTCCTTCCATCTCCATCGCCGGCCTTCTGCGCGCACAGATCCGGCGAGAGCAGGTGCCTCCGTTCCGGTTGCCCTCAGCGAGATACTGCTCGGGATAGCCGGGCAATCAGGTTTCTAGGGTGCGTCTTCACGCGACTGCTCGTCCAGAACTGTGTCGTCTTCACCGGCGCACTGTTCGTCTTCTCCACGCGTGATCGACTACTTCCCGGTGGTCGTACCTGTGTTCCCCAAGTGAACAGCGCGACTACATCCCGAAGGCCATCTGCACTGCATCAGCCGCTTCCTGCATCGCATTCGTACGGCTACACCGAACAAGGTCAACCTACGAGAAACACCATGACGGGTGAATCTCCAGTTGATAACGGTGCAACCGGTGGCTCCGTCACTGGTCCCACTTTTGGGTATAATCTGATACCCCTCCTCTTAATTTTGTTATTTGTGTTCTTATTTAAATATGAGTTAAATCTGAACACGTGCACATATCTGCTATCACTCTTTTTAATCATGAGTATATTGCTGAATGCTATGTTTAATTTTGGAATTAAAATATCACCGAAAGTACATAATTTTCTAACAATCCAGAAACCTGATAGTAATGATAATTATGTTGATAGGCTTTCGGTCGCTCAATTTGGTTCAACCATTAAGCCCAACGTTTTTGATGGCAATAACCATATTCGTTGGCGTGAACGGATGGTTTTGTGGCTGAATGCTATGGGCATCTTAGACGTGATCAACGAGAAACCCACCGAGTGCAGTTCTGAGCAGGGAACTGTATTTGAGGCTCGGGACAGTTTCTTTCGTGGTTGCGTTCATGGTGTCATAGCACCACACCTCATGGATCCCTTTATTAAGCATAAGACTGGGAAGGAGATGTGGGATGCTCTTGAGGCTCAGTATGGAGCTTCCGATGCTGGTAGTGAGTTGTATCTCATGGAACACTTCATTGACTACCGAATGGTGGAAGACTGTTTGGTGGTAGAACAAGCAAATGAGATACATCTGCTAGCAAAGGATCTCACGTGCTGCAGCAAGGACAATCCATGTGTGCTTCCTGACAAGTTTGTGGCTAGAGCTATCATCTCTAAGTTGCCACCTTCTTGGAGGGATTTTGCTACCTCACTGAAACACAAGAGACAGGAGTTCACCATTGATGGACTTATTGGGACTCTTGATGTGGAAGAAAAGGCGAGAGCAAAATACACACATGGTAAGGGAGTCGTTGGTGCGAGCGCTAACTTCGTTCAGAAGAGCATGAACGCTCGTACAAATAACTCCAACAAGGGCAAAAAGAAACCACCTAAGCCTCAGAATGTTGGAAAGACTAAACAAACCACTGCGTTCAAGAAGAAAAAGGGAAATTGCTACCTGTGCGGCAGTGAGGACCACTTTGCTGGAAAGTGTCCGGACCGTAAAAGGGCAAAGTCCGCCAATATGGTTGTTAGCGAACATGGAGGAACATCGGGGTACGGTAATCATTTACCTACAGTTGTTTCAATTATGTCTTCACCCGAGTGGTGGGTTGACACTGGCGCTAATACTCATGTGTGTGCTGACATTTCCTTGTTTTCTTCTTACCAGGTCGGAGGGGCTACCTCCTTGCTGATGGGGAATGGCACCCATGTGCATGCTCTTGGTGTTGGTACGGTCTATCTGAAGTTTACTTCGGGAAAGATCGTGCAGCTGAAAAACGTGCAGCATGTCCCTGCAATAAAGAAGAACCTCGTCAGCGGCTCTCTACTGCGTAGAGATGGTTTTAAATTAGTCTTTGAGTCCAATAAATGTATTGTGTCCAAGTTTGGAACATTTGTTGGTAAAGGTTATGATAGCGGAGGCCTGTTCCGCTTTTCTTTAGATGATGGTTGTAATAAAGTAGTAAACAATGTTGTTAACGTTGATGAATCAAATGTTTGGCATTCGAGGCTTTGTCACGTTAATTTCGGTTGCATAACACGACTAGCAAATTTGAGCTTAATTCCAAAAATTACCTTTGTCAAAAATTCAAAGTGCCTTGTGTGTGTTGGTTCAAAACAAACTCGCAAGCCTCATATGGCTGCCGAGGCGAGAGATTTGGCACATCTAGATTTAATTCATTCCGACCTATGTGAAATGAATGGTGTGTTGACAAAAGGTGGCAAAAATATTTTATGACACTAATCGATGATAGCACTAGATTTTGTTACATCTACTTGTTAAGAACAAAGGATGAAGCATTCCATCACTTCAAAATCTATAAAGCTGAAGTAGAAAACCAGTTGGAAAGAAAGATCAAAAGAGTTAGATCGGATCGTGGTGGAGAGTACTTCTCAAATATCTTTAATTCATTCTGCGAGGAACATGGTATTATTCATGAGAGGACGCCTCCCTACTCACCCCAGTCAAACGGGGTAGCCGAAAGAAAGAATTGTACTCTAATAGACTTGGTTAATGCCATGTTAGATACATCGAGAGTTTCGAAGGAATGGTGGGGTGAGGCTATATTGACTGCATGTCATGTCCTAAACCGTGTTCCTACAAAGAACAAAAGAGATAACATCATTCGAGGAATGGGAGAAGAAAAGGCCAACACTTTCCTACCTGCAAACTTGGGGTTGTTTGGCCAAAGTAAACGTGCCAATCAACAAGAAACGCAAGCTCGGACCAAAAACAGTAGATTGTATCTTTCTTGGTTACGCTTTCCACAGCGTGGGATATAGGTTTTTGATAGTAAACTCTGGAGTACCTGACGTGCAGGTCGGTACAATAATGGAGTCCAGAGATGCTACATTCTTTGAAAATATATTTCCTATGAAAGATAGAACAAATTCATCTAGGCATGAGATTATCGAGGATGATGTCTCCACTGAGCAGATAGAGCACAATAAACACACACATGTGGAACATCCTGAGGAGGATAACAATGAAGCTCCTAGAAAGAGCAAGAGACAAAGGACTGTGGCGATGATTTCATTGTATACCTCATCGATGACACACCCAAAACCATAGAAAAGGCATATTCATCTCCTGATGCTAACTATTGGAAGGAAGCAGTTAGGAGGCAAATGGACTCGATCATGACAAATGGTACATGGAAGTCGTTGATCGCCCCTATGGGTGCAAACCCGTAGGGTGCAAGTGGGTGTTCAAGAAAAAGCTTAGACCTGATGGTACTATTGAAAAGTATAAGGCTAGGCTTGTGGCAAAGGGTTATACCCAAAAGGAAGGAGAAGACTTCTTCGATACTTACTCACCTGTTGCTCGATTGACCACAATTCGAGTGTTACTTTCCCTGGCAGCCTCCTATGGTCTTCTTGTCCATCAAATGGACGTAAAGACAGCTTTCCTCAACGGAGAGTTAGAGTAAGAGATCTATATGGATCAGCCAGACGGGTTTGTAGCAAAAGGTCAAGAGGGAATGGTATGTAAGTTGTTGAAGTCTCTGTATGGCCTCAAGCAAGCCCCAAAGCAGTGGCATGAAAAGTTCGATAGAACTTTAACCTCTGCAGGTTTCGTTGCAAACGAAGCCGATAAGTGTGTGTACTATCGTTTCAGTGGGGCGAAGGAGTGATTTTGTGTTTGTATGTGGATGACATACTAATATTCGGGACAAACCTTAATGTTATTAAGGAAGTCAAAGAATTTTTGTCTCAAAGATTTGAGATGAAAGATCTAGAGGAAGCTGATGTTATCCTAAACATAAAACTAGTAAAGGATGGAAATGGTGGGGTGACTCTGTCACAGACTCACTATGTGGAGAAGATGTTAAGTCGCTTCGGTTACAGCGATCTTAAATCTGTCTCAACACCTTATGACGCCAGCGTAATCTTGAAAAAGAATAAAAGGATAATGAGAGATCCGCTGAGATATTCTCAGATCATTGGTTCATTGATGTATCTAGCTAGCGCCACAAGACCTGACATTGCTTTTGCTGTAAGCAAATTAAGTCGGTTTGTGTCAAATCCTGGTGAGGATTACTGGAAAGCTCTTGAAAGAGTAATGCGCTATTTAGTAGGAACAATGGACTATGGAATTCACTATTCCGGGTACCCCAAAGTACTAGAGGGATATAGTGATTCAAATTGGATTTCTGATGCTGATGAGATTAAAGCCACGAGTGGATATGTGTTTACTCTCGGAGGTGGCGCTGTTTCCTGGAAGTCTTGCAAGCAGACCATTTTAACAAGGTCAACAATGGAAGCAGAACTCATAGCACTAGACACCGCCACTGTAGAAGCTGACTGGCTTCGTGAGCTCCTAATGGACTTATCGGTAGTTGAAAAACCAGTACCGGCAATCCTAATGAACTGTGACAATCAAACTGTGATTATCAAGGTGAACAGTTCAAAGGACAACATGAAGTCATCCAGGCATGTAAAGAGGCGGTTGAAGTCTGTCAGGAAGATGAAAAACTCCGGAGTTATAGCCCTAGATTATATTCAAACGGCTAAGAACCTGGCAGATCAATTTACAAAGGGTCTTTCACGAAATGTGATAGACAATGCATCCTTAGAATTGGGCCTGAGACCCACGAGCGTTATTCCATAGTGGTAACCTGTCCTATGTGATCGGAGATCCCGTGAAGCAGGATGGTGAAACAAGCTATGGTCTAACTGAGAGAAGAGAGCCTTTGTATAAGGCTTATTCCAGAAGAAGGTGCATTTCTCTTCTAAATCTGTAAGGTAGGTTGGTTTACACCTTAATGTGTTCCAGGAGGTTTCTTGAAACAAGAGAGTTGATACTAGAAACAAAGATGTTGTCCTACAGAACATCTCAAAGGAATACACCTATATGAGTCCGACTACTAGTCATAGTCTATGGGGTTTGGGTAACCTCTAGAAACTCATGAAAAAGGCATGGAGTATGACTCATAAGCTCCAAAACAGCGGAGATGCGTTGCAGCCTATTATCAGTATAGAGCTCTGGTGAAACTTGTTTGCACAAAACTGGCAATTCAAGGCATAGTCCATTGTACAGTTGTAGATAAGTGTAGCCCTTGTTCTAGATGGAAGTTCAACTTAACAGTCTCCATCAAAAACTGGTATATCAAAGGGGTATGATAACATTTCTTAGTATGGCTTAAAATTCTTGGTGGGGATTGTTGGAATTAATGGGCCTAGCCCATTATTCCTCAATAATAAAAAATTAAAAGCCCACTAATTAATGTTGACAATAAATGTGATTAATACCGTATGGGAAATTAAGGAGAATCCCAACCAACTTAAATGGTGGACTATGTGTACACCGCTTGTGAAGTTGGCTAAAGGAGATCGGCGAGCCACACGCGCGCGCGCTCGCTCGCCGAGCCGAGGCCGTGGGCGTGGGCGTGGCATGGCGAGGCGAGGCGTGACATGACGACGTGACATGACGTGCCGAGCCTGAGTGGTGGGGGAAAGGTTTTGCACCGTTGGAAAGTTATTCACAATAAAGAGAATTCATTGGCTGATTGATTTCCTTTCCTCGAATAGAACCCGTCCAGGTGCATCCCCCCTTCCTCCGCCAGCAAAATATAATCTCCTTCCTTTCTCATCCCAGGGTTACCTAACGGTTGCCCTCAGCGAGATCCTGCTCGGGATAGCCGGGCAATAATGTTTCTGGGGAGCGTCTTCAAGCGACTGCTCGCCCAGAACTGTGTCGTCTTCACCGGCGCACTGTTCGTCTTCTCCACGCGTGATTGACTACTTCCCGGTGGCCGTACCTGTGTTCCCCAAGTGAACAGCGCGACTACATCTCGAAGGCCATCTGCACTGCATCAGCCGCTTCCTGCATCGCATTCGTACGGCTACACCGAACAAGGTCAACCTACGAGAAACACCATGACGGGTGAATCTCCAGTTGATAACAGTGCAACCGGTGGCTCCGTCACTGGTCCCACTTTTGGGTATAATCTGATACCCCTCCTCTTAATTTTGTTATTTGTGTTCTTATTTAAATATGAGTTAAATCTGAACACGTGCACATATCTGCTATCACTCTTTTTAATCATGAGTATATTGCTGAATGCTATGTTTAATTTTGGAATTAAAATATCACCGAAAGTACATAATTTTCTAACATAATACACCCTCTTGTTGGCCAACAAAGCTTCTCTTACGCACTTTTGTCGAACACCGTAAAGCCTGAATAGTAGCGTTTACACACCTTATAGCAATGTTAAGATATTGAAAGTAACCTATTGACATTCTGGTGTCATGATCATGACAGCCTGATGCATATCATACTGACAAAACGTTGGCTGAGTGCGATGGGTAAGAAGAGGAACCGCATAGCGAATCAGACACTAGGCAACGGATAAAGTGGTTACTAAGGTTCATAACTCCAAGGCTGTAATGTATCAAATTTTCTAGAATGTGCAATGCCTCGAAAAATACTTGTTCAATTACTTGATTCGAGTATAAAATATAGATATGTCATTAGTATTTGATAGATTTTGGGGGATGGATGACTATATGGGGGGTGCTTGCACCTAAGTCGGTGAGTGAATCAGCGGTGACAATCTGTAATAACTAACAAAAATATAGATATGTTAGGATTGTGAAAAAAAAAAATCGCGTGCATACTTGGAGAATATAACTCTCCCTCATGGGGGCTTAATCTTTATGACTTTGAATGAAAATGTTATAGTATATATAAGTCGGTGCGTAGCATTTTATTTTATGAAACGCTCTCATATAGAAACATAAGTTTAATTCCTAATTTCAATGATCGGTAACCTTTTCATAGAGTTTGCAACCGTTGTAAGGTTTTTGAATTTACAACGCATATCTCCTTCATCTTTAGCACTTTGCTAAAAACTTAGTGTTTTTTCTACCACTGATTGTTCTCATGCTTTCTCCATTCAAATTGTAAGATATGAATCTTCGCTGCAAAAGAACGAATGAAGATATTGCTACATCAATATTGTAAGTAATTGAAACTCGGCAGTCGTAGAAATATATATCACAAATATATCTTATAGTACTTGACTGAAGTTTTGCCTTGGTGGCATGTCCAATTCATCTAAACCTCGCTCAAACATTTCCAAAACCTTTGTTATGGTAGGGCGATGCATTGGTAATATTTGGATGCACCACAACCCAATCACGCTCATCTTTCTAGCTATTCCTTCATTTTCACTTGACACTTCACATGCTTGTAGTTCATCACCGTGACCAAAGTGGTCATAAATCCAATGTGGAAAATACTTTTCACTTGATTTTTGAGCGACTGAATTCACATTTTTTCTGCCTCCAACCATCTCTAGTAACATCATTCCATAACTATAAACATCTGATTTAGTTGAAACAACTCCAAAGGTTCGAGAATGCACTTCAGGAGCGATAAACCCAATCGTTCCTCTAGCACCAGTCAAAGAAAGGCTGCTCTCCTTGGTACGACACAATTTGGCCAAACCAAAATCAGCAATCTTTGGCTGGAAATCCTGATCTAGAAGGATATTTTGAGGCTTGATATCAAAATGGACAATGCGTGTGTTACAACTATGGTGCAAGTATTCCAACCCTCGAGCAATCCCAATTGCTATTGTATAGAGCTTTTCCCATCCTAAAACTGCTTTAGGATTCTCCGAATATATGTACTTATCCAAAGAACCATTGGGCATGAACTCATATATTAGGGCCCGTTTTGAGCCTTCCAAACAAAATCCAAATAAGCTAACAATATTAACATGAGAGGTCTTGCCGATGCTCATAACCTCATTTACAAACTCCTCTCCTTCTCCTTTGGAATCATGCAATAATTTGACAGCAACGAGACGACTGTCATCTAGCCTTCCTTTCAAAACCATGCCACAACCACCTTCCCCAAGTTTATGATTAAGAGTAGATGTTATCTTTGTTACTTCTGAGTACCTGTATCTTTTTGGAACTAGTGATCCATGCGATACTATTAGTGCCTCAATTTTCCTTTCAGTGTAGCTGCTAGTCTTTTGGCATATAGTAAGACATAGTTGTTCCCTCTTTCTATGCCTTCCCAGCACATATATGCATGTTAGGAGCAAGATTGCAGCTACTGACATCAAAAGTGCAATTAAAATATACGCAAAAAACTGCAATTAAAATAGATGTTATTTTTTTCTTGAAATAGCAAGGTGTCATATTATTATCATTCATATTTCTAAGGCCATAAAAAATTCATTCAAGAATCAATATTAAAAGACGTCAGGTCTTGCTTAAAAATTAAAAAAAAACATAAGAAGAATTTCATAGACAGGAAATATGTAGACAACGGATCTAGCTTAAAACTGATCAATTTTTAATAAAAGACGACACAGATTGTGGATAACTTGTTCTAAAGTTCAATTCTAGAAACATGATAGTAGCTATTATAATATGATGCTATGATAGATGTTATACTTTGCAGAAACACTCTAAACATGCTATATGTTATAATAGTTTTTTTTGGTCTTTCAAAGACTAAAACTAACAAGTAACTTGTTACAATAAATAATTACTGAAATTTAGATTAATTGATAAAAATTATGTCAAATGTAGCATACCTATCAACATTATCTTCCTTCCAGTTCCATTGCTACCTGAAATAGTACTTATCGGTTCATTTGCCATTCAGTAATTTGTAATTAAAGTTTAAATAATATTGACAAAGGGGAGATGCATTGATAGTGAATATCACCAACAACTATTTGGCGCATAATACACACTTCATCTATCATCAGTTCTGTTTGATTATGATGGCATATTAAATGAACAATCAGAAGATTTATGGAATAGTGCTCTAGTAACAATGAACACATGACTTCTAATATGTAATATCATGTATCAGCTAGTTGAATAAATGCACCCTGCTCAGGTAAATTAATCAGTAATAGAACATACCGATCGGAACTAACTTGATGTTCTGTTTCTTTTTTGTACCTGTTATAACAAAATTATAATTTTGTATCAGATCATTAGAAAAATAATAAGATATCAAAATAGTAGTTTCTTTTCTTTTCTCCTTTTAGGAACAAAATGAACCAAACTAATGTCGAGATGAGAAAGCCAAATGTCAAAAAGAAATGCAAAAGTGATGATAACATAAAAACAATATATTTGTCTTTCAAGGTATACTGCTATTACTGATAGTACCACTTCCTCGGATTTATAGATACAATTACTATTTTTGTGTGCTTTATATCTCATCTGACAGTAAGAAAAACTATAGAATTATCTTTCCTCAATTGATTTCCCTTATTAATGATAGAGGGTTTTTTGTTGTTGTTTTCGAATCATGATGCATACTGCATTTTTTGTACAAAGAGGGATCCCAAAACTTCAATGAAAACTGGATGGGTGTCTGAGTTGCAGAAAACATTTTTGAAGAGTCTACCTTGTGACTTGTGAGTACTATTTTTTTTGATAAAATAGAATAGTTTCCGGCCCTGCAACCGCATACAGCCAGTGTGAGTACTAGATAGCATAGTCTACATGGAAATTTTCTGACCTTGATAAGTGTTCTTCAAGTTAATCCTCAAGTCAGTCAGGAAAAGCACAAAGTGACAGGCTGATAGCATGTCTTGAACGTGCTCCTAACCTGGTGGGTTTGTTGAGCAGATCGACTCGTCAGAGCAGAAGCACTGGAATGCAAGTGCAAGGAATCTGCACTCCCCGCCGCGCCGCGTGCACAATTCGCACTCTCCCAGCGTTGGCCACTCCAAGAGGAACCCGTCTCTGATCATTCGCCCGTAGTCACGAGTCGGGTCCATCCCTTTGAACCCACGCACCGGCACGCTCACAGAGCTGCAGCCCTTCTGATCCACCCATGGCTCAGCGGCGTCGGAGATATAAGCTCCCATGGTGAGGTTAGCACACGGCCGTGGCAGCCGTATGCTTGGAGGAACCTCGCAGTTGTAGACGAAGGCGAGGTTCTTGTTTCTGCTGCTGATGGTGAGCGGGAAGAGGGAGAGGCCGGAGGACACATTGAAGCCCGGGATGCTGCAGGTCTCGCCGTCTTCGTCGCCGGAGAAGGTTGTCTCGACGGCCACTACCAGAGAGTTGCTTCCGTAGGATATGTCTAGAACGTGATACAGGCGCTCCCTGAATGTCCTGCTCAGGTAGGCGTAGCCACCGTCGCAGGTCAGCTCGAAGGCCGGGAAGCCACAGTACAGCGGCTGCACACCGCTGAGCGAGAAGGGGTACGTGATGTTCACGTGCCCGCACCTCGCCGGACCGCAGCTTGTGTTGCTGGCCAAATTGGTGGTGGTGGTGGCAGCTGATAACTGTAGAAAGGAAGCTAATGCGACTGGCAAGAGTTGCAGAGCCATTGATGGATGCAGGAGGAGTTGCCAACACGTACCTTCAGTTAGTTTGGTTCTTGGGTATGTATGTATGTGAATCTGGAGTACTTAAGGTGATGAAAAGGGAAACGGACTGGGGTTCTGTAAGATATTTTACCATGTAAAACCATGCTCTGAACTGTTTGACTAGTCCTCATTTTGATGATCTGTGTGTAAGCTTCTCGTAAAACGAATGGGAAATTGCAGCATTTTGGTAGCATTATTGACTCCAGAATCCTGACTCCTGAGTCCAGGAAGATGGGACCAACACTGATTGAACCACACACACATCTAAGTTAATATCCAGGCACCACGTTCTGTTCTCGGAAAGCAACACCTTTGCAGTCTTTCAACGCAGATACCAATCTAGAAATCGTTCGTCTGATTTCATTGTTTTATCGTATGGACCTAAGGATGCAAGTGGGTTGTGTTTGGGTCAACCAGTGACTGACCCGATCTACCCATTACCAACATTTTTGGGTTTTGGATTGCACTGGCCCAATAGACTAAAGAAACCAGTTAACCCAAAAATGCCCAGAAGATAGTTCGATGTTAACTGCTGTCGCTGCGATCGCGTTGGTCAGCGACGGGATCGGCTCGTGCTCGGGCATGCTTCGCTGCCTCCGCCGCTGGTGACGGAGCAGCGGCGGCTTGCAAGACTACGTTCGTGTCCTAGTTGGCGCTGCTTTCCCGCGTGAACCAGAAGAACCTGGCCTGCGTGCGACGCAAGGGCAGCGATGATGGAGCGAGGCGCCGCCGCCGCACCAACCGGAGGAGCTCGGGATGAAACCACCCCGATTGGGTTACCCGAACGACCCAGGTCAATTTGGCACTGTTAGACACCAAATTTTTACGGGTCGGCCCAATGGGTATTTACACCATACTACAAGGTTTTGGGTATTGGGTCATTGGGTCAACCCAATAAAATCTGCATCCTGATATGGACCGGGTTCAGATGCAGAGGAGCTTTGTGGTCAGGGCACATGGGAGTGTCTTGAGCTTAACTTGACCGCCACATTTGCGAAAGTATGCTATCTCCATCTACCAGCATGCGACGGATGGGGTAAGCGGCCACTGTCGTGAGCCAACGTGACCGGGCCAGCAGGGCGATCAGCTTCAGATCTGGCTAATGCACCCTCTTGTTAGCCAACAAGTTTTACTGACGGACTTTTGTCAAACATTGTGAGCCCTGAATAATTGCGTTTACACACCTTGTAACGAAGTAAATGGATAACTGAAAGTAAGCTATTGACATTCTTTTGTCATGGCAACCTGATACATATACCTTGTAAGTGGGCAATAGATAAAGTGATGTACTTAGGTTCATATACCTCCAAAACTGTAATGTCTCCAGTTTTCTAGAATGAGTAATGCCTTGAAGAATACTTGTTCAATTATTTGATTCGAGCATATATACAGACGTGTCCTTAGTATTTCAGAGATTTTGGGTCACAGATAACTATATGGGGCCTTAATCTTTGTGACTTTGAATGAAAAAAGAAATATAGTGACTTCTTAAGGTACACAAGTTCAATGCCTAATTCGAATGCTAGGTAATCTTTTTAACAGAGTTGGTAACTGTTGTAAGATTTTTGAAGTAACAATGCTTATCTCCATGAGGTTTAGCACTTCACTAAAAACTGATCTTTTTAACCACTGAATGTTCTCGTGCTTTCTGCATTCAAACTGTAAGAAGGATCTTCGCTGCAAAAGAACGAACAAAGATATCGCTACGTCAATATTGTAGTAAGCGATTCTGGGGAGTTGCATAAATATATATATCACAAATATCTTACAGTATTTGACTGAAGTTTTGCCTTGGTGGCATGCTCAATTCATCTAAACCTCTCTCAAACATTTCCAAAACCTTTGTTATGGCAGGGCGATGCATGGGTAATATTTGGATGCACCACAGGCCAATTACACTCATCTTTCTGGCTATTCCTTCATTTTCACTTGAGACTTCACATGCTTGTAATCCATCATCGTGACCAAAGTGGTCATAAATCCAATGTGGAAAATACTTTTCACTAGACTTCTGAGCCACTGAATTCACATTTTTTCTACCTCCAACCATCTCTAGTAACATCATTCCATAACTATAAACATCTGATTTTGTTGAAACAACTCCGAAGGTTCGAGAGTGCACTTCAGGAGCAATAAACCCAACCGTCCCTCTAGCACCAGTCATAGAAAGCTTGCTCTCCTTGGTGCGACACAATTTGGCCAAACCAAAATCAGCAATCTTTGGCTGAAAATTCTGATCGAGAAGGATATTTTGAGGCTTAATATCAAAATGGACAATGCGCGTATTACAACCATGGTGCAAGTATTCCAACCCTCGAGCAATCCCAATTGCTATTGTATAGAGATTTTCCCATCCTAAGACTGCCTTAGGATTCTTTGAGTAGATAAACTTGTCCAAAGAGCCATTGGGCATGTACTCATATATTAAGGCTCGTTTTGAGCCCTCCAAACAAAACCCATATAAGCTAACTATATTAACATGAGAGGTCCTGCCAATGCTCATAACCTCGTTCACAAACTCCTCCCCTTGTCCTTTGGAATCATGCAAGAATTTCACAGCAACTAGACAACCATCATCTAACCTTCCTTTGTAAACAACTCCATAACCACCTTCCCCAAGCTTATTATTAAGGGAAGACGTTATCTTTGTTGCTTCTGAGTACTTGTATCTTTTTGGAGCTAGTGATCCATGTGATACTATTAGGGCCTCAATGTTCCTTTCATTGCTTCTGTTAGTCTTTTGCATAGGAAAAACTGTAGTTTCCCCCTCTTTCGTTGCCTTACCAGCACATATACACATGGTAGTAGCAAGCTTGCAGCTACTGACACCGAAACTGAAATTAAAGTAGATGTTATGTTTCTCTTAAAATAGCAAAGCGTTGTTTATGAGCATTTACATTTTCGAGGCCACCAACAAATATATTTATCTGTTTTATAAAAACAAACAACGTACAAGTTTGGAAACATAAGAAGAAGATGTACTGCTACATAAATTCCACCGATTTTGCTTAAGCTCACCCAGTTTTATATTTGAAGATATATAATAGATACATTTCTATGTGTTCTTATACACTAATTCAAAAGGTAAACTAAAAGTAACTTGTTAGTATTACCAAAATTCTGATTATTTATATGGAACGGTGTCAAGATCAGTTGCATACCTATTATTAGTACTATGTTCGTCTTATTGGCCGTCCGACCTGAAAGTGCACATAATATTTAGAGTAAGAAAGCAATGAGAGTACGATCTGCTCAGATGAATTGTTAATATTATGTGACATGCCACTTCCTAAAGTTCACTTGGGGATTTACCATACTTTTACTTGACAACCTTTTATCAGGATATGTCAATCTTGTTGTATACATTTCCTTTCTTTTGTTTAGAGCTGAAACTTATACTGGCAAAGGTGATGCATTGTTAATGAAGATCTCAATGAGATGTGTGGATTTCTTTTAGTGAAGCATATATAACATTAAAATAAAAGTTTGATGCTGTAAAAGTTGTGATTTCAATAATAAAGCTGACAATTCATCATTATCAGCTTTATTATAATTAAACCACAACTTTTACAGCATCAAACTTTTACAGGATGCAATTACATCAACAAACACGGAACTGATCTTTCAGCGTGCACATGAAGCAGAGGCGGACGAGTGCGAAACTTGGGTCTTATAGTTTACTCCAATCTAGAACATAATACTGGCATACTTTAGTTGCGAAATGCAAACTACAGGAAACGAACTGAAATTAAGGGGGCAAAGAAGCCTGAAAAGTCTAGATGACTAACGCCTTTCTTGTGCGTGTGTGTCTACGAGACCAGTCGCATGCAGCTTGCATTGGCCGTCGGGATGCAAGCAACCAAAGAGTATGTAGCCGTATAATGTTGATGGTTAAAGCTATAAATATGATACAGAAGAGCGAGTCCTACTCGATAAACGGGTACACGGCGTCAGAGCAGAGTAGCACCCCTACACATCTACTTAGACTGGACATGAAACAGTAAACAGCAGATCAAATTACTCCTACTAAATCATAAGCATAAAGATACCGTAATCGCAGATAAACCAGCCGTCGTCGCCGTCGGCGCAGTAGCGCATGAACGAATCGTCGGGTACATTAACCCGGCACTGGCCGCCGGTACGCGTGCAAGCGTTGCAGGCCCCAGGATCCGTGTATTCGAGCAGAGACCCACGCTTCAGCAGCCGCTGGTAATCTGCCCCCGTCGCTCCCTCGTATCCCAGCACCGGAATCATCGACACGTTGCAATTCATCGGCGTTGACATCCCGATGCCACCTGGCGTGTACTTCTTCCCAAGCAAGGCAAACGCCGACGAGCCATTCGGTGTCGAACAGGGCATGCGCGTCCAAGGACGAGGTATCTGTCTTTCCCGCGGATCGCAGTCGTAGAGGAACAGCTCCTGGTTCTTGGGGCTAATCTTGAACGGCGAGAGGCCGAGATCAGAGGAGACGTTGAAGAACGTGTCGCGGCCGCAAGTGTCGTTCGACGAGATCAGGCCGGCGTTGATGACTCTCGTTAGAATAAAAGCGCGGAAGCGATAAACTCAAGAACGCAAAACCAAATCGCAAGATCACACAAAACGAGAACGACACCGAGGCACGATGTTTTTTAACGAGGTTCAGCGATGTGCCTACATCCTCAGGGACATGACTACGGGCGCTCCTCCCCATAAACAGCAGCTACACCGGCATCCGGGCACCACCGCGGCCACGCCGCCGCCCACACCAGCCGCCAAGTCGTCTCACGGTTACAACGGTAGTGCCCACATATATATGAGCCCAAGGGATACAAAGTACGACCCAAACTCTATCCCTAACCTACCAATTACAACTTAAGTCCAATTGTAACCAAACCGTACACTATTCGACACATATCCAACAAACTCCACCTTGGCGAATATGCACGCCACCTTGAGCTGTCCATGCGCGAACCTCCGTGTACCTAGACTTGAGTCGCCTCCTTTGCTGCTCACTTAGAACAGCCCGACGAGGCCGCTGCCACCTCGCCGACCTCCGGATAGAACACCGCCACAGTTGCATTGCCATCCATGACTCCACCTTCAACGGGCTTCCCTTCAGCTTGTATTGGTGTGCACTTGACTTCTCACCAACCATGACGTCTTGTTTCCATGCATGACTCTTAAGGTCTTCTTATCAGGCGCCCCCTGATACAACCATCCTTCCTCATGCAAGATCCCAAGCGAAATCAGATTCCTCCATAGCCCCGGCACATGCTTCACGCCCTTGAGTAGCATCTCTTGACCATCACACATCTTGAACTTGATGTCGCCCACTCCCATGATACGATAAGCCGAATCATCTCCCAAGTGAGCAAGACCACCATCCTCCTCAACGTATGATAAGAACCACTCCTTCTTTGGTGTTGCATGAAACGAGCTAGCTGAATCCAACAACCATGCTTCACAAGACTTGTCACTTGACACTGTGAGAACATCACCATCACTATCCGAGTCATCCTTCCTGGCAATCACCACACTTGCGATTCCTCCACCCTTCTTCAGTTCCGGACACTGAGCCTTTTATGTCCCCATCCCTTGCACTTATAGCACTGCGGTCCCTTCTTCTTCCTGTCGCCCTTCTTATCTTCTCCACTGTGATCACCCCTGACTGCAAAGGCACTCCCGGAAAGCTCTTCAGATGAATTATTCTTTCCCCTTTGCTCATGAGCAAGCAAAGCTACAATAATCTCATCCACCTTCACTTTCTCCTTTCCATACGTCAAAGTAGTAACCAAGTGCTCATAAGACTTTGGCAACGAACACAGAAGAATTATCGCCCTGTCTTCATCATCAATCTTCACCTCGACCTTCCCAAGATCAGCAATCAATTGATTGAAGACATTAATGTGCTCAGCAAGATCTGACCCCTCCTGCATCTTCAGCCCATATAGCTTTTGCTTCAGATACAACTTCTGAGTCAATGTCTTGGACATAAACTGCTCTTCCAACTTGTCCCAAATTTTCTTCGCCGAGATTTCATCCATGACATGGTAGATGATCTGATCCGAGAGACACAACCTTATAGTAGCACACGCTTGCGCCTGCATCTCTTCCCACTTATCATCCTCCACCTTCGCCGGCTTCTTCTCGTTGAGAGCTCTCGAGATACCCTGTTGAGCCAACAGGTCCTTCACCCTTGTCTGCCACAACCCGAAGTTTCCGGTGCCATCAAACCTCGCAACCTCAAATTTGGAAGCCATCGACGCCATCTGCCTGTTGCCACAGATCGCCGATAATCAATTCACACGCGTGTACTGTACGAAACAAACCGCGTACCTCCCACACGTCGTGTGCCGAACACGCCGCCGCGTGCTCCTTCCTGCGCCTCGCCTGGACGCCCTTGCTGCACACACACGTCCCTGCAACACACACACCGCCTGCGCGTGCTAATGCTGCCCGTCTGCTGCCGCAGCCACCGTACACTACCTGTGCACAGCCACGCCGCTCACGAACCTCGTCGACTTCCACTGCCGTCGCACACAACGTTGCCGATCCGTCCGAGAGCGTCGCCTTGCTGTTCGCCGTGAACTATGCAAGCTCTAGTTCCACGAACAGCACGATTGCCTTTGATGCAATCTCGATCCGTAGACTCCTTTCTGTTTTATGGAGGCTGAAGCGATACACTTTAAGGCACAAGTCCTCATAGGGTCGGACTCCTCCTGCCGTCCTTTCCTTTCTTGTTACGTAATTTTCCTTTTCTATATCCGTGACGAGGCGCGATGCACATCCGCATGCAACTCTCCATAGAAACCGTGTGGACCTTCAGATGACCGATAGTTGTACGACACCGAATCCTGCTCGAGGCTGATTTTTGATCGAGCAAAAAACCCAATTGCATGCATGCAGTCCCACATGCCATAGTCATGCACGATCAAATAAAAAATTCCAAATCCATGCATGTACTTAATTTCTGCTCCTCCGATCCTTATGCCTCCCGATTCGATCCTTCGTGTACGCATTAGCACCCACGCCCACGCGTCCTCCAGCACGACGCATCCTCCAGGCCTGCCGCACCTGATCGGCCCACTTGGCCACAGCGTGGGCCCATGTCCTCTTCGTGCCCTAACGCTACGGGTTCGATGTGTCCTGCTCCCTCGGCCGTCGCCCACAGCATCGTAATCACGTAACCTCGAAACAAGCCATCTCCATCGAAACACTGAGTCTACCATGGCCTTCTCGCCACCATCGCTGCAGCTCCACCTTGAGCGTGCAACGACCACCCCGATCACGATTGTCCACCCGTCAATCCGATCGCGAGTCGAAGCCGTCGTCTTCATCCACGGCGTCTTCCAGCCGCACCGTCGAACCTGGCCATCACGTCTGACTGGCCCCTATCGAACAGCAGCCACTAGCCGACTATCAACCCGATCTCCACGTCTGGATGCATCCTTGTTGATCGCAGCTCATTGGACAGTTCGAGCCACCCGCCGAAGTGTCCAACACCACCGATCGAGTCGTCGATCGCCGCCGTGCTCCACCTTGCGCCATGTCCCTCTCCGGACAGCTTGTGCGACCTTGCGCGGTGTGGAACACGCCCATCGCGCCTCCTTGTGGATCTTCTCCATGGATCTGGCTCTGATACCACTTGTTAGAATAAAAGCGCGGAAGCGATAAACCCAAGAACGCAAAACCAAATCGCAAGATCACACAAAACGAGAACGACACCGAGGCACGATGTTTTTAACGAGGTTCAGCGATGTGCCTACATCCTCGGGACATGACTACGGGCGCTCCTCCCCATAAACAGCAGCTACACCGGCATCCGGGCACCACCGCGGCCACGCCGCCGCCCACACCAGCCGCCAAGTCGTCTCACGGTTACAACGGTAGTGCCCACATATATATGAGCCCAAGGGATACAAAGTACGACCCAAACTCTATCCCTAACCTACCAATTACAACTCAAGTCCAATTGTAACCAAACCGTACACTATTCGACACATATCCAACAACTCTGAACGAGTTGTTGGGGTAGAAGATGTCCAGGACCTGGTACTTCATGAACGAGTTCGCCAGGGAAACCATGCCTTTGTCGCATGTAACCTGGAAGGCCTGGTAGCCACACTCCGGCGGATGCGTGCCGGAGAGCCAGAACGGGTAGGTGATGTTGATGGCACGGCACGCCGCCGGCGCGCAGGGATTCGACGTGTTCCGTGCGGGGACGGTGAGGTTCCCGCACGACGCAGCCGTGCAGGGCGCCGACGTGTTCACGGCAACAGTGGCGGTGGGAGCGATTAGCAGAGCGACAAGTAGCGCGGCGGCTGCAGGAACAAGAGACGGTTGCATCTTTGCAACGCTAGAGAGGATCACAGGAGTACTGCAAGCAATGTTTTAAATAGCTGGCTAAGCCTCTTAGCTGTTGCTATCTAAAAAGGCTAAGGACAGCTATAGCTTAGCTATAGCCGCGGCTAAGCCATTTAGCCGCAGCTAAGAATGATACACTATAAATTTATAAAATAACCGATCATTACTTCATTAGACCACCATCAAGGCACAACAACACAATTCATTAGACCACCACCAACAACAACACAATACACAAGAATACATTTCAGCCTACAAGACACAAAGTTATTAGAACATGGCTCTAGTCCAAGACACAAAGTTACTAGAACATGGAATTCGGAGAGCCCGCGTTTGATTTTGGCTCGCGGATTGATTTAGCCGCGGCTAAAAGGAGGCCCGTTTAGCGGATATAGCCGGCTAATAGCGGCTATTAGCCCTAAAGCTAAGGATGTGGCTAAAAGTGTGATATCTTAGCTGCAATGCTTTCGAAACGGCTATATCTGGCTATAGCTGTAGGTTTAGCCACCTATTTAAAACATTGACTGCAAGTGTGCGATTAGAGTAGGCGATAAAGGTGCCGCAGAGGAGAAGCCAGGAATTACCAGAAATGTTGGTGGATGATTTTTTTTTCTGATATGAAGTTAGGAAAGTGGGTAAGTCAGCGAATGATGATGGTTCCACGAATTGAACAATTGCAGGCGACGTTTGACGGGTTTGTCTTCTGAACTGATAGAAACTTGAAGCAATCTCCGTGGCCGTGCCCGTGTGCTGGAGCTGAAGGAATATAGCAGAGTTGACTAGGTCCAAGTCTTTAGTCTCCTTTAAGCATTGGTCAGTATAATTTGACTATTCCAAGTCATAGGCCTCGTTTGTTTCCTCGTGCTAAAGTTTAGCACCAATCACATCGAAACAAATTACATATGTGTTTCCCGCGATCTCAATTTTACCCCTGCGCATAACCTTTCATACTCACGCCCGCCTCTCCCGCACATCAGTGGGCCCTGGTCCGTTCTCATCCACTCACTCTCATCCCTATTCTCCTCATCCGCACCTCCCCCGTGAGCCCTCGCCGTCGCCGGTTCTCCGCAGCTCCTCGCCGACGCCCGTAACTGCTCCTCTGTGACCCTCGCCGCCAGCAGGCTGCCGTGCCCCTGACCCCATGTGCCTCATTTTCCACCCAAGATCCGCCCGTTGAGGCGGCGGCGGCGGCGGCGGGGGAGGGAGGGAGGGGAGAGGGAAAAAAACTTTCAAGAGTAAAATATTACCTGACGGCGGCGGCTGCCATGTCACGAGGAAGCCGTCTGTGATGAGTTCCTTGTAGTTGCTAGTATTCGTCTTGCCAGATCTTCCTAGCACGGGCACGACGGTGGCGTTGCAGCCCTCCAAGAAGTAGCTACCATACCCATCGTCCGAACGCTCGGTGGCGATGCCAACGTACGTGTTGTTGCGGCATAGCGTCTCCACAAGCGCCCCCCCCCCCCCACCCCCAGTCCGGCGGTAGCGGCTTGGTGCAACTGTAGAAGATGAGGTTCGTATTGACGGGGCTGATCGAGAACGGAGGACCGAATTCGGAGAAGGTGTTGTTGGCCGTCGGGATGCGGCAGCCTGTGGGGCTACCGTTGTTGCCGGTCTCGGCGATGAGCAAGGAGGCGTTGTCGTAGAAGATGGTGAGGATCTTCATGGAGAACTCGGTCTGATAATAACCGAGGTATGGGGTGTTGTTACGGCAACGAACCTGGAACCCAGTCCTGCCGCAGGCGGTCTGCACGGCTGCACCCTCCGGGACAATCCCAAACGGGAAGGAGATGGTCACGTTGCCACATAGCGCGGGCAGGCAGGGCTCTCCGTCTTGCCCATCTGCTGCTGCCGTAGGCATCAGTAGTACTGACGATAAGGCCACCCATACCAACCAGGAGAAGAGGAACAAGGCAGGAGCCATGGGAGAAGTGGAAGGTTTAGAGGATGGCAGTAGCGCGGGGTTAACTGAGGGGAATGAATCGAGTGATAGAGGTCATTAGGCCACAAGTGGTTGACTGGCAGATGTGAGTCCGCAGATGTTCTGCACAGCCGCATCCTCCGGGACAAGCCCAAACGGGAAGCGGACGCTGACGTCGCCACATACCACGGGCGGGCAGGGCTCTCCGCCTTGCCCATCTGCTGCTCCCACAGGCATCAGTGCTACTGACGACAAGGCCAGCCATACCGACCAGAAGAAGAGGAACAAGGATGGCAGCAGCCACTACGGGAAAATTGACCTTTAGTACCGGTCACAGGACGGCTTAGTACCGGTCGCTGTGGCCGGTACTAAAGGTTCGGTACTAACGTGCACAGCTTAGTACCGGCTACTAAACTGTTTTGCCGTCAGCCTTCTCGCTTCCTCCCGTACCCCCTCCTTTTGCCTTTTCTATTCTTTCCTTTTTTTCTATTCTATTCTTTTCTTTTCTCAGTCGACAAACACACACAATCACATAAATACATCTCACATTCACACAAAATCACAACATCATTACAATCACAAAAACATCTTACAATTTTTCAGTCATAATAACAATCTCAGATAAAAATTCATCTATCACAAATTTATCTCGGGTAAAAAAAACTAAATCTGGTCACCTACGCGCCCAGCCGGTGGTCAGAGGGCTTGCCGCGCTACCGTGTCCTGCCACCCGGCCAAGCGCGCAGGAGGTCACGCCGGCGTCGCCCGCCTCGCCGCACCCTGCCGCGCCCCGCAGCCACGCGCCCGCAGGTGGCCCCCAGCGGCGCAGGCAACTGCGCTCGCTGGCCGGCCGCGCCGCCGCGCCACGCACCGCCGAGCAGCGCAGGCAACCGCGCCCGCTGGCCGGCTGCCCCGCCGCACCACGCGCTCCACGTAGTCAACCGGGATCTCATCTGTGAGGAAAGAAAGAAGAGATAACGTAGAGAAGAAAGAGAGTGGAGGAGAGGAGAGGAGAGGAGAGGAGATAAGCAGATTGGTGAAGGACAGAGGGTAAAAGGACTTGTGGCAGTGCGCTGATCTTTTCAGTACAGGTTAGTACCGGTCGAGGGCACCAGCCGGTACTAACGTGCGTCATTTAGTACCGGCTGGTGTTATTAACCGGTCGAGGCCCTCTTTAGTACCGGCTCCGCCCAGCCGGCATTAAGGGAAGGGATGGAAGGTCCTTTCTCCCGTAGTGAGCGGGCCGAACTGAGGGGATGAATTGGGTGATGGAGGTCATGAGGCCACCACAAGTGGTTGACTGGCAAAGGTGCGCGTCCTTTGTGTAGGCTGTCGTGACTTTTTGACTGGACACCCATATCGTCATCTGCCGCGGACGGGATTTTCCACTTCCACGGTGCAAGTGCCCGCCCGATGGACGGGGCAAAGCGACGACTGCCGTCCTGGCCGGCCGGCGTTTCCTTTGCCGCACTGCTGCAGTCGCCGTCTGTCGACCCCACGGCATGCACGGGGAAGAGGAAGGCAGCAGCATCTGCTGTTATCAGCCGTCTTTCTTACCTACGCGATCCCCATGAGGAAATATCCCTCGGCCGTCGGCCCTCGCCCTGCGGCCGGTGCCGGTGGTTACAGCGTCAGATGAGGATTGCCGTGCTAATCCAATCTCGCATCACCGATGGAGAATCCAATCTCGCGCCACCGATGGGTAAAAAAAACCTTGGGTCGCTTGTCAGTGTTAGTGTATATAGCCCATGTAGGGTAAAGGCTCATCTAGAGGCCCTGTACTTCACGTAGGGTTGGAGGAATAGACAGCACAATTCACTCTCTAGCAGTCAGCAGTGGCATCTAAGCGATCAAGTAAGTAACTTGCCGTTTGATTATGCCGTAGATTTACTCAATGCTGCGATTTGCTAGTTGTCGTACGGGTCGAACAACTTGATTATTAGGTGCTTTGATTTAGGTAAAACGTAATTTGATTTTGCATTGGAACAATGGACATTTGGATTATGCGTGTTTTGGCTTCAGTTGTTCGACGGATTTTTTTTAATGTGGGTGTGCAACCGAAAGATTAACTGATAAGACTTCACAAATGATGTGTGCATGTGTATCTGAAAAAACTGAAAGTACCTCAAATGATCAAGTAATATTCATGTACCTTTCCGCTTCATTTTACATGGCATGACTACGGTTTTGACAAGTAGTACTTGACATCAATACAGATGCAGCCACTAAATTAAATTTTAGGAACTTGGACGATGTCCTTCCTCACATCTGGGGCTTCAATATGTAGACTTCAATTCAAGAATCTCACACACCATCGCAGGCTAGTAACCTGTCTTTCGAAGGGAGTACAGCCGTAACAACAGATTTGAACTCACTCACCTGTGAACAAAAGGTATATATACAAGGTTGTTTCTGGTTATGATGCTACTGCTTACCCTTGGTAGGTGACCTTTTTCACAGAGTTGGAAGACGTTTCAAGCTTTTTGAATTCGCAGCACTTATTTTCTTGGTCTTTACAACTTCACTAAAAGCTTGTGTTTTGGTATGACTACTGAAGCTTGTGCTTTCTGTATTGAAAGTATACACCACATCTTCGCTGAAAGAAGAAAATAGTCGTATATCATTATCATTTAAAATTCTGCTCTGCAGAAATATGTAGAGGAAATATCTTACGGTATCTGATTGAAGTTTTGCTTTGGTGGCATGTCCAATTCGTCTAAGCCTCTTTCGAACATTTCCAAAACCTTTGTTATTGTAGGGCGACGCATGGGCAGTACTTGTACGCACCACAAGCCAATTAAAGTCATCTTTTTAGCAATTTCCTCAACTTCACAAGTGACTTCACAAGCTTCTAACCCATCATCAAGGGCAAAATGGTCATAAATCCAATCTGGAAAATACTTTTGACTCGACTTTTCGACCACAGATTTTACATTTTTTCTACCTCCGACCATCTCCAGCAACATCATTCCATAACTATAAACATCTGATTTTGTTGAAACAACTCCGAAGGCTCGAGAGTGGACTTCAGGAGCAATGAATCCGATTGTTCCTCTAGCACCAGTCATTGAAAGCTTACTCTCCTTGGCATGACACAGTTTAGCTAAACCAAAATCAGCAACCTTTGGGCAAAAACCTTGATCTAGAAGAATATTTTGAGGCTTGATATCGAAATGAACAATGCGTGTATTACAACTATGGTGCAAGTATTCTAGCCCACGAGCAATTCCAATAGCTATCAAGTAGAGCTTTTGCCATCCTAACATTTCCTTGGGGTTATCAGAATAAATGTATCGGTCCAGAGAACCATTAGGCATGTACTCATAGATAAGAACCCATTTTGAGCGCTCTAAACAAAACCCATATAAGCTAACAATATTCACATGAGATGTCCTGCCAATGCTCATAACCTCGTTCACAAACTCCTCACCATTTCCTTTGCAGTCATGTAGAAATTTCACTGCAACCGGACGTCCATCATGTAGCCTTCCTTTGTAAACCACTCCATAACCACCCTCTCCGAGCTTATTATTGAGAGAAGAAGTTATCTTTATTACCTCTGAGTACTTGTATCTTTTTGGAGCAAGGGATCCGTAAGATACTATTAGAGCCTCAATGTTCCTTTCAGTACTGCTGATAGTGTTTTTCCCCAAGAGTAACCTTAGCATTTGCCCTTTCCGATGGCATACCATCACATAAATACATGGAAAGAGCAGGCTTGCAGCTGATGCCATCAAAACTGCGATAAAAACATATGTTATATTCTTGAAATATTAAAAAGTATGTTATCTGTTTTTTCTAACACGTCATATTGTGCTCCAGATTAATCTCAAATCTCAATGTATTAATTATTTACCTATTCGTATTATCTTCATCTCACCCCGCTTGCTTCCTGAAAAGCACACAAGCTTCATTAACATGAGTAATAAACTACTCAAATATATATCTAAAAAGGAGTAAAATACACCCATGTCTATAAATGTATAGGCCTATGTGATAATCTCGGAAATATTAATCAGTAGTGCAATGAAAGGGTTTGTGAAGAGCAGAGACAATCGAAGAGCAGAGATGATCGAAGAAATACTCAAAACAAGGGTTTGTGAAGAGCAGAGATGATCGAAGAAATAAATTACTCAAAACAAGGGTTTGTGGAGATTTTTTTTGTTTGTAGCAAAATATTTGTTACTGCAGTGCTCTGTTAATTCTACCGAATACAATTTGTGGTTATAATACTGTCAGTGATCACTCCCATCAACAATATGCAGTCACCCATGATTTGCCTTGTAACTGAAGAACCGACCGTATGGATAAAGGTTGCACAAGAGTGCAGTGTTTGTTTTCCAAAGAGCAAGTAGGGCTCAGAACGTGAAATGAATAATTATAATATACTCTCTTCATATCAAAATATTTGTCGCGGTTGATTTTTCTTACAACTTTGACTATTCGTCTTATATATTTAAAATTTTATAGCAAACATACAAAAGGTTAAGCCATGCTTAAAATACTCATAGTAGTAAAGCATATTACAAATACAGTAGATAATACTTACATGATTTTTTAAATAAGATAAATAGTAAAAGTTGTAAAAAGGTCAGTAACAACAAATATTTTGATACGAAGAGAGTGATATAAAATAAAAGCCTTCCAACACTAGAAAATTAGTGTAAAAGAAAACCCTGAAATCCTTAGAAGCAAGAACCGTTAGGGTAGGGTAGCCTATATGGATTTGAACTCACCGCAAGTGGCCGAGTGGACACCTTCATAGCAGTGGCACTCGAAGACATCCTCAGTGACATTAGTACGGCACTGCCCGCCGCTCTCTGTGCAAGCCTTACAGGCCCCGTTATCCGTGTATTCGAGCAGAAACCCGCCCTTGATTAGCCGCTGGTAGTCTGCCCCCGTCGCTCCCTCGTCGTATCCCAGCACCGGAATCATCGACTCATTGCAATTCATCGGCGGCGGCATCCCAACACCATCTGGTGTGTACTTCTTCCCAAGCAAGGCAAACACTGACGAGTTGTTTTCCGGCGTCGGCAGACAGGGCACGCGCGTCCAAGAACGAGGTGTCTGGGTTTCCCTCAGATCGCAGTCGTAGAGGAACAGCTCCTGGTTCTTGAGGCTAACCTTGAACGGCGAGAGGCGGAGATCAGAGGAGACATTGAAGAGCATGTCGAAGGCACAACTGTCGTTCGCCGGCATCTGGGCGACGTTGGTGATCCTGAACGAGTTGTCGGGGTAGAAGATGTCAAGGATCTGGTACGTCAAGAACGAGTTCGCCAGGGAAACCTTGCCCTGCTGCTTGTCGCATGTCACCTCGAAGGCCTTGTAGCCGCACTCCGGCGGATGCGTGCCGCCGAGCCAGAACGGGTAGGCGATGTTGATGTTCCCGCACAGCGTCGCCGCGCAGGGATTCCAAGTGTTCCGTGCGGGGACGGTGAGGTTCCCGCACGACGCCGTCGCGCACGGCGTCGACGTGTTCACGGCGGCGGCGGGACTGGCTAGCAGAGCGAGGAGGAGCATGGCTGGGCAGAGCATCATGACAGCTGGTGGTGCTGTAACACGACACGCAAGCATCTTAATTAGCAACAGGACTACAGGAGATTGAGCTGCGGGGGTACTGGAGGAGGAGATGATTTGGGAAGAACACGGAGAAGAAGATGATGCAAGTATTGTGGACTAGATTATGTAGTCAGGTCGGAAGGCGCGAAGGATGTTGCCGAATGCGCGAAGGATTATGTAGTCAGCTGTTTTGCCGAATGTGCTACAGGTTTGTCTCCTGAACTGATAGAAACTCGAAGCAATCTCCGTGGCTGTGCGCCTGTGCCGGAGCTGGGGGTCCAAGTCTTAGTCTCCTTCAGCACTGGTAAGTCTAATTTGACTATTCCAAGTCATAGTATTTCGAGGAGTATTTCATGCGGAAAAGAAAGAGGGGTGGATCCAACATGGGGCTGGAGCCCCCCTACCCCCATGTTGTCCACTACAGCCCCCACGAGCACCCCTTATAAAATTTGGTCATAGATGGAGAGGAAAAAGAACAAAAGGAGGACAAAGAAAAGGAGAAAAGATGAGAAAGGTAGAAGAAGAGCAAGACAAGCCCCCCTCCCTTTACATCCTGGATCCGTCACTGAGAAGAAATACATATATGCGAGCTACGAATCCAAGGATCAATAGGGTACGAAGGAGCAAAGCCAATGTCCTAACAAGGTGCAATAGATAAAAAAATGTGTACTATTGTAGTAGAGTAATCCAATTTATGAAGGATCAACAATCCTTCCGTCGGGGTTTGGGACAACGATGGATGGTCGTCGTTCAAATAAGGCTAATCTCAATGCATAGTATCATGGTGTTATATCCAAGACTGCTACATCATACAAGTATATATCATGTAGAGACAACACTTTCAATGCATTGTACCATGTTGTTGTTTTTTAGGAGCTCTTAACATATAATTAATTGCTATATATAGTGTTGTGTCTATGAGAGTAGACCCAAACATTAGAATCCGTGCTAATACACCTAAGAAACTGTGCTCAAACTCTATCTTTCACAAGATACAACTTTGCTCTCTCTCCTATTAATTCATTGCCACATCATCTAAAAATCCTATGTGGCATCTAATTAATACCCATTGAGACTAGCTAGACGAAGTGGACGAAAGCAAAAAAAGTGGACTGGCCGCCAAGTGAGACTCTTTGTTCTAGTGGAGTACTGGCTGACGTCGACGTCCGGTCTCCCGGTGGTTGGAAGTCTTTTATAGACCAAACAGATGCATTTGCTCATTCTATAAGCTGACAGGTTTTACTATTTTCATCTTTCAAGAGCAAAATATTACCTGACGGCGGCGGCTGCCATGTCACGAGGAAGCCGTCTGTGATGAGTTCCTTGTAGTTGCTAGTGTTCGTCTTGCCAGATCTTCCGAGCACGGGCACGACGGTGGCGTTGCAGCCCTCCAAGAAGTAGCTACCATACCCATCGTTCGAACGCTCGGTGGCGATGCCAACGTATGTGTTGTTGCGGCATAGCGTCTCCACAAGCCCCCCGTCCGGCGGTAGCGGCTTGGTGCAACTGTAGAAGATGAGGTTCGTATTGACGGGGCTGATCGAGAACGGAGGACCGAATTCGGAGAAGGTGTTGTTGGCCGTCGGGATGCGGCAGCCTCCTGTGGGGCTACCGTTGTTGCCGGTCTCGGCGATGAGCAAGGAGGCGTTGTCGTAGAAGATGGTGAGGATCTTCATGAAGGCCTCGGTCTGATAATATCCGAGGTATGGGGTGTTGTTACGGCAATGAACCTGGAACCCAGTCCTGCCGCAGGCGGTCTGCACGGCCGCACCCTCCGGGACAATCCCAAACGGGAAGGAGATGGTCACGTTGCCACATAGCACGGGCAGGCAGGGCTCTCCGTCTTGCCCATCTGCTGCTGCCGCAGGCATCAGTAGTACTGACGACAAGGCCACCCATACCGACCAGAAGAAGAGGAACAAGGCGGGAGCCATGGGAGAAGTGGAAGGTTTCGAGGAGAGGTCTTTTTCGGTGCTTCATACTACCCTATGGTAGTATGGAGTATGGAGGGATGGGTAATTTTGTAATTAGACAGTAATATAATTTTTTTATTGGAGCTCCTAATCTAAATGAACATATGTGTAAAAAAAATATATATATATCGGACCAAATGAGTATAAAAATAAAAATATTTTTCTCATAATACCCCATACCACTATATTACTCGATCTATACCACATTATATCACATGTTAAAATAATTTTCCCCATAATACCCCTATACTACTATACTACTCGACCTATACTACCTTATACTACAGGTGAAGGTCTGGTAGTATACAACTAACTTGGACCGTCAGATCCTTTTATACCGGTCCTTTTTGAACACCAGTATAAGGTAGTATGGAGCACCGAAGAAAACCTCTTCGAAGGATGGCAGTAGCGGGGTTAACTGAGGGGAATGAATCGAGTGATAGTCATGAGGCCACAAGTAGTTGACTGGCAGATTTGAGTCCGCGCGTCCTACGTGTAGCTTAGACTGACGTAACCTTTTGGACTGGACACTGTCACACCATGAAATTTTCCAATTTCAGGATGTGAATTTAAGCAAAATTAATATAATGATTTTCTCTCAATTTTAAAATTTTTCCAATATTTATGTATTTTACAGAGAATTTAGCGTAGAAATGAAAAACAATTGTTGTTTTCTTAATTTAAATTAATTGTTCTTTGAGTGTTGCATTCATGCCGAGTCGCATCTCAGTGTTTCATGAGTGCTAAGTTTTCAAAAATGCGTTCCTTAAACGTTTAGGTTCCTCCGAGAATTTTCTAGACTTTTCTAGAATTTATTCTCATTTCTCTTAGAGCAAATTCTATTTATTAGAAGGCTCTAAAACCCTTTTTCAAATTAGAATGTTTAATTGGTATAACTTGTACATAAACAATTGCAACTAAAGTATGTTAAGTTTACTACGGCTTTTTAATTACAAATATAATTTGAGTTAATTCTAATATGAGTATGTTTTGGTAATTAAAATAAATGAAGCACTTAGTCTTGTTTTGCTTTACAATTAAAATCCCTCGATAAGAGTATCGTCTCCAGTTTTCTTGCGTTTCACGTTTGTAGCAACGAGCTCCTTCGTTTAGTACGCTCTTTAAAAGCTTTTATTTTGATTGGTGTATTGTTCTTAGTTGTTTTTGTTTGCTTGCTTTAGAATGTTTGTTTTGCTTGGATGATTGCTACGAGTACAAGAAACGTGGTTCGAGAGCTTGAAGAACTGAAGATAATCTGAGCAGCTATTCTCTGGAATTAAGGCAAGTGTGTCCTTGTGCTTTTGTCCCAATAAATTTACTTAATCACCATTACATGTGCTTGCATTTAATATTGATGGGTCCAATTAAGGAGTGCCTAGTCTTTTATGCTTATTCCTTGTCTGCCTGGGTTTATCTTTATGTTGGGTAGCTATGCTAGTTGCTATACTTGGGTTATGGTGGTTCTAATGAACAATAATGATAAACTTGCTTTACTTTATGCTATACCTCTGGTTAACACAAGATCATATGATTTAATCGGAACATGGAGAACCACCCGGGAAAACAGTACAACCATAAGACTAATGGGCTCTGGTCTTGGCTAATTAATTAGAAACTCTAGCTTGGGATAGTCTTACCTGAACTGGGCAAGAGGGGAAGCGTTGATGGTGTATAGCCCGGCCCTCTTGGGAAGTCGCCTTTGCTAAGGTGTGCCCATTAGAGAGGGTTATGCCTGCTTCGTCTTGAAACCTTAACGGACTATCACTTGTTAGGGAATCTTTGTAAAGGCCTCATAGCGTCCCTATGCAGTCACACCTCGGTAGTGTGATGTGTGCCTGATCAGCACAGCGTGGTTGGGTCTAAATTCTCTTTTAATTTTAAGCGACTTATGGTGAAAGTGTACAACCTCTGCAGAGTGTAAAACTGTTATAACAGTCGTGCTCACGGTCAAGAGCGGCCTAGACCCTCACATGATAATTGAACTTGAAGATGGATTTAAATCGTGGTTCTCGTTATGCCATGTGCTTATGGCGCTCTGTTTTATTAATGTGGGTTGGTATATATTTATATCATAGTAAATAGATGCTAATAAAAGTTTGACCAACTAAAATTGCTTATCGCTTTAAACCCTCAGCCTCTCCTTGATTTAGCCTTGCATTCATACTTTCTCCACACTTGCTGAGTACGACATGTGCTCACCCTTGCTATAAACAATGTTGCTCAGAAGAAGGAAGCTACTGTGGAGTTCACTGAAGACGTTGCTGAGTGCTAGGTGTACGCAACCCCCGGTCGTCTGCTTGTGCAGTTGGAGCCTCCGTTTTCAGGATTTAGCTGTGTAATCTCTTATAGTCTCTCTATTTATTTTTTTTGACGTGATACTGTCTCTATTATTCACGTTTTGTTCGCCGTATGTGTGAAACTTGATCCTGGCACACAAACAGTGTGCACCCGGTTTTGTTTTTAGAATCGGGTGTGACAAAGGGGTATCAGAGCTGTATCGACCGTAGGACGTAAGGCTAGATAGCAATGGTCGTTTTCTAAGGTTCATTTTACTACCAAAATTTTCTGCATCCTATCCTTGTCCTTTTCCTTGTCTACGTATCTCATCCTTGATAATTTAACTCACAAACTCAACCCTTGTTATTTATTACCCTTCCTTGCCCCACTAATTTTTAATCCTTGTCTACCTATTTTCATCTCTCCCTCGATCATTCACTCCCCTGTTAATGATTTTACCATTTTCAAATCTGTTCGCGTCACCATCTGACCTTGCTGTACTATTCGAATTAATTCTGGAGCTACAGGTCTCGGTTTGTTGTGAAACCAGTTTTGTTGGATTCATAATTTGATGAATTATTTTTCTGGCAATTTTTTCACGATTTTTGGACTTTCAGACAGAGAGATATGTGCCTGTCTTTCCAAATGTCTGAATCTGCCATGATTGTCATCCTGAATCCAATTTATATAATCATTCTCTTTTATTATTAATCTTGATCATTCATTTACTCCTTAAATTTCTATTCACTCTCTATTTCCTTGTTTCCTTATTTATTCTATTTCCCCTAAAGAGAAACCCCATGCTAGGATAACCCTTTTCCCTTACTAACAACGTTTAGATCGTTCTTGTTGTGCTGAGTGGTGGAATCCCGTGCTTGAATGATGATGTTTGTTTTATGATCATGTTTAATTTGATTCTTTGTATTGATTGTTGGTGTATTGTGGGTCTTATACTCACAATGACACCAGTTGCCTAGTTGGGTTCTTCTTTTACCTCCCACCTTCTTGTCATTCTCCTTTCTATCTGTCGTTTCGATGGAGGACATAGAGAAGGAAGCTGAAGGCAACACCAATGTCGACAAGTAGAGGTCATCATCATCACCACCGACCGGATGGAAGCAAGTTGAAGAAACCAAGAAAAGATGAAGACTCAAGATTTTGCCTCGATCGACGCTAATCCTGTCTATCTGCGTCCTCCTTGTTTCTTCTTTCTTTGAATCTCGGGACGAGATTCCTTTTAAGGGGGCAGTTTTGTCACACCCTGAAATTCTCCAATTTCAGGATGTGAATTTAAGCAAAATTAATACAATGATTTTCTCTCAATTTTAAAATTTTTCCAACATTTATGTATTTTACAGAGAATTTAGCGTAGAAATGAAAAACAATTGTTGTTTTCTTAATTTAAATTAATTGTTCTTTGAGTGTTGCATTCATGCCGAGTCACATCTCAGTGTTTCATGAGTTCTAAGTTTTCAAAAATGCGTTCCTTAAACGTTTAGATTCCTTCGAAAATTTTCTAGACTTTTCTAGAATTATTCTCATTTCTCTTAGAGCAAATTCTATTTATTAGAAGGCTCTAAAACCCTTTTCACGAGCTCTAGATATTTTATTTGGACTCCTCGTATCCTAATGTATCTCTAGGATTTTTTCCAAAATTTTTTAGAGTTTCTAGGTATTTTTCGTGCTTTAAAAACATTTCTAGGTTTTTCTGGAATTGTTATCGCACATAAAAGAATTTCTAGAAAAATATTAAATCCTTTTCCTTAACGGATCGGGACGGATCCATTTGAACCCGACCCGACCCTCTTCGCCCAGCCCCGGCCGCAACCGTCCAAGCGCAGCACGCCCGCCGCCTCGGCATGCGCGCCACGCAAGGCGCGGACCCCGCGCCCTATAAAAGCGGCCGCCCGACCCCGGGCGCCCGTTGCTGCCACCGCTGCCTTTTTTTCCGCCTCGCGCCGTGCCGCCTCGCATAGCGCCGCCGCCGCACCGGCCGGCCAAGCCGAGCGCCGCCGCCGGCTTTTGCCGCTTCCCTCGGCCGCCGGACGAAGCCGCCGACGCCACGAGGTTCACCAAGTCGAGCCGCCCGTCCTCCGCACGTCCTCACCGTTCTTCCGTCGCCGGAGCACCGCCGCGGCGTGAGGACCCGAGCCGGTCACCACCGTCCTGCCGCCGGCCAAATTCCGGCCGAACCCGAGCACCTCCGCCGCCGGCGAGCACTCCCCTGCGACGCCCTCGACCTCCTCTCCGTTTTCCCCACACCGTCGGAGTTCCAGCGCCGCGAGACCGCCGGCAATCTTGGGCGGCAGAGCCGCCGGTCACCACCGGCCTGAGGAAGAAGAAGACCCCGGAGCTTTTGCAAGAAGGCCCCTAGTTTAATCTGTAATTTTTGGTCAAAGTTATGTGTCTTGGCAATCTTACAGATTAACCCCTGAATCTATTGTATCCTTTCAATGTAAACCCGAGCCCTGATCTTTTGCAGATCTAACCCCGGCTTTTCATCTATTTCGGCGACTGTTCGCTGAGTCTTGGAATTCTTCTCAGCTACCCCTTCAGATCTATGGTTAATCACAATCAAGTCCCTGCAGCCTTGTTTTAGGTATAACTTCCACGTTTTAAATCTGTTTCGATCCGTTCTTGTTTCGTTAGACTTGTAATCACTTAACTGACGTGTTAGTGATGTTATTCATGGTAGTTGTGTTTTTCTAAATTAATTTTAAATATTAATTTGATTAATTGCTTATAAACATGTTTTGCAAATAAAATCTATATAGCTCTACACTACGTGTTTCATAATAAAGTTTAATTGGATTAATATTTATTGAATTATCTTTTCTGAATAAAAGTTAATTAGGCTATATCTCGGCTTTACAAGTTAAATGTTAATGTGGTTAACACTTACTTTACCTTCTTTTCTAAATAAAATGTGATTAGGCTTATACTTCGTTTTCTTAAATAAAGTAAATATGATTAATGTCTACATAACTGTATTTCTAAATGTAATTTGCTTAGTTGAACACGGAATATAAATTCATACGCTTAGATCATCTCATATGCTTCTTTTCAAATTAGAATGTTTAATTGGTATAACTTGTACATAAACAATTGCAACTAAAGTATGTTAAGTTTACTACGGCTTTTTAATTACAAATATAATTTGAGTTAATTCTAATATGAGTATGTTTTGGTAATTAAAATAAATGAAGCACTTAGTCTTGTTTTGCTTTACAATTAAAATCCCTCGAAAATAGTTTCGTCTCCAGTTTTCTTGCGTTTCACGTTTGTAGCAACGAGCTCCTTCGTTTAGTACGCTCTTTAAAAGCTTTTATTTTGATTGGTGTATTGTTCTTAGTTGTTTTTGTTTGCTTGCTTTAGAATGTTTGTTTTTCTTGGATGATTGCTACGAGTAGAAGGAACGTGGTTCGAGAGCTTGAAGAACTGAAGATAATCTGAGCAGCTATTCTCTGTAATTAAGGCAAGTGTGTCTTTGTGATTTTGTCCCAATAACTTTACTTAATCACCATTCCATGTGCTTGCATTTAATATTGATGGGTCTAATTAAGGAGTGCCTAGTCTTTTATGCTTATTCCTTGTCTGCCTGGGTTTATCTTTACGTTGGGTAGCTATGCTAGTTGCTATACTTGGGTTATGGTGGTTCTAATGAACAATAATGATAAACTTGCTTTACTTTATGCTATACCTCTGGTTAACACAAGATCATATGATTTAATCGGAACATGGAGAACCACCCGGGAAAACAGTACAACCATAAGACTAATGGGCTCTGGTCTTGGCTAATTAATTAGAAACTCTAGCTTGGGATAGTCTTACCTGGACTGGGCAAGAGGGGAAGCGTTGACGGTGTATAGCCCGGCCCTCTTGGGAAGTCGACTTTGCTAAGGTGTGCCCATTAGAGAGGGTTACACCTGCTTCGTCTTGAAACCTTTGCGGACTATCACTTGTTAGGGAATCTTTGTAAAGGCCTCGTAGCGTCCCTATGCAGTCACACCTCGGTAGTGTGATGCGTGCCTGATCAGCACAATGTGGTTGGGTCTAAATTCTCTTTGAATTTTACGTGACTTATGGTGAAAGTGTACGACCTCTGCAGAGTGTAAAACTGTTATAACAGCCGTGCTCACGGTCAAGAGCGGCCTGGACCCTCACATGATAATTGAACTTGAAGATGAACTTAAATCGTGGTTCTTGATGTGCCATGTGCTTATGGCGCTATGTTTTTATTAATGTGGGTTGGTATATATATTTATATCATAGTAAATAGATGCTAATAAAAGTTTGACCAACTAAAATTGCTTATCGTTTTAAACCCTTAGCCTCTCCTTGATTTAGCCTTGCATTTATACTTTCCCCACACTTGCTGAGTACGACATGTGCTCACCCTTGCTATAAACAATGTTGCTCAGAAGAAGGAAGCTACTGTGGAGTTCACTGAAGATGTTGCTGAGTGCTAGGCGTACGCAACCCCCGATCGTCTGCTTGTGGAGTTGGAGCCTCGATTTTCAGGATTTAGCTGTGTAATCTCTTATAGTCTCTCTATTTATTTTTTTACATGATACTGTCTCTATTATTCACTTTTTGTTCGTCGTATGTGTAAAACTTGATCCTGACGTACATACGGTATGCACCCGG